>OX459029.1:141004445-142204445 GCA_949775025.1 Tricholauxania praeusta
TTTCAAAGTAACTCTAATGAAATTTAATTAATGATTTATAAAATTCGTTTACCCTTAAGCTGTAATAAATGTGCATACAAATATAAATTCACCCTGCAAACATTTTAAACAAAAAAAAAAAAAAAAACTGTCAGCTTTTTGTGTGTCCAACATTATGGTAAATAATTAAAAAAAGTTGTATATAATTTATTAAAATTTTAATTTAATTATGTATTCGTTTAAGGGATTGTTAATCATCTTTTAATTGGTAAAGGAGTTGGGGTTTTCTTATATTTTTTTGAAAAAACGCCAAATTTATTCTTATTTAATGCCTAAGGGCTTCACCTGTGTGTGTAATAATAAATGTGCGAATAGGTTATTAATTTTCTTGCACTTTTAATTACACAATTTTTCATTTCATTTATTAAATTGTAAGTGTATTGTGTTAATTGGTTGCAATTGAAAAAAATTAAGTTTGTTGCTTAAGTCTTTTGTTTTTTAATAATCCTAAAAAGAAAACGTTTAACCAAGCAAACAATTTAAGTTGACGCCTTATTAAAAATTTTATCGATTTTATTTAATTTCGACAATATAATTAAAGATTTTGAGTTTAGGTCAATACCAAGCCAAATTAATACGTTGTCATATTATCGATGAAGCGGTTTTAGCGGTGCTTTGAAGTGTATTGATGCAAAGAGTAGTAAAGAAAAACTTTACTTCAGGTAATGGCACTTAGAAAATATACTCAAGGATATTCAATTTCTTTAAGAAATGTTAATTTTTAAATCAGCTTTTTAGGAAATGAAAGAAGCTAAAATTTTTGACGTTAACAACAGGGAAGGTAACAGGAAAGATAAAAGTTGGTTTGTTTCACCAAAAGGGAAAATAGAAGATCAAATTTTGCTCATTTATTTTAAATCATTCGTTTTTCAGGAAAGTATTCCAAGAAAATTTTATAGCCATTAAAAGTTCTGACAAAAAAAAGGTTCTATAATCTTTTCCAAGGTTATATGTTTTTTACTTAAAATTTTTATTAAATCTGTAGCTTTTGTATAAGGAAAAATCAAATTTTCAAACACAAAGCCAAAATTTTATAAATATTCGTCAGTCGTATGGACGGCTCGTGACATGACCTTATTTCCTTATATAATATGTCTCATGGCTTGTCGACTGGGTTGTAGACTAGCCTATCATGCATATGTGGAAGAACAGATTTTTTCAATAAAGGGCATGGAAAAGATATCCATTCCAAAGACTCACTCTTCAGTAGACTTTCTGGAAGTTTACGCATCATGCATCAAAGCAACTTTTAGCTTTTTTACAGATGAAGGCAAAATCCCCTAAGCATAAAAAATTACTAAAACCTTATGAGTCACATTTAATTTTCTTATTATAAAGCGACTTTTATCAAAGAAGACAACAACGACAAAAAAATTAAAAAACACGTTTTAATTATTTTTTTGAAGCTCAACAGCAACGATAACTATAACCATGTTAATTTTTAACCCAGAAAAAAATAAATATCTCATTCTTTGCCCATTATCTGATGAGTCTTAAAATTTGGTACAAGAATAACAATTTTTTACATTAAATTTTGAAGAAAACTTAAGCCTAAAAAAGGATATTAAATTAAAAAAAAAAAAATATGTATGCAATAACCTTCTTTAGCACAAATATGTTGTTTTAAAAAATAAATTATTAAAATCGGTTCATTATATTATAGGCCAAAGCGTTACAAACCATTTCCATGTAAGCAATTTTCTATAAATGGTATAGACATGTTTTATGCCACCTACGTTTTGATAATTATGAAAAGCTTTTCGCTACTTTCAACTCGATAGCTCTGTTATTATTCTACCTACTATTCATACTTAAA
Organism: Tricholauxania praeusta; assembly: GCA_949775025.1. NCBI lineage: Eukaryota > Metazoa > Arthropoda > Insecta > Diptera > Lauxaniidae > Tricholauxania > Tricholauxania praeusta. The sequence goes on from OX459029.1 coordinate 141,006,301, forward strand.
GTACAACTATGTACTGCTACGTCTTTATGGCGCAGATAAAAAGTAAAGGTTGTGAGAACGTAAAAGTCTTTACACCAAACAGTCTAAGTATATTCGTTCTAAATATATTTCGCTGAAACCACTTTCACTTTCAACTACTCTCGAAAAAAGTAGTACAAAAGAATATTAATAATTCTGCTTATAAAGTAAGCAGCATATGTTTAATGCTTTGAAGATGCTTTTTAATAACATAAAAACACCGTACGTCTCAGAATGATTAGCAGTATCAGTATTAACTTTATAAACATATTAAAATTAAAGTTCATTAAAAAATGGATCAATAAAAGGGACGGTCTTAAAATAAGAAATTTAAAAAATATCAGACAGTGAAACTTCAAATATTATATGGGCATTTCTCTGATGTCGAACGCGACTGTCGTTCACTTTTAAAGTGGAATAAAAGTCAAAGTAAAACACTTTTATTTTCATATGTAACTTTAAAGAATATCCCTTCGGTAGCACTATATTTAGTGGTAAAGTTGATGCCAAACGTAATACTGTTTCCAAGGTAGGGGCAATAAAAACGCAATTCGAACGTGACGAAAAACGGAAGTGTTTTCATGGCCATCTATAGAAAAGCAGAAGTCAGCGAAACCTGGCAAAAAATTTTTTAATGCGCCTAATTTTTAAATTTTATGGAATAATATAACTTTTTATTAGATTTCGGTCGATTGAAAAATATTAATTTTTTTTTTTACAAGTTATAATACCATTCGAATGTGACATTGCAAATGTTACATATTTTTTCATTATAATTCACTTGGAAAATTTTTCATATAAATTTTAACATTTATATAAATAATAGTGTTTAAGATCTATATACAGTAGAACCTCTAGAAGTTCAAGTTGAAGAGAGACGCCACAAAACTCAAGTTATAGAGTTTTCGACTTATGAAGGACTTCGACCACGTGTTAACGTCAGTCATAAAATCCTTTATCATTTCATAGAATTGGTTTGTTGTATAAGTAGGCTTTTACATTGATTTTTAAGAAACAATGATGTACATTGTCGGCATATTCTTAAAGTCAGTATCTTATTTTTCTTCGAGCTATAGAGGTAATTCGTTTCAAATAATCGATTTGTAAAGGTTGTGAAATCAAACACTGCTATGTTCGAGATACAGAGGTCAAATTTATTTTTTCGAGTTATAGAGGGAAAGTATGTACTGAATTCACTTGTAGGGTCTCACTAATTATTTCGACTTATAGAGAAATCAGATTTCGAGCAATGGAGGTTTTGGGGCTTGAAAGGAAGGAAACACAACATTTTTTTGAGTTTGAGAGGTTTTCGACTTATCGAGGTTCGACTTAAAGAGGTTCCACTGTAGTAATTAAAAAAACAAATGCAGAATATAACTTTATCGAATTAGTTGGTGGGATCAATTTTAACAATGAAAACAGGAAACAGTAGATATTTTTCTTAAAAGAATATGAAAGTTTTATTTTTGCTGTTAAAACGTTTTTTCCTTCAGTGATACCTTCCCACTAAAATCAAAATTTTCTCCTCAGAAATCAGTTTTATCATCATACCAAATTTGAACAAAATTGGTATAGCGACCCAGTCGTGGCTGCGTTTTTTCCCATTAGGGGGCGGTGCCACGCCCACTTAACAACCTTTTTTATGATACAAACTATCTCCTGACCAAATTTCACTATAATTGTTTTATTAGATTATCTGTGAAAAGGTATTTTCTTGTTAAGGGCGTGGCACCGCCTACTATTCGAACGAAAATTATGTTGTGCACTGCCTTCTTCCCTAACTTTGCAAAAAAAAAAAAATTATGCGATTATGTTGTTTTAACTGTTTTGCAACTGCTTATTTAGTACACTTGTTGGCGAACGTGACCAACTTCAAACAGCTCCAAATATTTAAAATTTTATTTTTTTGCACTCGTTGTTTTTTTTCTTAATTATGTACATAAAACTCTGTGTGAATAAAAATTTTGACACACTTACTTTAAAATTTACACTTAATAGGGATTGGTTTGATTTTTTTGCATATGAGGCCCATATGAGCCTTGACTTACGAAAAGGGGCATATTGTCGGAAAAAAGTTTTCGAGTAAACAGCTGTTAAAATGAACAAGTCCACTGATTTCTTATACGATTTTTTTAAGTGTGTTCTTTTTAAGAAGTGCATTTTGTAAAATAAATATTAAAGCTAAAGACATGCGGGACATGTTTCATTAAAAAGAGCGCACTTTTTTCTAAAAGAATTGCTAAAAAAGTGAAAATCGTTTTTTCGAACAACCATATTGTAACATTAAGTTAGAAACAATAACAAAGCAAACAATATTTATCTCTCTTGATAAAGACAATACATAATTTTAATAGGATATCAAAACGGGGAAAACCCTAAATAACAGCAATATTAAAGCAAAAGAAATATATGTGGATATACAAAACAAAAAGAAGATGAACTTCAAATTCTATGTTACAATGTATCAATGTTTCAGAGTTGAATATATGTAAAAATGTATACATAAAAACAAAAACAAAAACAAAACAAACGTTTAATTCATACTCTCATACAGCAAAATAAAAACACAACAACGAATACAACAAAAATGGCAAATCAATGAATGTGCAATGAAAAATCTGAAAGTTGCTGCTTTGAAGAAAAAAAAAAGACAAAGATAAAAAAAACAGATACGAAACGATGGACAACATGACATTTACAGCAAACACCAGAAAAACCATCATGAATGTTAAATTAAAGAAAAAAAGAAATAAATGCAAGACCAAAGCCAAAAATATTGAAAAGGTCAAGAGAGCGTCGTCTGCTGCAATGTATCTTAAGTTTTCTGTTTTTTTTTTATTTTTAATTTTTATATAAAAATACCATTTAGTGCGTATGCATTAAAATTGAATGCAATTTAAAGATGGGACGAGAATGTTTCTATGGACACAGTTTTGTTGAAAAATTTATGAAAAATTAAAAATATTTGACTTACTTATAAATGCCCGCAACATCCTGCAGTTTTGCGCTGTTTCAGTTGAATGTATCTTTGCGATACTCTAATGATGATGTTGTTATTGTAGCTGCTATGACTACCGTATTTTTTTGTTTTTTTTTTTTCAAACGTCCAAGTCCACTCAAGATGATCCGCTCTAAAATTTGCAATAATTTGTTGGTTTTTTTTTTGTAAATTTTTTTTTTTATTTCAGTTTATTTGCAGTTTGTGCAGATGCTAAGTACAAAGTTTTTTTTAGAGTTTTTCGTAGTTTTTTTATTTATTATTGCACTATTAATGAGCACTCGTTAATTTTATGAGTTACAGATGTGCAAAAATGTGCGCAGTAATCGAATTGAACGCGTTTTGTTTGCTAAGTTTTTTTTTTTTTTTTTTTGATTGTGAAATATGGAGTGGTTAAAGAAATCTTCAACGTTGAAATTTAAGCGTTGTGCAAGTGAATGCAAAATTGGTATTACGGAAATGTATATCATGCAATTATAGAAACCACTTTTGATTTTTGCATTTAACAAAAAAAAAAAAAATATTTCTTGTAGGAGCTATATTGCCCTCAGTAGCGCAAAAGTCGTAGCTCAAAAAAATTCATATTCTGGATTATTATGCCATTAAATAGCTTAAGGAATTACGCTTCTTATGAACTACGCAAAATGCCGGTATCTGAGTTCAAACGTATAAAAAATCTCCTAAGAGTATTTCCTCTAGCTCAATTTTACAGGTAGGTACTATAATTTAACAAATTGACATCAATTTTCTCGAAACACATTTTTTTTTTTTTGAGATACGATTTTTGTGCTCCTCAGTGAAATTTTGAACTATTTAGAGATAATGCCAATAAATTCTCAAAAAAAAAACTATATTTCATAAAATTGTGTCTAAATAAAAACAAAAAAAAAACCTAATCCAAAAATCAAAAAAAAAAAAAAATCAAATAAAAAAAACCTAATTCAAAAATCAAAAAAAATAAAAAAAACCTAATCCAAAAATAAAAAAAAAAACCAATAAAAAATGCTCAAACAATTAGAGCAAAAATCGACGAATAAAATTTTCTGTTGAAAATTGTGATTTCGATTTTTTTTCTTGTTAGTCTTTAAAACAGTTTTTCTTCGAGAAAATTTCTCTTTAATAAAGATAAGAAAATAAAAAAGAAATACTACACTATTAATAAACAACACAAATTGTTTCTGATGACAGTTGCAAAATTGAAAATCAAAAAAATCGCAAACTCTGCAATAAAAAGTTACGATCCCAATAAAACCAAAAAATTAACCAAAAACAAAGGAAAGATTATACGAAAACGCGGCAAAAATTATTCCTTAACTTTGTTCAAAAACCAACCAAATACCAGAAAATTAAAAAAAAAAATAAATTGTTTTATTTATAATATAACCACAAATGCTTATATTTTGCGCCAAAACCGAAAATGTTTAAATTGAAGAGAAACATTTTTGATTCAAACGGAATCCACATTGATTTAAAATGATTTCATAGATGATTCAAAGTGACAAAGTGTTTTATTTAAAAAAAAGGAGTAATTTTCAATACTATGCAACTTCAAAATGCGATTTCAAATTTTTAAATACTTCTCACCATTAAAATTAATTTAAAGTTGTTTGTGTTAAAAGTAAATAGAAAAATTGTTATTTTTACTATTTTCAACTTTAAATCAAAAATAAAATTTTGGAATTTGAAATGCCTTCTTCGCTTGAGTGTATTAAAAATACTATGTTATATTTTAAAATTAAGTTTTGAAATTTTGTCCACAAAAATTCGGTTTTTTGGTGATTACTCATTAAGTCTTATTATTTAGTAAGTTGCATGAATTGTAAAGAATAAATTATTCAAAGGGCTCATGTAGTCCAAAGTCTTAAAATATTTAAAAATTTCTGTGGAAGTTTGATGGAAAATACTTTTTTTTTTTTGCAAAAATAATGAACCTCGCAAGGTTTCACTATTCAGCATTCATAAATTTTTTTACTCGAAATATTCATTGATTTTATTTTACAGTGTAATATGCAAGGGCGTAGTTTATTTAAAAAAAGAAAAGCACTCAAAGATTGTATATTTTTATGAAATATTGCCAGCAACGGACTGCCAAAGAAAATTATTTTCTTGCATCCATCCACTTGAAATCGAACCTGACAGCGTTGGTTCAGTAATTGAACAATTTAACCAACTGAGTCTTACGCTATTTTAAGAAATATTATAAAATACAGTGTAAATTTGAGCCAAACGGAATTTTTGCGGAGCTCTTTATTCCGATAACCTTTTGAGATCCTAAATATAATTCTTTATTTCAATCATGGGTTTATTGTTTTAGATGCTCAAAACGACTAAAATTTAAACTTTCTGCAATTTTTTTTGAGAACTATCAGTTAGTGAATAATATTGCAGCCTATAAAATTTTCTATAAAAGAATTTTTGAAAAACATTTGTGTCTATAGTTTCAAAGATACACTATAAAGTGAGTTATGTCTGCAGAGAAAGGGTGCTTAAACTATGGTACTGTATGCAAGTTGTATAAAAATTATATTGAAATTATAGCCATAGTGGTTTCGGATGAGTTATATCTCGGAAAAAATGTCTGCATCTTTAAATGTTTTACCATTTTTGGTCTTATATCATGAAACCGATTAACTATGCGTAATAAGTGTTACAAATCTTTTTTACAATTACATTGTGCATATAAAAATTTTTTCTAAGATAAATTAAAGTCCGACTGATGAAGCGTAAGCTATTTGCAAAAGAATAAAATGTACCTCCTATGAAAAAAGAAAAAAAAAATATAACTAACACCTTCTATTCTCACAAAATTTTATGATGTCTATGCCCTTTTTTACTATTGACATTACGCACTTTAAGACTCCGAAATGATTGATTCTACATATAAGTAAATGTTCCTAAGTTTCTTTTGTATAGAACCAACCACATAGATTATAATTTTCAATTTAAAAATTTTCTTATAGAACAGTCTTTAAGAACAAAAACCACAGTGGTGAAATTAAAGCTACTTTTCAAGATCTCAGAAGAACATGAAAACAAAAATCTCTGCAGTTTGGCTGGGCTTAACCATTTTTGTGTCTAATTTCACTTTACCAATAAATAACAAAGTAAATTGCATTCAAAATGAAAATAAAAGCAAACGTCAACTGCAATAAACTACAGTGATACACTGAGAAAAAAAAAATATCGAACAGCTTCTTAATTTAACTTAGCATGTGTATTTTTTGGAATTTTAATTAAAAATCTGATTATTTTAATATCCAACTAACAAATAATAATAAAATATTAAGGTGATTAAAATTTCTATACAATTGAAAAAAAAAAACAGATTCAAAATGTTTATTCATGCTGGGAATTCAACTTAGAATCTAAGGTTGCTAGCTCATTGCTATACAACTGCACCACCAGATCACCTTATTTCTAACAATTTTAAGTTCAAAAGAAAAATGTAATTCTTCTTTTTTTTTGTGAAATGTATAAGTTCATACGACTTTTTTCCACTACATCTTCATTTAATTACAGCTAATTGGACATCTGCCTAAAAAATCATACTTTTCTCACAGTGTAAGATAAGCAATGTCTTAGATATTTTGTTCCTCTCGTGGTTGAATATTTAAAAATTTCTTGTTCACAAGCTTTTTTGTTAGATTTCCCAAGTATTCTTATTTCTTAAAACATGCGCTCAGCTGGAGTCTTATGACAATCTGAGTTTTTGGCGCAGAGTGCTTTTTCTTACAGTAAAATTTTATTAAAAGAGATTGTTTGAGCCAAAATTCTTCTGAAATTTTGACACTTTTAATATTTTTGTAAAGTAATTTTTGGTAAATTTTATACTATAGAATCCATTTTTCTTTTTAATTCCAGGCACCAACCGCATTTTTTGTGCTATTTTAGCAGATGTATTCAACAATTGGGTATGTATTTTTGTATTGTACATAATACTTTATTTTAATTCTTATAAAAGTGTTATGGAAAGTAGTGTTCTGTGAAAGTAGGAAATTAGAAGGCTATCATTATCATGTTCAAACTCATTATGCTATTCACGATAGTTTTATATACATAGCCATCTAAAACTAAAATATAGCTTTCATAAAAATTAGATTAAATAGGGAAATTCTACAATGTTTTCAAGATTAAATCAATCACGAAATTCGTTAGCAAAAGTTTCGAGTCTGCTCAATAATTAATTAATAACATAGAACTTTATTCATTTATATTGATGAAGTGAAGATCTCCACTTTCCATTTCGTAGTAGACCATTATCAATTTTATTTTCATAATAATGCACAGGGGAGACATGTTGCTTTCCTCTAATAAGTATATATTTAAATGATAAGTTCGCATAAAATGTTTTTCATAAATTGAAAATTAAAGGTCAATTATGTCAAAAGTTTGAGGTGACTGAAGAGTAGTTAATAAATTCATAGTTATATGACATACAGGATTGCCAAGTGACCGGGATTGACCCCCCCAAGCCCGAAATTTCATGTCCGAGACGAATTGCTTCTTTTCGACTTGTCAACCCTGATGATATATATACTCCCGAATAAAGTAAAAAAAAAGTGATTTTAGCACTTATAGGTTAAAATATTCAAAAAAGTATATTCTAGTTTATGGTCAAGAGATTTGACCAAATTTTGTCGGCCTGTTTAATATATTGGCAGAAAACATATCTGTGGCAACAAGCAATAACAGCTTAAGTCGACCTTCGTTAACATGGCAAATGTGTACACAGAACTTATGTAAGTTGCTTTGCCTTGTGATCACAGATTTCCTTAAGCTTTTTTTACTTGTAGTCACAGATATGGCCAAAGCTCTTACCCATAAACCAAAATATACTTTTTCGAAAGTTTTTTGTTGCTCTGAATTCAAAACCGAAGTCAAAACTTCTCTGATAACGAGATATTCTAACCTTCAAGTGAGAAAATCACACTTTTTTCTATATTTTGGAATAGATTACAACGCGAATTAATTTTTTCCAAAAAATTTGTTGCGGCATGCAAAAGTACTAGTCTTCTCCTCTAAAACCAACTTTGAATTATATCGATGTATTTTTTTTTTCTATAAAATATCGTCAATTGAAATTTTTTGGTTATGCTTCAAATTTCAATTTGTGATATTTCAGAGAAAAAAAAAGATATCGATATAATTCAAAGTGGGTTTTGAATGAGAAATTAGTAAGCAATGCGATTTTCACACCTTTATCATTATCATTAAAACCATAGCTATTAGAGAAATTTTTACATCGGTTTCGAATTCATTGCTTCAAAAATCTTCGGAAAATTATATATTATTTTCTGGATGAAAAATTTATCGGCCTTTATTATTTGGTAATTATATATGTATAAGGGAATTTTTGTAATAGAGCTAAATTTGCTTGGAAAAAAATGATTTAGTATATTCACCGAAATTATTTATGTTTTGCGAAAATTTTACGAAATCTGTGTTTTCCAATAAAAACTTGAAGTGTGTTATCTTAAGTTTTAAAAAATCAGTTTCAAAATAAAACAAAGTATATACACACAGCTTTAAAAATAGATTCTAGCGAGCGTTATGAATAGAACATGGCATTAGTATTCAATTATTTTATGTATCATTACTCATAAATAAAGAAAATAATAAAAATGATATATGAGTCAAGAAAGTTTAAACTCTCTACAGAATATATCAATTGAAGTTTGATTTCAAAGAATTTGAAAAAATCGTTATCACTTTTTATATGAAAGTTATACGTTTTGAAATTAACGTATACATATCGCTCACTTCAAGACTGGCATAACTCAAAAAACATAAAGTGAAAGACATATGTATTTAAAGTTTTCAATAAGTTACTTTTTATATGAAAATAATGAAAAGTATGTTTACATAAACTCTTCTCATAAGGCAAGCTTATGAGATTCTTTTCTGATTTTTTCACACAAAATAAAACATGAAATGGTGGATATTTCCTCATCATTAACTCAAAAATCACGTTTTTTGAGTTGTGACAGTCTTGAAGTAAGTGAGCAATATGTACTTTAATGAGGTGCGCTTTACAAAATAAAATAAGTTTTTATGTTGTGTAAGAAAACTAAATTTTTAAATTTAAGGTTCTTGAATTGTTTTCAGTTAAATATATAGCCTAAACATTACAGCACACATTTTTTTTTAAAATGTTAATGGTTAATATAATATTTTTAATATTTAAACTTAAGAACTTATTGAGAAATTTTTATTTAGAAACACTGCTTTTCTCAAAAAAATATTTTATTTTATTTATGCAAATGTTTAAGTTATCTATCCGTTTTTAGTGTTTTTAGAAATGTCCACTCTAAAATTTATTTTTTTTTATAATTGTGTCTTTAAAACTTTCAGTTTCAGTATCAAAATTCTTTTTTAATCACATTTTTCATTTATCGCATCAATTTTGCCACATTCCGCTTAAAATCACAATTTCGCATTTAAAAAAAAATTTCAAAAATTTCTTTTGAAAAACTTCTTACAATTTTTTTTTTGTTTTTTATTTGGTTTTTAAAAAAACTCCACACTTATTATACCGATAACCGCTCACTAAAAGTTCAATACGACCAAATAGTTCAATAACTTTTTACTTTTGTACGGTTGTGTTTGCTTTTTTTTCAAACTTTTTCGAAAAAGAAATTATGTGATACAAAAGAAAAAATCCACACAAAAATTATTTTTTAACTACAAAATGCAGAAGAACAAAGAAGCGCAACGTCTTCACACGATCGTTACCAACATTTGAATGTTTCATTTGCCAAACAGACAGACCAACTTTAGTAGTTGGCTTCCACGTTTTTTTTGACTTGCTTGTATCAGCAACAATACAACAAAAACAATGGCAACACATAGCAGCAACAACAACAACAACAAAAGATCATATGAAAGAAATGTACAAGCGAAGCGAACGAACGATCTAACGTCCGTTCGGCTTTTTCGCTGTTGATCATCATCGTCATCGTCAGCATCATCATCATCATCCATCTCCAGCGATGATCAAGCGTAGCGCCGCAATCGAAAGGAAATCCAGTTAAAGTGTAAAAGCAAACAAAAGCAAAAGTAATAAAAAAAAAAAAATACAAAGTCAAAGTAAAACAACAACAAAAAGGTTAAAGCGGCAGTAAAGTCAGCAAGAGTTTAAAAGAGCGGATGTCTTAAGTGTCTTGCATTATGCGCTCAAAATGTTAAATTAACATTTTAATAAAACGCTGTTAAATTCTTTAACAGCAAAAAGAATTGTAACAGCACGTTATGTTAACAGTGGTAGTGAGCAAACGCAAACGACAGAGAGAAGATCGTCATTTGCAAAACCAAAAATAAACAGTTGTGCTCTCTCTCTCGCTATTAGGTACTCCGTATGCGGTAACAACTTGGGGACGTACGGTTAGCATTAATAAAACATTGGGTTGGAATAATTAAAATGTCATTGGTATCGGGTCATGATGATGAGACCAACAAAAACCAAAAACAAAGATACTAAGATTTTAATTAGCATTATATGCTGCCTAAAGGTAGGAACAAGATATTGGATAAATAGCTACGGAATATAAAATGTATAAATCAGCTTTTGATGAAGAATTTCTTTATGGGTGGTAATGTTAACTTTTGCTGAAATGTTATAGATAAAGTCATAATATACACAGATAAGGCAACGCGCTCTGCTGCAAAGTCGTTCATGTTTGCTAAACTAAATGGTCTGGTGTTGAATTTCAAACGAATGCTAGGTACTATGTCTTTTTTTCTTTTTTTTTTGACAAGACGCTGTTAATTGAAGATTATTTTAGCTGGATCAATAAGTTCAATCTAATACTGTCGGAGAACTTATTGTGCAACATACATCCGTGCATATTCACACAGCTCGTAAATCGTACAGCTCAATCTTCCCAGTAGGCAAGGGCAGGAGCTAAAAGTGCTTCTAGAAGGCCTTCCTTGGTAAATATAAGGCCTTCCACCCTCCTTTCAAACGTACTTTCTTTTTTATATGAAATGTCCGAAGAAAACAGGCCTTCCTAAGCAGGCTTTCTAAGACCGCTTACCGTAGAAGGACTCTCCGAAGTACTTGACAAAAATTTAATTTTAATATATCGTAAAGACTCTAAATATTAATTGTTTTTTTTTTCGCGCCATCTCTCACTTGCGTTGATATTTTTTTAATGACTTTTTTTTTGAGATGTTTCTTAATTTACAATTTGACAAAGAATACACAAAACTCTACCTCCTTAACATAACATGAAACAACAGAAGACTAGCCTGGCAATATGCACACCTCTCTTAATTTCTAACCATGTGTTTACTTTTCATGTCGTATATGTACAACGCATATGAAAAAAAAGTTATGCCGAATCATAAAACATTGCAATACATCAAATTAAAAAGAAACAGAAAAGCGCTAAAGTAAATGGAGTCCTTCTTCTTTGCCTTTTAATATCAGGCCTGATAGCACGTCTGTTGTAGGAAGGCATATTATGCCTTCTGTGATTGTATTTTTATTTGCATTAAAATCAAGTTTTGAGAAGTCCTTTTATAATCGCAGCAGTGCTAGCAGGCCTTCTCCGAGTAAGGCCTTGCTAATTTGCCTGCTGGGTTCATATGGACAATATGTTGCATTTCAGGTCTATGTTTTTTCCGTATGCTAAATTTAGTTAATAGATTACTTTAAATTGGCGCAAAAGTATTATAAATTCATAATCGCACATAAAGTTAAGAACATGAGCAGTGACTGAAACATAGAAGGTGATAAGATAAAATTTCAAAATTTTTCTAAAATTAACTTTAATGTTTTCATCTTTTAAACATTTACTATGGAAAAGAACATTACTGTGCCCCTATATCTTCATTTTTCAGGATAAAATTGCGTAGTTTGAATATTTCCTGATATGCTAATTGAAAATACATATAGCGCGATTTGAGAAAAATGTTGCTTCATCACCTCATATCATGAATTATTTTCGCTCATGCAATTACTATGGTGCATAAAATTTTTGTGATTTGTCGCTTTTTAACATGAACAATTTTATTGAGCAAGTATTTTGCTTGAAATTTTGTGTTTTGAGTGGAATTTCTTGTGCTGAAAATGTTGCAGAAAGCTTTTGGGCAGTCTGCTCAAATCAAAAATCAGAGCACATGAATGGTATAAAGTGTTGAGAAGTGATTGTGAAGTGGTTGAAGACTTGCCCCGTTCTGGACGACCTTCTACATCGAATACCGATGAAAACGTTGCAATTGTGAAGAAAACTGTGCTTGAAAATCGTCGTGTGAGTATAAGAGAGATTGCTAGTGATCTTAACATCTCATACCGAACTGCTCAGCACATTGTCTTAGATATTTTGGGCATGCGACGCATTGCCGCACGGCTTGTGCCGAAAGAGTTTAACCTCATGCAAAAAAGCGCGTTTTGTGACAGATTTTTTGACCAAACACAGCGTAAATATCCTTGAGCAGTAGACCGGGTCGATTTGTATGAAACAATATAAGGTCAGCCAGGCACCGACTCAAAAGTTAGAATGATTCTTAAAAACGAAATCTGCATAATTTTTTTTTCGTTCCGAGAATTTTTTTAAATTAAGATTTTTTATAGCTAAAATTGAATCTGCTTTTTCTAGTTATGTCCCTATGTGATCGATAGTGGCGAGGAATAGAAGTAGCCCTTGGATTAACAACTATGTGCTTCTTGCAGTCAAAAAAAGAAACAGATTACATTCCAAGTGAAAAAATAACCGAACTGTTGATAATTGGGAAAAATTTAGAAGAGCTAGGAACTAAGCAGTTAAGTGTTAAGGCAGGCCAAAAAGAACTTTTATCAGTCTACGCTAAATACTAACCTCAGTTCAAAGCAACTTTGGCAAAATATTAGGAAATATAGAATATCCAGTAAGGAGAGGATTGTATGTCAGTTAGACCCCGAGGAACTTAATAACTTTTTTCTGACCAGTGGTAGCATTTGTAACATGAATACGGTTAATTCAACTGAGTTACCTATCTCTTCAATCAATTTACCTGATACTTCAATTCAGTTCTCAGCTGTTAGCCAAGAAAATGTAGTTAGATCTATTATGAAAGCTAATTCAAATGCAGTAGGCTGTGATGGAATTTCTATAAAATTTATCAAGTTGATTTTACCTTACATTCTTGTACCGATTACTCATGTTATCAATCACTGCTTCACTTGTTCATGTTTTTCCGAATTTTGAAAAGTTGCTATTGTTACTCCTATTGCCAAAAAAGCCAATGCCTATATATGCAGCGACTTTAGACCTATAAGTATCTTGCCAGCTATGAGAAAAGTATGTGAGAGGATTATATACGGTCAAATCTCTGTTTATCTAAACTCGAATAGGTTATTATCACTTCTTCAATCTGGTTTTCGTGTTGGTCAGTTGTTCCACTGCTCTAATGAAAGTTATTGATGATATTAGAATATCTTATGACGAAAACTTGATAACTCTTCTTTACCTTCTAGATTTTTCTAAGGCCTTTGACAGTGTGCCACACTCTCGGCTTTATCTGAAATTTAAGCACTACTTTACTTTTAGTGATAGTGCGGTTAAATTAATAAGCAATTATTTAAGGGGTAGATTGCAGCAGGTTAAAGTCAATAATAATTTTTCTTCTTTAAAAACAGTCAATGCAGGTGTTCCCCAAGGATCGATTTTAGGTCCTCTGTTATTCACCATATATATTAACGATATTTTTTCTGTGTGTAAATATGCTACAATTCACGCATATGCTGATGATATTCAACTTTACCTTTCGCGCCCTGTTGGACTTGTTGAGGACTTATGCTATAGACTTAATAAAGATTTGTCCTTACTCGGTGAATGAACTGATACTAACTTGCTCCAAATTAATCCTCTAAAATCTAAGGTATTGCCTATAACAAGAAGTGAATTAAGTCTGCAAGGGACTCCTTCTCTCTTTGTTGGTGATTCTCAATTAGAATTTGTTAACAGGGTAAAAAATCTTGGCTATATTTTAAACTCTAACCTGACTTGTTCAGATCATATTAACAGTGTTATAGGAAAGATCTATGGTATCCTTCGATTGTTAAGAACTTCTGCCGTCTTCACCCCATTAGAAACTAAGCGATGGCTTGTCCAACAATTAATAATGCCCCATATCACATATTTTCACTTGGTTTATTGCAAACTTGATTCCCAATCTCAACATAAACTGCTTGTCGCTTTCAATAATGCTGCTAGATACTTATGTGTATTCTGTTCGTCAGTTTGAGCACATTTCCGAGATAAGTAGAGGCATACTGGATTGTAGCTTGAATGAGCACTTCAACATACGCAATTTGCAATTTCTGCCCAAACTCATTTATTCTCATAGTCCTGAGTATCTGTACGTTAAACTTCAACTTTGTCAATATGTCAGATCATTTAAGTTAGTCATTCCCAGGTTCAACCACCTAAACTCGATCAGATTTTTCATCAGACTTTAGAACTCTTTACCTGTTTATTTAAGGCGCATAACTGCAGAAAGCAACTTCAAAACAGCTATTTATAATTACTTTCTTAATGAATAAATTTTTTCTTTTCTTCAATTTTTTCCATTTATTTACATACTCTAAGTCTAAGTTATTTACATAGACTAAGTCTTATTGTATACCAATTGAAATTAAATTAAATTAAAAAAATTAAAAATTACAATAAAAAAAAAACAAAACAAAAGGAGCACTTTGGATTCTCCTGAAGGTCCTTTTTGGCAAAAAAAAAAACATGTTTTTTGCTCGTAACTTTAATTTCTTCACAGAATGGATACCTGAATTTGCTTGAAAATTAAAAACTGCGTTCTTGCGAAAAATTTGACGTTAAAAAATTTGAAATTTTTTTTCTATTATAGATAATATTTAGCCCCAAAATTCGATTTTTTCATAAAAAAAAAATGTGATAAAATCGAATTTTGGGACTAAATATTATCTATAATAGAAAATTAAATAGATCTTCTAGATTTATTTTGAAGTAATGTAAGTTGATTTCAAATGGAAAAGACTGGAAAAAAAATTAAGTGTGCTTGCTTGCTCCAAAAGTAATATGGTTGGTACACTTAAAACGTGAGGTGGAAAAGAAAAGCAAAATCCAACTCCTTAAACGTTAAAATGACCCTTACAAAAAAAAGCTATGGTTGTGAAAATTGTACCAAATTTAGTCTTGATCCTTGAACAGCAAGAAAACCTGCAGTGTTACAAATTTTTTTTGTAATCACCGAGAAAAGAGACTTGTGACACTCTAGATCTAACTTTAAGTTAACCCGTGCATGCCTCTTAAGAAGTTGCTTGCGAAGAATATGATACAGCGGGGACAGCTTAACTGAAATATAAAAAAAAATGTTGTAAGTAAGGACTGTCCCAAGAAAAAAAAAAAAACTTGCGGTTTTATTTTGTTTGATTATACTCTACCTGATAATCTTATAGGTCTAAAAAGACACAATATTTCTTCTATATAAAATGACGTTTAATATGATGTATATAACACTTGGTGATAGCACTTTAAACGACAAATTTTTGAATATATCATGAAGTACGTACAGACCAGCGTTGTCAAATGAAAGTTTTTCCAAGTTGAGAATTTCACGATTTTAAGCGTAATAAATCGGGATTTTAGTACATATAGCAGAAAAATTACTAAATTATGAGAACATAAACCAAAATGTATTTAGTAGCGTATTTCAATTTTTTTTTTTGTTTCAAACGGGTTTAATAGTTTTTGAATTAATTTGAAGTAGGGAAGTTTTTTTTAACAAAAAAAAAAAGATGTATCCTTGCTTGCTTTCAGTGTAACATGGTAAAACATTAAGTAAAACAAAAAAGCAAAATCCAACTCCTCAAAGGTTAAAATGAGCTTTAAAAATACTAGGCTTGTGAAAATTGTAACAATTCCAGTTTTGACCCTAAAAAAAAATCTACAGTGTTATAAATTTTCATTGTAATCACCAAGAAAATAAATTTGTGACACTCACGTCTAACTTAAAGTTAACCCGTGCGTGTCTCTTAACGAAAGTTCGTCAATCGAATTTTTGTTGTTTTTATATTTATAAAAAAATATATTCAAAATTATGCCTGAATTATTAATTTTCAATAATTTTTTACAAAGTTATGACCAATTAAAACTTACTTTACATGTTATTAATGCATATACAACGTGTCGTATGAGTAACATTAATTTATTGTCACGGTGGTAAAAAATGAGTTCAAATAAAATATGCGATGATGGAATTTCGGTTTTGTGGAAATGGAGACTTGAAATGTACTTTTAAGATGCCGATATGTAATTTTCGACATGAACATGAAAAAGTTACTTAAAATTACTGAAATTCAGCAAAACAAAAAAAAATTCGGCAAAGTATATTTTCCGGTAAATTTACTAAAAAAAGACAATGAAACAGTCGAAATGTATCGAAAATGTACTGAACATGCGTCAAATGTACTGAAAATTGGTTCAAATGTACCGAATGTACTAATAATTTGTAGAATGTACTGACAGCGAATTTTCACTATGGAAATGCACTGAAAAAAAGTGCAAATATACCAAGAATGCCATCACTGACCCAGAACATAAGTCGATAGTTTTTAAGAAAAATCGATGCGACAGATCAAAATTATATGCTATATGTATTCTACTCTAATACTGCACTTCGAAAAATGTATTTTAGAGTACTATAACTTTTACTTAGTAGTCAGGGTTATTATCAGATGCAATGGAAATAACATTTTTTTTTAAGCCAACACAACAGAGTTTTTTTTTTTTCTTGTTACTAATCAATGTCTTATAATGGCTTAATAGAAGATGCGCTAGGATGAAAATATGCCTACACTCTCATTATCTTAGTAACTTCCTACTAATGGCCACAGAAAACCGTGGATTTTATATAATTCTAGTGGTACCCGCGGCTTCGCGGGTTTCGTTTTTTTTCATAATGAAATTACTCTATCATCTCATTCTGTCTTATCTCTGCGAATGTAATGAAAAAAAAAAGAAAAGAAAAGTGAGTTTGTTCTTTGAACTTCAAAGTCAAATACAAACGGTTCAAATGAGAAAAAAAAAACATCTATAACGACACCGAATACAAGAAGCAGCGTAAGCAACGAAAAATCAAAGAACAGTTTTTGTGTGAGATTTTTCGAAAAACTTCCAAAAAATATATTTAACTTTGAAAAAAAAAAAAAAAAAAAAAATAAGTATGCAATAACCTTCTTTAGTACAAATATGTTATTTTAAGAAAGAAATTGCTTAAATCGGTTCAGTACATTTTGCGCCAAAGCGTTACAAACATTTTCCAGTTAATAAATTTTATATAAAAAGTATAGATTAAAAAGAGCTCTATTTCAACCGAAATTTTCTAATAATCATTGCGATAAGATATGAAAGAAAGAAAGATAAAGAAAGGTAAAATTGCTTACCTATAAATATATAAATAATCTAGATAGTTGTACCTCATTTAAAAGGTCGTTCTTATTAATTTTGCTTTCGGAAATATATCGACGTCGTTGATTATTAACGAGAATTGCACATCAATTTTTAAAAACACTGATTTATATGGTGGGTATTTTGAATATTTTTCAATAAATTTTGGTTGCAATTATCAAATATGCAGAAGTTAAAAATTAATATTCAAATGGTCTTCTGAAATTTTTACCAGGTTGCTGTATTGTACTTTAAAATATTAAATATATATATATATTATATTTAAAATATAATAATAGGTATGAAAAAGTATAGATATTTTTCTTATATTTTCTTTACATAAATTGTATAATTTTTCTCTCCGTATAAAAATTGAAATAAAAAATGTTTGATATATCATCACGTGGATATTTATTCTGTGAAAATATTTATCAACTTTCGAACTTCTATATATGCATATGTCACGGATGGTTGAAAAAGCCATTATCCCCAGAGTTGCATCCCTCCAAAAATCCGTGGTGTTACGTATTCGTGATACCTCATTGACTATTTTCCTGTAAAAACAAAATTAAAAGCCTCCTGGGTGCTTTTTTTTGTAATAAGTACGTACCACTTTTTATAATCGTGAACTAATTTTTCTCATTAAAATTTGCTATGGTGTGTGTAAGCGCTGCTCTTCTCCTTCAAAATCCACTTTGAATTGTGCCGATATCTTTTTTTTTCTACGAAATATTCAGAAACCATGTAAGATGCTGATCTGGCGAAAGTAATGTTCTATATATGTATGTCAAACTTGTGAAAACAATGTGTAAGGATGTTTGTCATATAATTTAAAATTTTAGTTCTACATATTAAGGTATTTAGTTCCTTAAATTAATACATTTTTTTAAAAAATTTTTCAAGTTTTGATTGTTGCTGCAAAACACTTAATTTTTCTCACGACTAAAATGCGATATCTTTAATTTTTTTCAAAATTATCGGCAGTTCACTGTAGTGATAATTTAATAATTTACACGCCGCTTCACAAACAATCAATTCGCATTAAGCGCGCTTTGTTCTGATTGGTCAATGCCATTTATGCCGCAACCGCAACGCAGTTCAAACATTAAAGTCACGTTAACAGCAGCAACTTATATCGTTAGTTTTTCCTCACTACTTGTATCAGATTGCCCCTCTTTAAACGAAAAAAAATAAAAGAAACTTTATTCTTTATTATTTAATAATGTGCCTTCTTCCCTCACTGTTCGTTATTTGGCAAATTTCGTGGGAAACTCATTTAGGAAATTTTTGCGCCGCCAACGATTAAATGGTAATCACAACAATTGACACAAGTTATGCAATCGTTGATCATGAATCAATGGAAGCGCAATGAAGAATGATCATACAAATTAATGAAAAAAAAAATTCAATTTTTTGTCATCTTAATTTTGATTAAGTTATTATTCAGGCGAAAAATAAACTTAATGCCTTAAGCGAAACCAATTGATTTGAGTGGTTTTTGTTTAGTTTTCAATATCGCTTATTTTCGTATTAAAAAAAAAAAACAACATAAAATGATCGCCCAAAATTTCTTCCTATAAGCACTGGGGTGGCTCATCAAAAATAATTTTTTAACAGAAAAAAAAAATTCAAATCTGATAATCATTTTTGAAAAATAAAAATAAAATAAAAATCGCGTTTATTTTTTAAAACCATAATACTTGGACGACAGTTGGCACATTTTGCTTAATGAAAAAAATGCTGAAGGTTACAATCCCCAAGATCTCCGGTGTTGGAGCGTAAATACATGCATACATTGCCTCATAAGTCCAGATTTTATTAATTACTAGCAGATGCCCGCGACTTTGTACGCGTAGCTTGTTTTTCTGCGAAGGCAAACAATTTACTTTTTTTTTTAAATAGAACTACAGTCAATTTTGGATTCTTCTTCACAGATCTAGAGTTCTTGTTGTTTTCTCTTCCATAAATATTCCATTGCTTTGCCATGTGAAAGACAAAAACAAAGCACACACACTAACTGACACATTCAATTAGCCTAGTACACATTATCACACATGTTGTCCAACATCAATGTTCGAAAATGTGAACTCTAGGAACGACAGCTTGACACACATGTTAGATGGATTCAAAAAATGTTGATTTTCCTGCTGTCTTGTCCAACCATACAACCTCTGTGAACTGACTGTTAAGCCTAGTGAATATTTTTCATTTTAAATAGGATTTCATGCAGTTCACTTCATTGTGGACGCTCATAAATTGTTCTGCAATTGATGTTTGATGGCATGCACGAAAATGTGAACGCAAAGCAATATTGACAGTCACACATGTTGTCAAGCCATTTAGGACAGCATGTGTGTTTTCTATGTGTGAACGTACTGTAATTTCTTTTCATTCTTCATTGTTCACAAATTCCGCGTTGTTGTGTTGACAAATTGAGAATGAGAGCGAGAGTAAAATTCCGTTTTTTGTCTTCCATTGCATTGCATATAAAAATAAAACGCACACACCCTTACTAACCCACTAACTTGCCATCATACGATTTGTTATGCATACATGCTTCTTTCTATGTGTGAAGTTCATGTTTTTAGCAATTTTAAAACTTTAATATTTTGATATTTAAGAGGAATATCGTGATAACTTTAATTCTATGTCAAGACCAAGCGCCTAAGAAAGATAACTTAAAAAGTTTGATCGAAATTGATTCAGTAGATTTTGCGTGAATCCCGTTCATCAAAAACGGCTATAATTTTATTTATATAGATTACCATGTGAGACTTGAACTCCGATCATTCCATGCATTATATTAAGACAGCCACTTTAACAAAGTGGGCTTTTCATTAGGCACAATGCTCCAAAAGACCATTTTTTATATGTTACCATATCTGTCAAACACTTAGCCTGAAAATATGCTATGTTTTTTTATTTAGTGGTTTTTAAATTGAGTGATTAACCCATTTTTCTTTTCTTTTTTATTGATGGATTATTAATTAAAATTGAACATTATTTTGATTTGAACTAAGAGCAAAGATCGATTTTCTTGTAAATTTACAAATTGATCAATGATTTTATAATTGAAAGACAATAACTGTAGTCTGCCACATCACAAAAGATTTCAAAAAGAGTGCAGTGAAACTAAAAAAGAAAGAACAACCTATATGACATAAAGTAAATTCTAGACGGAAAGCCGGTGGGTTTGGGCAAATTAGAGTGACGCCTTTTATGTTGGTGAAAATCTAAATTATCATACACAAAAAAAAAAAACGATTTATTTGTATATAGCAAGATTTCATAATAATTAACAAATTATGTTTTTACATAAATAGTTGAAAGAAATATTTAACATACATAAGTTAACATGGCACAATTCCCGCCTATTTCAACAACATTGTTGGATTATTCATATATTTGGTAATAATTACCTAATTATCAGGTGTACAAAAACAATTTTTAAAAGATTTTTTTGATATGACATCATTGGTATTAAATCGAATCGGAAAATGTTACAACCAACATTTCTGTGAACCCTCATCATTAGGCTTTCTTTTACAGTATGTGTCGTTTCGCTGAAGTGTAAAGAACATAGTTTTTGTGTGCTCCGAATATGTCAACTTTTGTGCTAACAAAACACAATTTGCGGGAAAGCTTAATTTTTCGCTGCAACGGCAAAAAAGTAAGGGATTTTTGCATCGTATTGTGACTGTTGATGAAAAATGAGCTCATTACGATAACCCCAAGCGCAAAAAATCGTTCCGGCCACCCGGCCATCCGCCAAAATCATCGCCAAAGCCGAATATTTACAGTGGCAAGGTAATGCTCTATATTTGGTGGGACCAATTGGTCGTGGTGTACTATGAGCTGCTACAACCGGGTGAAACTATCACAGGGCAACTCTACCAAACTCAATTGATGTGTTTGAGCCGAGTATTGAAGCAAAAACAGCCACATTATGAGCAAAGGCACGACAAGAGGTAATTCTTCAGCATGACAACGCTAGGTCACATGTTGCGCAGCCGGTTAAAACATACCTTTAAACGCTGAAATGAGAAGTTCTACCCCACCCACCATATAGTTCAGATACTGCTCCTTCCGACTATTACTTGTTTTCAACGATGACGCATGCCCTTCAGGATCAGCACTTTCGCTCTTTTGAAGAACTCCAAAATTGGATCGATTGCATCAAAAGACGCATCGTTTCTTTCGATATGGTATCCAAAAATTGCCAGAAAGATGGGAAAAAGTAGTGGATAGCGATGGACAATACTTTGAAAAATAAATTTGTAACAAAATTTTCACAATAAAGCGTCGAACATGGAAAAAAAATATTTTAAAACTTTTTTGTACACCTGATATAATTGGATAATAATTCTGAATATTAATTACCTAATTTTAATTAATAGTCACAGTAGATCAATCATATATTTGGTAATAATTACCAAATTATATTTTGGTTGAAATCCAATGTTAACAGTCACCAAATTATGTATTTGGTTGTAGAAATATTGTAAAACCCGATGAGCCAAGACCCGATACGGTTGACATTTACATAATCATAAGTACCTAAATATCATATCAAGCAAACGGTTATTAAGTAGTGTTTTACTTAAATATGCTGAGAATTGTATAGTATTTAAACAAATTTAAAGTAAAATTTAATAAAAATAGAATAACCAAAATATATTCGACCAATTAATTCTATTCAATCAACTCCAACAGACATTATGTTTGAACCAATAAACATCACTTCAATTTCCAATTATTGGTATAGTAATATCTACCAAACTTTGTTGATAGTTAATAAATATTTTAAAAATTTATCAAACAAATACATACATTTGAAGAAAACATGCACTTTTTTTCTGTGTATCATAAATCTTTTTATATTTTTATTTTATTTTCATCAACCTTAAAATAATTTATTCTCTAAATACGCTGATATTGAAATCCAAAACAATCTGCAACTCAAACATTTCCAAATGATGGTCCACCCTAGCAAACATTTTTTGCATTACAATTTACCATCTTCATTTTGTTTATCTGTCAATGTTGCTGTCACGGTGATCACTGTTGTTGTTGTTGTTGTTATTGCTCATATTTTGTGTCACTTACAGCGATTAATTTTTTTTTTCTTTTTCTTTGAAATTATTTTGCGCTTAAATCTTCGTGTCTCCAATTGAGGGCGTTTTTCTTTCAGGCATCACATTGATTTACCTCTGTCAAATTATATAAAATAATTATTTTTTTTTCACCAACGATTTCTATAATTTTTGCCATATTTCTGATTTGTCACTAATATGCGCTGATTTTTTTTTTCCTGTGATTCCTCAAGTTGTAGTTCAATCGCAAAGATTGCGTCTTCGGAAATGTTGCGCAATTCTTCTTTTGTATTTGTCACCGATCATTGATCTTCTGTGTGATGACAGCATTTGTGCTTTATGACACTGGTGTTATGCGGTTTGTAATGATACCTGAATTTCATGGATTTAATTTTTTTTTTGTTGTATGCAATGAAAGCGAGAGTCTTAAATTTTATAAAATAAATATATTTACTACTAAAAAATTGCAAGCTTCGCAAATTGTTTTAATTAAACTGTGGCAAATTGTACAACTTTCATATAAATGTGTATAGAAAATTGTGTGTGGCATTTGGGTTGTCTCAAAGATTAGAGTAAAAAAGTTTTTCTGTCTATGTCATTTTCAGATTAAAAATAATTTGTTTATATCAATATTTATTTTAGAAAAAAAATATTTAAAATTATATCTTAATAAGATTTAAATAGCTAAAATTTATTGCCATTAAAATGTGACACATGCCATTTTTTGCTTTTATGACATTTGCTATTTATGATATTTCTCGCCAAATACTCTGATCAAATTAGCGATATCATATGCAAATTACTTCATGTTTATGCAGAAAAACCATGACTAGCAAATCGGGGGTTGTACGTGAGAAATTAGATAGCGTAGAAAATATAAAAGATTTTTGAATAAGCAAACCGGTGTTTGACAAACTTTTTGTGACAAGTGCTGACAGTGTTAAATCTAACGTGTCATCCATTTCCAACATCAACATTTTTTAGGCAATGAAATATGTTATTTAAATATTTTAATATATTATATGATATCGCTGCCAAAAAAGTCATGATTTCTTTCTTTGTAACCGCCGTTATTGCATAAATATTGGCTTTTAACCCTTAGCGACACAATGGGGTCATGAATGACCCCAAGAAAATGTTGAAATAATTTTTCGAACTAATAAATACTCAAGTTTAGCCTCATGTAGCAGAAAATTTTTTTGAAAAATATCCCTAATAATCATTGAATTTCATAAAGTAGAGTCACCTCAACACTCGTTGACAGCTCTGAAGCCTGGAATTGAAAATTCGACTTTTTATACACTTTTTTTTTTCAACGTGGGGTCGTGTAAAAAAATACTTTACCTTTGATTTTATAATATCTTGCTAGAACAAGATATAAAACCATACTAAAGAAAAACGTAAAAATATTTTTAATATGCATTGTTAAAACTCATAATAGCCTGATTATATATACATTTGATGGCATGTCTTGTGTGCGTCTTTATACTGTAGTCATAAAAGTCACTTAAAAGAGATGCTGCCTCATGTTTTTATAAACATTTTATTATGTACAGTATACTATACACACAAAACATGCCACCTTTTGTGGTATATCTCGTATATGTTTATATACGAGGGCAAATTATTATCCATTTTTTTTTTTGTCTTTTTAAGACGCTTTACCAAGACAAATTTGAGAAAATTATGATTTGACTTTAACGTATAATATAGGGTGTTTTTTTTAGAGGTATAGAGCTTCGAATTGAAATAAAACACAAGAAAATCGTTTTAATGTCCATCAATTTGGCTTTATTGGAAGGATAATTTTATGCCATTAATGTTTAAATATGATTTCGGGCATGTGGCCGCCGCGGCTGGCTCGAATAAAGCCAATTCTACAGGTCCAATTTTGAACCACTTTTTCGAGCATATGGGGCCGTATGTCGGCAATAACGCCACGAATGTTGGCTTCCAAGTCCCCTAACGTTTCTGGTTTGTTGGCGTAGACGAGCGACTTCACATATCCCCAAAGAAAATAATCCAATGGTGTCAAATCACACGATCTTGGTGGCCAATTGACAGGTCCATTCCGCGAAATTATGCGCTCATCGAATGTTTCCTTCAATAAATTGATTGTGACGTGCGCTGTGTGGCATGTAGCGCCGTCTTGTTGGAACCACAACTCATCCACATTCATGCCATCCAATTCGGGAACAAAATAGTCGGTTATCATGGCTCTATACCGGTCTCCATTAACGGTAACTGACTCTCCAGCATTATTTCGGAAGAAGTATGGCCCAATGACTCCACCAGCCCATAGAGCACACCAAACAGTCAGTTTTTGTGGATGTAATGGCGTCTCAAGGGTCTCATGTGGATTCTCTTCACTCCAAATGCGGCAATTTTGCTTGTTGACGTAGCCATTCAACCAAAAATGAGCCTCATCACTGAACAAAATTTTGCGATGAAAATCAGCATCGAGATCAATCTCATTTTCGGCCCATACACCAAAATCACGACGCATTGCATGGTCTCACGGCTTTAATTCTTGCACAAGCTGGATCTTGTAAGGTCGCAAGCCAAGATCTTTGCGCAAAATCTTCCATAAAGTTGATGGACAAAGTTCCAATTGCTGTGCACGGTGGCGAATCTATTCATTCGGGTCCTCTTCAACATTTTGCTCTACAGCGGCAATTGTTTCTTCGGTGCGCACTGTTCGACGTCTCTGCGGATGCGTATTATCACATAGAGTAAACGTAGTGCGAAAACGACCCATGGTTAACCGAATTAATTGCTCTGATGGACGATTATGTCGACCATAAAATGGACGGAGCTTGCGGTAAACTTCGCGAACTGAACCATTATTTTCGAAATAAATTTGCACGGTTTGCAAGCGTTGTTCTTTTGTCAACCTGTTCATGATGAAATGGCAAACCAAACTGAACATAAATGAAAAACAAACCTCTAAAAATAACACCCTGTATAATATATCACTGATAGCCAGTGGGTAACGTGCACGACCTATACTGCTCTCAGAAGCAAAAATTGCGTATTTTAAAAAAATGCATATTCGTGATTCTTATGGCATCAAATAGTTTAAGAAATTACGCGTCTAATGAACTACTGCAAAGGCCGGCATCATAGTTCAAACGTATAAAAAATATCCTAAGAAAACTTTTTCTATTTTAATTTTACAGGCATTTCAAAAATCATCATCATCTTATCAATTATCTCTAAACGAATTTTTTTTTTTTGAGATACGCTATTTTCGCTTCTGATCGTTATAAACCGTTGGAACAGGGGTTCGAGACCGGAGTACAAACCCTAAGTAAAAATGAAATTTGATAGTAAAATGAAATTTAGATAAATTAAGTAGATAAAATAAAATTAAATGTTATGAAGGTCTATAATTTGCATATAAAGTCTATAATACACCTTGAAAATCTCCTAGGAAAACCCTACTCTTTTTTAAGACTTTGTAAGTTGTCTTTTAAATACATCAGAAAGATACTTTAGCAAGACTCTTCAGAGATAACAAAGTGTGGAATATGTCTTTATACTTCATACGCCAAATAGCTCATAAGCTTCTGTTAAAAATTTAACTTTCTACTTGTCTTTAAAAGACCTTCAAAAGGAGCTATAAAACCTTATTACTATTACTAGGGAACTTATTGAAGAATTAAATCTAAAATTTTAACAGCTGCACTTAACAACTGTAAAATCCTCACGCTCGGGAAGGATGATACTGCACAGTAGGACTTAAATATTTTTTGCGGTCAAATGCCTAATTTTTCCTGGCAATTATCCCTTTATAAATTTTTTGTGATTATTTTTATTTTATTATTTGGTAACTAATGTTTGGGTGATGTGAAACTGCCCTTAATATTTTTGCCCATAAAAATAATGTATTTTCTTCTAAAAATTAGAATAGAAAGAAAAATCACTCAATAATATTGAATAATCATAATCTTTTTTTTTATTTAAGAAAAATCACTTAAACAACAAAATGATTAAAAAAAATTGTAAATAATTGCCACGAACTTGGACATAGTTGCTTTGAGCACCACAAAAAATTTTCAATCTATCCAATATTTAGGAACGTTCTGATTCCAATTCGATTCGGAAGTGGAATTGAAATCCGAAGTTGAATATCAATAGCTCTTTTAAATCTAATGGTGGGTATTTTCTATGGAAATTTTTTCTTTGAACTTCGAACTTAAGCTGTTATAGTTCCAATACTTTGGTGAATTTCTGTTTTTTGTATGACTGTAATCAGAACAGGTCTGACTATCCCAGTGGCAAATAAGCAGAGTTTTTCGAAAATTCACCGATGTGAAGTACTTATATGTATAGTGCGTTTCATCGATGCGATTTATTTATATTTTCATATTTTCCCAGTTTCAATTCAATTCACTGTTCAATTTCGTCTAATTATACATCAACATTCTATAGCCGAGCTAGCTAAGAGACGGGGTCGCACTCGAACTTTTCTAGAAACGAAGCAGGTTCAAATCTAAGTCAATTCAAATTGTGTTATTCATTTTACAAATAAAAATTATAAGTAAAATTTAATCAAAAAGAGTATCTTTTCCAGGATTTGAACCCACGGGTTCTGCATTCCAAGCAAACGTTCTAACCACTGACATATATATACAATTTGTTTATCATCGTCAACACTAAATATAAACTTCATCTCAATTTTTAGATTTGTTCAAAGCATTTTTGTAATAGAATTTTTTGTTTGCCTAATAATTCGCATACTTTTCATGTAGAAATGTAGGCAGAGTGTATGTCATCAACTTACTTTATATATGGAGATGTAAGGAGTCTAGCCTGTTGGCTGCATGCTTTGTATGGGGGGATGTAGGTAACTCGATAAACTATACAAGCACTTAGTAAGCGATGTTTAAAAGCATTGTGCCTTTCCCTTGCTACACATTGTATGTAGAGATGTGGGCAAACTGCCTGCAAAGCGGCAATCGCTTTGTAAAAAGAACTTCCAGTTATGGCTTGAGTTGTGAGCATTACTGCCTACGATGAGTATAACTATTCATCGATGTTGTTTATAACATATTTACCGCTGGGATCTTTAAAATTGAGAAAAATAAGAGCCCAAAAATGATTTTCTCCATAATAAGTAAATGTATGAAAGATGAAAATATTTCTGTAAAATTTAAAATTGTTACACAAACTTGCAGTATTAGTGCAGTGTAGGATATTTAATCTTCGGCAAGGTCATTTATGACACTACCCAACGAGAAATTGGAAGCAGCTTCCAAGGTAAGCACGAAATATGAGAAATTCCTTAAATTTTTTGGTTTTAGACGTGCTCAGGTACCGAAAATTTCAAACTACATGCACATATCTGAAAGTTTTTTAATCCATAATTTGAACGTTTCTTAATATGTAGGAACATCCCATCTCCCCCTTAACCGGACTTCAGTATCAAGCTTCCTTAAATATGCATTTTTTATATGCTTCCAAAAAATTGCTTCTAAGCAACATCCAAGGATACGTAATTTATATGCTTCTACTCAGCATTCAAGGAAGCGCATTTCATATGCTTCCAAAGAGCAGTGAGAAGTGTATTGGAAGCGGCATACTGCTTTCCTTGAAGCACATCCGGAGCGCTTCCGTTTTCCGTTGGGTACAAGGTTGCTCATATTCGAAGCGCCCATTTTATTTTTAACCTAAAAAATCGATTGTAGTGCGGCTTGTGTGTGGTGGCGTGCTGTCTTGTTGAAACCAGTAGTGCCCCATACGCTTTCAACGAATAATTGGCATTGAAATATCGCGATAACGCTCCTGATTAACAGTAACCGTGTGGCCATAATCATCTTCGAAAAAGAACGGCCCAATGACCATTTTAGCACTAAC
Organism: Tricholauxania praeusta; assembly: GCA_949775025.1. Lineage (NCBI taxonomy): Eukaryota > Metazoa > Arthropoda > Insecta > Diptera > Lauxaniidae > Tricholauxania > Tricholauxania praeusta. Next base: position 141,034,671 of record OX459029.1, read on the forward strand.
GCCGCACCAAACAGTGACTTTTGCATCGTGAAGAGGTATCTCTTGAATCTCTTGTGAATCTTCAGTGGCATAAATACGGCAATTTTGTTTGTTTACCGTTCTGTTCAACTGGAAATGAGCTTCATCGGTCATGAGTCATCGGTCACGTTGAGTGGAATGACGCTTCAAAACGCGGTATGTCATTAGTCGATTTGACATCGCTGTCAAAAGTTATAGTGTTGCCTGATGGGTGCTTCGAATATGGGCAACCATGTACTTACTAATATAATAGTTTTCATTATTTTTTTGTTCTTAACGTTTTATATGTATACTCTCTTGAGGAAATAAAGCCATGCCAATAAAATAATTAGAATTATATACATCTCCTTACCACGCCTCAGCTTATGAGAATTTTCTTAATAAATGCAAATGAAATTGATTTATAATTTCTCTTAAAAAATACATCTATCTTAATTCTTAAAGATTTCGACTTAAAATAATGCGCGAAAATTTGTCAATAATATGTTCTACATTTCTATTGCATCGTCTCGTCTTTCGGAGCATCGATGCTTTGCACTTTATAACCGATATTTAAATGTGTCCCAAATCTGTCCATCAAATTATCACCTCAAATATGTAATGCCAAATATGTAGTACTCGACTATGCTACTGTTGTAACTGATAATTACTGCGATGATTATGCAATCTAAGTTAAAAAAAAAAAAATTGAAAAACAATTTGTTCCCGTTAACTTTAACACCTTCTACCAAATTGCCACACCAGCAGATAAAGAAGCATCGGAAGTATGCAGTCACAATTAGAGATGAGCAATGATACTTTGTAACGATATCGTTTAGATGATATCTGAGCTTTATGGCATAAAATGATTTAGCTTATAAAGGTACAAAATTTGGGTCATTTGAACAATGTTATATTTCAATTCGAAACAGCGACAGTCTAGAAAAAAACACCCTATAACAGTTGTAGAAAGAACCTTCGTTTGAAACCTTTTGATTTCACATTTTCGAGTACAACTCTCGTTATTTCTGCTACAAAGTTCATCTCTAACTCCAGCGACATCAAATTGACAACGCCACCACCACCACCGTCGTCGTCGCATTGTGTTGGCGAGGGCGATAATTATGGGGGTTATGCCACAGGTTAACAAAACGAAGTGGCACCATCGCTGCTTTAATTTGCATATTTTTAAGTTGACGAAGGTGACTTAGCCAAAAAAAAACTGCTGCTACCACTAACTTACTAACTGACTGACTGGCTGACTGAGTGACTGAATGTTGCACACCTCAATTGTGTGCAACCCTGCGCTGTCAACTTTGCTCCTCTTGTACTTTTTTTTTGCCACAATCTACATTGAATTTGTTGTTTGTGTTTGCACCTTAAAGAAGTCGCATGTCGTCGGTGGTCGTTGTTCACATGCTGAGAATTTTTGGGGTTTTAATTTTAGCTACTGTTTTTGTTGTTGTTATTGTTGTTGCTGCTAACTTACAATTCATTATCTTCTTTTGTAATTTGTTGACTTTAGCAATGAGATATTTTTGAAGTTGTTGTTGTCTGTAAACTTCCTTTTTTTTTTGGTAATTTAATTTGTAATTCGTTGTTATTACAAATTGTGTATGCATAATTTTATACCGTACTGTCGTAGCAGTATAGTATTTGTTTTTGAGGAAATCTAGCGGTAACAAAGTTGACTTCTTCACCATTTTTTATTTTTTGAGGTCTCTTCTTTTATTCTTTTTTTTTTCCTTCTTGCAAATTACTGTAATTAGGCAACGATCATCGCAGTTCAAAGGACACTCTTGCAAAACAAATACTAAAAATGTTATTTGCCTGCTTGGATTTCGATTGACTTCTGTTGTTTTTTTTTTTTAATTTGAATTTGATGTCTTTGTTGCTTAGTTTTATGAAGACAAATGTTACGGCATCGTAGTTAAACGTTTTAAATGGGTTATGGCCGAATTCCGCAAAAGGTTACGTGTACGTTTTTGGCAAATACGTGTAGCGATAGAGGAGTCTAGCAGCATACTCTACATAATTCCTATAAAGAACTTGTTGAAAAATTTTCAAGAACTCAAAAAAGAATTTTGTCACTTCTGAATTGTCTTTTCCCGATCAGGAAGACATCAGTACTTAAGGTCTTCCCTACTGAAAATATTGTCGCATAATGCGTTTTTTCTTAGGATAGCTTTTTAGAATGCTTATAGTCTTACTTAGTAAGCTTGAAAAAAAAAAAATGCGAAAAATTTTGGAACATTTTGGAAAAGTGTACAAAATGCTGAATATATCGAAGAAAATGTGACCAAAATTGATTAACAAGAATTAGGATTACAAGTGACCGGGATTAACACAGCCTGTCCGGATATATCATATAAAAACCAGTTGCATATGGTGGGCATTTGGCACCAATAACATAGTGGTAATTTACCGTTCCCTACCTACCAAAATTATAACTTTTTACCCCCTAAAAAGATATAATTTTTATTTTATTTCCTGAACAAAAAAGTCATCACTTTTTACGTCCCAAAAACCATAATTTTCATTAAATTATTACAAAGGCCTTGCACATGGCTTTACTATTTTCAGTTGTAATTTTACTTAAAAAAAAAATAATAAAAAAGTCACCAAATTTTTATAAAATTTGTTAGAATCCCTATACGAAGTTGTGGGCAATAGTCTGCAAGATATATGAGGTTGTTTAATGAATCCTGTCCCAGCCAGGGGTGTGTATTTATTTTTATTAAATCCATGACAATAAGAAATGGTTATTTTCAATTTCAATCCAGGAATCGAAACTTGAAATTGGAAAATTGTCACTACATACGGAGGAATTTAGAGCAGGGACCATAAATATTCGTTATTTTGGTCAAAAAAATCAAGATGAAGAGAACACGAAATGTGAACTTAAGTATACAGATGAGTTTCTTTTAACGAGTAGCGTAGATATATGCCATGGTTTTTATTTTTGTGATTTTTTTTTTTCAAAAATCAAAAATAATCGTTATTTTTAAGTTTTTCGATCGAAAACAATCGTTTTTTTTGATTTATATTTTTTCTACCACAAGTAGTCGTTATTTTGGATTTCTGTTCTTTTAGATCACAAATAATCGTAATTATGGATTTTGAAATTTTTTGCGCCAAAATTCCAAATTTTTTTCCCTAATGTATTTTGTTTTTGTAAGTGTTTTGATATTACATATTCTTTACGAAAAGTTCTGTAAAAAAATATTTCAAATTAGAAATTGATTTATTTTATAATCTATCCGAAAGTGCGGAAAGTCTTAATTTTTTATGAAAATGGTTACTGAATTCTATTTTTTTTATATTCTTTTACAATTTCAGAGAATGCAATCAATTCCCAATTCATTAATGGATTCTAAAATTAAATCATTCCTTATGCAATAGAGTCATGAAAATGTTTTTTAATTTATATTCTCTTTAATGTACTTCACATATTTCAGTTTAAAAAGTTTTGGTATCGTCATTTATTGGACTTTCTTCTTTTGTTTTTATGTCTTAAGCAAAAACAATTAGAGTTAACTTTGGCGAATTTGCCAACTTTCGAAAAGTTTCCAAAAAATTTCGGCCATTAAGTATGAAGTTTGCTTATATTAAATGTCTTAAAAAGTTAAGGCTTATTTAAAATTAGTGATATGTCCTAGAAATTATATGGTTTGTCAATATGTTGCAAAAAATAGAAGTAACCTGCAGTATTTTATTACGATATTAAAGTTAAGTACATTGGGGTGTCCGTTAGCAAAGCATTTATCTACATAAAAGTTTTATATACCAATAATGACGTAAAATTGATGGGAAAATATTTTTTTTTATATTTCGATTGTGCCTAATAGTACCGAGAATCAATAAAGGTAAAAATTCGTGACTATTTTGCGTATATCTCGTGCGTTTCCCAAAATAAATTCTAATATCAAATAAGAGATTATAATAATCACTATAAATTATGTCTTCTGCGTTTATTCCATAAAATCAATAGTTATTTCGCTAATATGCACAGAGGGGTATTTGAGCTCATATGCGGCCAAAAGTCTATTTTTAAATTATTAAAATACCATAAATTTAAGCATATGATGTTATATTAGAATAGTTTTGGCGTCAGATGGCATTAAGATTCTGTACCTCGAGTGTCAGGTTACGACCATTCCATTCGAAACTTTTTGTTAACACGTTATTTTCGAAAAGCTTTTGTTTTTAACTATTCTTTCGCGTCAAGAGATTTTTTATAGAAGAGTGCAGAGCATTTGATGTACGAACAGATCAATTGTTCGGGAAAATCGTTTGTTAAAAATAAAAATTTGTTCACTAGAAAAATTCAGCCGTTTAAAACGTTGCTGCTCTTTTTCATGATGGAATTTAAACAAAAATGGTCAACAGCATTTACAAAAGAAGATAGACTTATCAAAAATATTGTTCAGAAACTGCAGAGGTGGCATCCGATGACGCCAACAATGCATAATAATAATTGTTGATTCATGCACCAATAGAAATTAATCAATTAGGCCACTTATCAGAAGAAGTGGCTGAGGCCCGCTACAAACATTTTCGTCAGTATAGGCAGGATTGCACAAGAAAATGTTCAAGAATATCTAGCAACCTTGATGAAATGAATGGGCTGCTATTAACTTCTGACGCACTACTATCCTATGAGCGGTGTTCAGGAAGGAAAATCGAAGAGTTTCTTTTATTATTTTATAATGTTAATGTACTTGGATTGATGTTTTTATTTTTATCACCACGAAGTAATAGAAACCAGTGAAAAATTAGACAACCTTTATTGTAAAAATATAAATAACCAATTATATTATTCAAAAAGACGTTAAAATCACTTATCAGGTTTTATTCTGTGGAAAAAAATGATATCTTAATTTTGGCCGCATTTTGAGCTTAAATACCTTTCTGTGCAATGGACAATGCAGCATATCTTATCTTGTCGGTTTTAATTGAAGAATTAGGCTGTTCGCGTTGCTGCACAGTGGTCCCAAACCTTGTTTTTTGGTCCAAAAATCGCTATTGAACGCAAATATTGTCGAAAACGACAAAATATAAAAACTAACTAAAATGTTAATAATTCGTTGGAGCCCCAATTTTGAAAAAAAAGTTACCAATTTTGTTTTATTTTAAGTTAAGTCCCAAAAAAAAATTTTTTAAATTTTTTTTTTGGTTCAAATATTGCTGGGAGGCCCAATTTTGTCCGAAATTAACAGCTTACCAAGATTCCAACAAATTCGTGGAGTCTGAATTTTAAAAATAAATTATTTATTTCCCACAAAATTTCCGGTCTCTAGCAATTTTTGAACCAAAATATATTTAAAAATTTTTTTTTCGATTTTTTTCCAAAAAAAATTATTGTTTTCCGAATTCGGGCTCTGAGAATTTGTTGGAAATTTAGTTAGCTTTAATTAAAGAAAAAGTTGTGAATTTTTGACAAGATTTGCACTTTTTAGCCATTTTTGAACCAAAAAAAAATTGTTTTTTTCGGTTCTTATGTCTCATTCGATATAAGAACTTATTTTGCGAAATGCACGCATTATGAGATAAGCACAAAGTAGTAAGTAAAGGACCGTTCTTTCGAACTTTATTGACTTTCGGCACTATAAGACGTGGTCAAAATAATTTAAAAAAATTCCATAAACCATACATCTATCGGATAATATTGTGCTGCAGAAAATTATTTTGCCAACGGACGCCCTAATGTATATATGAAGAATTTTACGCCAAATTGGACACACTTTTGCACGCCCACCTAAACTGAAGTGTCCAAAAATGGAAGACTGCGTTATTTTTTGCCGAATCCAAGTACAACTTGAAAGATTCGGATTGAATAGAGCGTGTACGCGGACCATTTTGGAAAAATACTGGTCAATCATAAGATAGAAAGAGTTATGAATCGCTTCATGTACGTTGAAGATGTGATGCTACCATATGCCGTTGAAAATATGCCACTTAAATGGAGGTACCAACAAAACAACGATACAAACTGTATCTTTAATATTTGTAAGGCCTGGTCTTTCAGCAATGTGATAGAAGTTTTTGGTTAACACGAAAATCAATAGAGATAATTAAGAAATCACAGAAGATCTATTTTAATTCTTAAAAATAACCTGAAAGGAGATATCGTAGGATATCAATAATAATTTAATGTAATCTAGGCCTAAGCGATGGACGTATGTCGTCCAGAATAAAGGGTGCGCAACTTAGTACTAATTTTAAAAGTTATTTACCATGAAAAAAACGTTAAAAGAAGTTAGTTTTCATAAATTTATAACTATTAAATAGCATGATAAAACAAATTTATAAAAATTATGGACAATACTCTCAACCAGTAATGAAAGAAAAAAAATTTCAAAAAAATCAGTGAAGCAAAAACAAAATTGTGTCCGATTTGGCGTGAAATTCCCCATATGTATATGAAAGAAAGAATAAATAACATAATTATATAATGGCAACAGTTAAATACAATTATTCAATTGGTTAAATAAAAGAAAGAGAAAAAGAATCACCATCAACAGTTGACAGTTACAGTGGATTCTAAGCGTTAAGCTCGTGAGAACTTAAGCGATTGCAAATAGCTTGCAATTAAAAACTTCTAAGCAGATTCTGCAGTATTTTAAAATAAAACTTAATTGTTTTAAGTCAGTGGTTAGTGAAATAGAGATTTATTCATAAAAATTTATTGTGTGACTAAGCTGCTTAAAAAGCTAAGCAGAAGAATGATAAGATTAATATGCTGGTGCTGCAACATCGTTTATCACAAACCAGCAAAAAACCAACAACAACAAAAAAAAACCGTTTCTGTAGATGCTCAGATGTCATTGTGCGCAGATACAGATAAATCGCAAATGACTAATGAAATACGCGGTATTTCTTAGATTTTTTGTTTGTGATTGCGTTGCACAGTTATTTGCAATCTTTGATTGTGTGAGCCCAAGAAAATAATACAAAAATAATAAAAATCAAATTGATAAATTGTAATCATAAAAGCAACGTTTTCATGGCAAGCAGCAACTTAAATTAGTTGTGGTTTTTCTTTACATTATAAAGGATGTTTTCTAAGGGAATGAAAAAGTTTTTCTTAATAAAAGGACGTGTATGACGTGGTTATTAAATAGGGCAAATTCATATAATAAAGTTCAACTTTAAATGAAACAAATGATACCAAATGTTAAATACAAATTGTAATTGAAAAAAGTGATAGTAAACTATCAAGAAAGAAATTCCTGAAGGAGGGGTCTTATCTCCACCCTTAAAGTTGATAATCATCCAAAAAATTGAATGTGAAAAAACCACACCGTTGCACAGCTTCCTCTTTGAATCAAAGTTTACTGAAATCAAAAACAAAAACAAATTTTGAAATAATCCAAAAATAAACCAAAAAACATGATTTGGGACCCATTTAGGCGTTTTTGCAGTAAAAGCTATTGTTAGCAACTTCACTAGAATCTTTGTAAAGTGCGGCAAGCTTCTAAATTTTCTTTTTTTCATGGAAACATCCTGAAAACTGCACCTGGACTATTTTATATTATTTGAGAACCACAAAGCGTAGCCTTACGTTCATTACATATTCATTGTAAAATATCATTGCTACATGATTTACACATAGTATTCAATATTCCACCAAAAAAAAAATGGTGACTTTTTTTATAAACTCAACTTTATTTTAATCACTGTTGACACACACTGGTCAACACAAAAAAAATAACACAAAACAAAGATTAATACAACAAAAAATGGGCTAAAGCTATTCATACTAGTGTCATTCATTGCTAAATGGAATCATCAGTGACCTTTAAGTCAAATAGTAAGAATCTATAAAGATTTGTGTATTTTTTTAGTGTTCACACTGATACTGAACAATTAGATCACTCAAATAATTATAAATTATTTTCCGTTCCGAAATTATTTTTCTTTCCAAAACAAATCAAGGAGAACACTGTACTACCAGTTGGGTATTTTAGTGTAGATGCAGCTGAATCAAGATGAAAAATGTTTATAAAGAAAAATACTAGCCAACAAAAATAAAAGTTTTGGTCGAAAAACCAAACCCACGTAATCTTGTGTAAAATTCTTCGCTGAGTTTTAAATGAATAAAAAAAAATGTTGTCGAGCCAATTATCCAAGCTCCAATTTCCCCCACTCTTCCCACATAAATGGCTAAAAATTCAATTTTTGTTTCTAAATATGTATATCTATCCTCTGTGAAATTCTTGGGGAATTAACTCGGAAATTTTTTTTTTTTTTTCGAACTCAGCGAACAATTTTACAAAAGATAGGTAAATTTAAAAAAAAAATTGGATTTTTTAAATATTTTGGTGAGAAAAGTGTAGGAAATAGGGAGTCAGGGAAGTGAGGGGAATTGGCTCGCCATTTTTGTTTTTGATTTGAATTACAGCGAAATATTTTATAAAGGCATAGGTGGGTTTGATTTTCCGACTAAATTTTTTTTTTTTTTTTTGTTGGTTTGTGTAATCTTTCTGATATCTTCAGATCATTGTATATCTAGTGTTGTTTTTAGTAAAATAATTTATATACGCAAAGAATTGCTATTTCCATCGGAAATCATTAATTTGTTGCAGTGTTCAAAGCAATGAAGAAAATCCAACATCATCATGTGGAATGATAGGTGAAAGCTCTATCAAGACAGCTAAAGAAAATGTAAAAGGCGAACAAAAAAGAAAGCAGCAATAACTTCTTTTATTTAGAAATAATTTAGAAGTAGAACGTGAATTTATAGTTTAATTTTAATCAATTGAATATTATTTAATCGAATTTAAAAGTCATTTGCAGAAACCGATTTTCATGTGAAATTTCACAAATAGGTTGATCTATACTATTATATAAAGAGGTAAGGTTTGTTTGTTTGTTTGTTTGTTTTTATGTTCCGGGTAATCTCTGGAACTACAGAGCTGATTCTAAAAATTTTTCTACTAATAGAAAGCTACACTATTCCTGAGTAACATGGGCTATATTTTATTTTGATAAAAGCAAGGGGCGTGGCACTTTACGTGCAATTAAAACCTTTAACTCGCTATATCTTGGTTCATATGATAGCAAGAGTCTTAAAATTCGGTGTCAGGATGCACATAGCCTATGTTAAGCACTTCACAAAATATGAACGGGATTAGACACCAGGGGCATGGTGGCTATAGGACTTTAATTTAGGGTGGCCCTCATTCGCAAATATTTTTAAAATAGCATTTTTACAAAGACCACTTAATCGATTCACATGGAATTTACACCACATGTCTTTTATATTAAGACGCATAGCTAAGACGATGAAACTTTTATTTAGGGTGGCTCTCATACACAAATATTTTAAAAATAGCGATTTCTCAAAGACAGGTAAATCGATTCTAATGAAACTTACACAGTATGGCTTTTATATTAAAGGGCATAGATTAGATTGTAAAAATTTTATTTAGGATGCATACTTAGGGTGGCCCTCATACAAATATATTTTTAAATATCATTTTCACGAAGACAGGTTAATCGATTCACACTGAATTTACACCACGTATTTCTTATGTTAAGAAGCACAGCTAAGGCTACAAAACTTTAATTTAGGGTGGCCCTCACACTTAAATATTTTTTAAATATCATTTTCTCGAAGACCGCTAAATCGATTTTTATGTTATTTACACCACATGACTTTTATATTAAAAGTTACAGATTAGATAGTAAAAATTTTACTTAGGGTTCACACTTTGGGTGGTCCTGATACAAAAATATTTATAAATATCATTTTCTCGAAGACCGCTTAATCGATTCTCATGGAATTTATTTCACATGGCTTTTATATTAAGAGGCACAGATAAGGTAGTAAACCTTTTATTTAGGGTGCATACTTAGGGTGACCCTCATACAAAAATATTTTTAAAAATAATTTTCACGGTTAGACGATTCACACCGAATTTACGCCACGTATCTCTTATGTTAAGAAGCATAGCTTAGGCTACACAACTTTTATTTAGGGTGGCCCTCATACAAAAATATTTTTTAAATATCATTTTCTCAAAGACCGCTTAATCGATTCTCATGGTATTAACACCACATGGCTTTTATATGAAGGGGCACAGATTAGATAGTAAAAATGTTACTTAGGGTTCACACTTTGGGTGATCCTCACACAAAAATATTTTTAAATATCTTTATCACGAAGACAGGTTAATCAATTCATACCGAATTTACACCAAATAACTTTTACATTAAGAGGCGAAGCTAAGGCTTCAATACTTTTATTTAGGGAGCATATTTAGGGTGGTCTTCATACAAATATATTTTTTGACCATAATTTTCTCGAAGATCGCTTAATCGGTTTTCATGGAATTCACACCACGAGTCTTTTATATAAACAGGCACAGCTTAGAATAGAATGGGTGATGCCACGCCCCCTTATCTAAAAGAAATTAAAATTCATCATATCTTATCAACTATTTGATGCAGATAAATGAAACTTGGTACATATATAAAAAGTAGAGAAAGATGTAAGATTCCATGCAAAAATGGGCGGTACCACGCTTCCATATGAGAAAAACTCAACTTTTTATGTATCAACAACTATTTGACGCAGATGGATAAGATTTGGTACATATGTTTCTTATAGTTTGTAAAAATTTCTTAACATAGTTTGGTTTGGAAAAAATGAGCAAAAAAGAAAGAAAGTAAGATTCAATGAAAAAATGGGTAGTGCCATGCCTCCAAAATAAGAAAAAACTATGACTATGAGACTCGGTACATATATAGAAGACAAGGACTGTAACCAAATTAAACTCATTCAAAGGTGCTGATTCTACGTATTCCAATGATTCCCGCCAATTCAATTGTTCATTTATGAGCCAAATAGAAAAACCAACAACGTTGTTTATCCACTCGCAATAAGATAAATATCAATAAAAATAATTTTTACTTATTTAATCCAACTAAAATAAAAACACATTATATTTTATTTGTTGAGGCGTAGCAATGCGCGCCGGGTTTTGCTAGTGCTTTATAAACAAGCATGCCAAAGACAACCAATGCAACAATTTAACCTGGTAATTGGTGACATATGTTTCGGCTATTACCACAAGCAAACATCTCATAGTCATTGGGAGAACCCCTCATGGCTCAAGCGTTAAAAGCGGCTGTCCACATATATATAATTCATGGAATGGTCGGGGTTCAAACCTTAGTACAAAATTAACCAAAACTGGTCTGATGATCTGTAAATATGTACATGAATATGTATATAATATGTGGTTATAGCCGAAACATATGTCATCAATAACCAGGTTAAATTGTTCCATTTGTTGTATTTGTCATGTTTGTTTATAAAGCATTAACCGATTTGTGAAATTTCACATGAAAATCGATTTCTGCAAATGACTGTTAAATTCGATTAAATAATATTCAATTCATTAATAATAATCAGTCAACTTAAATTAAATTTAAGTTTAATTTTAATATATAATAATATATAAAACTAATAATAAGAATAGAGTTTAGCTACTACAGCTATTGGCGTTCTTAGTTATAACGCTTGAAGCTCTGAATCAAGTAAATACAGACTGGCCTGGTTCTAAGAAGCCCTACTCTACGATTAGAATCCCTGGTTACTCATGAATAAAAAATTGTAGTGTAGAAGGAGAAGGTCTATCTCGAACGCATTCTGAGTTACAGATTGTTAAAAAAATTTCCATTTAGAGTAGTACTTACAGCAAAACGGGTAAAATTCCAACAGTGCATCGTTTCAAAAAGAATTGATCCTTTATGATATATGTTTTTGCTCAGTGTATATTTCCCAGCAAACAATATTGTTCTTATCACAACTTTCGTGTGTATATCCACTATCTTACAATTAATATCGTGATAGCCAATTCAACAACTTAAACAGATACCTGTAATTATTTAATACAGAATTCACTTCACTCACAAACAGTTACAACAATTTTATAAAAAAAAAATCGGCCAACAACTCGAATGAGCCATAGCAACCGCAACTGTGACCACAACTCAATTCACGTCATATCTTAATACTCAAGTGAGATATTTTGTGAGATTTTTACAATCATTTACAAGCTGCGCAATAAACCGCAGGGCATGAACTCTGAACTGATTGCAAATGAACGACGAGCCAACGATCAAAAATGATCTAACCGTCGATCCATGCAACGAACGAACTTTGCATTAAAGCAGCCAACGATCAATGGATCAATCGATTAGACTCTGCAGCAAGGGACTCCTTCGCTTCTGCTGCTGCTGCAACATAATTTGTGGATTTTGAATTTTAATGTGGTTTATGTAATGAGCGCGCTAAGCACACAGCGCAGCATGAGCAGCAGGAATAAGGGATCGTTCGTTCGCGAATACTACTCAGTTGAGTGACTGATTTTTGAAGTTTTTCTCCTGCTGCCTTTGATGGAATTAATAACTTGATCGCAGAAATCGTTTATTGCGACACGCCGCTTAAGTTAAGTTACGCGGCTGAGTTTAGATCGTAACAAGCGTTTAGTTCAATTTGTTTTCCTATGTTAAGCTATTAAAATCAATTATTTTGCCATTTGATAAGACGTAATTGAAAAAAAAAAATAAAAAAATCGGCAGTTAACTACTCGAATTTTGATGAGCAATGAAGTGAAGAAGAAGATAATTGTGTGAAAACAAAAAATTATTTAATACTGCGGTATTTTTTTTTTTGAATTTTATAATAATAAAAATGGAGTTCAGCTACTACCGATGTTAGTCTTCTTAGCTATTAAGCTTGGAGTTTTAAATTAATTTTTGAAATTTACAGGATAAATTGGAAACAAATTTTTAGATAATAGAATTACCAACGGTATCATTATTTCGAAAAAATTGCTCTAACTCAATCATTACACAGGCCAACAAAAAAAAAAGTTTTGGTCGGAAAATCAATCCCACTTATTCTTGCATAAAATTCTTATCTGAGTTTGAAAAAAAAAATAAAAATTTATCGAACCAATTCTCCTCAAAACCTCAAAAGGGGGGCCTTTTTTCCACACTCTTCTCACCGAAATATTTAACAAATCCAATTTTTGTTTCTAAAAATTTCTGTCCTTTGTAAAATTTAGAAACAAAAATTTAATTTTTTAAATGTTTTGGTGAGAAAAGTGGGGAGGAAATGGGGGGATTGAATGAAATTGGTTCCATCATTTTTTTTTTCGAAATCAGCGAAGAATTTTAGACAAGAATAAGTGGGTTTGGTTTTCCAACGGCAACTTTTTTTTTTGGTGGCCTGTGTTATTAAAGTTACAGGCTTTCAAACTCCATTTTTAGCTACATACCAGCTACACTGATTTTTGTGTCCATACCGATGTAAGCACTTAATGGGAAACAAACAATTTGAATAATAGTTTTGGAAGAAATTTAAATTCTCTAAAAAATGTTTCCAATTTCAAACGTTTTAAATCAATGCTTCTGATGCTTGCAAAAGATATTACCCTTGGTCAATTTCTGGCTCATATACAAACCTCTATATCTTGAGAACCATTGATCTCATACTTTCAACCTGCAGTACTTAAACTAAAATTACTCAGAATAAAATAAAATACAGCCGAGTGGCAACACTGTGAAAGAAAGATCCAACGTGCTTATGATTCGCAACTGGTTTATGCGAATCATAATATAAGTACAGCTTCACCGCTTGGGGAAGGGGCTGAAGCAGTTCAGTGTGTACTGTGTGGCTTACGTAAAGACAGTAATTTTTGAAGATCGCGAAAACAACTTCGCAATGTTGATGCCTAAGAGACCTGTAATAAGACTTCATTCCAATATTCGTACCGCGTCAGATCGAACATTGTGACATACGTGTAATCAAACGGCGCTTCGCAACGTTCACAACCGTACAAATAACGATAATTACTTTCAGCGTCAAAATACCCATCAAGGATAGAAAGAAGTGAAAATTTAAGTATTAGAGTAAAGGGAATAAATTGTAAAAAGATGACACGATTACTAGCGCTATCCACATTTTTGGATAAATTTGCACCGATTCCACCAGCCCATAAACCACACCGAAGCGTCGATTTGTCTGAATATAATGGCTGCTCTTGAACATCATCGGGTTATTTTTTAGCCTAAATGGTGCAATTTCGCTTATTGACATAGCTATTAAGCCAGAAATGACCCTTATCGCTGAATACAATTTTTGGTCGAAAAGAGAGGATCTTCATGAAGCTTTTCAAGGTCCCAGCGACTGAAACAGTAACGTTTCCGAAGATTAGCCCAACTGACTTCAATTCTCGCTCGAATTGAATTTTGTAAACTTTTGAATCAAGATCCTTACGTCAAATACTCCAGGTTGTTGCTTACGACAAGCCAAGCTGCTAAATCGATTTATCGCAGACAATGCACAGTGCACTCTCAGCTACCGCCGCTTTATTTTCTCCACTATTTGTTGGATGTGGTTCAGTTCTAACCAATAATGAAAATTAGATTTCAAATATTTTGATACACATTCCTCGTAGAACGCTGATTTTCTTCATACAGCTGAATAATTTGTAATTGCTATGCCGGGCTAAGTCTTTTCAAGATTAAAAATGTCAAAAAATATTGAACAAAAATATCATGACAGTTTGACACAATGTACGCGTTATCTGTCATGGAAAAATTTGAAAAAAATAACCGATATGGAAATGGTTTGTAACGCTTTGACGCAAAATATACTGAACCAATTTTAGTAATTTCTTTTTTAAAACAACATATATTTGCTAAAGAAGGTTATTGCATACATATTTTATTTATTATTATTTAGAATTAAGTTTTTGCAAAAGCTCACACAAAAATTGTCGTTTAATTTTCGTTGCTTATGCTGCTTCGTAAATTATGTTTTCTTATTATTGTTTTTGGCTTTGAAGTTGATAGAACAAATTATTCTAATTGTTTTTTTTTTTTTTACTTTTTTTACTTTTGAAGAGAGAAGATAGAATGAGATGTTAGGAGAGTAATTTCATTATGAAAAAAAAAAAAACAGCGGGAAGTCCGCCTGTGAAGCCGCGGGTACTTCTAGTAATTTATGAATAAAATAAATACTAATAATAAATAAATTGCAAGCTGACTATATAAATCAAAACTTGTAAATTAAGAGATTTTTTTTAATTTTTTTCTAAAATGGTTTGTTTTTATCAGCAAACATTTCCTTTTACTATTTATTTAAATTTTTCTGTCATCAACATGGGGTTCAAAAGGTGACTCGATGCACTTAAATGGTAGTTAAATTGATATTTTATGCATTCGTGGTAATCGCGATAGACACAAAGCGTGACCATAAGATTTTCTTTATATTTGACCATTTATGGTGTGGTCTTGATGTGCCGTCTTTTGTGAAGTTACCTAGCGTTAAAATTTTAAAATTAATGACAAAGAAATTGTACAAAATTTGGGATTGAGATAACAGCGAAATTAAAATGAAACAAACCAAATTTCCAATTGGATTTATTTTAAATCGTACAGTTATATGGCACATGTCAAGGATATAGATAGCAATAAATTGGATATAAAATTGCTCGTCATGTCATTGATGGCATCCGCTTCAAGTGTTTTGCTAAAAAAATAGCAATCGTCATGCAAGATTGAGCTTAAAATCCAAAGTGCAAACTCTTGCAAATCTTTCTAACTAAAAGCTTACTACATTTTGGCCAGTAGCATCTCTTGGATGCGAGTTATTATTATTTTGATTGATATATTGATGTGAAACATATAGCGTAGACAGACGGCAGCGTTAATGCGCATTAAAAATTTACTAATTCAAATTAAAATTTTACCCTGACTGACGATAGTTTTGTGCATTTAGAAAACAGCTGAATTTGTCACTCTCTTCTCCTATACGATTTTCTCAGCAAAAACGTATTGTTTACAAATTTTGTTTTTGTCAGTCTCTTTTCCATATACGATTCTCTCACGCAAAATCACAAATAATGACTTCTTAAATTAAAAAAAATGCATTAAGATTTTAATATATAAGTATTTTTTGCTAAATATAATTGTAATAACTTACCTTCGTTGTCTTTGTATCCATTTTTGAATATAAACAATAAATTCAATGTCACAAATAATGACACATTCACAATGACAATGATAATGACTTTAATAATTTAGAATTATCGGCTGTGTTGCCATATTGAAATAGCTTAATTCAGTATAAATTCAGTTTAATTTTGTGCATTTACATCAGAGCTAATGCGCATTAGAATGGGAATAATTCACAAGTTAATTTGAATTAAGTCTGCTAATGCAAATTAACGCTGCCGTCTGTCTACGTTAATAATGACACAATTTGTGCTTTAAACTTGCACCTCGAAGCTTAATCAAAAATTGTGTTAAAGGGATATTTAGTAAAAATTAAATATTTCTGTTGATGTAGAATTCATGAAAGAATTTTTTTTAAAAATTTTTTTTGGATTAACTAAGTATTTAAGGTATTCTACTGCATAGATAAAATTCGATTGAACTACCATATATGTACTTAAGTAACTAGACAACTAATGATTATTTCTTTTCTCTCCTTTACAGCACTGTCTCTTCTATTTCTCTTGAATTTCACATTTGCAGATCGCAGTAGGGTAAGTTTTATTTCAAACCAATTAATGATTTGTGAGAAAAATTGACTTCGAAAGCATATAAACTTTATTAATAAATGAACTTGTGCAATTCGTCTCGTGACATTTTTAAAGAACAATAAATTGTATGAAAAATAATAACTTAAATTATAGTAGAATGGGTGCTGCATTAGCTAACTTTGGAATAAAATCGCATTTGAGTAAAACTTTCTCAAGAACATTTGAACCGTTTTACACGAAATGAAATTTGTTTTATTCGTCGATTTGAAATTTATTTTATTCGTCATTTGGATGACGACTTGAGTTTACCACTATGATTCCGAGCAGCGATAACAAATTTCTGAGTGGACTGAGCCCGGTGGTTCCGCTTCGAAGCAGGGAAAGGGGTAAAAATCTTCTGAAAATGTTTAAGAATTTGTTTTTTGAGATGCCAAAAAAATTTTGTTGATCAACTACCACCAAACTGGTAAAAGAATAACAAGAAAATATTATTGCAACCTTTTGGATCAGCTGGATGTAAAAATTGTGACGAAAGACCTACTTTAACGAACAAAAAAATCATATAACATCATGACAATGCACTTTCACACAAATGTGCTTTAATCGGCTTTTAACTGACCAAATTTAAGTACGAATTGTAACATGTACCCTATTCACGAAATCTACCTCCCTCTGACTTGTCACTATTCGTTTTTTTTTTGCTCCTGTCCCGCACTTGCTTGAAAACATCACAAAACACTTCGTTCATTTTTATTTGATGACCTGGATGACCTTAAACATGTAAGTGTAGGTCAGTTATTTAGTTTTATTACGAAATCTGGTTGGTTCAATAAGAGAGTGCGAGGGCAATTTGAGAAGTTAGTGAATTTTTTAATTTGCCGCATAGTAACTTTAAATACAACACTGATCCTGTCAACTACCATCTGTTAATAGAATCTTTTGAATTTTTACGAAAATGGAAAATAGTGAATTTCGTGTACTCATCAAGCATCAAGCATTTTTGAACAACAAAAAAAACCATCAGCCAAACAAAAGAAAGGCTTGATAAATATTATGGGGACTCTGCACCAACGATTGAAATGATTCACAAGTGGTTTACTGTATTCCGATGCGGTCGTACAAGCACAAGTGACACCGAACGTTCTGGACGCCCAAATGAGGTCACCACACCAGAAACGGTCACTAAAATTCACGATATCGTTTTGGCCGATTGCAGAATTAAAGTGCGCGAGATTATTGAGGCCGTAGGCATCTCAGACAAACGGGTGTGGAACATTTTGCTAATTCATTTGGATATGAAAAAATTATCCGCAAGATGGATGCCGCGTTTGCTCACTCTCGACCATAAATGCGATCATGTGACGATTCAAAGGCATGTTTGGCGATGTTGAACAAAGATAAGAAGGATTTTTTCCGTCGATTAGTAACCGTGGACGAAACATAGATCTATCACTACACACCAGAGACAAAGGAATAGTCAAAACAGTGGACTTCATTGACCCAACGTGCCCCGAAGACGCTGCTTTCGTTCGGAAAGGTTATGTCGACAGTATTTTGGGATGAAAGCGGTATAATCTACATCGATTACCTTCCTTCCGAAAAGAACGATCAATGGCGAATACTATGCAGCATTTGGTGAGGAAAAAAGATGGCTCTTCCATCAAGACAATGTGGCAAAATTCTATGAATTGAAGTGCGAATTGCTTCCTCATTCAGCATATTCTCCAGATTTGGCCCCCAGCGACTATTTTCTGTTTCCAAACCTGAAGAAGTGGCTCGGTGGAAAGTGATTCACCACCAGAGAGGAGCTCATCACCGAAACAGTGGCCTATTTTGAGGACCTTCCGAAAACTTATTTTTCGGATTGGATCAAAAAATTTAAGGAACGTTGGACGAAGTATATCAAGCTAAAAGGAGACTATATTGTGAAATAAAACGTTTTTTTGTCGTAAAAATCATTTCTTATTTAATTTTTCACGGAATTATCAATCGGCCCTCGTATAGTCAAATACTCTAAATGAGTGCTCCTATCTAACCAAAGGGGTCAAACAACAGTGACATTTCCCTTAAAACCAATTTAGCAATAAAAAATATGAGTTTATACATAAAAGCCACAGTTGACCTTGATTTGACCTTGAAAATTGATTGCAAAGGCAAAAGCAAAGTCACTTTAATTTGACCTTGCGGAAATCTTATAACTTTTATCTAAAACATTTAACGTTATCTTATTGCCTTCTCGAGATATTGACCTAAGGAAATTTGGATGAAGCACATAAGATTAACTAAAAGACTAACATAAAATATCGGGGGAAAAATATCAGCGTTCCAAATTGCTAAAAAACTATTGCTATTGATAGTCAGCCATTGCTATCTGCTGCGTTAAATACAATAGTCGCTGGAATAGTTCACGAAGAGCTATCGTAGTTGGCAGTCGTTTATTGTAGTCTGCTGCGTTAAATACGATAGTCGCTGCAATAGATCACGACGAGCTATCGTAGTTGACAGTCGTTTACTATAGTCTGCTGCGTAAAATACGATAGTCGCTGCAATAGTTCACGACGAGCTATCGCTGTTTGTTGTCGGCTATTGCTATAGTAGTCGTAGCTGTTGCTATCGTAGTCGACTATAGCGGGAGAGCCAAATGTTCAATAATAAATGAAAATCAAAAAATGGGGCACTCTTTTTCTGCGCTAGAAATAGTTCACTTACATTAGATATGCATGTATGAACATCCTTCTAATAGCAGGTAGAATGGCTACGACAACAACTGCTACGACAAATAAAGCTATAGTCGACTACTATAGCAATAGCCGACAACAAACAGCGATAGCTCGTCGTGAACTATTGCAGCGACTATCGTATTTTACGCAGCAGACTATAGTAAACGACTGTCAACTACGATAGCTCGTCGTGAACTATTGCAGCGACTATCGTATTTAACGCAGCAGACTACAATACACGACTGCCAACTACGATAGCTGAGTATATGCTACTGCTATAGCTATTTATTGCGTTTACTATTACTGCGCAGTTATAGCACAATTTTTGGTGCTGTTACTAATTCTTGCATAGCAATTTAAACACTGAAAAATATCCTACTTGGCATGATGTTCACACTTGCCACGCCCCCTTTTATGACAATGGACATATTGAATACAGTTATAACAACAAAAAGGATATTACTACACTTGACAACAGAAAACGTTCATAAGAGTTGAAAACTTTTAAGTAAACTACCCAAGCAAGACTTTTCTTCGAACATACTATATAGCTAAGTGCAAATGTTGAATTGCTTACAACACTTGAAGCACAACAATTCCAGCAGCGCTAATTGAGGATCTCAAGAACTGACATTTTCAATTGTAACTCTGACGTAGTCTCACAACGTTTTCCTCGGTTTCTTTTTTACTTTCCTTGACTTAAGCACTCGATTGAATTGTTAGACAGTTAAATGGGAGGGAAAGCATTTTCCCAAATGAGCTTTCATTAGAGCTTAAGTGCGCATCACATTAACTGCAGCAACACCTTACGAGATATTTTACATAGATGGTCTGCCTTATTCGAATGGATGCTGCAAAAATCCAATGTATCATGCAATTTAAATAGCGACAACTAGCAGCGCAGCAACAACACCATCATCGAGGAAACCTCGACCTGCCCCATTGAATTCCTTGTGGAAATCGTTACTTACTATAATGACAATTTAATTGGATTAATGCTGGCGCAAGTAATGCACAGCTGATAGCGAATTAAATTAATGTTAGGGTTGCCACCACACAGTTGTTTGTTGCATTGTTGTGTTGTTATGTGTTGTAATTTGACCACGTTTATTTGAGGCCAAATAATATTGTGGTTTTTCATAAGCTTTTTTTTTATTAAATGCGGGTTGATTGGCTTTAGTTTGTTGTACGACGAGCATATGATGAATGGGATGTTGAGCTTAGTAGCTACCAAAAAAAAAATATTGAGCCAAAAGATTCTCATCAACAATTGTTCGTTGTTGGGACTTTGGCTGCAATATATTTGCTGTTTCGTAACTAACCGATTCTTTAACTATAAATCTTTCAAAGCTAAAAAAAATTGTAAATTTTAAAGAACTATTTTGAAATTGTTATAAAAAAAATAAAAAATAATTTATATTTTATATCTCCTTAAAGTTTTCCGTTGAGCGAAATGCTTCAGTCGTTCGAGTTAAGCGCATCTGTGCCTGAGAATGCTCTGGGCGTGCAACAGCAACTGTTGCAGTGGCAACAGCATCAGCACCAGTGACTTTACTGTAAATTCACTTTGTCATGTCGTTTCTTTTGTCGTCTCTGCTTAGCTTGCAGTTGACCTGCGTTTTTCTTTCTTTTTTTTTTTCTTTTTTTTTTCCTTTTTTTTTTCTTTTAATTTTTTTTTTTTTTTTTTGAGAAAACAAATTTTTCGTGCACAATTTCCTTAAAAAGCTTTTTTTTTTCAAGCAGCTTCTTTTTCTTCTTCCTACACTTTGCATATTTTTTTCGATTTTTTTTTTTTCTTTTTTTTCTAATTTCTCTGTTAAGGTGACCTTAAGCGTTGTCGTAATTTATTTGCAGCAGCATTCCCACATTTTTTTAAGTTGGTACATTTTAGTGTCTGCTCATCGAGCTGTCTGTAGTTTTCTTGTTACATAGGTGTTTCCTCAAGAAATGTGACTTTCATTTTTGTTACTTTATTGTAATTTTATTTGTAAGTGCACTATTGTGTGGGGTCTTATTTTTGTTAATTTCCTCTTTTGCTGAAAAGGAATTTTGCATATGCTAAATACCTGTGGAAATTGTGTTACTAAGTAGTTACATAAGTTAACGCATAAAAATTGCAAAGCTTCTAAATCAAATGCCAACTATTTATAAAACAAAAAAATTATTCTGAAACATGCCGAGTTGAGACAACTTATTAAATTAAAAGAACCAAAGGTTCAACAGACAATGATCCATACGAAAGTCTTAACTCAGAAACTTAAAATATATTTATAATGGGTATAGTTGCTTAAATAACTTATGTTAATCGTACCAGATAAGACCGTGACCAGAAATTTGGTTCAAGGTGTGCTCAAGACATAGTTTCGAATCAGTGAAGAGGAGGGAGTAATTAATGTCTCAGCAGAAAATAAACAACATAAACATAAATTATAAACAACACCGATGAATAGTTGTACTCTTTGTAGGCAGTAATGTTCACAACTTCAGCCACAACTGTAAATTTGTTTTACAAAGCGATAACCGCTTTGTAAGCAGTTTGCCTACATCTCCATATACAATGTGTAGCATGGGAAATACACAATGCCTTAAAATATTGCTTACTAAGTGCCTGTATAGTTTAACGAGTTGCCTAAACCTCCACATACAAAGCATGCAGCCAACAATCAAGACCCATTACATTTCCATACACAAAGTTAGAAGATGACAGACACTCTGCCTACATTCTACATGCGAAGTAAGCGAAATGTTAAGCATACAAAAAATTTTATCACAAACAATTTTTTCAAAAATATTAAAATTGAAATGGATTTTATATTTAATTTTGACGATATGTATATTTACGTCGGTTGTTAGTACGTTTGCTTGGGACGCAGAACGCGCCTAGAACAGATAATTCTTTTCAATTGAATTTTACTTACAATTTTTATTTATGAAATGATATGAATAACATAATTTGATTCTACTGAGATTTGAACCAGCTTCATTTCTAGAATAGTTCTATTCCGACCCTGTTCCTTACCTAGCTCGGTTCAAGAATGTTGATGTTTAATTAGGCAAAATTGAACAGTTAAATGAAATCGGGAAATAGATGAAAATAAAAATAAATCGCATCGATGAAACGCACTCTACATATAAGTTGCTTGTAATCGATGAATTTTCGTAGTACTCTGCTTATTTGCCGCTGTGGTTATCGAATTCTCACAATTTCGGGGTGGGGCAGATACTCGCGCCCTATAGCTGGCTACGGCTTTGGTGCCAGACGTTTTTGCCTATCAAACATTTTGAGTAGTCAGTCTTTAACGACAATGCCATAGCTAGTAGCAACGCCATCATGTTGGGAAACATGTTCTGATCTTCGCTACAGAGGAATGTCTTCTTCAGGAAATCAGGAAAATCATTTTGGAGAAAATGAAAATACTTGGCTCTGTTTGGCTTTTGAGTTATGATAAGTGGCAAAATTGACACACAAGGCATCAGTCGAATCTAGAGCATTTTATTTGAGGCCAAATTTGTGGTTCGATAAGTATTTCAATAGTTATCAGGAAGCCTAAAATTAGTTGAAGCTGTAAGGGGCAGATGACCCTTCATGCAAAAAAAAATAGATATTTTCACTATTCTAAAAATTATAAATATTTCACAAACTACAGAAAATGTCAATCTATTCCGGCAATGGCGTACTTAGAAATTCCACCTAGGAAAGGCTTGGCCTAACCATAGATATTAGCTTTCCAACATGTCGTATGAGTAACATACTGTATATAGCATACTGTAATCTATATATAAATGGACAGTTGCAAAAAGGTTCCATCCCATTTTAACTGCTAACATAATCGCGTAATTTTTTTTTTTTTTTGAAAAATTCCTGAAAAGGGGCAGTGCAGAATGTAATTTTTTTTCACACTAGTCAAGCCTTTAACAGGTAAATACGCTTCCAAAACTAAAACTATTGCACCGAATTTGATGAAATTTTATATAAAGTTACTAGCTTGAATCCTAAGTAAGGAGGCGTAACACCGCTCTTAATGGAAAAAAACGCTATCACGGCTGAGCCGCTACACCGATTTTAATGACATTTATTATGGAGACTCTAATTAAAGATATTTGTTTTACGCCTCTAAAAGGCAGAAACATTTTCACTGCTAAACTCATGGTCCGATTTGGATGAAATTTTGTACAGAAACCGATTGAACCCTGAGAAAAGGTATTTGTTCTGAAGTGGAATATACCACGCCCCAATAGAAAAATATGGATCGATATTGGACCGACTTTGATGCAATTTGGGACGAAGTTAGAGTTAACCTTAAGAAAAGAAATTTGTTTTTAAGTGAGTGGCGCCACGCCCCTGACAGGAAAATATGTCTTCTTAGCTTAATTAATCGATTGATTTTTATGAAATTTGTTATAGAGATATGAAAAAGGTGTTCACATAAAAGAAAAATTCTGGTGCAAGAAGAGCTCATAATATTAATATATACAGATATTATTAAGCTTTTAAGTTTTCCTTTGGAATTACATGGGAAAGAATGCTATTTTACACAGTTTTGTCTCTGTAAAAAGTGATTTTTTAAGCGTTTGGTTTTTGAAAATTGAAAAAAGAACAAAAATTTGCAAAAGGGAATGAAATATTTATTTGGAGCGATATATAAATTCCTGCCATTTATTTTTTAAAGATTATTTCATGTAAATGTTACCCGTGGCTACGCCTGAGATGGTCCATCCGTATGTTCCAATTTTGGCATACTTTTTCCAGCATTTCCGCCGCTTCAAAACGTGAGGTTAATTGCTCACCAAACTCGTCTCTCAATAGGTCCATAGTATCGCATGCCATTTGGCATGTGGCACTGTCTTGTTGAAACCACATATGAACCAAGTACAATTCTTCCATTTTGGGCAAAAAAAGAAAGTCGGTAATCATCGCACGGTACCTTGCTCCATTGACTGTAACGTTGCGATTTTCATTATTTTAAAAAAAAATACGGTCAATGATGCCGCCGGCCCACAAACCGCAAAAAAACAGTGCATTTTTCTGGGTGCATTGGCAGCTCTTGAACTGCCTTTGGCTGCTCTTCAGACCAAATTCGGCAATTCTGTTTGTTGACGTACATATTGAGCTAAAAATGAGCTACATACATACGTGGCTGAAGAAAATTTTTCAGTAAAAAATTGGAGAAACACATTTCTCACAAAGCACGAATTTTGTTTTTGTTCGCTGGTTAGTCAACTCATGGTAAAATGGCAAACCTTGCTGAGCATTTTTGACACTGACACCTGTTACGAATCATGCGTGAAGTGTCAAAAAATGTACACTGAAAAAACAAAAGGCAAACAAATCACCCGCTATATCTCATGAAAAAAAAAAATCTTACAAGAGCGAGACCAAGTCAATTTGAAAAGAACATAAAACTTTCCATGAAAAAGTTTGAAAAAAAAAAATTCACAAAATCTATTTTTTTCTCAATCTTCAATATATTCCTAAGCTGTGAAAGCAATAATTTATTTCCCAAATAAAAATGCCAAAAATATTTTTTATGGGTCTCCAATGTATTCTGGTTGGGTTTGATATACGACAAGTGTTTTCGTCTTCCATAGCTTGTTTTTTTCTTCTTCAATTGTGTAGTGATCCCACATATTCACTATGACCGACATTAGCTCCCACCAGTTAAATAAAAATAAACAATTTTCATTTGGGTCATATTACTATTTTAGACCATAAATTCATTTAACGTAAACAAGTCAAAATTTATGGAAAATATTTTCAAGTACATTTTTTATGTGAAAATATTTTCCATGTAAAATAAAATCCATAGCCCAATAAATAATTTTTCAAATTGCATTTGCTTGTGCATTTAGAGCATCTAATTTCAAGCGCAAGTCAAACGTTGACCGCTAGTCAATAACACAAACAACAACGATCGCATGCTTGTGACTACAACAACAACAAGCGCTCGCTTGCTACGTATTTTTTAAATAGCAACAACTAAATGCACAACCAAATGAAAGAATTATGTTTCACCCTCATGCCAATGACTTTGATTTTTCAAGGCTGAGAATTAGTGTAAACAAATTTACTAATTTGGTGACCAATTCTTGTGATTGGTTATTGCAGCAAAATTGGGTGGAGTTATGAAAAATATTGGTAAAATTTTAGTTAAGAAATACTGGTATTTTAAGTATTTAAGCTAAGGAAATTGTAAATAAAATTCAGATTTAAGTCAAAACTTAAAAGTGGCTTACTAGCCTTGTTTTCTCTTGACTCTCACTAAGTGCGGCATAACTGCCATTAAAACTGCTTGACTAGCAGAATTAAAATAAGTCAAAACCAATTTTTTTTAGTAGGAAAAAGTTTAGCCAGAAGAATAAAAATCTAGGAAACCTTTTTCCCCTACATGGCGATCCTGCCCAATTCGAACTAGCACAGAAACTTTGATAAATTAGATCCTGCCAATCTGCTAAAACAAATAAAACAAATTCTGAATTCTGATGACTGAGGCATCTGTAAATGCCATTTTTGAAAATTGGCCCAATTATAATGATGAATACGTACCACAACCGATAAACAAGAAAACATAAAAAACAAAATTAACACATATGTTCCCAAATTTACAAGAAACATTCTACCACATAGCAATGTTTGACACTAAGAAGGACGAGCAGATAACCATCGAAAACAACTTGGGTTCTGCAATAACAAAGAACGACGTGAGGTCAACAGCATTAACTTCAATTGCAACAATAGTAATTATTATAATAATTATATTCATATTTTATAAAATAAATAAACATTACAAGCAATATGTACTGAAACATATCAATAGAGTACAAAATGTTTAACTAAATAAAAAAAAAAAAAAAAAAAAAAAAAAAAACAAATATTTAAATGTACACCCTATCAGAAATTTATAAAAAAATTAGAGAAATAAAAATAAACATAAGAAAGTTAGGAAACAAGAAATACACTAGTTTGACGATTAAGGAAAAACTTGCCCAAATCGATAAATACGTAGCAGAGTACGAAGAACACAACAAAAATCTAAAACAAAACTTAGAGATACTGAAATTGACAGAACAGTTTTACATAATAGTAAAAGACGCTAGAAATAGTTTAGTGTGTATGCAAACAATTACAACAGAACAGACAATGGCAGAATTCAAATTAGAATCCATTATAAAAATAGTCCCCATTTTTTCGGGAAACCAAAAAGAATTAGATAGTTTTTTAACATTAGTAGAACTACTACATGACACTTATTCAAATGAAGATAAGAAAAAGTTAATAAAACTCATCTTGAGTATAAAGCTAAGTACAAGTGTGAAAACAACATTAGGGTACACTACTGACATTGACACCTTTCAGAAACTAAAAACAAACTTGCAAACCGCTTACAAAAATATTTTAACTACAGCACAGATATATACACAATTAACTTCCCTTACACAAAGAAACAATAACGTTTCACAGTTTAAAGACAAACTCTTAAATTTAATAGCCGAACTAAATAACTTACAAATTAAAGACTTAACAGACATGAACCAGAGAAATGTAATTATTAAAGTAAACGATGATTATGCATTAAATATTTTCAAAAACGGTTTAAATGATGATTTGAAAATGACAATTTTTGCAGCACAACCCAAATCTTTAATCGAAGCTATAAACTTATCTTTAGAACTGGAGAAAAATCTTAAAACAAGTAACCAACTTCTACATTACAAAAGTAATACAGATAATAACTTTCAAAACAATGGAAACAATTACAGATCCAACTATAGGAATCAATCAAGAAATAATTGCAACTGTAGTAGAAATTCTTCCCACAACAGTAGATTCACAAATAACAATACGAACTGGCAAAATAGAAACAGAAACAATAACTCTGAAAATTATTCAAAGAATAATAACTACAATAGAGGAAATAATACCTCAAGAAACCAATCCAATAACAACAGAAATAGTTCATACTCAGGAAACAACAATTATAACAACAATTCAAAAGGAAGGAATTCAAATACTGGAAGCCAACGCAACTCAAATAGAGTATATTCTGTAGATAGCACTGATCAGGGAAACGATCAGCGCTCGGAGACCGCAACAGAGGATCATCCGGGACAGCAAAACTGAAGATTTACAATATATCGGATAATACGACAAATTACATTATAATAAAATGTAAAAATTCAAAGACACATTTCAAATTCTTGATAGATACAGGCGCAGACATTTCAATCTGCAAATTAGAAAATCTTATTAATGATAATAATTTGATGAAGGATAAAAAGTGTAAACTGACAGGAATAACTGACCAAGAAACTTTTACTTTAGGAACGATTACATTACTTTTAGATTTCCAAATATCAATAATAAAACATATTTTTCATGCAGTCGACAATAATTTTCCAATTAATACTGACGGCATTATAGGAAGAGACTTTTTAAATAAATACATGTGCAAAATAGATTATGAAACACAAACACTTACTACCATAGTAGACAACACAGACATTGTAACACCAATATATTTGAACGAAAAAGTTTACGACTTAATACGAATACCACCAAGAACAGAAATAATTCATCCAATTAATTTAACAGTAGAGGAAGACCACGTGGTGTTAAATGAAGAAATTCAGTCAGGCGTATTTTTGGCAAATACAATAATACCTGCAAACGGAAAATGCCACGTTAAAATATTGAACACTAATGACACAGAAGTAAAAATTAGACATCTTAAACCAAAAACAGAACCACTGACAAACTATACATACATAGATTACAGACAAAGATCGCGGAATGACGAACGATTCAAAAATATACAAAAGGAATTAAATATAACAACCAACCATCCTTTAATTAACATTTTCAAACAATACCAACATATATTCCATCTAGAAAATGAACAACTCTCAATAAATAACTTTTACACTCAAAACCTTGCAACAACAGACAGTTCACCAACGTACATAAAAAACTATAGGTTACCACACACACAGAACGAAGAAATACATAAACAGGTACAAGATTTATTACATAACGACATAATAGAACCATCTTTTAGCCCATACAATTCACCTTTACTTTTAGTACCAAAAAAGAGCAGTGATGACACTAAAAAATGGCGTTTAGTAGTTGATTTCTGAAAACTCAATGAAAAAATTGTCAACGACAAATTCCCATTAACACGCATAGAAGACGTTTTGGATAAATTAGGCAGAGCAAAGTATTTCTCAACTCTCGATATGACAAGTTCATTTCATCAAATCCACTTAGATAAAAACTCAAAACCATTAACAGCCTTTTCGACCAATGACGGTCACTTTCAATTCAAAAGACTCCCTTTTGGACTGAAAATCTCATCAAATAGTTTTCAAAGAATGCTAACTCTAGCACTCACCGGTCTAAGTTCAGAAGCATTTTTATATGTTGATGACATAATAGTATTTGGATGCAGTCTACAGCATCACAACAATAACCTCATTAAAGTTTTTGATAGACTATCAAAATACAACTTAAAGCTAAATCCGAATAAATGTCAATTTTTAAGACCTGAAGTAATCTACTTAGGACATCTTATAACACAGCATGGAATAAAAACAGATCCTGCTAAATATGATACCATCAAAAATTACCCAACTCCAAAAAACGCAGACGAGGTACGTAGATTTGTAGCTTTTTGCAACTACTATCGACGATTCATAAAAGATTTTGCAACAATAGCACAATGTCTCAATAATTTACTAAAGAAAAACAAAACATTTGTCTGGACTGAAGAATGTCAAAAATCTTTTGAAAAGTTAAAACAAAAATTGATAGAACCACCAGTTCTTCAATATCCAGATTTTACAAAACCTTTCATATTGACTACTGACGCATCAAATTTTGCTTTAGGGGCAATACTTTCTCAAGGTGAAATTGGAAAAGACCTTCCAATTTCCTACGCAAGTAAGACATTACAAAAACATGACATTAATAAACCAATTATTGAAAAGGAACTACTAGCCATCCACTGGGGGATAAATTTTTTTAAACCTTACCTATACGGACAGAAATTCATAGTAGTAACAGACCATAGACCATTAGTTTCACTTTTTACGCACAAAAACCCATCATCTAAAATGACTAGAATCAGATTAGATTTATCTGATTACGATTTTGAAATCAAATTCAAACAAGGTAAAATAAATACAAATGCCGATGCACTGTCAAGAATTAACATAGATTCAACAATACTGAAAAATATGATACCAACACAAAAAACGAGCGATAATAAGACAATGGTTATAACTAGGGGTAATAAAAAGAAGGAAGAAAACAAAAATATGGAAGAAAAATGTGAATCTCTACAGGAGCCTGATCAACTTTTTATGTGGGATTGCACATCGATTACTGACGTCAGAAATTTAAGAAGATTAAAGTTCGAACTAAGCAATAAGAGCGATAAAAGGAATGATACTACCAGTAATATCAAAATTATAGATGAATTCGTGCACGTAAGATGTAGTGATAATCTAACGAATCTAGATTCGACATTGGAGAAACTATCATCATTAATGAATAAAGAAAATATCAAAGAGCTAGCATTAGATGAGAATGATATTATATTTGAAATCATAAATAAGGATGATTTCAAAACGAAATTTAATAAGCTGCAGCAAAAAAGAACATTGAAATATAGAAAATCGCTAAACATATTATTATTTAAACCCCCTAAGAGAATAACAAATAAAACCTTGCAAAAGAATTTGATAAAAGAATTTCACGACACACCGCAAGGAGGTCATTTAGGTATCAGAAAAACAATCCTAAAACTAAAACAACGCTATGTTTGGAAACACATGCGACAGATGGTAAAAACACATATAAACAAATGTGAAAAATGCGCTCGTAACAAGTACAATAAACACATCAAAGAAAAAATGACGATAACAAACAATCCGTCAACAAGTTTCGAAATAGTACAAATTGACACAGTAGGTCCACTAAAGATTTCAAACGGGTACAGATATATACTTACAATGCAATGTGAACTAACTAAATTTGTCATTGCACATCCCATTGAAAGTAAAGACGCAAACTCAATAGCAAGAACACTTGTCGAACAATTAATTTTGAAATACGGTTGTTTCAAAACACTAAAATCCGACCGAGGGACTGAATACACTAACGATCTACTTAAAGCAGTATGTAAACAACTTAAAATAGAACAAATTTTTTCAACGCCATATCACCATGAAACAATAGGATCACTCGAAAGAAACCACAGAGTACTTAACGAGTACCTACTTTCCTTCGCAGATGATTATGAATGGGATAAATGGATTCCTTATTACACTTTTGCATACAATACTACTCCACACATAGATACACAATATTCACCATATGAGTTAGTTTTTGGTAAATTACCAACCTTTCCAAGTGACAGAGAACATGACAATGCGAAGGCTTACAATTTAGAAGACTATTCGAATGAATTAAAAATTAGACTGAAAATGTCCATGAACAAAGCAAAAACCTTAATTAATTTAGCAAAAGCTAAAAGAAAAATAAATTATGATAAGAGTGTGAATGAATCATAATTAGAAATAGGAGATTTAGTATTTGTTAAACTAGAAACTAGGAAGAAATCCCAGAGTCCTTATCATGGACCATATAAAATAATAAGCAGAGATGGAGTAAACTCCACTATAGAAATAAATAATAAGCAAAAAACTTTGCACAACAATATGTTAAAGAAATTTTCAAACTAAAACATAAATTAATATTTTTTTATTATTATTAAAAACCTTATTTAAAATAAAATACAAGTATATAATATTTGCATTACTCCACACCTAAAAATGATTTTTTCTAAATAATTTTTCTCTTAAGGGTAGGGGTGTAGTGATCCCACATATTCACTATGACCGACATTAGCTCCCACCAGTTAAATAAAAATAAACAATTTTCATTTGGGTCATATTACTATTTTAGACCATAAATTCATTTAACGTAAACAAGTCAAAATTTATGGAAAATATTTTCAAGTACATTTTTTATGTGAAAATATTTTCCATGTAAAATAAAATCCATAGCCCAATAAATAATTTTTCAAATTGCATTTGCTTGTGCATTTAGAGCATCTAATTTCAAGCGCAAGTCAAACGTTGACCGCTAGTCAATAACACAAACAACAACGATCGCATGCTTGTGACTACAACAACAACAAGCGCTCGCTTGCTACGTATTTTTTAAATAGCAACAACTAAATGCACAACCAAATGAAAGAATTATGTTTCACCCTCATGCCAATGACTTTGATTTTTCAAGGCTGAGAATTAGTGTAAACAAATTTACTAATTTGGTGACCAATTCTTGTGATTGGTTATTGCAGCAAAATTGGGTGGAGTTATGAAAAATATTGGTAAAATTTTAGTTAAGAAATACTGGTATTTTAAGTATTTAAGCTAAGGAAATTGTAAATAAAATTCAGATTTAAGTCAAAACTTAAAAGTGGCTTACTAGCCTTGTTTTCTCTTGACTCTCACTAAGTGCGGCATAACTGCCATTAAAACTGCTTGACTAGCAGAATTAAAATAAGTCAAAACCAATTTTTTTTAGTAGGAAAAAGTTTAGCCAGAAGAATAAAAATCTAGGAAACCTTTTTCCCCTACAATTGCCATAAATTTTGTTGCTTTATTGAAGAGGATAATTCATTCATTTGCCTATGGAATATAATTTCATTCAAATGATTGCCTCAGCTGACTTCATATCATCGAACTTACAGTAGTGTTTCACCGAGGCCGAGGCGAGGCGAGGTTCTAGTTGATCTCGGTCTCGCCTCGTTTTATAAATTTAAGTCTCGCCTCGCCTCGGCCTCGGACGAGATCTTGCCATCACATGCCTCGCCTCGCCTCGCTTCGCCTCGTTCTCGGCCGAGGCACCTCGGTAAAAAAGCGAGGTTTTTATTAAAATAAATAAAAAATTATACATGTATCCGGGCTGATAGGCTGATCAAGCCTCAAGAAATAAAATAAAATATCTATTTCGGTTTATTTTGAAATTTTTAATCGAACTTTACAGTCAATTGCAGTAACCAATATTCTTGTGAAATTTCACAAATCGGTTAATGCTTTATAAACAAACATGACAAAGACAACAAATGGAACAATTTAACCTGGTAATTGGTGACATATGTTTCGGCTATTACCACATATATACACATATTCATATGTATATACATAGCCTCATCAGACCAGTTTTGGTTAATTTGTAATGTGATTCGAACCCCCGACCATTCCATGAATTATATGTGGACGGCCGCTCTAACACTTGAGCCACGGAGGTTGTGCTGGACGACATGTACAAAGTGCAATTTATATTATGCGATTGCGCCATCTGTTGTAATTTTATTGTCATTTCTCGTTTGCTGCATAGCTTTGTTAAACCATCGGTATAAGGACTTGCTATATGATGTAGCTTTATTATTTCGGATTTCAGGGCCGTCCACATATAATTCATGGAATGGTCGGGGGTTCGAATTGTAGCATACAACGATCTTAGCGATACAGGATTATATTGTCAAGTGGTAGGTTGCGGGTGCACGCAGTGTTTCCGGCTCCGGCTCGTCGGCTAATGGGGGTGAGGTCTTGCTTCCTACCGTCTTTTGGTTATCACTACAGTGCTTTAACATAAGAGAAAAAAAAGTTTGCGTGCAAGGCAAGGTAGCCTAAAGATAATAAACAAATAGCAGAAACAGGAAACGGAAATAGGTTATTGTTGCTGTTAAAACGTAAAGTTAGGAATGAGACTAGATATTGTGGTCTCATGGTTGCCCTCCCATCCATGATCAACAGGAAAATAAAAATCCAAAAAAAATATAAAATGTCCTGAAGATCCCAAAAAAAAAACTTTTATCGACGACGACTCTACCGCCTTAGCTTGAAATCAAACACGAAAAATTAAGCGTTCATTTTAAATAATAAATTTAATTCAAAACATATTATCATGACTATGTATTTAATGTAGTCACTTGAGTACAAAATAATGCATACAGATTATAATTCTTATAAAAATAATGTACATAATATTCACTGGTTAATATTACAAATATATAGCCTAATTAATTTAATAAAAAAAAACTTTTGAAGTTAAAATAAGTAGAAAAGTATGAATCCTAACTATGTTGTAATTCACATATGTCTCAATTGAATACATGGGGAATATTTTGAAAATAAACATTTTGCAGAGTTCATTGACCTGCCTTAGTTTCAATACTATTTTGTTCCATTAAATTTAGTTCTCCTGACGTTGCAAATAAAAAAAAAATATGATGTATGTTAAACTAAGCTCAACTCTCAGCACAACAACAAAAATGCACTTCTTGTTAGTTTGAATTAGGGTTACCCTCAACCATAAATTCAATTAATAAAACAAAATTTAATCATTAAAAATTGTTTAATTTACAAACTCGCGGATATTAATTTGTTATTTAATAGAAAGAAAAAAAAATATATTTTTGAGGTATGTACAAACTACTGATTACCATACTTCACTTGATCAACAGAAAATCTTTTAATGGAATTTATTTAAATTTAATATTTATTTGTAGTTTATGATCTGTATTATTTAACATTTTATATTAACCCTTGAAATAATTTGCTTTTAGGTTTTAACAAAAATAATTATTTATTGAAATGTGGTAATCATGTTTATTTTTGTTTAATAATAAAAAAAATAATATAAGAAAGAGAATATGATGAATATTAAATAACTCACTTTGACATTGCGTTGCTCCCACGTTGAAAGATCTTTCAATGTGTTGTAAGCTATGAGAGATGTTATAATTAAAAATTTTACAGACGATGCTCAGAGTTAACAGCAAAATTTTAACTAGCAGCGTTCGGTGCTATGCGACTGCAACGTATGTTTTGATGCAATACATGTTTGAGTGCAACTTGTGGCTTGCATTAGACATATGGCAAACGGTTTTGATTGCAACAAAATTATGTTTATGGCTTAAACCATTAGTATGAAGGTTCTAACCAAACTAACCAAATTTAGATTAGAAGCGATCTAACCAAATTATATTAATTGTAGATAAATATTTTTAATTATTTTGTTTCAAATAAGAAAAATCGAATTAATTATTTTTTTTTGCATTATCGATTTTATATTGTGCGTGCATAAAAGAGAATGTTTAAGTACATCACAGTGTGTTTACATACGAACATGTATATATATTTTATTATTCTTTTCGTTCATCTGTTTCTTTTTCACCTCACATAAAAACATGCGAATATACGAACATACGTATGTACATATCTTTTCATGCAAATGGTATGTATGTAAACTCCGAAATAACTGTGACGATCTCTTTCATGCATCCAAAATGATACAAATGCACTTTTATCTTTTGCACTTTAGTTCAATAAAATAAAAACTTTATGCCGGTAATATTAAACCCATTATCTGATTAAAATTATATTAAAAAAAATTACCACTTTAACGATTCTTCTTCTTATTTTTTTCTAACAAAATCTAACACTTTTAGCACAGATGCATACTTTTCTCTGAAATTTTCTAGGAATATTATTTTAAACTTTTCTTACACTTATATTAATGTTTTTGAGTCTTTTTTTTTTTCTACATTTTAAGTAAAAAAATTATTGTAAAAGAGCACTGCTTTTGGTTATAGTTTTTCTATAATTTTTATTTTTCTTTGCCGATTCTTGCGATCTCGCGAAAGAGTTACCGTAGCCGCTTTGGTGGTAGATTTATACTAATTTTGCTTGTTTCTTTATGATGCAAGTGACGTCTTGTATAAAGAACGATGAAAGGTGAAATTCGATGTAATCCATGATGGTGAAGAGATGATATGTAATGATGTAAATTCAAACTGCATAAGATTTTGGCAATTTTTGCGCTTTTGATAATGCTGCTATCAATTGTATAAAAATTGCATATTATGATGATCCTTTTTTTTCATTTTTAATTTATTGAAATTTTCTCGCTCTTTTCAAATTCTGTAGCTCTCAACTTCCTTTTAATTATTTTTATAATTTAGAATTTTCATTTTGCAGGACAAGTAATTATTTTCCATAAAATAATATGTATAAGTTGACTGTACTTTTTATTTAAAAAAAACTTGAAAATTTTGTAATTTTAGGATGAAACGTGTTATCACGATGAAGATCAAAATTGTAAGAGACAGAATAATCTTTCTGTAAGTTTTAGGTAACTTAAGACTTATGGCGTGATACACAAAACTCAAGTTATAACATTATATTTCCCTAAAGCTTTGGTATATTTGTATGTTACATCAGTATGAGTCTCGAATGAAATCAATCGACAAACAGCGGCTTATACTGAAAGTTTCTCAATACACTGAGAAAAGGTTTATGCCAACAAAATTAAATTGAAAATTATTGAAAGTTAAAATACATATTTCTGAATACAAGCGCCACTACAGAATCACATTACAAATTAACCAAAACTGGTCTGATGAGGCTATGTATATACGTATGAATATGTGTATATATGTGGTAATAGCCGAAACATATGTCACCAATTACCAGGTTAAATTGTTTCATTTGTTGTCTTTATCATGTTTGTTTATAAAGCATTAACCGATTTGTGAAATTTCACAAGAATATTGGTTACTGCAATTGACTGTAAAGTCGACTAAAAACAAATTAATTATTTTGATTTATGGTGAATTGGATGAGATATGATGAATTTAAATCTTTTCTTATATGGGAAGGAGAGGCATTGCCTATTTTTCCAAACCAAACTAAGCTATGAACCTTTTACAAACTATAAGAAAGATATGTACCAAATCTTATTTATCTACGTCAAATAGATATTGAGATATGATAAAGTTAATTTTTTTCTTATATTGAAGGCATGGTACCGCCCATTTTATTAATTGAATCTTAGATATGCCTCTTACTTTTATAAATATACCAAGTTTTATTAATCTGCATCAAGTAGTTGATAATAAAGGGTTTTCAATAAGAGCGCTACAAAAGTTTTTTTTAAATAAAACAAAAACAGTTTGGGATATAAATGAAATTCTTTTTTCTTGTAAAATAACATTCGATGCCATTATCATAAATTATCGTCAATTTGATCTTTTAAGGATGTAAGCCAAGGTCTTTTCGCAAAATTCGCCACAACGACGTCACAGAGATGCCCAACGTTTGAGAACGACGTGTGGGAGACTGATTTGGGTCTTCCTCTATTGATGCGATAGCGGCAGCAATATTCTCGACACTATGGGCACTTTTTTATCTCACTGGTACGGGAACAATTTTTACTGTGCCTCTGGATTCAAATTTTTCCACTAGACGCTCAATTGTTGATCTGACAGGACGATTATGACGACCATAAATTGGACGTAGCGCTCTTAAAGTTGAGGCCACTGACTCCAAATTTCGGTGGTAAATTTTAATAATTTTGACTCGTTGTTGGATCGTATATCTTCCATGATGATGGCAAACCTTATTGAAGAGAAATATCAAAAGAGCGGGAAAAAATATGGCGTCGTTTGCTGTCTTTATTGGTCTACTTTTGTAGCGTCCCTATTGAAAAACCCTTTATATGATGAATTCTACTTTTCTCTTATGTGGGGATGGCATCACCCATTTATCGACAAATCTTTCGTCGGTCGGTTGAACGGTTTAGGAGTCCATTAGCAACGAACATATGTACATACATTGATCTTTATTTATATACTAGCATTACCCTGTGCGTTTCGCTTCACCTTACCGGTTCTTAGAGAGACTATTAGAATAAATCAATTTCCATGCAGTGTTGTCAATCATGCAGTTTTGCTTACATAGCCTTACATGCTTCCCTAATCGATCAATCGAGGCGAAGTCGCATAAAAGCTGATGCGATCCAAGCACTTCTGTGCATTAGCGCTTGGACCAAATCTGAACTCGTAAGAAGCACATGCGGGTTAAAAATAAAACAAAGTAGTTTACTCAAAATAAAATAATAATATGCATATGGGTCTTACGAGTTCAGATTTGGTCAAAATGCGCCTCGCTCTTGGTTTCGAAAACGAGGCTAGGACGAGGCGAGGCCGAGGCGAGCACGAGGCGAGGTGCCGTGTGATCTCGCCTCGCCTCGGTCAAGCGAGGAAAATTTATTTTTCCACCTCGCCTCGTTCTCGCCTCGGTCTCGCCTCGTTCTCGTAGTCAAAAACGAGGCTGCCTCGTAGCCTCGGTGAAACACTAACTTACAGTCACCGATCTGTAATTTCAGAACTTCGGACCAATTTCGAGTTGATTTCAAAAGCCCATATTGCCAGACTAAGAGTCTAAAAGCAACAAACTTCATAACTTGGTATGTTAATTATGAAAATAATCTTTACGAGGTTTTTTTGTGCAATATGTGATATATTTTTTTTTATATTAATTTTATTTTATTAAATTTGTTTTTTTTTTTTTGCTGTGCCCAAAATCGACAAATAATTATTTCTGACTTTGTAATGAGCAACTTTTTTTTTTGGTTTTTTTTTTTCACTTTACAACAAAACCTTTATGCATGAGAATACTGTGCGTACAACATAAAAAGACATGTAATTTTGAAGTTAACAAATTATTTAAGAATAAGTTATTAATCTGCCTAATATTAACAGTCCAAACGAAAACGCCTTGAGCCCGCAGGTTACTACTCAAAGTTGGGTTGGTAACGTAATTATTAAAAGCAGCTGTAAAAAATAGCAAACGTAATTATTAAATATAAATTATTTCTCATTATAATCACTCATAGATAGATGGTAATAAAACAAGAAAAAAAATCACAAATTAACGATTTATAGCTTAAAAAAGATGGTAAAAGTAAAAGAATTAAAAAGAAAAAAAAAAAAAGAAAAAAATCAATACATCCTCCAATGAATAGAACGTTGACCACGTGTTGGTAATATAAAATCGACCATCATCGGATGCTGTTGAAAACCTTCACAGCTTGATAGTCTAAGAAATGTTGAAAGAAGCAAACAAAGCACATAATCCGAAATAAATCGCCAACAAAAAAACAAAAAAAAAAGGCCCAATGCGAATTATTTGAAATCCTCTTAGCTTCATTTATAATTTTTGACATAAAAATAAAGAATTTTTTAATTAAAAAAAAATGCTAGAGTTTTGACTATGAAAAAAATTAGTTAAAAACTAATAACTAAATTAAAAATAAACTCTGAGCATAGTTTTAGTAAAAAGTTTTTATTACTTTAATGGCTTTGGATACTACTTAACTGACAGTATTGCCACACTGATTGATTGCCGCCTGTTATGTTGCGTAGTTTTTACCTTTTTTTTCTCCCCATCACACATGCCAAATTATATAATTTTATGTTTATTCTATAAATTAATTAACTTTTTTTCTTTTCTGTTTTTCTTTTGAAAAAAAAAAAAAATAATAAAGAAATGATGTAACCATTAGCAAGCAATAAATAGAAGATTGATGATTCTCGAAAGTTTTGTCTTTTTTTGTTGTTTCACAAGACACCGACAGAACTTTCTTCACTTTTATTTTCTCTTAAATTTTAATCTTGAAAGGCCATTGAAAGAAAGTGCCAACTAATGAAAAGTAAAATTATTTTAAATTCTGTAATTGGGTTAAATAATTTTTTATGTAAGAATGTGAGTCAGAAAAATATGTGGCACTACTTGTGTGCTGAAAAATAAGGGAATGAGCGTTGTGAAAAGGTTCAGTAACCAAACCTACTGACTTTACTGCAAAATTATTCTGATGTCAAAGTTGGTAGACAGAAATTAATATTTGTGTTTGTCGTGCGGCAGACGCTTAAAAACATGAAGTAATTTAAATAGTTTGAAGAATCTCTACAATATCTTTGCCTCTGTGTTATTTTTATTCCAAAAAAAAAAAAACAATTTTATTGCGTCTGCCTTTTATTTTAAAAAATGTGTATAAACTCAAAAACAAATAAATTCAAGAGGCAGACGTTTTTGTTGCTGCGTTTAAAAGTAATACAATTTTTTTTATTTATTTATCTCTACATAGTATTTATATGAATTTATCGCCAGGCAGATTGCGATAATTATAAAGATTATGTCATAAAAAACGAGAGAAACAACCTCTGCCAGTAAGTTATTGCTGCACTAAAAAATTGAAATATTACAAGCATGTAAATAAAAAATTGAATGAATCATTTTATTGCGTCTGCCTCATAGCTGACTGTTACTTTTACTTTTAAAAAATATAAAAATAGAGAAGGCAGACGATTCCAGCGCTGATTCTTCAAAGGCAGACGGTTTCGAGCACTTAAGGTGCAAACTATCAAGGATATACCTATGTATATAAAACTAAAACGGTGCAAACTTTGTAATCCAAAACTTATTCTATTTTTTTCGGTCATTTGTATTATTGTTTTGTATTTTTCTGGCTGTGTATATATGGCATTCCACATCAAATCAGACACTATTTTGCTTTTGTATTTCTGATTTTTATGGAAAAAAATTTTATTAATACTAGTTGAGACTAGCCTCCATAGCTTATTTTAATTTTTTTTCTTGCTCTGCGAAATATCTTAGACTGAAATATATTATACAGGCCTTACTTACTGATCTACATAAGTTCTAGCATGGCAGGTTAGCCGGAAAATTCAAATTTACGATATCTCGGAGAAAAAAAAGATATCGATATAATTTTGAAGAGAAAATGTTAAGCTTATTATTATATACTAAGTTATATTCAGAAGGACCTGATGTCCCCATAATTTGAACAAATTTGACCAAAATCGATGGTTTTGACATAAATTTTGAAAATGCAGAGAGCTACACGTCTTTTTTTGTATTTTTAGCTTTTTGGAATAATGCTGAAGACAACGAAATTCTGCAAGAATTAATAGAGCTTTTTTACATATCAACAATTGGTGCTATTAAAAATGCACTACAATGTGGTCTGCCTTTCTATATTCGTTATCTATACTATGCCCTTAACACAATATATCAGAGGCAGACGCGATAAAATAATTTAATAGAGTTTTTTTTTGCAATTTCAAAATTTATTTTTTAAAAATAGCGGCGCAGTCTTCGTTTAGCTCTTCATTTTTATAATTCGTATCAATGTGAACTACATTGCATCAATACCAATGAAATCATTACCTAAAATGTTTTCCGGTTCCGTAGCTATTGGGCTATGTGGATGTTATAGAGACGTTAGACCATTTGGTAGCTTACGTTCACCGTAATAGTGCTGAGAAATGACCTCAGACACTCGAAAAAAATTGGTCGAAGATAAGACCTTCAGTCATACATATATATTTTAGCCAGTCGCAGCAAACATGTTCTATTCAAATACTCGGAATAATAAAATTATCTACCAAATTAACCCCAAATTAAGATCATTTGGATAATTTTTTTGTATTTTATTTCAATTAAAAATTACGACAGATAATAGAAATCGGAGTAAATTTTAATATTAAATATAAACGCAATGATGTTTAGTACAAAAACTTATTTTTTACGAATGCATAAGATTTACTTGAGCACTAATGTCAATATCAAACCGGTCTGTCACACAAAATTATTTCCAGAAGTAAAAGTAAAAACTGCTAAAAGTGGGAAGTCAATAAAAATTATCACAAGTTGCTTAAAAAGTTTCCAATTGTTTCACATAGAAACAATAAAATTATATAAAATTGGCAAAAAATGTTTAAAATGCGAAAATTCAAAGAAAGAGTGTAAAAAATTATAGCCGGTTCAGTTCGAACATGGCATACGTTGACTTACAATTTCTTGTCAGTATGCTAAAATCGGTGCTGTTACGGTTAGCGACTCAAAGTTATAGAGAAAAAATGTAATCGTACTGAAAAATAATGTTTACTTTCAAAAATTACCAAGTGAGTGCGTTTTATTTAGATACGATACTTATATATTAGAGTGGCTGAAAATCGTTTAATTTCAAACCATTTTAATATATAAATTTTTCTTTAGAAACTTTTTAACGTCTTTGCTTTCGGACATTATGAACATTTCCTTAAAAATTCAATATGCCGATTTTCTTTATAATCTAAAGTCTATGAAAATTGGGTGTTTGTTGTAAATGTCTACTTATCGTACCGTCAGTTACAACAGCAACCAGTAGTTGTTGTAATAAACAAAGGAAACAACAATTCATCATGCAATTCACCACCTACCACGTTGCCATTGTCAACTGCATACAACGAAAATAAAATCAACAACATTACATTACGATGCTACTTACTGCTTGCTACACCAGTAGGTAGTGTCTCCACCAAATTTTTGAAGATTGTCTTACTAAATTTTAAAAAAGCTAAAGTATTGAAGAAACTCCAATAAGTGTAGTTAATTTTTCGGACTGATTTATTCAGCGTAAAACGAGATCAAGTGCAAATGTAGTAGTAAAACAAATTGATTGAATAGTAAGAAAATATTGGTGAAACAAAATAGGAAGTATTCTTTTACTGTACTTTTCTGAAACGGGCAGTAATTATATATATCTTTCTAGCCAAACTAGTTTTTGTGATAAACTAGTTTTTGTGATAAACTAGTTTTTCCTAGGCCTAACTAGCTCATCCGAAGCGTGTTAAAATGAATCAGTTTAGCCTAGGATGAACTAGGGTTATTATTTATTTTAACATTCTCACTCCTCACGCTTAAGTCCCTGAATACTTAAGTACAATGCTGGCTTCACGGCGGTGTGGCAGCGAGACCTTATGTCTATAGTATATTGAACCGCGAACCTGGTTTTGGGCATATTGGAGGATGTGAACCCTGAATTGCAGCCGAAATTTGCCCACTTACCCTAACATAAAATGCTACTAGGCTAAACTGGTTCATTCTAACCCACTTCAGATGAACTAGTTTGGCCTAGGAAAAACTAGTTTATCCTAAAAACTATATTTCGCCGGCTACATATACATTTATATACATACGTATGTGGCACTCAATGCTGGCCTTTTATTTGTGAATTAGCCCTTTTTTGAAATATGTGCGAGCAATAACAAATAAAATGTCTAAAAACTTGGCATCAAAAAATTCATTGATGTATAGGGCATTCCACGCCAAATCAGATACCATTTTGCTTTTACATCTCTGATTTTTTTCAAAAAACTTTTTTTTTCTTTTGGTTCTGGTTAAGAGTTTATTCCATATTTTTTTTTGTAATATTTAAGATATATTAACTTTTTAGGACTAGATTTTTTTCCTTACTTGCTATAACTCCGCGAAAAGTCAGCCAAATTGCATTTACTCAAAATCTCTAGTACATAAATTTCTGGAAAATTGAGAAAAAAGTATATACACTCAAAAAAAGGATTGTTTAGAAAGCGTTTGTAGCAAATTATCGAATGCTTAATATAAGACACAGAAAAATTCATATCTAAAGAACCAGTACTCGTCCTAAATTAAAATAAATTGCAAAATGATTGCTAGAATATTGTTTCTCTTAAAAAAAAATAAAAAAATTCAAACATACCCAAATAAGAAAATTTTCGATTTTAAGTTTTAAATTGCAAAATTTTTGCTTATAACTTAAAGGAAGAAAATTTTCAATACGATAACATGAAAGTAGACGTCAAATACTAACTTTTATGTAAGGATTTTTCTACATGACGCGTACATTTTGAAATACAAGCGTCCGAAAATCCATGTATTTTTAAAACTTGTGATTTTCAAAAACCCGTATTTTCGCAAATAAGCCCAGAAAACCTTTTTCCAAAAACACGTATCGAATATTTTTTGACAAGGTATCGAAAAAAAATTGTTTTTGAGAAATCTAAATTTTCAATGTAAAAACGAGGTATACGATATCAAAAGTTTATAAGTGTTTAGAAACAAAGAACGAAGACGATGTTGCCAGGCTGTAGTTCTATGTTATGTTAAGTTTTAAAGAGAAGTTTTGTATAATAATTTTCAACTATCAATTTGTAAGTAAAATCAAAAGTTTTTGTGACAAAAATTTTATTATTTCACGCAAACACTTGAAGTAGTTCCACCTATATCATTTGTGGCAAACACTTTTTTTTTTTTGAGTGTACCCTCGAGCAAGAAGTACATTCCATCTCTAAGTTCAGAACATTCTTACTTACTTACTTGGGTGGCCATAACAACCCGTTACCGGGTTACGGCCGACCTCAAAAGCTCTCTCCAGGCGCCTCTGCTTTGCGCACGCCTTCTCCAATCATTCACACCAAGCGTGGATAGGGTTTCCTCGGCTTGGTCTTTCCATCGGAGGCATGGTCTTCCTCTTCGTCGTCGCCCAGCGGCTTCCGCATCAAACACCTTTTTCGCCGGAGCTTCTTCGTCCATACGCACAACATGTCCCAGCCAGCGCAGACGTTGAATAGTGATGCGCTTGACTATGTCAATGTCAGCGTAGAGCTCGTACAGTTCGTGGTTCATTCGAATACGGTAGTCGTCGCCGACGTGAACAGGACCGAAGATTTTGCGAAGAATTTTTCTCTCAAACACCCCAAGCGTGGCTGCATCAGTCTGCGACACAACCCATGCTTCTGCGCCGTAAAGTAGCACGGGTAAGATGAGCGTCTTGTAGAGTGTCAGTTTTGTCGGGCGAGAGAGGTCTCTACTACTCAATTGCTTACTGAGACCATAGTAACACCTATTAGCAAGAGTTAGTCTTCGCTTTATCTCCAGGCTGACATCGTTTTGAGTGTTCACGGCGGTGCCAAGATAGGTGAATTCCTTGACAACTTCGAAAGTATAGTTGTTCGCAGTAACAAAGGATCCAATACGCCGCGTCTCTCTGTTTGTGGACAGCATATACTTTGTTTTGCCCTCGTTCACCGTCAAACCCACTTTCGCTGACTCTTTTTCGATAGCAGAGAACGCAGCAGTAACATCTCGCTTACAACGTCCAATGATATCAATATCATCGGCATATGCAAGGAGCTGGACACTTTTGTAGAAAATAGTGCCATTACGATGTACACTGGCTCTTCGCAACACCCCTTCCATCACAAAGTTGAAGAGGTTGCAGGATAATGGATCGCCCTGTCTGAAACCTCGTTCGGTATCAAATGGTTCGGAGAGGTCCCTTCCTACTCTGACGGAGCTGGCTGTGTTGCTCAACGTCATTCTGCAAAGCCGCACCAGCTTCGCAGGTATACCGAACTCAGACATGGTGGCATACAGGCAATCCCGTATCGGGCTATCGAAAGCTGCTTTAAAATCGATAAAGAGATGATGGGTATCGATCTGTTTTTCGTGGGTTTTTTCCAGGATTTGACGTAGTGTGAAGATCTGGTCTATGGTGGACTTACCAGGTCTAAAACCGCACTGATAAGGCCCAATCAGTGTGTTGGCAAATGGCTTAAGTCTTTCACACAGTACAGTCGACAGGACCTTGTAAGAGATGGCAAGAAGACTGATTCCCCGGTAGTTAGCGCAGATTGTCGGGTCACCTTTCTTCAGTACAGGACAAAGGACACTGAGATTCCAATCGTCGGGCATGCTTTCTACTAGCCATATTTTGCAGATGAGTTGATGCATACACCCTATCAGCTCATCGCCGCCGGTCTTGAACAATTCAGCAGGCAGGCCATCGGCACCAGCCGCTTTGTTGTTCTTAAGTCGTTGGATCACAACTCGTACCGCGTCATGGCTAGGTGGTGGTACGTCCACACCATCGTCGTTGATTGG
Organism: Tricholauxania praeusta; assembly: GCA_949775025.1. Classification (NCBI taxonomy): domain Eukaryota; kingdom Metazoa; phylum Arthropoda; class Insecta; order Diptera; family Lauxaniidae; genus Tricholauxania; species Tricholauxania praeusta. The sequence goes on from OX459029.1 coordinate 141,079,579, forward strand.
TGGCATCGGGTTCATTTCTCCAAAGGCGGGATTGGTGGAGTCATCGCCAGCAAGCAGCTTGGAAAAATGTTCCCTCCATAATCTCAGTGCACCCTGCGTATCCGTAACCAGATTTCCATGTTCATCTTTACAGGTTGATGCTCCGGGCTTGAAACCTTGGGTCAGACGCTTGACTTGTTGGTAAAATTTTCGAGCATCATTCCTGCCCCGTAACACTTCGAGTTTCTCACGCTCGTGCCTTTCCTGCTCTCGTTTCTTGCGTCTGAAAAGGCGCCTCTCATCCTTTCTCTTTTCCCTGTAGTTTTCATGCACGGCTCGCGTTGCTGCTGACTGCAGGGTTCTTTTGTAGGCGGCGTTTTTCACTGCAGTAGCTTCGCGACACTCCTGGTCATACCATTGATTTCGCGGAAGTGGGCGTTGGAAACCAATGACTTCCTCAGCGGCAGAGCGCATGGAGCGGGACATATGCGCCCAAAGTCCACCGGCATCATCGGGTAGAGAGTCAGGTTGAAGGAGCAGTTCTGAGAGGCGAGCGGAATAGGCTTCGGCCGTCCGATGTGATTGCAGCTTAGCGACGTCCAGCTTTCGTTGCGTACCAGAGCGTACATCCTTTGCATTGCACAGCCGCATGCGTATCTTGGCTGCAACAAGATAATGATCGGAGTCAATATTGACTCCCCGGAACGTACGAACATCTAGCACGCTCGAAGCATGCCTTCCGTCGATCACAACATGATCGATTTGGTTGCGTGTTTTCTGATCAGGGGACAGCCAGGTGGCCTTGTGGATATCGAGGTGTTGAAATCTGGTGCTACTTACTACCATGTTTCGCGCCGCGGCGAAGTCGATCAGCCGTAGACCGTTGTTTGAGGTGGTCTCGTGAAGGCTGAACTGACCGACAGTGGGGCCAAATATACCTTCTCTTCCGACCTTTCCGTTGAAATCCCCGAGTACAATTTTAACGTCATGGGCCGGGCAGCGGTCGTATACTTCCTCGAGTCTCGCATAGAAGGCATCTTTGACAGCATCGTCCTTTTCTTCCGTCGGGGCGTGCGCGCAAATCAAGCTTATGTTGAAAAATCGAGCCTTGACGCGGATCGTAGCCAACCTTTCGCTCACAGGTGTGAACCTGGAGATATGGTGGCGAAGTCTCTTGCTTACTACGAATCCGCATCCCAATTCGCGCCTCTCCGCATGGCAGCTGTAGTAGATATCGCAACTTGCTTGTTTAGAGCAACCTTGTCCTATCCATCTTATTTCCTGGATGGCGGTGATGTCAGCCTTAATTTTTCCGAGGGCATCCGCCAATTCGATAGAGGCACCTTCCCTATTGAGGGTCCGGATATTCCAGGTGCATATCCTTAAATCATAGTCCTTTTTTCGTTTGCAGTGGTCGTCAACGTTGAGGGGTTCATTATCCGAGGCTTTTTTAGTCTTCATTGGAGTGTTTTTTTTACGTGGCGGGTACCAAACCCTGCGCACAACCCAGTTTACTTCCAGGGAGGACACGCTGCACACATTCGCTCACTATCTCAGCGGATGCGGAGATAGCTACCCAGATGGAGCCGCGGGGAGGCTGTGTGTCAACTTGCTAATGGTTGGCTCAGAGATCGCTCTGGCAATCCCCAGGTGGAAAGCAATCAGAAACTTTACTCTGATCAACCAAAAGCCAATCCATCCAGTTCAGAACATTCGGAAAAGTCAAAATACCACTGATTACCCCAGGCAATAAGGCGAAAAAAAATTCGCTATGCGGAAAAAAATCAAAGTGAAGTTTTTTACTGGGATGCCTTTTTACTTGGCCACAAGAAATAACGTGTGAAAAATTAATTTCGAAGTCGTATACGCAAGCTTACGAAGTTCAAGTTCGAAGACTGAAAATCGTTTTCTTTTTTTTTTTGCAAAAATCTCGAGCTAGGAGCCCAAGGGTCATACCGAAAAGGGCTTCCAAGATTGGAAAATGCGCTAACACAAGTGTTAGATTTTTTTTGAAGAGGACATAAGTGATGTTAATAAACTGATGAAGATTCCTTAAGAAAATCGATAACTTTTATAAAAACTCGTATACACCACTAATGTACGTTTCTCCAATTTTTTTTTTGTCAGTCGTATATTTCGAGAACTAATCGTTCTACGTAAACATTTGTGTAAAACCTTTTTTTTTTTTTTTGTTAACTTAGCTAAAGTACAATTTTATTGAGCAAAAATTTCTATGAAACCAACAGTTAACGAGATATTAAGAAAAAAACAGATTTTCGCAGCCTTCGTCCTTGAAAAAGTTGTTTCGCGCATACGATTTCGCAATGAACTTTTCAATCATTATTTCTTATGCCTTAATAGAGATAATCTCGGTAAGCGAAATTCACTTGGATTTTTTTCTCAAACTAAACTTTATTTTTCTGGGCTATGATGTGGAATATTAGAATTAGGCAAATGTGAAAACCTCATGCGTGATTTTGTTAAAATCAAGTGGTTCCAAAAAAATGCAAGTCTTGGGTTTACAGAAACGTAGCTCGCATTAGCTAAGAAAGCTAATAGCTGTAGTGGCTAAACTCTATTATGATTTACTTGAAAGTTCTATAAATTCCAGAAATAATAGGCAGTTTGAGCTTAAGACTTTTACAACTTTTTAACTTTTTTTTGAAAATGTTACTTTTAAAAAAAGTACGATTTTTTTCTTATAGTTCATGAAACAACTAAATCAAAAATTTCAGACTAATTTTTCTGTAAGACAACTGGGATTTGGGTTTATATCATAGCTTTCACATACTAAAAAACTCTAATATTATAAAACTCTAAAAATTGATTTTAACATAAAATTTTTATCAAATAAAAATCAAAAAAAAAGGGAAAAATTTTTTCTATAGAATAGAATATAATATCGATATTTCAAATAAATGAGAAGGAATATTGAGAATTTCACAGATATATCTCATATGCCATTAATCAACTATAGATTTCGAGATATGATGATTTTCCAAAGAGTATGACCATATTCTTTTAAACGGTTGTTTCTTCTGAAAAACGTATAATTATTCAATACATCACTGTTGATTTTTCTACTGGGTTACCAGCAACAAAAGAAAGCGCTAATCAAATATTTTTTAACCTTTTTTGTAAAGTCAAATGTAACCTTTTACTACTTCTTTAACAACAACAACAACAATTGCAAAAACAAGTAACAACCACAAAAAACATTTAAATCTAAACAAACTTATTGACAGAAGCTCCTTCTTTACTGAATGCGACCAACTTCAGTAGCGCAGTCACCAAGAGGAGGAAGGTAAGGTGTGCGATTTGCTTACACTTTGTCACGTTGATTCACCATGAAAACGTTTTTGTTTAAATTTTGTCAATGTTGTTGCTGTTTGTTAGACCAAAAACAACAACAAAGTTATGCCGGTTAAAGTTTTTTTCTTATTTTATTTTTATATTTGTTGTTGTCTTTATATTATAAAACCCCTCAAACGAAAAAACAACAATCAAAATGCATGAGGATGATGCGCAGGCGCGCACACACACTGCATTGCAATTGTTGTCAACTGTTTGCTGATGCTGTTGCTGTTACTACCGCCTAGTCAGCACAAAAATAAAAATAAAAAAAAGTAGTTTTTGGCGCTTTCGATGAATAAATTCCGGAAATCACGGTTTGCTCAGTTAACGAAAAAAAAAAAAACAAAAATAAATACGAGATGAAACAACCATTTTACTTATTTTTACATTTATTTGTGTTGTAATTGTTGTTGTTATTACATTGTAATTGTTGTTGTTATTGCTTTGTAATTGTTGTTGTTATAGCGTTGTAATTGTGGGTGCTAAAACGATACGACCGCAATATTTGTCGTTCTACTCTAGGTATCATGGTTTTGTTTTAAGTGACTAAAATCAGAAATATATATTTTTTTTTTTCATATCGGTGTATAAAGCGCTGAATTAAGGTAGGGCTAGGGAGAGCTATGGCACCGGGTTCCGAGTTCAAGCGGGCCCCATGATGTGGGAAAAGGAAAATATTATTTTGTAGATTTTTAAAATTTTTTTCATTAAAAGGGGCCCTTTCTGGGCCACGAAAAATTTTTTACATTAAAAAGGAGCACGTCCTGGGCCACGCAAAGTCTTAATCCGGCACTGGGCTTATAAAGAACATTATCGAGTTAATCATCACAGTTCGGTCTTAGTGATAAAAAATTGATGAAGAAACCCAAAGAATCTTTTTTTTTTGTGATTCGGTTTCAACTCGGGATCATCTATGATAAACTCTCCTTTGTGTGCAATGAAAAACTGTGCCTTTTTTTTGCGACAGTCACAGTGACGTCACTTTTTACTCCTAAAGGTCTTTTACCGTCGCACTTGCCCTCATATATATTGATCATACAACTTAATTTATACCGCTAGCCAGGATTTTCTTTCAGCGGACTTGAATGCAAATCCTTAGGAACAGTTGACCATTTGTCAAGAACTTAAATGATAGGAAGTGCTTTGAGCTCTATTATGATGAAATAATTACATTTATCATTTTTGTATAAAATTTTAACTGTTCTATAAAACGTTTGTTTCCAAAATAGTGTTCGGTATAAGAAAATTGGAGTATAATGAAAGTTGTAAGATAAAAGATCAAAATAAATATCAGAAAAAAATATCAAAAATTCCTTTGCATACTTTTAGTTGTTAAAAAAAGATAGGATTTAATTTACAAACTAAATGCAACCGTGAAAGTGGTTCAAGTCAAAATTTAACAATATAAGAAGAAACAAAAATTGCATACTTTTAGTTCTTACAATAGGTCGAATTCCATTGCATACTTTTAGTTGTTAAATAATTGTTTTTTTTTCTCGAATGTATAGAAATACTCATGTAAATATCTTCCAGTTTGCTACCTAGCATACTAAGCCTAAATCTCTTACGATCTAGCGCCAACCGTAAAAAGTTTGCTGCCTCCTGATCTAGACCAATGATAGCCTATGAGAGAAAATAAAATTTACACTTGCGCACAAGGAAGATAAAATATAAAGCTAATAACTCTAATTTTGGATCCACTGATGAAGTGCATAACAAGAAGCACCTAGGTGAATGTCTTAAGCCCCACGCAAATAGTAACCAATAGATAGAATGCTTGCAAAAATGGTTGAACTTAGAGCAAGGGTACAAAATGGAGCATTTATTGATTATTAACTCAGAAGCACTTTTCAAAATCCCTTTCTTAAAGTTTTTGTTCGCGGTTTATCTGTGTTATCAACAATCGAGAATACAAGCACGATGGCATAATTTACGGACACGCCCAAGTAGAAATTTCAGTCAGCGTTCCGTCACTGTGACCACACATTCGGTTTGTTTCGGTTAAGTATTTGTGTAGATAACTACTCAAATCCCGCTATGTTACGTAATTGTTACGTAACCGTTACCAAGTGGGGATATGGAAGATAAAGGGATATGTGTAGTTATTGTTACTGAATTTGTGACTGATTTGTGAACACAATGTGTAGTTATATATCGAATATTTAGTAATATATTAAAAATATTAAAAAAATTTTTAGTAATCAAATGCTTTTTAAAATGCTGGAATGATCTTAAAACGTTTACTAGGTGTTTTAAATGTATGATTATAGCCTTATTGAGATAATTTCAGCCTTAAATTTGCATTATAACTTTTTTAGAAATTATTTACAATTATAAATCAAAATGGATGTCTTATGAAAAATGGCGTCAGGATTATTTGTGACCGCATCATATGTTGTGACCGATTGTGTCTACACTGTTACCATTCAGTACAAAACTTATGTTCTGTTACCTACACAGTGTGGTTAACATGACTTAATCTACACAATTGTGCTCATACCTACACAATAACTACACTTTGTAGTTCGTGTGTACCTTTAAGCGCGAAGCTGTTTAATCTTAAAAATTTCAACGTAACTCATTATTAATTAGAGTTATTCAAAAAAAAAAACTGTGCTTTTTTATGTGTAAGTGGATAGCATTACACATCTTGACAACGCTCCTCAAAAGATTTCCATCAATATTGAATACTGAATTAGCGCCACCTGTTTGAATTTGCCAATTCAACCCCTATCTTGCTCGAAAATTCGATAACCCTTATAACTTGAGCAACTTTTAAAATCAATCTATTTCTTCAAAAGCTGACAACTTCAAACAGACGGCTCAAATCCAGTATTCAATATGATTAGAATCCTATGAGGAGCATTTTCAAGATATGTAACGCTACAAATATCCGCTGACACATCGTAAAAAAAAATATTTTTTTGAACCGCTCTACTTTCAAAATGTTATGTACACATACTTATGTGACCGAAATGTGTCTCTAACTAAATTTGTGTGCGAAATAGTCACATTTTGAGTTACTTTTACCGATATGTGCCTAAAATATCGTGGTTACCATTAGGTAACTTTTAAAAGGAACTGTGTAGTTATTGTTACTAAAATTTGACCCAAATAGGATCAATTTGGTACACAAAAATTACTGAAATGTTACCATAAAGTCAAACTGACCTTTAAGGCATTTTTTCAGTTAATAATCGGTTAATGTGACTCAATATAGTCAAAGTTACTTTATTTACACAAAATTTAGTCACAATAACCATACTGTGACTCGCACGCGAATTTTGTGACCTTAAAAGTCACAAATTTCTACTTGGGCTTACACCAGAGTTGTTCCTTTGCGATACCCTTAACTAAGCAGAAGACTTGCTAAGAAAACCTGATGTGATATTATATGAGCACTTTATTTTGAAAGTGATGCAAATCCCTCTTCGTTGAGAAAAAATAAACCTTATACACTTAATTTCAAGCTGCTTTATTTTGTCTTCTCCACGAAGAGAAACTTGCACCACTTTCAAAATAAATGGCTTATATGATGAGTTTTCCCTTCGAATCTACAAGATAACTGCATGTATTAAAAACCAAACATTTTTATAAAACGCAATCGTATGAGACTCAGTTGATACTGTAATCCTATGTTGACTGTTAAGCTCATGACCTTGAAAACGCTTGTAAAATCTTTTTAATTTATCTTTTGTCATAGATATCTTGAAATTCAATACTCTTTTGTGTTTTTTTTTAAAAAACAATGTAAAAAAATAAAAAATTTAAATTAATTTAATTCCAATTCGTTGACGATGGCTCGATGACGGTTGGTCTTTTCATTCTTATATTCTTCTTTGTGTTTAGTTTTTTTCTCAAGACTGTTTTTTTTTTCAGATCGTATAAACTTATGATTTAAATAACAAAAAAAGTTTGTTAATTTACATATAATCACTTTTTGCTTATGAGCTCATATAACGAATTCTGAAAAAGTTCAATAAACTTGAGAGACAATATAATATAAACACATGAAATGTTTCAAGCCAACTGGATCATCTCTCTTTCTCTCTACCCACAATGAAGGATGATAAAATCAAAATTTAGGCTGCTTAAAAGATTTGTTAATATCTATCTATCTTTTTAAAGAAAGACCATTGTCTTTTAAAATATTCAATACCCGGCGGCCGTTACTACGCCTTAACAAATAAAATATAAAGTGTTTTTATTTTAGCTGGATTAAATAATTTAAATTATAAGTAAAAATTATTTTTGTTGATATTTATCTTATTGCGAGTGGATAAACAATGTTGTATGTTTTTCTAATTGGCTCATAAATGAACAATTGATTTGGCGGGAATCAATGGAATGCCTCGAATCAGCACCTTTGAATGAGTTTAATTTGGTAATAGTCCTTGTCATCTATATATGTACCGAGTATCATAGTCTTAGTCTTTTCTTATTTTGGAGGCATAGCACTACCCATTTTTTTATTGAATCTTACTTTCTTTCTTTATGGCTCATTTTTTCCAAACCAAACTATGTTAAGAAATTATTACAAACAATAAGAAACATGTGTACCAAATCTTATCCATCTGCGTCGAATAGTTGTTGATACATAAGAAAATTGATTTTTTCTCATATGGAAGCGTGGTACCGCCCATTTTTGCATTTACTCTAACTTCTTTCTCTACCCTTTATATATGTACCAAATTTCATTTATCTGCATCAAATAGTTGATAATATATGATAAATCATATTTTCTTTTAGATAAGGGGGCGTGGCATCACCCATTCTATTCTAAGCTGTGCCTGTTTATATAAAAGCCACGTGGTGTGAATTCCATGAGCACCGATTAAGCGATCTTCGAGAAAATTATGTTTAAAAAATATATTTCTATGAAGGCCATCCTAAATATGCTCCCTAAATAAAAGTATTGAAGCTATATCCACGCCTCTTAATATAAAAGTTACTTGGTGTAAATTCGGTATGAATCGATTAACCTGTCTTCATGAAAAAGATATTTAAAAATATTTTTGTATGAGGACCACCCAAAGTGTGAACCCTAAGTAAAATTTGTACTATTTAATCTGTGTCCCTTCATATAAAAGCCATGTGGTGTTAAGACCATGAGAATCGATTAAAACGTCTTTGAGAAAATGATATTTAAAAAAATATTTTTGTGAGAAGGCCACCCTAAATTACTGTTTTGTAGCCTAAGCTATTCTTCTTAACATAAGGGATACGTGGCGTAAATTCGGTGTGAATCGTCTAACCTGTCTTCGTGAAAATTATGAGGATCACCCTAAGTATGCTCCCTAAATAAAAGTTTTACAACCTTATCTGTGCCTCTAAATATAAAAGCCATGTGGAGTAAATTCGATTAAGCGGTCTTCGAGAAAATGATATTTATAAAAATTTTTGAATCAGGACCACCCTAAGTATGAACCGCAAATAAAATTTTTACTATGTAATCTTTTAATATAAAAGTCATGTGGTGTAAATTCCATAAGAATCGATTTAGCGGTCTTCGAGAAAATGATATTTAAACAGTTTTTTTGTGTGAGTTTTGTAGCCTAAGTTTTGCTTCTTAACAAAATAAATACGTAGTGTTAATTCAGCGTGAATCGATTAACCTATCTTCGTGAAAATTATGTTTAAAAATATATTTGTATGAGGGTCACCCTAAGTATGCACTCTAAATAAAATGTTTACAATCTAATTTGTGCCTCTTAATATAAAAACCATGCTGTGTAAGTTTCATGAGAATCGATTTACCTGTCTTTGAGAAATCGCTATTTTTAAAATATTTGTGTATGAGGGCCACCCTAAATAAAAGTTTCATCATCTTAGCTATGCATCTTAATATAAGAGACATGTGGTGTAAACTCCATGTGAATCGATTAAGTGGTCTTTGTAAAAATGCTATTTTAAAGATATTTGCGTATGAGGGCCACCCTAAATTAAAGTTTTATAGCCACCACGCCCCTGGTGTCTAATCCCGTTCATATTTTGTGAAGTGTTTAACATAGGCTATGTGCATCCTGACACCGAATTTCAAGACTTTTGCTATCATATGAACCAAGATATAGCGAGTTAAAGGTTTTTAATTGCATGTAAAGTGCCACGCCCCTTGCTTTTATCAAAATAAAATATAGCTCATGTTACTCAGGAATAGTGTAGCTTTCTATTAGTAGAAGAATTTTTGGAATCGGTTCTGTAGTTCCAGAGATTACCCTGAACATACAAACAAACAAACAAACAAACCTTACATCTTTATATAATAGTATAGATTAAAATGATTTAAACACAATTCCAGAGTGATCAAACAAAAAAATGCTAAGATTGCTTTTTGAAATCCATATATATATATATAGATATATGTATATATATCCAAAATCAACACTGCTATTTGTAGAAAATTTGAATGTACATATATATGTCCCTTTCAGGATGTAAAAATCCTTAGAACACACAATATCACAATGATCTTACAGTAATGCAAAAAAATTCACTTTATAAAAAAGTTTTTTTTTTTCATGACTGACTGGATATGATGTTTTGGCTAAACATATTATATTAGCGAAGTTGCCAAAAGGTGTGTGATGAAACTTGGTACTTGGTGAAAGTACATTTCAAATGAAAATTAAGTGTGTTTTAAAGAAGTGGATATAGAATTTCACAGAAAAGTGAAGTGGAAATGAAATGAAAAATAAATATATTTCAAATAATAATTTTACCCTAATTAGAAACATAATTTGCATTTCTTAAGACTAATTAATTTTATGTTTTTTTATGTGGTATATTCTGTTTCAAAAAGTTGTTCATTTTAACTATTAAGCTTTTTTTAATGAAACTTTTAGTTAATGCGTTCAACATGTCATTAACAAGTTAATCTGATTAATTTTTTATAGCATTTTTGCACCAATTTTAGTCAATAAAAAATGAATAAAAAGAAATCATTGTTAATGATATGCTGCTCGTTGTCAGCATCATGTTATCGTTCGTAGTTTTATGGAATATATATTATGACTGAAAATTGATGTTTTTCTAAAAAAGTTCACTTTGAAAAATAATTTGAAAATAATGAGCTCAACATTTGCAAATATGAGAACAAGCTTAGACATATGTATCTCCAGAAATATATGATGCATTGAAAAAAGTTAGTAAGAGGTTGATGCGATTGTGCCTCCTGTTTCTTTGCAGGCATTGCCAAGGTTAAAATCTATTTTTATTTCACGACTTCAACATAACACTACCACTGACAATGTTAAAAACTTTATCAGACAAAAACATATTATTCCTGCCGACGCCTTCATTTCATGCAGGAAAATCGGTAATAAAACAACTCATGCGTCTTTTAAAATTACAGTGGCGACTTCTTATTTGTCTGCCATTCTAAATTCTAATGCATGGGTAGATAATATCTTTATTTCTGAATTCAAGTCGAAAAAAATTAATAAAACTGTCCGACACACTGTCCGTTCCAATTCAAAAAACTGAAACGGCTATCCCTTTACTATCAAAATGTAAGGGGTTTGCGTTCCAAGACGCAAGATATCTTTTTATCAACTCAGAATTTCTCTGAGGATATTATCGTGTTTACCGAAACTTGGTTAAACAACAGTTTTCTCAATATGGAACTTTTTGATAATAGTTTCCATGTTTTTAGAAGAGACAGACACTTGGAAGATCTTTCTTCTGTTGGTGGAGGCGTCTTAATAGCTATAAAAAATCATTTAACCAGTTCATTAGTTGAAATTGCCTGTGCATCTAATATTGAACTGTTATGTGTTAAGGTCACACATTGTAACTCTAATTTATACATTCTTAACACTTATGTTCCTCCAAATAGTAGCGCAGATGTCTACGAATGTCTTTCGATGGCCGTAGAATATATTATTAATGAACTAGACACTAATGACGACATTTTGTTGTTAGGTGACTTTAATCTGCCTGACCTAAAATGGACTCCTTCGGACGATGGTACATATTTTTATGCATCTTGTCCAAAAACTCGACAACAACAAATTTTTGTTGACGAAATACTTTCAAATTTACAACAAGTAAGTTGTATAACTAATTGCCATGGACGACAACTTGACTTAGTCTTGGCTACAAATAGTAGCAATGTTATTGTAAGAAATGCTATCCATGCTCTGTCTACGGTAGATTCCTATCATCCACCTTTGAGTATTGTGTACCAATCTGACAATGAAAATTTGACTAATGCATGTTCATCCATTAATATTTACGAATTCAATTTTAAGAAAGCTGACTTTTTAAAGTTGAATGAAAACTTAAGAAATAAATTAGACGACTTACTCATTTTTTTTAATAACAATACATTTGATGATTGCATTAAATTTTTCTATGGTGAACTTTTTTCTGCCATAGCATTGTCGGTTCCATATACAAAAAAGTACGTCAATAATTCCTTGTACCCCTGGTATACAAGGGATTTGAAAAAAGTTCGCAATGGCCGTAATAGGGCATGGAATAAATACGTTTGTAGCCAGGACCGTAATGACCTTGTTGCTTATCAGCGACTGTTTCTTGAATTTAAAGATATGTCAGCTTTGGTTTATTCTGAATATTTGAATAAAATAAGGCTGAATATTCTTCATGACCCCAAAAATTTTTGGGGTTTTATTAATTCTAAAAAAAAATCTGACGGGTTTCCATCTGAGTTTAAAACAGTTGATGGGCTCACTAGCGACCCACAAGTTATAGCCGGGTTGTTTGCTAATTTGTTTAATGAATCGTTTTCTACGGATTTATTTAGCCCTGAAATCAACTATTTTGAATATATGGATAACGACCCTTTAGTTTCGGTTAATGAGATATCTTTCTCTCCTGACCTAATAGAGAAATATATTTCATCTGTTGATGATGACTTGAACTCCGGGCCGGATGGTATTCCTGCGACAGTTTTAGTAAACTGCAGCTCTGTGCTGAGTCAGCCCCTCAGTATTTTATTTAATAGATCAATTCAAGAAAGCTATTTTCCTAAATTTTGGAAAAATGCATACATTAGCCCCATTTTCAAGAAAGGGTGTAAAAATGATGTTTCAAACTACAGGCCCGTGGCTAAGTTATCATCAATACCGAAAATTTTTGAACATATTATATACGATCAGGTTAAGGTGTGCTGTGGTGAAGTCATAACAACTCGTCAGCATGGTTTTGTTAATGGCAGATCTACAGTTTCTAACCTCCTTGATTTCACTTCTTTTGCGTTAAGCTCTTTAGACTCTGGTGGGCAAGTTGACTGCATCTACACTGACTTCAGTAAAGCATTTGATAAATTACCACATAATTTGATTTTGTTTAAGTTAAAGAAGCTTGGATTTCCCTTAAGTTTTGTCAGCTGGATTGAATCTTATTTATCTGATCGCTCGTATCAAATAAAATTTAGGAGAGTGTTTTCCTCCCCATTTAGCGCGACATCAGGTGTTCCACAAGGAAGCCACCTGGGGCCGCTCCTGTTCATTTTAGCAATTAATGACGTTACACATGTTATTAAAAACTCCCATCTGTTAGTATATGCAGATGACATGAAAATTTACAGGAACGTAAAGGGGGTTGGTGACACTATTCCACTTCAGTCTGACTTGAAATCCTTTGAAGTTTGGTGTTCTAAGAATAACTTACATCTTAATCCTGATAAATGCCAAGCTATGATTTTTACCAGGAAGAAAACTATTGTGGAATTTGATTATAAATTAAAAGATAAAAATATTTGTCGTGTCGATGTAGTCAAAGACCTAGGTATACATTTTGATACTAAGTTGACTTTTAATGAGCATATTAATCAAATTTGTAAAAAATCCTCATCTCTGCTTGGCTTTATTAAGAGGTGGGCAAAAGAATTTAATAGCCCTTTAGTAACGGTGACTTTATATAATACAATAGTGCGCCCTCACTTAGAGTACGCTAGCCAAGTATGGTCACCATTTTATAATATTCATATAAATAGAATTGAAAGAATTCAAAAAAATTTTATTCGTTTTGCTCTCAATGGCTTAAATTGGATTGACCCTTTAAACCTTCCTCCTTATGAGGATCGTTTAAAGTTATTACATATGCAGTCTTTGAGCTCGCGTAGAAATATTGCGGATATACTTTATCTGCATCAACTTGTAACTGGGTCTCTTGCTGCACCAGAGCTTCTTAATTATATACATTTTAATAGTAATCGGAGGAGTACTCGTAACTCTTATCAGTTATTTTATCAACCGGTTAGTAGAACTAATTATATGGCTACAGCTCCTTTTAATCGCATGACAACTCTTATTAATAATTGCGAAGTTTATAACATTAGCTTGTCAAAAGGTCAACTCAAGCTTAGACTTAAAACTAACTGTAGCTAAATTTGTAGCTTAATGGTGGTGTGAATTTTTTTTGTTTGTGTTGTCCGAGCCCCACAGCATGCTGGGTAAATTTTTTCTAACATTTATGCCTTGGACCACGTAAATTTATACATATAATTATTTTAATATCTATATGTCTATTTTTACATGGTGTGAGTGGGTATGTTGAGAAAGTGCGATAAAGCTAAGAAAAAATTATAAAATAAATAACAAATTAATGTGCATGATAATTTTTTCTATTCCATTTTTTATTGAATAAGCTTTTTACTTGGTATAAAGCTTCAATGCTAAATAGCTAAGAAGGCTATACTAGCTGTAGTAGCTAAACTCTATTATTATTATTATTATTATTAATTATTTGAAAAACTGTACGCGCCGCCAATGAGACCTTGACAGAATAGCCCCATAAATAACATATTTCAATATTTTCTAAAATTTTTTTTGGATGTGACTCAACATTTTTAGTGGGTCAGTTAGAAAATGTCATGACGTAAATAAAAAAAGCATGAAATTCCATAAATCTCATTTCCATCAATGATTTTTAGACATTTGAACAATTTGCGCCAAAAATTTTATATACCTGTTCCTGTGATTTCCCATAATATGATGTCATCACTTTCGAAATCGACTTAGCCGTTACTGAGTTATGACCATAATTGTAAACATTGGTTTGCCCCTTCCATTATTTTCCTTATATACCCTTCTTTTTAGGTCATTAGAGGGAAAATATAGCTTAGATCTTTACCTAACTAAAGATATCAATATCGATAAAATATAGCGGGGGGCTATCGATTTATCGACAAAAAAGGCATTTTTGAAAAAAAATTAGTTGGGCATTTCTATCCGAAAACTACGATATAAAAATGTTGCTATTTAAGTATTGAGAAACGGCACCATTGGACATTTCATCATATAGCTTACAGTTTTGCATGGTACATGTCCTCTGAAGGTTTTGCTGATATATCAGTTTTTTACACAGACATTAAAAGTTCATCTCGGCAAAAAAAATTAAATCGAGAAGATTTTCGTGTGTTGATTTTTTATGACTTTCGATGTGGATTAACTTTGCAACCGTGTGTATAACAGAGATGTGCAATGAGTGGCTCGTTTTTATTTACCATTCGCTTATTCATTGCTATTGCGTGCTTTTATTCGACAACATATGAAACGAGTGCTGCAGTGCATTGCCTTTTAATTTCATTGGCATTGCCTGCCTCTGCTTTCTTTGAACATACTCGAAAGACAAGCACTATTCACTCAAAGCTCATTCATTCGTTTCTATTTTTATGCAACGAATTATATGGCTATGCAACGAATGCTATGGCTATGCAACGAATGCTATTGCACAGCATCGAATACCTCATACCACCAATTATTATTATTATTATTATTATTATTATTATTATTATTATTATTATTATTATTATTATTATTATTATTATTATTATTATTATTATTATTATTATTATTATTATTATTATTATTATTATTATTATTATTATTATTATTATTATTATTATTATTATTATTATTATTATTATTATTATTATTATTATTATTATTATTATTATTATTATTATTATTATTATTATTATTATTATTATTATTATTATTATTATTATTATTATTATTATTATTATTATTATTATTATTATTATTATTATTATTATTATTATTATTATTATTATTATTATTATTATTATTATTATTATTATTATTATTATTATTATTATTATTATTATTATTATTATTATTATTATTATTATTATTATTATTATTATTATTATTATTATTATTATTATTATTATTATTATTATTATTATTATTATTATTATTATTATTATTATTATTATTATTATTATTATTATTATTATTATTATTATTATTATTATTATTATTATTATTATTATTATTATTATTATTATTATTATTATTATTATTATTATTATTATTATTATTATTATTATTATTATTATTATTATTATTATTATTATTATTATTATTATTATTATTATTATTATTATTATTATTATTATTATTATTATTATTATTATTATTATTATTATTATTATTATTATTATTATTATTATTATTATTATTA
Organism: Tricholauxania praeusta; assembly: GCA_949775025.1. Classification (NCBI taxonomy): domain Eukaryota; kingdom Metazoa; phylum Arthropoda; class Insecta; order Diptera; family Lauxaniidae; genus Tricholauxania; species Tricholauxania praeusta. The sequence goes on from OX459029.1 coordinate 141,095,365, forward strand.
TTATTATTATTATTATTATTATTATTATTATTATTATTATTATTATTATTATTATTATTATTATTATTATTATTATTATTATTATTATTATTATTATTATTATTATTATTATTATTATTATTATTATTATTATTATTATTATTATTATTATTATTATTATTATTATTATTATTATTATTATTATTATTATTATTATTATTATTATTATTATTATTATTATTATTATTATTATTATTATTATTATTATTATTATTATTATTATTATTATTATTATTATTATTATTATTATTATTATTATTATTATTATTATTATTATTATTATTATTATTATTATTATTATTATTATTATTATTATTATTATTATTATTATTATTATTATTATTATTATTATTATTATTATTATTATTATTATTATTATTATTATTATTATTATTATTATTATTATTATTATTATTATTATTATTATTATTATTATTATTATTATTATTATTATTATTATTATTATTATTATTATTATTATTATTATTATTATTATTATTATTATTATTATTATTATTATTATTATTATTATTATTATTATTATTATTATTATTATTATTATTATTATTATTATTATTATTATTATTATTATTATTATTATTATTATTATTATTATTATTATTATTATTATTATTATTATTATTATTATTATTATTATTATTATTATTATTATTATTATTATTATTATTATTATTATTATTATTATTATTATTATTATTATTATTATTATTATTATTATTATTATTATTATTATTATTATTATTATTATTATTATTATTATTATTATTATTATTATTATTATTATTATTATTATTATTATTATTATTATTATTATTATTATTATTATTATTATTATTATTATTATTATTATTATTATTATTATTATTATTATTATTATTATTATTATTATTATTATTATTATTATTATTATTATTATTATTATTATTATTATTATTATTATTATTATTATTATTATTATTATTATTATTATTATTATTATTATTATTATTATTATTATTATTATTATTATTATTATTATTATTATTATTATTATTATTATTATTATTATTATTATTATTATTATTATTATTATTATTATTATTATTATTATTATTATTATTATTATTATTATTATTATTATTATTATTATTATTATTATTATTATTATTATTATTATTATTATTATTATTATTATTATTATTATTATTATTATTATTATTATTATTATTATTATTATTATTATTATTATTATTATTATTATTATTATTATTATTATTATTATTATTATTATTATTATTATTATTATTATTATTATTATTATTATTATTATTATTATTATTATTATTATTATTATTATTATTATTATTATTATTATTATTATTATTATTATTATTATTATTATTATTATTATTATTATTATTATTATTATTATTATTATTATTATTATTATTATTATGTTTATTGTACAATAAAGCGAAACTTTGTGTAGTACATCGAATACAAACGTTGGGTAATATAATGATGAAATAAGCTTAAACCTAGTATGAATACATGAAAAATAAAGTATTGAAAATATATGTGTAACTAAGAGTTATAAAAGTTATCAACAGCCAATTTGAATTGTTTGAAATTTCGAATTTGTTTTATATACATAGGGAGAGAATTCCATAGTTTGACAGCACTAACAAAGAAAGTTCTGGACGTTACAACATAGTTATGCGAAGGTGTGATTAAATTTCGCGTTCTCGATGATTGGACAAAACAAAGTTCTCTGAACAAATATTCAGGTACACAAGTCTGGATGAGCCTGAAGACGAATAATAGATTTATCTTTTTATAAAAGGTAGATATATCACAGTTTATTATCTGTTTGGAGAAGGCTGAGATAGGGTCGAATTTCCGTTTCAGAAAAACATATCTCGCTGCATTATTAATTGTAAGTTGGAGTTTATATTTAGAAGCACAGTCAAGATCACCATAGACTAAAGCACTGTAAGCTAAAATTGGGACGAGCATAGATTTAACCAGTTTTAGTTTGATAGCTTCAGGGATAAAACTTGTTGTGGCCCAAAGCATTCTGATTAAATTATACATTTTAACGACTGTACTGTTTATGTGATCGCTGCAGCTTAGCCTACGATTTACCTTAAAACCGAGGCTCGTTACACAGTCTTCATATTTGATAGCAGTGTTATCTAGTGTAATAGATGGTAGCGTTTCAATTTTATAGAGGTAATGAGAAATGGGAAGAGCCTGGGTTTTAGCCGCGTTAAGTTTTAAGTTATTATTTTTTGCCCAAGCGGAAATTCTACTTAAGTCCTCGTTCATTCGAAAGATGAGATCCTCAGTTAGTCCTATTGGTCTAGAAAGATATAACTGTGCATCATCTGCGTACAGATGTATTGTAGCATCTTTACAGCAACTAACAATGTCATTTATGAACATGGAAAACAGAATGGGACCTAGTATAGAGCCTTGTGGCACACCAGACGTTATCATTTCTAAGGCAGACGAATTTCCATTAAATTTAGTACGTTGGAATCTCTCATTTAAGTAACTTTTCATAAACTGAATTGCGTACGTGCCAAAACCAAAATATTTGTGTAACTTTATCAAGAAAACATCAAAACTTAACGTATCGAAGGCCTTAGAAAAATCTAGTAACACCAAAATAGTGATTTCACCACTGTCGTATTTTCGCCTAATATCCTCAAAAATTTTTAGCATTGCCGTCGAACAGCTATGGTTCGCTCTAAAGCCAGATTGGTTCTCTGTTAATAATTTGTACGTTTTCAAGTGGGTAATGATTTGGCGAGCAATGAATTTTTCAAAAATTTTCGAGAAAACCGGTAAAATACTAATGGGACGGTGATCTTCAGGAGCTGGTGAAACTTTCTTTTTAGGTACTGGTATGACGTTAGCAATTTTCCACAGTTTGGGAAACTTTCTAGTGGTCAGGGAAAAATTAATTATATGCGTCAGCGGTCCAATAATATGCATTAAAATAAGTTTCACAAATCTGAGGCTAATACCATCTTCTCCTATCGCATTTGATTTAATGGCGCTCAAACACTCAATAACGTCGCTTTCAGTGCACATTTTAAAATTAAACCGATTTTCTAAATTTAGCACAAGGCTTTCATTAATCTGGAAGGAAGAGCTATCAGTGGATCTGCTTACCGATGTGAAATACTTGTTAATGATGTCAGCATCGATGTTACAGATTTTTCTTTTTTGTTTTCCAACACCCAAAGATTTCAAATTGCCCCATAATTGTTTTGCCGGTAGATTTGTGTCAAGTTTTGATTGAAAATACCTGGATTTTGCTGTTTTGACCATGTTGGACACACCAATGCTTGCCATTGTTAGTAATTTTTGAGTTTCTTCTAAAAGACAAAATAATTTCTTATTTTAAAGCATGAAAAATACACAAGTCAAAGAAAATACAGTAAAAAAAGTTAATGCTGCTTAATGACATTCATTGTATAGCCGTAGCATTCGTTGCATAGCCATAGAATTCGATGCATAAAAATAGAAACGAATGAATGAGCCTTAAGTGAATAGTGCTTGTCTTCTGTAGTGTGTTCGTTGCCTACAAAGAAAACGAAGGCAAGCAACGGCAATGCGATAAAAAAGTACTGCACATCAGTATTCGCATTCGCTTTGAGTGAGCAGTGTTTTCATTCGTTTCACACATTTGATGCATAGTGTTGATTCATAATTCGTTTTTTGTGAGTGTTTCACAACTGCGTATGAATGCATTCGTGCACATCTCTGGTGTATAACAATTCGCTTCCACTTTTAGTGATGAGGTACCATCCCAGACCACTGTCTTTCGAGGGTATGTTGAATTCAAACGTGGTTTCCGTTATCTCCAAGACGAATATCGTAAAGTTCGTTCAAAATCGGTTGTTGTGCCAGAAATCAATGATGCTCTGCGATAGTTGATAATGCTATATCGTCATGTGACTTATCGTGAAATAGAGACATGCTTAGGCATAAGTTGCACTGCAATATTGCATGAACATTTATTCATCGAAAAGATTTATTCGAAATTTCATTTGTGGGGAATTCCACACCCCATTTGCAGTGGAAAAAGTGCTTCGAAAATTGATGCAAACGTATGCAAAAGTTTTTCGATCTTAATGGAGTGTATTTTGAAAAACAATAAAGCCATTTTCGATAGTTAATATTTATGTTTGTGCTCAATTCACAAAATATTAATAGCATCCCTCGTATTGCTACAAATGAGGTCTGTTTTGCATGCAAAAAAATTAATTTTGATGATTAAATGCAAATTTTTTATTAATGTTGCTTTACTCAGGAAACTTATTAAACATTATATATATCATATGAATCATTTTTCAAAATTATAACAAGCCAATGAGATTATGTAAAAACATAGCTGACATTCTGCCTCAAATGTGGCGCGTGCACTTATTCGCTATTTTTTGCCATAAAATTTTCTTTAAAGTGATAAACTTTTTTAATTTATTACACTAAAAACAGCGAAAACCCATGAAAAGGAAAACTTCTCCGAAAAGTCACAAAAAAAAAATATAGAAAACGAAATGCATTTATAATTTATGCATATTTTGACTTCAGATCTGCCAGATATGCAAGACATGTTCGTGGTGCAGACAACTGTTGAATGCATAAAAATACAGCGGTTTAATATTTCAATTTGCAAGAATAACGAAAAAAAAAAATCCAAAAAATTTATAAAGAAAAAATAAAAGCAAAACAAAAAAAAAAAAGAAAAAGATTTATAAATCGCGTGGCCAAATCCATATTTTTTACGTTCGTTACCAAAAAGGGGGCTGCTGCAGCATGAGTTCAACCAAAAATGGGGATATCGTGAAAAGGGCTCGAAAACTGCATACAAAAGATGACGACAAAGAAGCAACTGCAGCAGCAGCAGTTGAGGATGAAGTTATGACACAAAATCATAAATCAGCCAAAAACCGCATTTTTGTTTACCTACCAAAAGCATGGATGGATGGATGGATGGATGGGCTGATGGGAAACTTTAATTATGAATACCGCAATAGCGGTGGCGGTGGCAGTGTCGTTGCCTATAACTTTAGTGTGCTCTTATTATGCTGTTTATTGTTGTTGTATTAGTTTGAACCATTTTTTTCCGCCAGTTTTGCACAATCTGCAGTAATTCAAAATGGGAAAAAAAAATGAAACGAAAATCCAAGATTTACTTAAGATATGAATTGTTTTTAATAAGCTCACACTCAAATGAAAAAATTTATTATGGAATTTTGAATGGCATTTAAATTCACTTTGTAGAGTTATTTTATTACTAACATTTTTGTTTGGCTGTTTTGTAAATTTGCTATAAATTCTGTAGTCAAGTTGTCACTGTGCTACTTGTTAAAGATATTGTTTGCTTTTCTTTCCAAAGTGTCTTATTAATAATACGAAATATCACAATTTGCAATTTTCTTATACTTGCAGTTATATGGTGAAAATTTTCCTTATTGTACACAGAAAATAATTTAGGAGGAGTTCGAAGCATCATGGAATTTGATTTGTTTTTGGAACCTTTTTTATTATCAAAATTTAAAAAAAAATCCTACTACTAATTTTTTGGAACTTATTTCCGGATTTAAAAATTGCTGAGCAAAATAAAAAATACAACAAAGGCCGAAGCTGAACTGGTTCCAATTTTGTAAACTAAAATATTTCAGCCTTGTTTATTGCACTGTATGCAATGAAATTGAAGTCAACTCAGGGGGTCGCTGAGTCTGAATCTGACAGATTTTGGATAACATGTCAACGGCTATAAATGCTCTTCTACGACTTTTTTTATTTCAAGTTTGAGAAGTTTCGCGTCTGAGGCAAAGTTGTTCCTCATGAAAAGGCCAAAAAATGTTCTCTTAACATTTTTCCTTCAACACCACTCCTGAAACCCCCTAAAGAGCATTTTATTCAAAAGCCACATGAAAAAATTCTCACTCGTTTTTCCCGCATGTAAATTTTTTCAAAAAATTTTACTAAAATGCTGTACGATATTCATCATTTTGTCAAAAAAAAAACAGGGTGTCTCAAAAATATTAAATAAATTTTTTCAGAAAATTTCATCATAATGCTCCGTATGGGGGTTAAGGAGCGGTATTGGTATATTTTTCCATTATTGATCAAAACACAGGGTGTCATTAAACATTAATGAATTTTTTCAAAAACTTTGATATGAGAGAGATGGTCATTGGATCACAATAGAAATAGAAAATTTTTATTCTACCAATTGATGGCAAGAGGTCGAAAATGGACTTAAGAATTTCGAAAATTTTTTTGCGCACCAATCGTTGGAAAGAGATCGAAAATGAATTTTGGCCATCAGCAGAAAAAATACCTAGACCCAAAATGCCCGATTTTGGTCCGTTTTTTAAAATTGTTTTTTTTTTTGCATCAATCGATAGACAGAGGTCGAAAATGGACTTTGACTAACATCAGAAGTGGTCCTGAGTACCAAAAATTACCGATTTTGGTCCATTTTCGAAAATTTTTTTTTGTGCACCAATCGATGGAAAAAGGTTGAAAATGGATTTTTCCCATCACCAAAAGTGGTCCCGAGACCCAAAATGCCCGATTTTGGTCCATTTTTGAAAACTTTTTTTTGGGCGTCAATCGATGGTCGTCCCGAGACCCAAAATGTCCGATTTTAGTCTTTTTTTTTGAAAATTTTGTTATGTTTGTGCAGAGATGTAAAATGGACCAAAGTCGGTCATTTGTGAAAATGAAGACCACCGCTGGTCTTCATTTCAATATTTCAAGTTGAAATACTTTTTCATCATTTGACCAAATTACAGGGTGTACCAAAAATATGAAGTTCATTTTAAAAATGCACAACTTTGGAAAGAACCAGTTTTTCAACTACTCTTTTTTGCCCTATTACATTAAATATTTCAATTTTGAATAATGGTGCATTATACGACCCCACAGCGGATTTTCGTTGTTGAGTCTTTCATTCGGCACAATTTCTCAACAGTAAGGACGCAAACTGAATCGAGTTCGCTATTTTTTGAAGAAATTGATTTTGTCAGACACAACTCATTTTCACCTCAATCGCCATGCAAAAAAGCAAAATTTGCATATCAAGGTGTGGAAAACCCTCTTCTAATTAATATGTCCGCCAAGCGCGGGGCTATTGCTCTTACTATGCAAAGCATGAAGCGAGTCAACCTAATTGCCACTCCCAAAGTATGACCCTTAGAATAAAACAATGCTCTAAGGTTATTTACATTTGCAGCCCATACCGTGCCCGTAAATTGTTTTAACAAGATGGCGCTGTTGTTGCTTGCTACAGCAAGTAGCACGATTGCTTTTCTTCGAGAAATATTCCCTGGGCATATATTCTCGAAAAAAATGGAGACATGGAATGGTTAGCTACAACTGTAGACAACTTTCTATGTGGTTATCTAAAAGAAAAAGACTTAATACTTTAATCCCCAGTCACTTGAAAACCTTAAAAGGTACCTTTAGTCCCATATATTGACATTAATACCATAAGCTTAAAACAAATTATACAAAAAATTCATCAAAAGATTTTAGTCGTGTAGAAACTAAAGTTACGGTCATCTAAAGCATTTTGTTTTTCATTTTCTTAAAAAATAACAAAGCAATAGCTTCACTACTTTTCTGGTTTTGTTAAAATTCCTTTGATCACATAAAAAGTTTTACAAACTTAAAATATACTTCATATTTTTGTGGCACCCTGTACTATCATGGAAGCCATTTAAAAAAGAAAAAAATTTAAATATAATATTAAATGAAATATTTTAGCGATTGTTATAAAATTTTATAAGAAAAGTCATCTCGCTATTAAATATTTCTAAGCCAAAAGTGAATGCAACAGTAGGCGTGGCACCACCCCTTACAATTATAAAACCTAAAATAAGCATGTGAATAATCGTTGTGACATGATATTAACAGTTTTCATAAAATATTCTTATTCAAAAGTGGGCGAGATTGCATCAGAGGGCGTGGCATTTGTCGTAATAAAAAAATGTTACAATGGCATTAGTGAACCATAGCAGTATTTGTTCTAAAGTTTAACTTACGATAAGCAGTTCTTATGGGCCCACACAAAACAAAACAGAATGGAGCTGCACTAGTAGGCGTGGCACCTCCCATAAAATTAAAAGCCGTTAAATGCAAAATGAACTGCACAATGTAAGCAATCATAATGAAATATCAATTGATTACTATATACATTCACAGGAGAAAAATTGTGCTGATTTCCGCAAGAAGGCGTGGCGCCACCTTCTATTCAAGCATATAATCTGTTCATATCTTATTATGAGGAATGAGGTGAGCAGTATGAGGTGTAACTATAATAATCAAATCTGTAATAAAAATTCACTGGAACAAAAGTTAGTGGCGTCGTGTGAGTAGGAAATATTTTTTAAAATTTTGAGTCCAATTTCAATCATAGGATCAGTACGGAAAACCGAACAATGGTAGATCTGCTGGAATTTAATCTGACTCTTACAAGCCTATTTTAAGGCAAAGTTGGGCAGGACTGTATAATTGAGCGTGGCATAAAATTACCAGAAAAGCTCTACATTTCCTATTCCTCGAGGACAGTTTCAACTATTTAAAAAAAAAACTTTTAAAAATTATGGTTATGTAATGTATAGTATACATATATAAGATTACGGAGGTGTGGCAACTCCTTAAAAAAAAGAGTTTTTCGTACCTCAGTAAAATAGTAATTTGGTATGCTTACTTTTATTCAGTCATCTTTTGTTATGCTAAATATGGGTGGGATGAGATCAGTGGGTGTGGCTCTTTTTAACAAGTACTTAAGTTAAGATTGTCTTAACAAGGAAATTGAGATCCAGTTGCTCTTAATTAACCAAAGCAGGGTGGAATCGAAAAAGTAGGCGTGAAATCTCCCTTATAAATTAAAATTTGAGCATGTGACTACCATGACATGTATGACTACCACTTTATGTGTGCTCTCCTTGTCTGCACTAAATTTCATTGCAATATCTTTTATTTATTAGTTTGGGCGGAGCCACGCCTCTATTTGAAGCTTTTGAAAACTGGAATTCTGCAGATCCTAAAAATATGTAACATTTTCTTTTTTAACGCAGCAAAAGTTTTTCCTTTCAATAATGGACGTCAAAAGAATGCCGGAGAAATACTCTACAGACACTCGTTTGCAATCTTCTCTGATCAACTGAAATTTTTTCGAAGATAATATAATCAGGATATCTCTCTGACTTTATAGTTAAAACTTTGTAAACAGCGTATTTTATGAAACACACAATTTTAATTGCAAATAAAAACTTTTCACAGTGTAGCTTTAGCACTAATTGCTACTCAACATAAAATTATGTTGTCGTTGAAATTGTGTCATCTGCAAATGATAACTCATAAACTGAATTTAATCAGAGTAGAGAGGGCGCTTGCAAAAACAAAACATTAACTCGCTAAAGTTTTAAGTAAAGATGGTTTATTTTCCGCTTATTGCACAGCTAAGCGCGGGATTATCTTCAACGTTTAGTCCGACTATCTTTCAGTTTTAATTAATATTTCCTTTTCTTTTTATCTGCTATTATCTGGTGCATATTTTGCGCATTTCATAATTTTCCCACACGCGTACATCATGCGCAACGGCGCGGCGCATGCGCTGCTGCTGCTGCCATACAACATTTCTCATTTCCCTGGCGCCTAGTTAACATGGTGTTTATTTGCTACTATTTGTTGTTTATTTATTTTTAACATGAATTAGTACCTACAATTTTGCAATTTTTTCTTATGGTTTTATGAGTATTGTGTTGCTTTATTTAATACAAAATTATGCGCCTAATTATACAATAAGTTGTTTTGTGCAAAATGCCCATCTATTGTGCTTGATTTTTTTTCTTTAAGCTTTTAATTAGGATATTATTTTGTTGTTAAGCGCCAATTTAAGCAATTTAGCATGCGAATTTATATTTGAAATAATTTGCGTAGCAAATTAATTATTTTAAATGATATTTTAAAGAGGGCACTGGTTCTATGTCAAGTTGTGCCATGAGAAATTTAAACATTTTCTGTGTAGTCTTTAAACTTTACCAAATCTTGTGCTTTTATTTATGTTTGTCATTTAAAAAAAAACTTAACACATTGTTAATATAGGGTGTTTACTTCAACGTTAAAGTACTTTGAATTGTAATGAAAAATGATTGTATACAAATTGGTTAACAAATAACATTGTTAATATATTAAAAAGGCTCTCTTTTTATTTCCTTTTAGTTTTTTTTCGGAAAACAAATTAACTAACTAAAATAATTTTGTTTTTTTTTGCCAATGAAAGCGACACAATCGAGCGAGTTTGTACTAAAACTTTTTGATGTTTTTTTTTTAAATATCACCAATGTCATCGACAAATTCCAAAGTTTCTTGAGCTACTTAATTTGTTTACCGGAAAAAATCTGATTAAAAAAGAAAAACCACAAATAGTACATCAATTAAAAGGAAAATTAGTTAGTGTAACAAAATTCTATGACAAACGAGATATGAAAAGCTTAGATGCAAAACCCGCCAAGTCCAAAAAAATTAAAATGTGTGATATTGTAGGATCTACATACTCTGAATTGTAAAAGAAAAAGTTTCCCTTCACAATCTTTTGATTGCAAAAATTTTTTATTAATTCTTTTTATCAAAACCCGCCAAGTCCACATTTCTGAAAATCAAAACCGGCCAAGACCAATTTTATTTGTTATTTGGAGCGAAACATTCATTTGTGAAAAAAATTATGGGTATTGTGAGAAGTAATCCAAATTAAAAGTAATCAATCCTTATGAATATGATATGAGAGTATTTAAATCATAAAACTACCTTAAGAATGTTAAAATCATAAAATGCAGAAATATTGTAAGAATAAACATTGTTTTGAAATGAATTTGAGCTTAGCCATTTATAAAAAATGATTTCGAATCCTTTTACTATTATTATTTTTCAAAATTCGCCAAGTCCCGAGGTTTCACTTTCAAAACCCGCCAAGTCCACAGTTTTTGTTTCAAAACCCGCCAAGTCCACAGTTTTTGTTTCAAAACCCGCCAAGTTCAAACGTGTTTTTCTTTTAGTCCTTATATGTAGATAAGGTCATAAAATGTTATGAAAAATCAGGATTTTAATAACTTTTGACAACTATTACAATTGATAAATTTACTTTTTTATTATAGTTAAATTTCAGTGGAATACAGTTTTTTCGATTTTGCAAAATATGGACGGGTTTTGCATCTCATCTCTTCATATATAGATAGAACACTCGAGTTATGTGTTTTATGTTAATAAAATTTGATTTTTTAAAAAAAAGTTTTTCAGAAATTTAGAAAAATAGTTATGTCTCAAAGATAATGTCTCAAAGCTAATTGCATTATCTTTTAATTGACAGCTATGTTTTAAAAATCGATACTCAATCCTCTGATTGTTAGCGGCGCACGCCATCGAAGCTTTTTTGCATGAAATCTTATTTGAAATGAAAAGTTTGCACTTGGCTTAACGCCAGCGTTCACACAGATTGTGCGGTGGAATGCAGAAATAATATAAAAGTACTCGGCTACATAGTCTAATTCAAAAGTCTAAACAAAACGTGGTGATTGAAGTCGTCATCTAGACCAAAACCATGCCAATTCGAGATTAAAAATCGTAGATCATTTCCCTGTGAAATGAGGTTAGTCTAAAAACAAAACACCCTTTATATCAAGCTGTTATTACAAAACTATATACTATGTTTGGAGATAAAATAATAAGAAAAAATACTTATTTGTAGACTTTTTTTCCCGCTGCATCGTATATTGAAATTTATTATATAGTCTTACATTATGTATTCTGTATTATATCGATGTAATTCGAAATGGGTTTTGAAAAGAAAAATTTTAACTTTTCATCTACTTATGAGGCACCAAGTTGCAAAACCGGCCAAGTAAAAAAAAATAAAATTTTGAAATATTCTCATATATCAAAATCTAGACCATGCTTTATCGTTCTACTATGGTTTTAGATTAAAAAACAATTTTTTTAAAGAAATATTACACTTTTTATTTTTTTTATTTTTGATGCATAGATTTTAAAACCGGCCAAGTCCATGAAATTGCTTTCAAAACCAACTATGAGTATTTTAAAATTAAAACAAACATGTGTGCATACGCCTGCAAGAATGCTCGCAAGTTGGATTCATCCATGTCTTTCTATTTACCATGAAATTGACTCTGACATACATGTTAGTATTTTCAATTTGGCATCTGGATGTAGCAAATCAAGTTGGTCCTAGCTATGTTGAGATAATATTCTTAGCAGAAGTTCCAATGGAACAGGGTAACGGAGTTGCACTTCATTCTATTTTATTTTTTTGCAGTATTCAATAGATCAACAGAGTTAGCTGCATCCACATCTTTTTCACTTTCTGCTTCAAAACCACTTGTCCCAGTATATTCATATTTGGTATTTCATATTCAATATTCCAATAATTTCATTTAGCACTTTAGCAATAGCATTGGTGTCGAAACGCTGACTTCGCATTTCGCCTAAAAAACTCAAAGTGAACATTAGCAATAATGCGCACCGATTGGACTGCATGACGAAATAAAATTACGGATAATCACTTAAATATTATCAAGAATCAAAAGTTTTTCAACAGTTTTATTGTTGACTTTCGAACATAATGGTAACAGACATCCTTCAACACTTAATGAATAACCCAAATGATTTGTTTAGTAAACAATATGTTTTACTTTTTGGTAAAAATATCTTATTAACGAAAAATTAAAACAATGTAGTCATAAAAGATAATTTTGATAAGATTTTTTTATGAAAAACGTAGTATGGACCAAAATGGTCTGTTGACCTACAATTCCCAAGTTTTTCTTTAACCTAACAGCAGAGTTAAAAAAAAAAAACTTTGCAGACCAGTGTGAGTTTTCTCCTCTTAATTTGATGTGTCACTTGCTATACTAACGACATGAACATTTTACAAAATATCGCTTTGAAATTGATTAAACTTCACGTCAGAAACGTTTCGTCGGATTAATCACTTTAAATAATATAGATAGAACTTAAAACAGACAAGTAAGTCACTTGAGACTTCAGATTGTGATACTCCAAATATGAGAAAATATCAACAAAAATGTCAGAAACATTTAGTGGCATGCATTCCATATATATTTCTCACCACGAGTTATTTAAGCAAAATTCAAGGTATCCTCATATTTTAATTTCTCAATTGCATTTCAACATTTCTTAATTAATCAATCGATCTGCCACATATGAAATTAATGACATAAACTGCTGTGATATGGTATAATAAGCAAAAGAATCTATACATTTCTCTACAAATTTTTCTACAAGTATGCAAAAAAAACCCAGTCGGTTGAACAACAGCAAAGAAGAAGCCGCACTGCAATAAATTAAAAAAAAAGAAAAAAAAAATTTGAATAAAACATTAACATGATCCATCACGTTCTTTAAGTATGTATTTAAAAATAAGAAAAAAAAATTTATATGAATACATCATGTCAAAATTTATAACTTTCCTCAATGAAAAACGAAAGACTTAAGCAACAAACCTGCTACTCAAATGCAAATGCTAGCGCAGACCACACATTTGGCTAAAATAATAAACAGGAAATTCTTTAATGTTAAAATTAAAGCAATTTAAAAGCAAAAAAATATAGATATATAATTATTTAGCTAATAAAAATTGCTTCCTCTGGGCGCACATTACCATCGAGTGTTAATGAAAAAGGAAACATCAAAAAATTAGCAACGCGCATGAATCATTAACGCAGCGCATCATTAAATCGAAGCTGAAACTGGGAAAAAATCGTATAAATAATAAATAAATAAAGTTAAATTTAATTGTTGTTTTTGTTAAAATAAAACAACAACAACAACAAACAATAGCACAAAATCAGCGTGTGAGGTGTCAGCTGTCAAAAAAAAAAACACAAAAAAAAAAATGAAGCGCGCGCCATAGCAGTCAAACTAAAGCACTCACTCGTCACGCTGCCGGGGCCAATATCGATATGCAGCTGACTGCGTTGTTGTACGGAATTACGGATTGAATTTGTTTGCTTTTGAAATTTCTGTAACAAATGGAAAAAAAAAACAAAAATTATTAGCCAAACAAATGATGTTTTGAACTATTTATTGATTGCTGTTCGTAGCATTTCTTTTTCTTTCGCAATCGATATAGGATGTTTTTCTCATTGTTTGAAATGAAATGCAGACTTAATTTCTTTTGCAACAATTTGGCCGGGATTAAATATCGATTGTGCCAATGTTAATGGAATTTGGGCGGCTCACCCACCTTGCTACTGTTTTTTTTCTTTCTTCACAATATTTACTATTGTTGTAAATGTTTTTTTTTTTGTATTCATTGAAATAATTTTTGTATGTTGAGTAATTTTTTTCATCCGATTTTATTTAAAGTGAAAATTAAAATTTTTTTTTTTTCTTAAAAAAATTAATTGCTGTTATTCAATACAGCCATGTATACGCAATGTAAGTTACCTTTGCTTATCGCAACTAAAGATTCCTTTCAAAAATTTACAAGTCTTTCACTTGGAAGCCAAGTTGGTATTTATTTCTCATATCACGTGGCAAATGAAAAATTATTTTATGCTACGTTTTTGACAATCGGTTTTTTTTTTGTAAAGGGAATATTTTTTTTTTTTAACAGTAGGTGTTTGAAATTTGATTTCCTTTTTCATAATCCTAGATTATTGTTGCGTGACTTGATAAGAAAATTTTGCATGAAATTTTTTGGTATTTTTATTTCAAGTGAAAGCAGCATTAACGTGATATATTTTATGCTACGTGTTGAATTAAATTACCTGTGGTGTGAAAATACTGTCGCACAGTGGCTCAGAACTGGCCAAAATTCAATATCTTTTGAATTTTTTTATTTTTATAAATGTTTCTCAAAATATCTTCGTTTTTCCTAAGGATCCTAAAAATGTATCTGATTTCAAATCGAAATTCCTGACATAACATAAATTATAATCAATTTCTACAATTAAAATTGTGCGCGCTTTCATAAGAAATTTATATTTTTCAAAGTTATGTCGGTAATTTCCACATGAAAGCAGATATATTTTTAGGATTAATTGATGAATATCATATGAAAAAATTTAAAAAAAAAATTTTATATGGAAGATATTTTGAGTAACATTTTTATAAATAAAAAAATTAATTTTATAAATTAAAAAATTAATCTTTAAACAAATTTATCTATGTAATGTAATTTTTTTATGCCAAACTAAAGCATTTTTAAACAGATTTTTTTATACTATTCCCCATAGTTTTTGAGATACTCCGAATCAAAAATTATTTGAAGCATATCTTGAAATACTCATAACTGTTTTGAAAATAAATGTTTTAAGACTTAAATAAAGGGTGTTTTTTTTAGAGGTTTGTTTTTCGAATAGAGATAAAACTGGCATTTTATGGTCAAATCTGGCAACTCTAATGTCATTTATGTTCAGTTTGGTTTGCCATTTCATCATGAACAGGTTGACAAAAGAACAACGCTTGCAAATCGTGCAAATTTATTTCGAAAATAATGGTTCAGTTCGCGAAGTTTACCGCAAGCTCCGTCCATTTTATGGTCGACATAATCGTCCATCAGAGCAATTAATTCGGTTAACCATGGGTCGTTTTCGCACTACGTTTACTCTATGTGATAATACGCATCCGCAGAGACGTCGAACAGTGCGCACCGAAGAAACAATTGCCGCTGTAGAGCAAAATGTTGAAGAGGACCCGAATGAATCGATTCGCCACCGTGCACAGCAATTGGAGCTTTGTCCATCAACTTTATGGAAGATTTTGCGCAAAGATCTTGGCTTGCGACCTTACAAGATCCAGCTTGTGCAAGAATTAAAGCCGCGAGACCATGCAATGCGTCGTGATTTTGGTGTATGGGCCGAAAATGAGATTGATCTCGATGCTGATTTTCATCGCAAAATTTTGTTCAGTGATGAGGCTCATTTTTGGTTGAATGGCTACGTCAACAAGCAAAATTGCCGCATTTGGAGTGAAGAGAATCCACATGAGACCCTTGAGACGCCATTACATCCACAAAAACTGACTGTTTGGTGTGCTCTATGGGCTGGTGGAGTCATTGGGCCATACTTCTTCCGAAATAATGCTGGAGAGTCAGTTACCGTTAATGGAGACCGGTATAGAGCCATGATAACCGACTATTTTGTTCCCGAATTGGATGGCATGAATGTGGATGAGTTGTGGTTCTAACAAGACGGCGCTACATGCCACACAGTGCACGTCACAATCAATTTATTGAAGGAAATATTCGATGAGCGCATAATTTTGCGGAATGGACCTGTCAATTGGCCACCAAGATCGTGTGATTTGACACCATTGGATTATTTTCTTTGGGGATATGTGAAGTCGCTCGTCTACGCCAACAAACCAGAAACGTTAGGGGACTTGGAAGCCAACATTCGTGGCGTTATTGCCGACATACGGCCCCATATGCTCGAAAAAGTGGTTCAAAATTGGATCTGTAGAATTGGCTTTATTCGAGCCAGCCGCGGCGGCCACATGCCCGAAATTATATTTAAACATTAATGGCATAAAATTATCCTTCCAATAAAGCCAAATTGATGGACATTAAAACGATTTTCTTGTGTTTTATTTCAATTCGAAGCTCTATACCTCTAAAAAAAACACCCTATATATTCAAAATTCACATTATGATAAGTCCTGAGCAATATAAAAAATCAAAAGCAAAAGACTGAAAACAAAAGCTTAGAAAAATCAGAGCTCTTGAGAAATTTTTCATTATATTTTTATAAACACTAAATTTAAGTTTTCTTGCTTCCAATATATCTACTATAAAGTAGAGCATGGATGGGCCAAATTTTGGAAGCAAGAGCTACTTAAAATAAAAGCAATAAAAACAACAACAGAAAAAACCCCATCAGAAATTCGATCTAGATAGCAATATAAAATTCTTCAATAAACCAAAAGCCAGTTTCATGCGTTTTTGTTTAAAGTCCACAGTTAATTTTAAATTTTCTTACTCGATTTTTCAATCTCCTAATTATTTTCTAGTTTTAGATTGGAAAAGCAACTGGAAATTCATTCACCAGGTGATTTGCTTAAAATCTTTTTACTTTAACCTCGGTGTCAATAGCTTTTGACACTTTGATCGTTCAAATCAAGGCATAATACTTCTATAATTAATTTCACCGGATATCAATGAAAACTGCCATCAGATAGATATTGCATGATACGAGTGGTATTGTTGATTTGATTTTCAAATTCATATTTAAATTTTAACATAAGTTGACTTGACTTATGACTTCGCTTTACTTCTCCGCACAATTTTGATTTGTCTTTAAACTTGGCTTACACATGATTTTCGACTACGTCTTTGACTTGACTTTTGATTACAATTTTGACACCACTTTTGACTTGACTGACTTTTACATAGCTTTTGACTTGACTTTTTATTTGATTTTGGACTTGGCTTTAATATAACTTTCGATTTGACTTTAGAATCGAACCTCACTGGAGTTTTTGACTTGACTTTTGATGTGATTTAAGATTTGACTTTTGATTTGACTTTAATTCGGGCTTGACCTTTAATTTTTCTCAATACTTGACTTTAACATAATTTTTGATTTTACCTTTGATAAGACTTTTGACTTGACTTTTGATTTGAATTTGACTTTACTTTTGACTTTATTAATTTACTTTTGACTGACTTTTGATTGATCTTACTTTGGACTTTGCTTTTGACTTTATGAGAGATTTGACTTAACACGATTTTTGACTTGAGCTTAGATTTGAGTTTGAATTGACTTTTGAATCGACTATAGACTTGAGTTTTGCCTGGACTTTTGTTTTGACTTTTGATTATATTTAAGACTTGACTTTTAAATTAATTAATGACTTGACTCTCGACTGGATTTTTGATTTGGTTTATGACTTGACTTTTAACTTTACTTGTAACTCGATTATAGACTTGAATTTTGACTGAATTATTAACTACACTTGACTTAACTTTTACACATATATAAACTTGAATTTTGACTGGATTTCTGTCTTCAATTTTGTTGGAACTTTCCACTTGAATTTTGATTTGATTTTTAACTTAACTTTTGACTTCAATAGAGACTTGGCTTAGGACTTTAAATTTAATTATAATTTCGACTCAGCACTTGCCTGGTCATATAAAGACGTATAAACTCAAACCACTCAAGACTTGATATTCGACTTTATAAAAGATTTTCTTTCAACATACAATTTGCCTTAGCCCCCCACTAACTTTTGACTTGATGTTAGACTTTTTTAGATAGATAAAAATGTATGTTTTGTGCTCCCTAACTAAGTTTGAATCGGTGCATTAAGTTATTATACTGGTTTTGTTATTATCATGAACTTAAAAATATCCTTTGAATTTAATATTAAACATTGCTCATTTTATATGCTATAACCTTAAGAGCAACTCGCCTTATCTACGCTTAAACGATATTTTTTCAAACTAGATATCCCTAACTTTTCTAGAAATCCGCTGATTTTGCTATATGCTATGAGAATACCTACTTACATATAAAGGAGTCTGATTCGTTCTATGCTTATTTTACCAATATCCCAAGGAGCTCATAGTAAGCTTTACACCACTCGACAGAAAACTCTGGGTAAGTAAAGCTACCTTGAATATCATAGCAACAACAAGAACTGCAAACGCACGACAGACGAATTGCGAACGAAAGACCAGATGCAAAACGCCACACAAATATACTATGAACTAAATAAGAAAGTAAAAGTCTCCTGACAAAAGGACAAATAAGAAATCTATAATGACCTCGCAGTCAAAGCCGCAGAAGTTAAAGATCTTCGTGCGACTTACACGCAAGATGGCAGGCAATAAGTTCAGATATAATCGGCCAATCAAAAGTAAAAAAAAACCGGAACCTATTAACCAGCTAATTCGTTGGAAAGAGCATTTTTCGGAGACCATCAACCGTTCAACTCTACCCGTTAGCGCAGAGAGGAAAACCTCTGTGATCCACAGCGTCTGATCACGTGCCCGCCTTCACTATTGGAGACAACAAAGGCCATAACATCTTTTGAGAACAACATTGCAGCGGGCGCTGATTGTATAGCCAAAAAATTGAACCCTTCCCTGGTGCTCATCTCTGAACTTATGCACCTTGTTCTTATCCAAATTTTAAGAAGAAGAACGAATACCTGAAGATTGGCTTATATCAACTTCAGTTAAAATCTACGGGGCTATCATGATTCTATTAAATCCGTCCAAGATGTTGACGAAAATCATCGTTACCTGAGTTAGCGAAAAAATAGTACCACGTATTTGGAAACAACAGGCAGGTTTTCGCCCGAACAGATCGGGAGTCTGTTCGCTTCGCTATATCGTGGAGTAGATAAATGAAAAACGAACTTCGATACATTTAACTTTCATCTCAACTTAGCATCGACCTCAATTCGATCTGGGAAGAATTGAACCGACGAGATGTAGCACCCAAAATCATTAATAATGTCACAATACGAAGCTTTCAAAGCGAACGAGGAACTTTCTGGTCGACGTACTCAACAGAGCTCTAGTCTCTTCAAATCGTGTCATTCAATGGACTTTTAGCGAGCATCTGCAAGATCTGGCTCATGCCATTCACATATGCCTACTCGCCACTAAGCAGTCCGATGTGCATGAAAAACTCACTGCCGTCAGATCTTCTTCGGATAGTTGAAACGATCGCTGGAGTAGGATATGCGTGATTCGGGGAAATTTTGGAGAGAACTCGCTACTGATCGTAGACGTTGGAAGACCTTACGCTCCATGAGAATATAAAGAACACAAGAGATATTTCACCAATATGTAGATCGAACTGTCACTAGAAACATTCTGAAGTAGTTTCTTCTTATGCCGCAGAAAGCTACTGCAATAATTAAAGGGTTTGTAGCTCCATTTCTGGTTCACCTATTAAATTTTCTATTACACTCATTATTGTTTCAACAAGATACCTAGGGAAGTGATATTAACATAAACTTTTTATTTGATTTTTCGTTTAATCACCATTACAATCTTTCTGACTATTACAATCAATAATTTCCTTAAATTTTCCTTGATTACTAAACAATTGACCATAAGTAACCGCATAAAAGCCGTTTATACGCAATTAACAGCATATCATTAAAGTCAGCATCTGCAGGCCAACATCATTGTCAACTAAAAAGCATCACAACTTCATCGTCATGCATGCGCGTTTTCGTCTGTCTCCGTCTCCGTCTGTCCGTGTGTGATACTCATCAACACAGGCACGACATACGACTGATTAATAATTATGACCCTTTTGTACTCGCAGTTATAATACCTTTTGTTGTTGTCGTTGTAATAATGTTGTTGCATTTATTTGCCTTTTTGCAACTTTGCCATTTTCCTATTCAGCTACCAAATAATCAAAAAACACTAAGGCCGCATCGATTGTTGACTTGATGTTGTTCATAACAAATTTCTTCTACTACAAAGTGTTGGTTGTTGCCACATTCACTTCTTGGCTTACACCTTCAAATTATCTTGTCCATTGTAGGCAGCAATAGTAACGTGGCAGCAATTCAACATTGATTTGATATTTGTGCCTACTGATATAAAATGCGACTCTTGTGGCAAAAACATAAGGCAACACATTTCAACTGTCTGAACGTAAACTGAAATTCAATGATTATGTGGGAAATTCAAAGAATAAAACTTAAAAGAAAAATCTCTATTATCAATTCAATCTCATTAAAAAATCAAATAATATGAAGAGCCTAAAAGTATGCAGCACAAATGTGTTGAACTTCAGCATCAGAAAACAATCGAAAACTACATATTTGATGTTGCATATTTTTAGGCGCTTATTTTTATTACATATTTTATAGCATAACAGTGCAATAGTACAAAATATTAAGTGACTCCTTGTGTTAATGAACTCACTTTATTTTGCTCTACACTTCTTCCAGAAACTTTGAGCAAGACTAAAAAAACCTTGCTGCCCTGTGTAATCTACACCATGACGTAAACGATTTTATTCACTGCTAAAATGACGCGACGTGCAACACAAATTTTCCCGCCGCAATCATTGCATTCATCAATTTATAGCAACTCTGTGGCTCTATGACACGCTGACACTCAATTTTTTGATTTTAAGTACCACAAGTGGAGTGATTTTCTTTGAGTGATTTGCGGTTTTTGTTCAATACGAAAATGAAATTGAGCTCCCGTGTCGTCATGTTTGTTAAGGATACTCGTCGTCAGCAGCTGGCCATTATTGTTGCATCTTGCTGATTGTTCTGTGATTATTGTTGTTTTTTTTTTTTTTTGTTGTATATTATTGCTTTGTTTTCGCGCAGTTTGATGTGATAATTTGCATGTGGATTATCACCTATTTTCTTTTCGTTTTTTATTGCATAAAATTTTTGTCTGTCTTTGTAGGTCGTGATGGCATTTTGTATTTTGTGTAGGGGCAATTTGTAAGAATTTGGGTGTTAGCTCAAATTTATACAACAAGGAAGAAATGTTTGGTAGCAAAACAAAAGACTTGGAAAACGAACTTGGAGGCATAAATTTTCTTTAAAGTTTTTATTGTAGTCACTTTTATGTGGTGAAAGATTTGGTGCCCTTTTTTTTGATGAAAAGTATTACATTCCATAAAGATGGTCTTCTTCTTGAAAACTTTAATACCAAAAATTTTTGAAAAATATTGCAACCAATAGTAATATGCAGAAAGGTTGAACATTGCTCATGCAAAAGATGTCGATTCGGTTTCTGTTAATCGAACTGATAGCTCAGTGATTCTTTGGCGTTGAAGTTATTAATCTTTTTTAGGCAATTTTAGTCTCCTCAATCGGAAAATGATTTCCATTTTTCACGATTAGCTCTTATTTTCGATATGTAAAAAATTAAACAATTTCGAACTCAACTTTTAAGCCAATTGTAAGCATTTGTTTAAGGGACACCAATTTCAACCGAATGTATTTCAACCGAATGTATTTCAACATATAATCGTGAATAACAAGCATTTGCCTTCTAAAATAATGTATGTATTGATTTAAGAGAATAATGCTATATCTGTAGCTATCTTTGAATGGACATAGTTTTGCTAAAAAATATAATTTTTTAAGAAAATATCGTAAAAAACTTTATTGTTTTGTCAAAAATACTCCAAAAAAAAATTGGTGCTTCTAAAATAAATATCTTGACGTTTGACAAAAGTAAGAATATTTAGGTTAAGTTTCACTTGCAGCCAGTAAAAATCCACCTATTTAGGCCCTTTTTCTTTTCATATAAAATATTTCATTACATACCCATTTTCCGTTCCCCCTTGAGCTCGTAGCCCAAGGCTACAGTCGCTCATAGCCTTGTCTTAATCAGGCGCTGGTACAGTGCAACAGAGAATATATTTAATATATAATTCCCAAAAATTTTTTTTCTCAAGCTTTTTCCTTGACTTAAAACTCTAAGCTAAATAGCTAAGAAGGCTAATAGCTGTAGTAGCTAAACTCTATTTATATTAACTATGTTATACTTTTATTAATGCTTTCTTTGTCTGATTTCAAGAGAAGCCAAATGAGCGAATTCTAAGCCTCTCCGCATTATAAACTTCGAACGCAATTTAATTTTCAATTTCTATTTTCGAATATTTGGCTGAACGCCATATAACTTTATACCTGGGTTTGTGAATGAAAAGGGAGTTTCGATTACGAGTATGTGCGAGAAATCAGAATTCAATGGCAGAGGCTGCTATTTTCATTTGGTTGTTCAAGACCGTGCCTTGCTATTCGATGTTGTTCAGTTGAGCAGAGGAAGATCAACTGCCTTGACCTAGATGGTGGAAGACATATAAAACGTCCAAAAGGGGAATACTAATTCCATTTAATGAGCGGAAAACTGGCATGCGTCATAGCGAATTGTATGCGGCTTTTCCTCTGCTGAACTGTCACCAATGAGCTCTTAAGTGAAATTCGTCCATGGAGTTCAGCCTCAACAGTTCGTTTGAATATTTGTGCATCGAATTGATCAATTATTTCGCGTTGAATGTCTACAGCAGTCTTACGAGGATCGAATCTTGCCTTGCGCACAATCTGGCAATCCTTGTACCCAGAATTTTAACGAGGTCCCTTTTTGCCCAATTTAGCCGTGTTACCATCGCCAACTCATGGCCGTCCTTTGAAGCTCAACAATTCACTTACGCATGGCCGGTATACAACTTTTGGCCACTACCCATGATTAAGGATAAGCTAATCAAAAGTGTTCTCACAAACAATGACAATATCACAATGTCGTTTCTGGAATCTTTTATCAAGTTATTATATTATTTTTTGCAAAATTAATTTTTTGTTTCCAATTAGTTGACACAGTCAAACCTGAAGTTTGAGCAGAAAATCTCTCACAAAACTTTTTTATGCTATGAACTTGAATTCAATTATGTTCTTTTTTTTTAAGCTTATAAGTCCCACATTTATATTATGTATAAGTTTTCTGATATACACAGAGAAAAATAAATGAGAAAAACTATAAATAACACAACGAATGATTTCGTTTCCAATTATGTGTCAACAGCTGTAGGTAGTTTGAAATTTGGTTCACAACTATATCAATTATTATGCGGATTTAAGTGTATAGTCGTCTATTAAGGATTCAATGCTGACGAGGAAGTCACCCATAATGGAGCAGTTGCTTCTGGGTACATTGGAGGAGGGAGGTTTCTTTAGTCCAATCACCTGTCTCCAAAAGAGATTTCTCTACCGTAGCCGATTCGTATAAAATCTTTCGCTCAGAACAAACATTTGCTAAGGTTCTAAGCATAAAAGGCCTTGAATCTGCCCAGTATTGGCTCAGTTCTATCAAGCATAAGCTCTCTATTGATTATATTAAATAACGAAATAATAGCACATCAAAATTCGTTACAAATAGGATTTGCCAATAAGAGCGCCGAATATGCATTTTTTACTGATTGTCTTATATCAGCGATTTTTCCACATAACTTAAGAAAGAATTACTTTTTTTTAATAAAAATTATACCATATTTAATAACCGTAAGACCTATATTTGTCAAGAAGTGATCAAGCTAGTTATGAAGTAGTATAGTTTGGAAATATATTTAGATTTTTTTCTCAAAATAAAAATCTACTAGACCAGGCACTGCGATCTCATTTCTTGTCCTACTGTGCCGAACCATTCTAAATCTAAAATAATTCTATATAGAGATGCTCAAAAATTTAAATAAATATTTAATACTGCAGGATTTTCGGGAGAGATAATCTCACGCCCTAAGTTTTTCCTAGAGTGCCGGGCATTCCGTAGGTATACTCTTAAAAAGTTTTGCTCCAAATACATTTTTGCATATTTTTTTAGACGCACTTTTTCTTCAGTAACGTTTCCACAAAAAAATTTCCCATTTTCAATTTTTTTCCCACAAAATTTTCTATATTTACTGTATTGTCAAATAAATTGTTGAATTATTTAGCTGATTATGAACTAAAATTATGAAAATTTTTCATTTCAAATTTTAGTCGCTGACATCACATCTCATGCGAGATTGCACATAAAATGCTGCTCATCTTTAATTTAATTACTTTCAGAAATTGTTTTCCATTAACGATTCATAACAATAAAAACCGAGTTACATTACAACAAAACAGCATCAACAACAACAAGTTTAAATATCAACAACAACAACATGCACAATATAAAAAGACGCTGCAATTTAAATAAAACAACTATAGTACAACAAAATGTGGTAAGCCGGCTAACAATATGTTAAATTATTATATAATATTACATTTAATCATAATACCGTGCTGCTGAAAATGCAGCGTACACCATGCCATATGAACGTGCCTCCTTCAAAATGTTAATATCCCATACAGTAACAGAAACACTTGCATACAACCGGAGACTTTGAATAATGAACGCCTGATATACTGCACACAATTGAAATTTAAGCTGAGCTGAACTGAACTGAGCATACGCATTCATAGGTTAAGCGTGATAAAATGATTTACAATAACCCTGCCTCCTCTTCCCCCAAAATATCGGTAAGTGTTGGCAGCTTAAAAATAGTTAATTTCAACCGCATATAAATAATCTGGGACTTTTTATCGATACGCTTTGTTTATTGATGAAATATTGAAAAAAAAGGCATCGAATATTGATACGACGCGGACTTATGCTGATGATGCATGATATTACACTGAAAATATATCTCTCAATATGTGAACAATATACAAAAGGTGAATTTTGTGTCCTTTTATTGAAAAAAAAAAATAAAATCAGGTGAGTCCAAGCACTCGTAAGTGATGTAGTGAGCTCTATAATGTTTCGCTTGTATAAAAAAATTCGAAAATTTAAAAAAAAAATTTGAAAAATTGTAATGAGTCGAAAAATTTTACAAACTGAAAAAGTTCGAAAATGTGGGAAATTCAAAAAATTATGAAAAATCGTGGGACTTCAGATCACTGAATTATTTTTTGTAGCAATGTGTTTAGTTTTTTACCTTATGCTGATAAACCAGCAATAATTGACGCTTTGAAAATCCGCATAGCTTCTGTTATTTCGCAAATAAGTACGCATTTGCTGGACAAAGTCCTCGAAAACTTTATCTTCAAACAACGCCATCATTTTACCGGTTGCGCGCTAATTTGCTCATAATCATCTTTAAATGTTAACTGTGCATTAAGTTATTTAGCGACTAAAGACAAGGCTCAGATCATTTGTATATATAACTCTTTGTTTTTATTTCAATTTAAACGTTGGCACTTAAAAAAAAAACACCCTATAATATGCACATGTTGTATAGCTATGTTCTAATCTGGGTTTTAGCCATATGATCCCGTATCACGTTTAAGGGTAGTACTTTATACAATAGCCGATTTTCAACAATAAGTCTGCATCCAAAAAAAATGGCAATGTCTTAACTTAACTTTAACTTGGAGTGGATGCTTCTTTTTTATGAATGCTTCAAAAAAACTTTCAAGCGTCTTCAGAATTAAGGATGTCAGCCTGATAAGGTGAACGTTTCTTGTATCGCAGAACTCACTCTTTCCTGGTTGGGGTATGAAAACTACTTTCAGCTTACGTCAAGACTTATTTACTTCGATGGCCATAGCAACCCGTTACCGGGTTACGGCCGACCTCAAAAGCTCTCTCCAGGCGCCTCTTTTTCGTGCGCGCCTTCTCCAATCAGTCACACCAAGCGTGGATTTCCATGGATGGCCTTTCCATCGGAGGCATGGTCTTCCTCTTCGTCGTCGCCCAGCGGCTTCTGTATCACACACCTTTTTCGCCGGAACTTCTTCGTCAATACGCATTGGATAGTGATGCGCTTCACTATGTCAATGTCAGCGTAGAGCTCGTACAGTTCGTGATTCATGCGAAGAATTTTGCTCTCAAACACCTCAAGCGTGGCTGCATCGGCTTGCGACACAACCCATGCTTCTGCGCCGTAGAGTAACATGGGTAAGATGACCGTCTTGTAGAGTGTCAGTTTTGTCGGGCGAGAGAGGTCTCTACTACTCAACTGCTTACTGAGACCATACTAACACCTATTAGCAAGAGTTAGTCTTCGCTTTATCTCCAGGCTGACATCGTTTTGAGTGTTCACGGCGGTGCCAAGATAGGTAAATTCCTTGACAACTTCGAAAGTATAGCTGTTCGCAGTAACATAGGATCCAATACGCCGCGTTTCCCTGTTTGTGGACAGCATATACTTTGTTTTGCCCTCGTTCACCGTCAAACCCACTTCGCTGATTTTTTTTCGATAGCAGAAAACGCCGCAGTAACATCTCGCTTACAACGTCCAATGATATCAATATCATCGGCATATGCAAGGAGCTGGACACTTTTGTAGAAAATAGTGCCATTACGATATACACTGGCTTTTCGCAATACTCCTTCTATCACAAAGTTGAAGAGGTTGCATGATAGAGGATCGCCTTGTCTGAAACCTCATTCGGTATCAAATGGTTCGGAGAGGTTCCTTCCTACGTTGACGGAGCTAAATTTGTTGCTCAACGTCATTCTGCACAGCCGCACTAGCTTCGCAGGTACACCGAACTCAGACATGGTAGCATACAGGCAATCCCGTATCGGGCTATCGAAAGCAGCTTTAAAATCGATAAAGAGATGATGGGTATCAATCTGTTTTTCGTGGGTTTTTTTTTCAGGATTTGACGTAGTGTAAAGATCTGGTCTATGGTGGACTTACCAGGTCTAAAGCCGCACTGATAAGGCCCAATCAGTGTGTTGGCGAACGGCTTAAGTCTTTCTCATAGTACAGTCGACAGGACCTTGTATGAGATGGAGAGAAGACTCATTCCCCGGTAGTTAGCGCAGATTGTTGGGTTACCTTTCTTAATGCATGGCATTATCAGTTGTAATAAATATCGGAAATTTTAAATTTTCTTATCAGTTCCTGCTCAAAATATTAACTTAGTACAACGGTGGGCATAACACGAAAAATTAGTCAATTTCAGCTCTTTGCAACAAACACGTCGGTGTAGGGTATAAAAAACAATGTTCGATCTCAGCTTATCGATAGTTGCAATTACATTTTTATCAAGAATGGCCTTTCATTTTTTTTTCGTTATTTATAAAAATTTGCCCAATTATTGCTACGTCCTAAATACTTTGCGTTGAGGACAGCTTCTCTCGTTTCGGTTGATCAATGTACTTTTATTCTACACTCATGTTGTTCTTGCCTAATTCTTGGCTTATTGCAGAATTTTTTTTTCGCTATCGAGATCAAATTTATGGTGGGGTTTGTTTCTGATGCTGTAGCTTTTGTTTTTGTTGCTTTTGTTGGAAGTAGCTCCTGCTTCCAAAATTTTGCTCACCTATGGTTTAAGACATTATCAAGCTTTGGAGCAGTTTCGAGTATATAGTGTAGCTAGTCGTACACGAAATCCAAATTTGAAAAACTAAGTTACTATAAAACCCTTAAGCGTAGGGCTTGTAAATATGTATATCCTGTGCTTTTAAGGAAAACGTAGGTCATTTATAGTCAGCCAATTGCAAAGCCACTTTATTTATTAATGAATAAGTGGTATTTGTCATGATCATGTGTAAGATTTAACTCTTTTAAAATCAATAAAATTCTTTTATTTTTTTTAAAGGTTTTCTACGCACTTCTGGTATAAATAAATAAATCACAATTTATTATAAGCCAACCAAAGAAAAGAATATAAATTTGAATTATTAAGTTAAGCATATTATCTAAACAACAATGACAATCTTTCAAAAATAGATGCTGACAGCTTGGAATGAAATCATTTCTCTAATGAAATTTGTATTATTAATAATAAGTTATTTTTTAATTAATACATGACATAAAAACATAAAAGAAGATATGGAATTTTTTTCTATTTTTTGATTTTGCACACACGAAATCAAAAGCAAACTGGTTATTAACAATTCTAAAACGCTTTTGCTAATTAACATTCATTGAAATTCCTTTTAACTTTTTGCTCCCATTCCCTTTCTTTTGCCTAATATTTAGCTTAAATATAATAAATTGATGACATAAGATCCCAAGTTCATAGCAGACATAAAGAATTGTCTTGTATAGTGCTTTTTTATTTTAAAATCTATATAATTAAAGTAAATTAATTTGCATTTTGGGGTACAACATTTATAGGATTAGGTACAATTTATTTAAAGCAAACGAAAGACTTAAGCAACAAACTTGCGTTAATGAAATGAAAGAGTAGAAGAAGTTAAGCTTTTATTACATAAACATGTCAATTATAATTAAGATAAATTTGGTTATTGTTGTACAACAATATTATCGCTTTAACTAAATCAATCAGTAACAACAGAATGCGGCAACAACAACAACAACAACCGCAGCCACAATAAGCAACCAAAATTTTGCAATACGAATATTTCAAGGCACTGAAATGCTTAGACAAATAATAACAAGCAAATTCTAAGCATGAGATCTTGGTAAATAAATTCTTGAATTAAATGGTAAGCCCCAACACTAACAATAAGAACAACAATTGCAGCGGCAGCAGCAAATTAAACAGTTATTATTTAAATTTAAATAACAATTTAAGCAAAACAAATAAACAAAAAATGCGATTTACCACAATATTTTCTCAGCTTTTTGGGAGAAAAAATTTCATACATAAATAGATAATATATGCAACTAAATAAAATTTTGCAATTTTTTGCTTGTGTGTGTAAATTTATGTGAACTTAAAGTCTTTTATTTAAAGATAAGGCATTTTGGATAAACTTCAAAGAATTGCAAGCTACGAGTATATCCAATAACCGCAGCAGAAATAGTCTGCCAAATTGCAACTCTCAAATTTCTATCAGATGATTTAATGAAATATTTCGTACTTATATAGGGTGTTTCATTTTAATTTCACCAGGCCAATATCGCGAGAACTAAGTAAGATCGTAATAAATGCTTTAAGCAAGTTAGAAAGTTTTTAGGAGGTCAAATTTAGGAGGCTAAATAACGAAATTGCTTTTGAGCTTGAAATCAATTTTCAAGGTCAATTCGAGGTCGACTGTAATTTTTTTTGCAGACTAGGTGGCGTTCAAGTATTACGTAACGCAATTGGGGGGAGGGGGGTCTTGCAAAACGTTACGATGCGTTACGGGGGAGGTTCGAACAACGCGTTACATAACATTGTTTTTGAAGTGAAACTACTTTAGCGGGTGGTTATTTGGTGCGTTACATGGGGGGAGGTGGGTCAAAAATCTTCAAAAATTGCGTTACGTAATACTTGAACGCCCCCATAGCTGATACCCGCGACTTTGTACGCACAGCCTGTTTTAGTTTTTTCTGCGAAGGCAATCAATTCAAATGTTTTTAGTAGAGCTACTGTAATTTTTGATCATTCTTCACAAACCCCCCATTATTGTTGTTTGCAATGTAAATTGACAAACTGAGAATGAGAGCGGCAATAAAATTTTAGCATTCCGTTGTTTCTCTTTCATAAATATTTCATTTCCATGGGAAAGACAAAAACAAAACACACACAAGCGCATTAACTTCCCATTAAACGATTTGTTTAGCTTGCATGCTTGTTTCTTTGTGTGAAATTAACTTTTTTAGCAATTTTAAAACTTTGATATTTAAGTATTCAACAGGAATATCGTTATAATTTTAATTGGAGATTGAGACCAAGCGTCTAAGGAACAAAACTAAACAAATTTGATAAAAATTGATCCAGTAGTTTTAGCGTGATGCGCGAACATCGAAAGCGGCTATCATTTTATTTATATAGAAGTGCATTTTATGGGAAAAAATAAATGTGTTTTGCATAAAACATTATATCTAGGATTAAAATTTGTTAATGATAAAATCTATTTATACAACAGTTGTTCTTGAATTGTGCTTGAAAATTGATTTCAAGGCCACAGTCATTTAATCCCTTAGAATCCCCTAGAAATTGAAATGGAACATATTGTATATGGGTCATTCGACCTCGTTTTTACATTGAAAATTTAGATTTCTCAAAAACAAATTTATTCCGATACTTTGTCAACAAATATTCGATACGTGTTTTTGGAAAAAGTTTTTCCGGGCTTATTTTCGAAAATACGGGTTTTTGAAAATCACAAGTCTTAAAAATACATGGATTTTTGGACGCTTGTATTTCAAAATGTACGCGTCATGTAGAAAAACCCTTAAGACAGAAAAGTTAGCATTTGACGTCTACTTTCATATTATTGTATTGAAAATTTTCTTCTTTTAAGTTATAAGCAAAAATTTTGCAATTTAAAACTTAAAATCGAAAAATTTTCTTATTTGGGTATGAGAAAAGGTTCTCAATTAATAACTCATAAAAAAGACAATGGCAGAGATTGTTCGTATTATTTATATTGCATAGAATTCCATAATTTTCAACCTCTGCCGCACGATAAATACATATAAAAATTAAGGCCCGGCAACTCCCTAACTCTAACAAGAAATCAGTTCAATTAGCAAACTAATAAGGAATCAAACGTAAGACAGTTTATGCATTAACCTTTAATATATTAGCAGCCAAATAAGTAGCAAAGTGAGCATTATTCCAGTGTGGTATTTGTGGGGTTTAATATCTTTGTGTAGCATAGGTTAAATAATATTAACAATACCACTAAGCCATTAACAACAAGAGAGGCTGCACTATTTTGCAGAACTCCATTACTCAATGCAACCGTCAATTCATAGTGTAAAATGTTTATGAAAATAATAAAAAAAAGCCCTTTAATGCACCGCACCCCAACAGACCTGCAAAATTTCTTTGCTACCCATTCTCTTCTCCTACAATTGCAACAGCCTAACACTCACACAACCATCCAACCTATCCAACTAATGTTGGTGGGCTCTGTTTTTTTAAGCTCTTTTTCGTGCTTGCACTTTGGCTGGGCTTAATTAATTTAATGGTTATTCAAAACAGTGCAGCTACCACAAAAGCAACAGCAACAGCAAAAACAAATACAACAACAAATTCAATGCCTTTTCAATTGCATTCAAATTTATTTCTGCATTCATCAGATACTGTGATGCATTTTTTCTTAGATTTTATCGCATGAATTCTTTGTCGTCTTAGTTATGTGTATGTCAATGTGTTGGTTGATTGTCTACTCATGCATATGTTTGTGTTAGTATGTTATACGTATGATTGATGCAAAACTTTTCAAGATAACCAAATTGAAAATGCAGTCAAAATCATTCATAAGTCTACGGCGATATACTGATTTCGTATGCATCAAACAATTTCTGTCCAAAAATTCACACGTTATTGTTGTTTTCTAGCAGCTGCTGCTGCTGCTGTCATTCAAAGCATATAATTTGCAAGTTTTTCTTCTGTAACTACATATGCTTAGATAAAAGGCATTGATAATCAGCTGCTTGAATTTGCATTGAAAGATAAGGGTCCGCATCTATGTAAGTGTTGTTAGCTATGCAAAAACTTAACGATACTTTGTAAAAATTTTAATTTCACAAAATCAACTACATAACATATGTTATACATGTTAAAATTTTATAGAAATGATAGCCCTAATAACTTAAGTAATTAAATTTAAAGTAAGAAAAGAAAATTTTCAACAAAATTCGGGAATTTTGCATGTTTCAATTAAAACTTCAAACTCAAGAATATATGAAATGGCGCACTTAGCACTTGACTGCACTGTGTAGTTTCACACAACTGTGTGTAATTTTTGGTGTTTATCCATAGATTTTCTTCAGACCTACATAACTTGTTTTCTTCATCAAAGTACCGACTCTACTTCAAAAATAAGAAACTGTTCAATCTTAATTGCTTTCGATTTTTTCAAAAATTTTAATTGAATTCTCAATTTCAATTTTGATCGAAAAAACTCTTTTTTTTTTAACCCATTACGGTCTATTGGGTAAGTTTTTTATCCAAAAGAGAGTGGATTTTGAAAAATCCTACCAAACAACAGGTAAGAGGTGTTGTAGTTTTTAAAGCTTTTTTGGGTAGAAGAAGGATTGGTTTGAAATGAATATTTCTATGTTTCTGAACTTCGTTGGTTAACCTGAATTTCTGTGAGGTAAAATTTAGGTAATTCATAATTTCCAAAATTTTGGTCGAAAATCAATCCAGGAAAATTTAAAGATTTTAAAAAAAAGCGCGAAACACTGAAAAAAGGTTGAACGATAAGTTTTTTTTTTTTTTCATACAGGACTGTTGGTACAAATTTACCCAAGCCAAGCCATCTCCGGTGTGCCGATGGGGAAAAAATTGTTTTTTTTTTTATTTCCAACCTCTATTGATCCCCTGCCCTCCCACAATAAACTTAATCAAAATTTTACGGGCCCTTCTAGTGGCAATCTTTAGTGGGTTAATATATTCATCGATTAAGTTTGAATTTCTGCATCGACTTAAAAGTTTTAAAAACAAAATTGCTGGTCATTTAATTACCTTTAATCTTACATAATTTTTGTCCAAATCGGAAAATAATAAATCACAATTTATTCAAATATGTTAGACCACCTACGATAAATTCAAAAAAATATATCGAAATTTCATGTCTCGAATACCTACCCATTAAAAAATGTTCAGTTTTATGCCGCCATTATAGCCGCCATGTGCTCCGTAAAAGTTCTAATTTCGTGAATAATTTTTTTGTTTTAAAAATGTTTGGTAAGTTTTTTTTTTATTGCACATCAATATAATATTAAAACTAGTAGTACACACGATTGTGTATGTGTGTGGTTCTTTACTTTTATTCTCCGTTTCTTTTTAAATAATTTTATTTCAAGTCTTTTACTGTTTTTTCAAATAACTTCTAAATTTTTTGTCCGATTTTCGCAAAATTATACTTAAAATATTTGCAAAAGAATAATCTTTCATTATTAATTTTAAAAATATGAAAAAGAAAGATTTTTTCATTCAAATGGAGCAATTGAAATTTAGTGATTTTAAAAAAGGCCAAAAAAGTCAGTTTTTTTTGGACTTTGAGCGCTTGTAACTCCATCAAATCTTATCTGATTCACACAAACAGCATCTTTTTAGAAAGGGAATAAAAATATCTTTACAATTCTGAAAAGCGTTTTTCAGTCGAAAAAATATTCATAGAGATATAGCCAAATAAATGAAAAATGCGAAAAAAGGTGTTTTTTGGGGATATCTCGAAAACTATTTTTAAGAAAAAAAAAATGGTTCTCATTTTTGGAATCTACATACATACATACGTCTTAATAATAATAATAATAATTAATATAGGTAAACCTATGAAAAACCAGATTATTTTTTGTAAACTAGTGTAATCTGCCGCTCCTACGGCACGCCAGGCAGTGAATGGCTTTATATGAAACGGCGGGCATAAGTAGCGCTAAACTTTTGAAATTTGGTACAGATGCTTTTAAGGTAAAAAGAAACAAAAATTATTTTAAAAAAATCTGTTCACGGACACGCCTACCTCCCTTGTAAAGGTGGTATGTAGTTTAAAAAGCTGATGAATCTTGGAAAAGATCGAATAAAATTGAAACATTTTTAGAACAGGTGAACAAGCTGAAAAAGAAACAGTCGAAAAAAATGGATAATATTGAAATAAGTTTGAAAGAGGTTGAAACATGTTGAAACAGTTGAAAGAAGTTGAAAAACTTAAAACGAGATATAGGTTGGAAACGTCGAAATAAATTGAAAAAGCTTGAAAAAGTCAATGAATATCGAAAATGCTGATAAAGTCGAATACGGTTGAAGAAATTGAAAAAAGTTGAATGAGGTTGAAAAAGTCGAAAAGATATGGAAAATTATGGAAAAAGTCGAATGAGGTTGAAATAGTTTTAAATCGCTAATAAAGAAAGTTGAACCGGTTGTAAGTCGAAAAAATATTGAAAAAAGTTGAATGAGATTGAATAAGTCCGAAATATTTAATAAGGGTTGAAAAACCGAAAAAAAATTATAAAGATTGAAAGAATGTTGAAAGAGTTGAAAAGATATCCCTTTCGATAAAATATGGAAAATGACGAAAAAAGTTGAATTCGGTTGAAAAAGTCGAAAAAAAATTGAAAGAGGTTGAAAAAAAGTTGAAAGAGGTTGAAAAAGTAGAAAATGGTTGATAACATCGATAAAATATAAAAAAATGTTGAAAGAGCTTGAAAAACTCGAAAAAAATTGAAAGAATTTAAAAATTTCGTCAAAAAGTTGAAACAGGTTGAAAATGTCAAGTTGAGTAATCTTGGTAAACTCAATTAAGTTGAAACAGGTTAAAAAAGTCGATGGAATCAACATTTTACTTAAATAGTTAAAAAATATTGAAAAAATTGGTATCAATTTCCATCAATTTGGCAATGCTGATTTAAAAAATGTTACAATTTTTGCTATATCATTTATAGTTTTCAATATATTTCTTTGGAACCACTCTTCATATATTTGCTAATAAAGCTGACAAAAAATTTTATTTGGGTGAAAATAAGCCACTGAAAATATGTTTGACAAAGTATTTGCACTAAGGCTTGATAATTTTTATCTTATTTTTTAAATCGTTAAATTTTATCCTCTCTCTTTTGTAGAAGTTTTTTAGAAAACACTTGCTTACTTTCAGTTGCAAAAATTCCACACCTTTTTAAAAATGCGGTTGTATTAAAAAATTCATCGAAAATTTTAAAACAAAATAAAAATTAATAAAATCTCAATCAATAACTTAGAGTTAATATTAAGATAAAGTGCGTGTTGCTAAGCAAGTTTGCGTCTTAAGTCTTTTGTTTTAAAATAACATGACTTGGCGGTATTTTAAATAAAAGCCTCTTATTTATAAACTTAAAAATCGAAAGTGAAATCATCCTCACGATATTATTGTAAAATTTTATTACAAAAAATTAAGAAAGTCATTAAAATTC
This sequence comes from Tricholauxania praeusta, assembly GCA_949775025.1. Lineage (NCBI taxonomy): Eukaryota > Metazoa > Arthropoda > Insecta > Diptera > Lauxaniidae > Tricholauxania > Tricholauxania praeusta. The sequence continues at coordinate 141,130,752 of OX459029.1, forward strand.
TTATTAAGAAATGATGTTGTTTCAATTACAGTACAACACATTGCCAACAATTCGACTTATTTTAAATTACCTAACAGCAAAACAAAACAAAATGAGATGCCAATAAATTTCTTTCACGCCCTTGGCAATTTGCCAAACACGGAGGTTGGACGCTGTCAATCTGAAACAACTGCTGCACCATTGAACTGATCAATGTTTTATGTTCAATTCAATTGAAATGAAAGTAAAATTCATTTTCAATGCAAAGTCATGAATTTCGCATCCTAAATGCACAAGCAATATATAACACAGTTGACGTGCAGACGTCAGACCAACAGACAGACACACAGCCGGAAGGTGAAGGTATAATGGCATGCATATGTATGCACTTAGGGTGGATTAAAATTTTTTTTATTAAGCTACTAATATGTTTCGTATGAGATTGGGATCTGAATTCCTTTGCATAAGAATGTGCCTAATTGTATGCAATGTTAAATGTTCAAATACTTACTGCAGCTATTATTCAAGCGCTTAAGCATTTTATGTTGCATACTTTTAGGTGCTAATTTGCTATAACTCATGAAAATTTTAGCTCCTTTTTTATTTGGAGATACTAAGCTTTTATTTTTTCTTATTTTAATTTACACCTTAATATCGAGTACGGCTGTGTTTGCGAATATTTCGCCTGGTAATTGTAACATCACATTCATCATCATTTGATAAAACGCTGTCAGTTGTAGTTTCTAACAAATTCACACTCTCATTGGGTGGGTTGTTCGTCATTCATTAGGTAATAAAAAATAAAATCTCTTCATTTTGGCGCATTCAGTCAGTCACTCAGTCAATCAGTCATTGAAGCAGTGAATGATTTTTTCCATTATTTTACCCCTTCGGAACTTATGTGCGCCCAACAATGAATAACATTTCAATGAACTTCAATTATGCTGAAGTTGATTAGTTGAAATTGAACCATTTCATCGGTCTTGCTTTGATTCCAATAGCGTGTAGGTATTTTGCGAGTGCTTTTTTTTTGTGTGTATGTTGTGTCTTTGATTCATGGTTTATTTTAAGCACTGCCGCATGCTGTGCATTTTGGTTGTCAATTTCTAATCGAATCAATTGATGCGCACTAACGAGTCACAGGCGAAATTTTTGTCGAATTTTTTCTGTCTTTGCGCACATGTGAAAACGGATGCAAAGTTTAAGGTGCGCAATTGATACCATGGAGGTTTCTATACTGAATTAATAGTTGGATAATTAATCAAAAAATATATATATATTTATGGTTAGAGCTAAATTTTGCAACTAAGTTTGAAAAAACGAGTTTGTGTCTTAAGTCTTTTGTTTTGTAATACGAAATCAGTTGATTTCATTAGCAAGAAATAGCAATAATGATGAGTTTTCGAGCTATAAAGGCAGAATATAAAGCATAGTTTTGCAGTAAAATTACGTTTGCTTTGAAAGTGATCTTCTCCTCTTTAAAGTTTTGAGATGTCAAAGGATTTGCGTCTCAATCGATTAAAAAGCACAGCGAATTAGTAATAATGCAGCTTTAACACTTTGACTCCCTTAAAATATAATGTTTTTTTCTTTTTCTTATGGCTCACATTCATAAAGTTGATGTTTTCTTAGTTCTGCTCATTTAGTCTTTGAACTTAAAGTCTAATCTTAAAATAACTTTTTTATGACTTCGCTTGTATATTTACAGGTATTTTAGCATGACGCTTTGCCAATCAACTGACAAGAGCACTCAAAAGCCTTAAAGGTCCATTATGATGCCTATGAGCGTAGAAAGTCTTCTTTTCACGATTGTTCTTGGGATAATCGAATCTATTCCGAGTTTTGAATCAATTTGGCAAGTAGCTGCTATGTTGCTGAATTTTGTAAAAATTAAATTAAATTTAATTTGTTTTTTTCTTGTATCTGCTTTAATGGCCAAGTTCGATATAAAAATTACTAATGGTGACATATGATGTACCTATGGTATCCAAATCTGCTTGTGACGTTAATCTTAATTGTTATTGTTGCTTTTCCATAGAAAGCTTGCCTTAGCATATTGTTCACAACACTGTGATAGGACTTTATGCGAATAAGACATTCATTACTTTCCTCCAAATTTGTCTTCCAAGAAAGTTTAAATTCAAGAAACACTTTTTATAAGACGTTCAAAATGTGTTTTTATGATTTTATATCTGATTCAACCATCTATGCATATGTTTTGCGCCAAAGCCAATAATGTTTAAATTGAAGAAAAACTTTTTGATTTGTATTCAAAAAGAATCCACATTGAATTAAAATAGTTTCATATATGGATCAAAATATTTTAAAATAATTTGCAAATGCTAAGTGCAATTTTAATTTTTTTACAATTGAAGTAAAGTAAAAAAATGTTATTTTTAATATTTTTCTGCGAACCAACAAAGAACTCCACAATACATTAAAAATATGATTAGAGACCGGAAAATAGTCCGCAGACAATGGCAAAGAAGTCGACTTCTCCTTTTTAAGGACTAGTTAGATCTTCTGAACTTTAACATAAAAAATGGCATAGAAAGATTAATAAATGCTTGAGAAACTTAGACAAAGGTTCAAGAAAGTTTTGGAAGCTTGCAAAAGTGTTCAAAAACAAATATTTTTCTGTTCCGGCGCTAAAACTGAACGGATCTATTGCTATTACAAGGCACGAAAAACTTTGTGCCCTTGGCACTCATTTTTGCAATGCACATCAGACCACTATGCATCTTTCTGATTCAGAAACAAATGCAATAGTTGGTGATGCTCTCCTCGCTTTGGAAGCCAAATATTGACCCTAAATCAGTTTTATTTCATATACAATGCCTCAAAATTCGAAAAGCGTCTGGCTTAGATGGAATTTCTAATCTTCACCTTAAGAACCTACCTTTTGATGCAATTAGATTCCTTTGCAATATTTACAACAACTGTCTTAAATTTTCGAATTTCTCTGACAGCTGGAAACATGCCAAAATTATTGCTATACCAAAAGTTGGTAAAGATTTAGCTGAGGTGGAAAGTTATCGCCCAATTAGTCTCTTAAGCTGCATGAATAAGATATTTGAAAAAATAATTAAGTCTAAGATAGATGAAAGCCTTGTAGTCCTTGGTCTGGTTCCAAATTCCGATCTGGCCATTCCACAAATCATCAACTGTCACGTCTTACCCAGTTCATAAGTGAGAAATTTTGTGAAGGCAAGTCTACTACAGTTATCGCTCTATACATCGAAAAATCATTTGATTGCGTATGGCAAGCAGGTCTCATTTATAAAATGAAAAGCTTTTCAATACCAATTTATTTATGCAAAATAATTCACAGCTTTCATGAAAATCGTAAATTTAGTGTGCATCTGGGTAACACTGCTTCTGATGTTTTTGATATAGCTGCGGGAGTTCCACAAGGGTCTGTCCTTGGACCTGTTTTGTATTCTATTTACATCTCGGATATTCCCAAATCGGGCAATACTAATTTGGCACTCTTTGCTGATGATACATGTATTTATGCTTCTCATAGCTCAGTTATCGACATAATTGCCAATATTGAAATCAACTTACACGAGCTCAGCAAATATTTCTTTAAATGGAAAATTAAAATAAACTCACTCAAGTCGCAAGCAATGTTCTTTACTAAGAAAAAAGCTTTAAGGAACCTGCCTCAAAGAAACATATTCTTTGGAAGTTTTGGAATTGAATGAAATTCTGAACTTAAGTACCTGGGAATGGTTCTCGACAAAACTCTAACCTTTAAGCAACATATTAGCGAAAGAATTAGAAAAACTGATCTTATCATTAAAACTTTATACCCAATGATTAATCGGAAATCACACTTAAGTTTGGAAAATAAGTTGATGATCTATAAAATGATTTTCTTACCGGTTCTAACGTATGCTTCACCAGTTTGGGCTAGCGCTGCTCTATCTCATATTAAGAAATTGCAAATAATGCAAAATAAGGTGCTAAAAATTATGGCTTATCTTCCTAGACATTTTTCTACAAGAGGTCTCCACCACCTTACAAAGCTTAATACAATAAATATGTACGTAGCAAACAATAAAGAAAGGTTTGTTCGAAGTTGTGTTCTTTCGGAAAATATTTTGATAAGAAATCTAAATTTATCTTAAGCCATCTTTATGTTACCATCGCCTTATATCTCATGGCCGTCTTTCGAAGCTTTTGGATACAACCCATGATTAAGGATACGCTTATAAGCAAATACGGTCAAAAAGTGTTCTTACAAGCAATGACAAGATCACAACATCGTTTTTGGAATCTTTTATCAAGTTTTTCTTTTATATCTCTCTTAAAACTTTTTATGCTATGAATTTGATTTCAATTATGTTCTTTTTTTTAGGGCTTATATGTTCCACATTTTTAATATCCATAAATTTTCTGGTTCACATAGAAAAATAAATGAAAAAACTATCAAAACACAAGGAAAAATTTCGTTTCCAATTAGTTGACAATAGCTGTATTCTTACAATTTTCATATTGCGTTCGCAGTTCTTTGTTTTTAGCTCTTTGAATCTATTTCTTACCGAGTGCATAGGAACAAATTATTTAAAGAAAATTTATTCAAAATTTATAGAGAGCAAATGCAGTTTTTATGTTCATGGAAAATGATCTAAAAACTGGTATAAAGTTAAGAAATTTCTTCACTTCATTTCCTTTTTCACCAAAAAACCCCAGAACCTCTTTGTTTACATCCAAAAAAAAAAAATTCGTATTCAAAAGGACGACATTGTTTCACCAATTATAACGAAATTATGTAACTGGATTTTCGTTCTCTAAAAATTAAATCTGTTTCAGACTTTGTCTTATTTTCACTAATTGAGTCGTTAATAATTTGCTCAAAAAAGCATTTTTTTAATTTATAAAATAAAATTTCCCTCTCATTATCTGTTTGTAATGAAAATCTTAATGAACAGACAAGAAATGTTTTTCTATTTTCCTTTTATGTATTGCCCCTAAAATGCGCATACTAATCAAACATTGCGGTTGACCAAAAACCTACTGGATGCTCATTGGGTGCCGACATTTCAATAATTTTTATAGAAAATTTATTTAAGTATTTCATAAACAACTTTTTTTTTATTTAGTTACTAGCAGACCTGACAAACGTTGTTCTGCCCTTACCAGTCGATGTAGTTGCTATGGTATAAAAAATATTGCTTTTTTCATATTCAAGGCGTGGCACAGCCTATATTTTCGGCTTACTTTTGTCCATATCTTTTGTATATGTACCAAGTCTCATTCATCTGAGTCAAATAATTGTTGAGATATGATGTATTGTATACTGTGCTTGTATGGGGGCGTGGCACCGCCTATTTTATTCAAACCCAACTATGTTAAGAACTTTTTTTATAAACCATATTAAACACTTGTAAAAACTCTTATCCATCTGCGTTAAATAGTTCCTGAGATATAAAAACTAGATCTTTTCTCATTCGAAAGGCGTAACACCGCCCATTTTTTCATTGAAACTTAATTCTGGTCGTACCTTTTATATATGTATGTACCAAGTCTCACTCATCTGCCTCAACTAATTATATGATAAATCTTATTTTTCTCTTGTGTGGGAGGCGTGGCATCGCCCATTTTATACAAACCAAACTATCCTACGAAGCTTCCGCAAACCTTAAGAAACATATGTACTAAATCTTCTAAATCCAGGAGTTTAAAAGCAACACACACACATTGTGCTTTATATAGTATATGTATAGAAGATAAGGGGCCCTTTTTCTGTTTTTAGCCTGGGCCCCGCAAAGTTTTAATCTGGCGCTACACACAATTGAATGAAAATTACTGATAAGTCCAATTTTGGTGAGCATCTTCTTGCCATATAAACACAAAATATCACTAATTGGTCGTTAATAAAAATTGGGAAAGTTAACAAATTTTTTTCCCCCTTCGGCAGTTTGAAACGGCCGATAATTTTGAGAATTACTCATGGTTACGCTGCGTAATTTGAAATGAAATATGGAATTTATGTATTAAAACTAAATTGATTTTGATTTTTTTTTTTTTTTTCAAGGAAAACTGCAGCACAAATTATATGTTGGTGGTTACACTCGCATTTTTGTAGAAATTTAACTTCATACAAAAGTTAAATCGATTAGAGATCGAAATAAATGGTTATTTCAATCAAAACGCTTTAATTAATTTTAATTATTTAATTAAGTGCAACCAAAAATTAAGCACGATCTTTTTTGCAAAACACTTAAGCAGTGCGCGACGCCCTAAATTCCAACCATGGTAACAACTCAATCAGCTGCATGTCCGCAACACTAAGCGTAGCAATTTCGGCTCAAGCTACGAGAGTGGCGCATCAATGACAACAGCAGCGGAACTCCATGCTGAGTGTAATAAATTGGCGAGATATCGATGACGATAATGATGAATTTTAAATTCAATAAAAGACGAAAATGTTGCATTTGCCAAAAAGAAAAACAAAAATATAAAAACTCTAAATAAAAACAAAAAAACTTTCCCACGTTAGGATGCCAAAAGATGTTCAGCTGAAAAATTTTTTGTTGCCAATAACTACGAAAATAACAAAAATCGTTTAAAAATGACATTGAGCAGAAATCAAAAAATCACTAGAAACCAACAAATTGCAGCCACGTTTTAAATGTTTTTTTTTTATCAGCAGCAGCAAGAACTCTTCCTTAATTTATTGTTGCAAGCGATGTTGTTGGTTTTTCTACTGCTGCAGTTGCTGTGTTGCTATTGTCATGTTAAAGTTTAATTGCAATTTAATTTGCGTTTAATTTAAATGCTGCTTCAAATGCGATACAAAATGAATAAATATTGGCTATTTAATGATGCCTGTCGATGTCGAACAACCTTTGCAGATATTTATGCAATGGGGGGAGGCGGCTTGCGGATTTGCCCCTTCAACATGGGTATTTTATGAATGAGTCGCCGATCGTGCCTAGAATAACACTGAATTAAACTGTTGGAGGTTAAGTTAAGAGCGAAAAAAAAATGGTAAACAAAAGAGATTTCAGATAAACCATACAATAATTCGACGGCTGCAACGTGCTTAACACCTTCGTGCTGTAGAATGATAAGCGCTTTGTTTGCAATTACAATAAATATGCAAAAAACAAAAAACAACAAAAAATAGTGAACATTAAATGAAGATGATTTTCTTCAACAAATACCCATAGTTTACTAAAGTAGCATAATTAAAACATAAATTAAAGTATTTATTTTTATTAGGTATTATTTATTTATAATTTGTTGCTAAACGTCAAAGTTTGTAGCTTAAGTCTTTTGTTTAGAGTAGATTTGCTTTTAAAGACGGCATAATCTGGCACGATGCAATTTAAGTGTTTATTGGTTACTTTTTTCCCATTTTATAAATTTTGTTCTAGGAGTACAATCATTACCTTAATATGACATTAAAAAATGTGTGTTTATTTTACACTGAAGATATATTTAACAGAAATTTTCATATTTCATTATGATTGCATAATTAAGGGCTTTTGCTTCTATGAAAGGTACTACTCTACTCTGTTATGCACTGAAAGTTAGAAGAATTATTTTTAAAATTTTTTTTTTATTTCTGTCACATGGCATCCCCCTTCAAACTCAGTTTTTCATTATTTCGGAAAAATTAATTTTTATGTTAATCCATGGGATAATTTTATGTGCTCTACATCGTATGTTTTAGATATTTAAATCTTGTAAATAAACTTATAGTTTTATATTCAATCTTTAAAAGTCACAAATATATTTTAAGCTGATATTTTGTCTGGAAAATTTTATTAAAAATTTTCGTTGAATTTTGTTTTTTGAGACATGCCACGTAAAGGCATTTTAACTAATAAAATCTGTCCGAAAAGTCTTAAAATTAACAGTAAGAATAATGTTAAGATGGGGTAGTTAGAACACTTAAAAATTGATATGAAAACATTGGTGTCAATTAGTTTCGTTTAGTATAGTTAATAGTAAATAAGTCGACAAGCAAATAGCGGGGGTATTTTACAATCACTCATATGCCATAAACAAAAGTTTTGATATAGATTTCGTCGCTATATTTTTCGAGTTCTGAAAAATGTGACCATTTGTGATTGTCATGAACATGTCACTTTATTTTAAGGATTTGACTTTTAACCGAAAAAATTCATTAAAATTCCTTAAGCTACTCGCCTAGTTCACTGGGGTACATATGGATACCACAAACTATGCTTCCTAATATTGTGAATAATATGTTTAAATAAAAAATAACTAGCATTACCCTGTGCGCATCGCCTCACCTCAACCGTGGTGTAGATTCGATGTGCGGTCTGCGTGAAAATTCTATTTAAAAAATACTTTTGTATGAAGACCACTCTTAGTATGCACCCAAAATAAAATTTTTACAACCTAAGCAGTGCCTCTTAATATAAAACCACGTGATGTAAATTTCATGAGGATCGATTAAGCGGTCTTCGAGAAAATTATATTTAAAAATATTTTTGTATGTGGGTAACCCTAAATAAAAGTTTTGTAGCCTAAGCTATGCCTCTTAACATAAGAGATACGTAGTGTAAATTCAACGTAAATCGATTAACTTGTCTTCGTGAAAATGATATCTAAAAATATTTTTGTGTGAGGGTCACCCTAAATAAATTTTTTTTAAGCTTATCTGTGCTTCTTAATATAAAAGTCATGTGGTTTAAATTCCAAGAGAATCGATTAAGCAGTCTGAGAAAATGATATTTAAATATATTTTTGTGTTAGAGCCACCCTAAATAAAAGTTTTTTATGCTTAACAATGCCTCTCAACATAGGAGTTACATGGTGTAAATTCGGTGTGTATCGACTAATCTGTCTTTGTGAAAATGATATTTGAAAATCTTTTTGTATGAGAGCCACCCTAATTTTACACTTTAAATAAAATTGTTACAATCTAGTCACTGCCTCTTAATATAAAATCCATTTGGTGTAAAGTCCAAGAGAATCGATTAAGCAGTCTTTGAGAAAATGCTATTTTTAAAATATTTGTGTATGAGGCCCACCCTAAATAAAAGTTTTGTGGCCTAAGCTATGCTTCTTAACATTAGAGATACGTAGTGTAAATTCTGTGTGAATCAATTTATTTGTCTTCGTGAAAATGATATTTAAAAATATATTTGTATTAGGGCCACCATAAGTATGCACCCTAAATAAAATTTTTACCATTCAATCTGTGCCCCTTAACATAAAAGCCATACTGTGTAAATTTTATGAGAATCGATTTGCCTGTCTTTGAGAAATTGCTATTTTGAAAATATTTGTGTATGAGGGCCACCCTAAATATGCACTTTAAATAAATGTGGTTTATTTTCCCTAAAAACAAATGTTTTCTTAACAAAAATTTAAGATAAACAGGAAAAAATATTGTGTTACATTTTAGTATATTAAGGCGCATTTCATGTAAAATTATTTAACAGCGGCAAATGATATTAATAACATTGTTTTTTTCCTAATTTATAGGAGAATATATGTATTAGGGCGGATTAAATTTTTAAGTGGTCCGGAAACTCCTTTTTTCTGAAAGTTTATCAAATTTTGAGCAAAAAAGTACACAACACCATATGGCTACAATGAATTTCGAGCCCGCGAGTTTTTATTTGAAGTATTTAAAACTATTCAAACTGCTTATGCTGCCATCTGGTGACAGTATTCAAAACTTTACAGTTTTTCATTCTCTTTATCAAATCGTAAGCAATAAAATGACGTTCTCTTCATTCAAATCGGTCCATTACTTTCGGAGTTATTCAAGTTTAAACAAAACTGTTGAACAACTCATGGCATCTGTTTTCCTAATGTTTTATGAAATTTTCAATATGAAAAACTAAAGCTCGCTCGTAACAGCAGCAGGGAAGAGTTGTTCAACAGTTTTGTTTAAACTTGAATAACTCCGAAACTAATTCACCGATTTGAATGAAGAGAACGTCATTTTATTGCTTACGATTTGATAAAGAGAATGAAAAACTGTAAAGTTCTGAAAACTGCCACCAGATGGTACTTTAAGCACTTTGAATGGCTTAAACTACTTCAAATGAAAACTCGCGGGCTCGAAATTTATTGAAGCCATATGGTGTAGTGGACTTTTTTGCTTAAAATTAGACGAACTTTCAGAAAAATAGAGTTTCCAGACTAAAAAATATTTTCCCATACAATTCAATCCGCCCTAATATGTATACCTGCATATATAGTATGAGCTAAGTTTAAGAAGATTTTATTTTATAATGATCCTTTTTACTTATGTTATTCATGATTTACAACAGCTATTGTTGTGAAACTTGGCATGTGTTTGTCTAATGTACTATGTAGGCAGAATCAGACAACTGCGAGGGAATTTCCTTTAGTTTCATTTTGTATATCAATATTTTTATCGTAAAATGATTCAGAAAGGAGATATTGTCAAAAAACTGCTTTTGGGCGCCATTTTTCCAATATGGCGGCGCGAGCGGCAACAATACGAGGTTTCAAAGTTGAAATTCGGAAAGGGCACATCAAAATCTATAAAAATACTCATTTTCAAAACTACCGCAAAACTTTCCAAGCAACGTCGTTTTTTACTACCAAATGATTGTACTATAATATTTATACATCAATACCTACATTGCGTACCAAGCAGAAGGCAATTAAGTAGTGTCTAACTTACAATTAAATATATTGAGAATAGTATGGTGTTCATACTTGTGTGAAGGGAAATTAAATAAAAATAGGATTACCAAAATATATTCGACCCAATTAAATATATTCACTGAATTAAAGCCATAGTTGATAGTACATATTTTTGACCCAAATACATTTATTTGAATGAAACATACTCTTTCCTCAGCATAAAAAAATTAAATTTTTTTTTTTTATATGAATGGAAATGGAATAATGCATAAATAAGCGATGTTATTGTTTGCTTTACCAATATAAAAAAATCACATTACACATACCTACACAACTGCAACAATATAGGGCACTCCAAAAAAAAAAAAAAAACACTCAAAACTAAGCCATAGTCAATAATTATATGATGAAGCAATTGAAGGTAATAGTGGTCCCGAAAAAAAAATAATAATTGGTCGATTGAGCACGGATATATCGCACACAAACAGACAGACAGTGCGACCGAAATAAAATCCAATAGATAGACATTTAGTCTGGCAGTAGCATGGTATGACCAAAAAAAAAAACATTAGAAGACATGCTGTAGACATTAGACAAAAGGGCGTTGGAAGCGTGCGCGAAGCTCACATTATAGCAACAATAACAACAAAAATAAAAACCATTAACTACAAAAATTTCGTACAAATAAAATTAACTGAAATAGTAGTAGCAACAATAAAAATGATCACCAACAAAGATGACGACAATCAACATTGCGGTCGCTTTTTCTTCTTTGCGTTTAATTGAAAGCCAAAGTTTAATTCGTTGAAAAGGTCTTTTCATTGGGTCAATTATTTGGTTGGTCCAATGCAACAGCAGCAACACCACCAAGAGTACTTGCAACAGTTGCTGCTGCTCATTGACTGCTGGTTTTGCTGCCGCTCATATTGTTCGCAATATATTGTGTGGATTGCAATTGAATTGTTGTGCTTTTTATTGAATTACTTAAAATTACCGGTATTGTTATAGAGTTTTGTATGGGATTTTCTTAAGTGTTGCTAACGATATTTTAACAAAAAGTATCGAACTGTACTTTGCAGGAGGTCATTACCAATAATACTGGTCCGCAACGTTTTCCTCTTTCAAATAAATCATACGAAGTCTCGGAATACGAATACGTAAATTTTGATAACAGCACTTATTTTCATATATATGGGGCTGTCGAAATCGACCAAATTTTTCCGAATATATAGTTGTGCAGCTTAAAGTTTTCCCTTTAAAAACCGCTTTGAATTATATCGATATCTTTTGTTTTCTCCGAACTATAGTACATTTAAATTTTCCAGTTATCCTGCCGTACTGGAATTTATGCAGACCTGTGTAATAAATTTCAATTTACGATATTTCGGTGATTTTTACACAATATTTTACACATGTTTCACCAAACATAGACATCACATTATCATCAGATTAAAAATTACTAAAAAAATAAAGGTTTTTCGAATAAAATTGAATAAAATTTGTGATCGAAAAAAAAAATTTTAATATGATCCAATTCCAAATCTTATTCATTGAGAAAAGCCTGGGACGTCAAAATTAGTGTACATTTTTCACGGTTCATAAATTTTTGACCAGTCCATGGGAAAATTTTTCTTTTCTTATTATTCGAACATAAAAAAAAACCTGTAACTATCTAAATTAGTCTTAAAACGTTTCGCCACTCTTAAGATGAAAAAAAAAATATCAGAGATGTCCCTAGTAGGAAATGAAAATATAGGTGTCCCGCGGTGGCTTAACTCACTAAGTTCTATTGGATTAATTTTTACTCAAAAGAATAGTGCATTTTAAAAAGTCCTACCAAGCGACAGGTAAGAGGTGTTGTGATTTTTAAAGCTTTTTTGGATGGAGGAAGGATTGGTCTGAAATGAATATTTTTGTTTTTCCGAACTTCTTTGATTAACCTGTATTTTTGTGAGGTAGAATTTAGGTAACATAAAATTTCCAAATTTTTGGTGAAAAATCGATCCAGGCAAATTTGACGACTTAAGGAAGGGGTAGGGTTTAACCAAATTTTGTTTTTCCATTTTATTTTTTTGTTTTATTTGATAGTATAACTCTTCAAAAGTATCCTGCTGAAATTTGAGGTCGATTGCAGTAAAACTGACGAAGATACAGTGTCTTGAGTCAGTGCTAAAACTTTAAACGTGATTTCCCCTTTGCCACTAAAATTGGAATATCTTTGCAACCATAAAAGCTGTCACTTATGTTTTTAACATTTTAGAATCTGTATTAAATAGGCAATTTTTTAACAAGTTGGCCGTTTAGGTTGTCATACATTTTTTTTTACACCACACCAGCTTAAAGTTTGAAAAAAATATGGAGCAAAAAGAAAGTTTTAAGTTCAACATCTATTTTTTAAAGAACCGCTGTATCTACGACTTAATTTTAAATCACATATGATAGCATAACTATTTAAAAATATTATGCAAAAAAAATGGACCAAAAATATTTCATTTGTGGCTGTGGTACCAAAGCGACTGACAAAGGTCGCATTTTTTTGAAAATATGAAAAAGATCGATTTTCTCGAAAACGGTGCGACTTTTTCTAAACATGATTTTACTTTTTCTGACCCGCCTTAAGGTCGCCTATATGCTGTTAGAAGGTTATCCACTATTTATGGGACACCCTGTATATGAAAAAAAAAAACAGTGTTAAAACTTTAAACGTGTTTTTCTCGAATTTAACTTTTCAAAGTCGGTGGACACTTTAACTCAAAAACCACTAGACCGATTCTCTTGAAATTTGACACACTTTTTTAATACATATGAAACTAGGTAATGACGAAGGATTTTTTTTGCATAAAAACTAGTTTTACAATAATAAATACACTGATTTTTGCATTATTTTTTAAAAAAAAATCGTTTTCTGGCTTAAAAATTATGCCAAAATCTTAAAAATCGTCAACGAAAAAAAACCCTTCGTCAATACCTTGAAAAACTCATAAGCTAACCAAATTTTTTGATTTCAGATTATAAAAGGATGAGTTATGATGTCCACCAAAAACCACCTTTTTTTTAGGCGTCCGCGGAAATTTGCTGCCAATGGCTTATTTTGCAATATTTTTTAATGAAACTTTCCCAGACAGAATACTCTTTAAATATTGTGCTTTTATATTTTCCTTAAATAAATAAATTTGCTTTTACCATATCACTAAAAAGCATTTTTAAATTGATGCCTAAAATGTAGCGCTCAAACCCTACCACCTCTTTAAAGAAAAAGATCGAAACAAATTCAAAGATCCTATGTGGCTATAGCAAAACAGATTTGATTGAATGGAAGGTTTTTTTTATCAGCAGCTTCTATTAATTACCTGCCCTCACACACCAAATTTTTTTCAAAATTGTACGGGCCCTTAAAAAGGTATCTCTTCCACCACTCTACGTACTTGACTGATTTGACTAATAGTATCCACATTGAACTTGGTAATATTTATTTAAATAGCTATCTGTATAGCGCTTTGAATCTTATACTTGTATAGGAGGTGCCACGCCCTCTTTTAGAAATTCGTCAACTTTTTGTTTGATGGTAGGCCAAACTATTTCTTGTATTTGTGTGAAGTTAGGCTAGACTGCCTTTAATAACGCTCTCAGTGTAGACTCATAAAACTGTTGTTTCTATAGAAAGTGCCACGCCTAGTAGTAGATATTCGCCTAGTTATGGTGAAGAGCTCTTCTAAATCATATTTATTGGAAATTTGACTCCACTACGTTTTATAAATCTCTCAGTATAGCGTTTTGTAGCTTTTGATTGTGTGGGTGGTGCCGTGCCCTCTTTTCGAAATTTGCCAAACTTTTTGCTCAAAGCTTGTTTAAGTTGTCCTAGTTTTTTTTGAGAAATTTAGTTACATGTCATCAAATTTTAAAAGAATATAGCTTTTTAAATGTCTTGCTTGGACGGTAGGCGTGTTCGTGCACCGATTTCAATTCCAAAAAGTTTGTTAAAAGGTATATCCTAAGTGCCGACTTTGACTATCTTGTTTTCACGATTCAACTATCTTGTTTGATTTTCCCGTAATCGCAATTTCCACAATGAGACAGATGGGCACACAGACAGACAGACACACAGATAGAGGATCATGACTAGATCGATTCAGTTGGTGACGTTGATCAATAATGTACATATATACTTTTCTATACCTGAAACGCCTCATTCTATGCGCTACTTGATTTAAAACTTTGAGCTAAATAGCTAAGAAAGCTAATAACTGTAGTAGCTGAACTCTATTATTACAAACAGAAATATAAAATGAATATACCTTGTGTGTAAGGTATAAAAAAAAAATATTAAATCATCATAAAAATCGTATCTTCTTAGTGAACGCCCAATCGGCACAAGATTCGATTTACTTAAGTATCGAACTCGAAGATTATCTTAGAAATGTTCGGCTTGACGTATTTGTCGAAAATTTTGACGTTTTCGAGAACACTTTCTAGCTCGTTTTCGAGAGTGCTTTCGAAATTTTTTTCGAGGCCGATGCTATTATGATGCTATTTATTTAGGAAATTAACAAGTTCTTGTATTTATTTTATTATTGTTCTCTTAAGTTATTGTAATTCTATCGGGAAGTTGACTTCTGATTTCATTTTTCACGAAATTTCCCTTGAGTAGGTGTTTTTTGAATAATATATAATTTAAAATAAGGCAGATATACAACAAAGTTAAAATTTGTGTGAATTTCATGTGCACTCATTTTCAAAAGTATCGAGTATTACTATAAAAATATCGATTACTGTTGCCCGCAATAATTTCATTCAACTTTTTAATTTTGTTGGTTTTTTTTTTTGTTATCACCACGTCTATGACGATTTTTATTTGTTGTTGATTTTGTGTAATAAATTTTGATTGCCAGCTTCTTTTTTCAGTTTCAATGGTTGAATTATTAACGTTGTCAGTATTGCAACGTGCAGCATTTTGTTGAATTTCATATCTTTTTTAGTTGCCACTGTTCTTTTGTCTCCTCTTATTTCTGCGCTATTATTCGTACTAGGAGGGCTCTCATCGGTCTTACAAACTGAAAGGAAAATTATTAGTTCTGATTTGACTGCGTTGGCCTTATGTCTATGACATCGCCAACGTCGTCGTCGTCGTCATCATTGTCTTCATATAAACTCAATTGAAATCATTTCAATTCATCTTTTTGCCATCTTTTTCTCGCTCTGTCTCTCTCTGCATTACTGCTATTTCTATTGCTGTTGTCAATAGTAATGATCACGATTTATTAATTTGGTGTATCATCATTTACTATTTGCTTTGTGGTAATCGTTGGCAAGGTAGACAACGTCGGTTAAAGTGAATTGAAGTTTTGCAAAAGCAAAGAATTGAGGTTGAATTTGGTTGCTGTTTTTAAATTGTATTCTTACAAAATACATAAGTGTTGAAGTTTTGAGTGAAAGAGAATCATTTTCTATTAAATATTCTGAAATAAAAATTTCAGTTTCTTGTAATAAATAGTAGCTCAAATAGATCCTAGTTGTAAAACTTATTATTCTCGAACAATCTCAGAAACTAAGAACTGTTGGCATACGACGGCATAAGAGGAATGACCCATTTTGATATTTCAATATCGAGCTAAGTGGCAAAAAGTGTTAAGTTATTGATTTAAACTGCGTAAAATAAGTGCTTTTAAATGCTGAAACTTAATTTTCTAAATTTCTTTCAGTTTGAGGATTAGGTAGACGTCTTACAGTCCATCTGTATCAAATTTTTTATGTGTACAACGTATAAAGCTCTAAACTACTCGGCATGTAACGTTTCAGAAATAGTATGTAACGTTCCAGAAATGTTTCATTTATAAACGGAACGTTACAGAAATCTTATATATTTCAAATGCTATGTTTGACATGTAATCATTCTGAAGTGTTTCTGTAAGGTTCCAAATTCAGCGTTTCCTGAACCTTTCATATGAAATCTTTCTGACACGTTATAAACGAAATTTTTCACATGTAATCATTCTGAAGTGCTTCTGAAAGGTTTCAGATTTTATGTTTACTTATTTTTTTTAATGAAATCAAAAAATTTTTAATGATTCGATATTACTATTTTCTTATCTATCATTATATATATACGAGCGGTACATGATTAGTAAAAAACTGTGTGAATATTCTCAGGCTGGTTCTGTGTTAAGTATAGTTTTGTGTAATCATTGTCAATTACAGTGAAACCTGGTTAAGCAGTACCTGGATAAGTGGGAAACCTCTATTAGTGAGACTTACTTCAAGGTCCCAGCACTTTTTCATCAAAATACTATTACTATTACTGGGATTTTTAAACCTCTATATCTGGGATATGATTTTTGAAGTTTTTGTGCGTTTTCGCCTCTATAACATGGGCTTTTCCCTCTTTCCTATAAGTGGGAAATAATATTTATGTGCTTATAATTTGTTATTTTGAATTTGAATATTCACGTTTTATTGGATTGAGTAGGCTGTGAAATGGTTGTTTTAATAAAATTTCATAGAGTTTGAGAAACTGTGAAAATGAGAACCTCTTTAATTGAGACAAAAAATTTGGTCCCTTGGAGATCCCAGTTATCCAGGTTTCACTGTATATGTCATTTAAGAAATGTCACAAAAAATAACTGCATATTATAAGTAGCAATGCATGTGATGACGCAGGTAAAATGAAACAAAAATTTTAGAGTCTAATGACGTTATAAAATAACAGCGCAATTGACGCGGATAAAAAAAAAAAATAATTTCAGAGTTGAATGACCTAATAAGAAATAATTGTTTTAGTTTTTTCTTAATCTTACAAGATTTCTGTAACGCCTGAGAAGCGTTTCAAATGAATCAAAAGCGGAAATTGATATATTGCAAAAAGCTTTCTGAGATGATAATGAAAGATTTCTGAAACGTAACTGAAACTTTGTAAGATTTCTGAAAGGTTTACGAAACGTTACATGAGGCAATCGCAAAATATGCATCGGAAGTTATGTATATTTATTTTTTAAATTTTGTTCTTGTTTTTGTTCTTCACTGGGTGAAGATTTTTCAAATATATTCGACTTTTTTTAAACTTTTTAAGGTTATTCGACTTTTTCGGCTTTTTGATAATTTTCGACATTTCTCAACTATTTCGATAGCATGCGACACTTTGCGACTTTTAGATGATACGTGATACTTTTCTATGCTAACACGATGAAATATCATTAAGTTCACATGTCACACCGCGAGTGTTTACACGCATCATTTATATTTCTTTTTCACTTAGTCCGTCGTAAATGCATAATTTTTTTTTTTTTTTCACTTAGTCCGTCCGAAATGGATTAATTTTTTTTTTTTTTTAAATGGTGTTGATGAATAAAAGTAATAAGAAAAATTTTTCTTTATAACCTTTAATTTAAGTTACAAATTTTTATCGTGTTTCGTTCAAAATTTTGTTCCCACGAATACAATGTTTTTTTTTTTTTGTTGCAACTTATACTGTGGAAAAACTAAATACCAACAAATTTTTGAGCCAAATTTCTAAGCACAAATCTCAGAAAGATAAAAATTAATCGTCTTTCTTTGATAGCTCCTCGACCAGTTTGGCACTTTGCGTTTTGATTTGTTTGCGATTGGGAACATTTTGTAAAATTTTGATATCCAACAATTCCTCATCTTCCTCTGTTGAATGAAAATTTAAAGAAAAATTTTATCATCATATACACAGCATATTGCAACATAAACATACCCAGCTGCTGTCCATTATCACCGTCACCAACATCATCCACGTCCATGCTCTCCAAGAAAATTTCATGGTATTCATTTCTGTATTTGCGTATATTCTCTTTGGATACCTCAGCCTTATAGGCCTTCATTAGTTTGGTTACTTTGCGCTTCACCATATTCATAATGTTATCAACTAAAATGTAAGAATTTAAATTTAATAAAAAAATTTAAAACTAATTTCACTTACTATTCTCCTCGTAGGGTTCCGGTGGACATGCGCGCATAGTCATCATTTCAAATTTCAACAGCGGTAACTTCAAATATGAAACCGGATAATTAATGCGATTACCTTTTGGTGGACGATCAACATGACGTAAGATCTCATTTAAATTCCAGAGTGTTAAACGCAAGAGCACATAGGCATCCGCACGATTTTTCATATGCGCTATAGTTTTGGTCTCAAATTCATCCTCCTTAGCGATATCCTCTTGCAGTTCTTTAATGCGCTCCAAGCGCCTAAAAGCAGTACAATTAAAGAATAATTTGATGTTATTGATTGCAGCACTTACAAAACTTCCTCCTCGGAGAGATTGTTGACTAATACACCCTGTAAAACTGCTGCACGCTTCATTTTTGTATCCAAAGAATGATGTCCCAACATATCGTTTTCAATCATTTTATGCAATTTATCATTGTTGTCCACCTGTGTCTTCATGCTGTAATCAACGAATGGTAATGAATTGAAGTTATTTCCCCTGAAATGATTATTTATTTATATTACCGTGGATATATCTCTTTGGCCTGTGAACAGAGTGTTGCAAACTTCACCTGCTTTATGGTGCTCTCAATTGCTTCCAGCTCATTTTTCAAGAAGAGCATGCTGTCCGTTTCACGTACATAACGTTTTAGTTTTGCTGTTTCTGACTCTGTTGCTTTGACAGTCCTTATAACGCTGTTGCGACGCACACCGTTCTTTTTGTAGTTAGCAACCCATTGTAGCTTGGATTGTAGATTTTTGCGTGCTTTATCTTCCATTTGCTAGAAATGTACAAGTGCATGTGTTCAATATTAAGTGGGGAATTTATTTTTGATAGCTCTTTTCTTTAAAAATTTTCTGAAAATAATTATAATTTGGAAGCACTTCAGAATGCCTCTCATCTCAGCAACGTCACAAATGGCTTATGAAAGAGATTTACAAAAACTTTTTCCTAGGGCTTGTAAGTCAAAGAGATGGCCTAATCGATCCGAATAGAGCTTTGGCTTTGCCTTTCTCAACGTCATGGTTTTACGTTCGTTTTAGTCTTTACCAAGAACTGAGGTCTCTATATTGAATGTTTTGGTATTGGTACTTACTCATTTAATTTGAATTTAGTTACTAAAAATTTTAAGTTATTATAAATTTAATTTTTTATATATTTTTTTAACTGACATTTCGTAAATTTCACGCGCTCCTTAGCTTTAAATCTGATTAATTTTTAATGGTACAAAACTAAATGACCTGAGTTCGTCAAAAAAAAAATAGCTAATGCTAAACGCTTAAGGTTTGAAGACTTGTTACTGCTGATTTTTTTGCTATTTGTTTTTTTAGTATAAATTTTTTGACGCCTCACGCGGGATTCGTAACATGTGTCAACGTCAAAAATGATCAGTAAGGTTTGCCATTTTACCATGAATAGACTAACAAAGGAACAGCGATTGCAAATCATTGAATTTTATTATCAAAATTCGTGCTCTATGAGAAATTCAATTTTTTATCGAAAAATTTTCTTCAGCTACGAAGCTCATTTTTGGCTCATTGGGTACGTCAGCAATAAGACTTGCAGAATTGGGTCTGAAGAGCAGCCAGGAGCAGTTCAAGAGCTGCCAATGCACTCTAAAAAAATGCACTGCTTGGTGCTGTTTGTGGGCTGGCGACATCATTGGATCGTACTTTTTCAAAAATAATGAAAATCGCAACGTTACAGTCAACGGAGCAAGTTACCCTTCGATGATTACCGACTTTTTTTTCCCAAATTGGAAGAATTGGACTTGGTTAACATGTGATTTAAACTAGACGGTACCACATGCAACACGGCACGCGATACCATGTACCTATTGAGAGGCGAGTTTGGTGTGCAATTAATCTTACGTTTTGGAGCAGTCCTTTGGCCGCCAAGATCATGCGATTTGACCCCACTAAACTATTTTCTGTGGGACTACGTGCAGTCTCTCCTATACAGAGACAAGCCAGCCACAATTGCAGCTCTGGAGGACAACATTACAGCTGCCAGTTGTAAGATACCGACCAAAATGCTGGAAAAAGTATTCCAAAATTGGAACTTACGGATGGACCATCTCAGGCTTAGACGCGGGCAACATTTACATAAAATAATCTTTAAAAATTAAATGGCAGGAATTGATGTATCGCTCCAAATAAATATTTCATTCACTATTGCAAATTTTCTGTTCTTTTTTCAACTTTCAAAAACCAAACGCTTAAAAAATCACACTTTATATGTAGTATGTACATTAGGGCGGTTCAAATTTTCTCACCAGTTTGGCTCAGTGAAAAATGGGGAGGGAGTGGGGAGGGTGTAACATCGCCCACTCAAAAAAAATACTCTTTCCAGCGTTCAATGTATGTCCATACCAAAT
The DNA here is from genome assembly GCA_949775025.1 of Tricholauxania praeusta. Classification (NCBI taxonomy): domain Eukaryota; kingdom Metazoa; phylum Arthropoda; class Insecta; order Diptera; family Lauxaniidae; genus Tricholauxania; species Tricholauxania praeusta. Next base: position 141,151,668 of record OX459029.1, read on the forward strand.
TTTACCAAAATCGGCACATTTGCTTGGCCGTGTAAACATATTTTTTGGTTAGTACCGTCCATTAGAATCTTCAATCTGTTTCTGTACCAAATTTCATCAAAATCGGTGAAGTATGCAAAAAATTTATTTTCCGTAAGAATATTGAAGTTTTTCTAGGCTTTAAAAATACGAGAAACAAGATGGCTTACTCCGTTTGCTTTGATATTTTTATGGCATTTAAGTTTGCTCTTAGCCCGCCTGACAGTGGGTATTTTCATATTGACATCTCTAAGCAAGATTGCCGCATTTGGGCCAATAAAAGCCCAAGAGAGATTGTCGAGAACCGTTGCATCGGTTACAAATAGTTACTGTTTCGTGTAGTTTTAGGGCTAAAGAAGTTATTGGACCTTTTATTTTTTCGTAGTACCGGTAATGCTATTACTTTGAATGGTGAACGCTATTGTACTATAATAACTTACTTTTTATGGCCCAAATTAAATGATATGGATATGGAAAATATGTTGACTCTAGAAAGATGATCCCAAATGCCGCACAGCCAATGCAACAAGAACTTTAATACACGCGAGAATTTCCCGAACTTGAAAACTATAAAAGATATCGCACAATTTGTAAGGTTTTTGAAATCAGCATAACCAAATTAATAGAAATTGATACCTATTTTGAGGAAGGTTCAACTATACCCCACCTTTGCATGGGAGGCGTGTCCGTGTTTCGATTTTTTCATGTTCACAAATTTTTGCTGACCTAAATTCTTCATAATCTTAAAGCGATCGCAATGAGATAAACCTCTTTATTTTCTATTGATGTTCTTCATCAATCCTAAAGAACCTCATTCACAGACCATACTGGCAGTAGTGCTAATCTTAAAATAATGTTTCCAAGAAGTTACACAAGATGGCACTCTCGAGTCCCGAAAGCAAGCAACAATACAATATATTTTCATTCTATGAAATTCTTTCAAAAAGGCATCAAAACGAAACATTTTCTACAAGGTCAATCAAAATGAAATATTTCCATTTTAAGAACGCATTTTGTAATACTGCAAAAAGTGGAAATATGACGTTTTGAAAGCCCACTCCTCATACATGTTTAATTTACTAATAAAAATCCACAACTACTTACCCTGTACTCCTCACTTAGCTCCTTGAATTTAGCTATAGCCGGCATTCCCAAATACAAGATGTGCTTAGTGAAATGCATCTGATCCTCGATATCTTTGCTCAGCGAACGAAGTATGGGCTCATAAAAGATACCATCATGCCTCAGCACTTGAATCATTTTCTTATATGTACCATTAATCGTTTTAATGGCCTTAAGTCGCACATTCGAATTTTCGATCTTTTTTCGAAATTCGCGTGACTTTATGTCTTCTTCCAGTATATATTCATTCTCATATTTAATGCGATTTTCTAGCATGGCACGCTCCAACTAAATGACGGCGGGGGAAAAGAACTCCGTAAAAATGGGCGCTGAATTTTTTTTTTAATTTTTAACATACCAACTTTTCCTCATATACCTTCTTCATCTGATCCAAGCGATATTGCAGCCGATCACGCTCTTTGCGCATAACAAATGTACGCTGATTGATATTGTCCACAACCATATGCACTGGCATCTTTTGATACAGACGCTGCATATCCTTATGGTTAATTAAAAAATTGCGTATCTTTTTTGTATTCTCACCGTAGAGTGAATTCTGCAATTTAAAGCGTCCATCACGACATTGACGTTTTAGATTGCGGTTTTCGCGTGCAAATCGCTTACGATTTGCGGCGCTTTCGAGTTTTTTGAAAATCTGACGCTTGGCTAGAGGAATGGAGTTTTTAGTTAAATCAATGGAATTCGAACTCGTGAAACATTGCTTACCTAACAGATCAGCCATGCCCTTGAATTGCTCCGTTAGTGAATTTGGCGTCCAACGATCATCTACGATCATATGTTGTCGCACAAATGGAATACCAAAAAGTCCATGATTACGCACCGCTGTTGGATGTACCGGCTTAGGTGCCAATACGTTAGTTTGATGACGTGATCTTGAGCAGGACATTTTTATGGACGTTTTTTTATTAGCGGAGAAAATTTAAATTTCGGTTAATAATTTTACTAAAAAAATATATATATAAAAGTATAAAAAACTAAAAAGTTTTAAAAAATTATAAAAAAAAAATAAGAAAACTTTTAAAAATGATGTTCTTCTCGCCCCAAACTTGAAGTTTTTTCTACAATTTATTGATGGGAAAAACATATCGTTCTGTTTTTCTTCATTTCAAATAATCGAAGTTTTTTCATATAAAGTACAAATTTTATCGTTCAGAGTACAGGGATGACTCTTGAGGGTTTATAAAATTGATTATTTTAATGCTTTTTTTACTAATGGCAATTGGGTTCAGTTCAGAGTCAATAGCAGAAAATGTGTTGCCGTAGCACAGTCATATCACACAAATTAAATAATTAGAAAAAATCCGACAATATCTTAGAAAATTTCGAGAAAAATGGTATTACAAATTAAAAATTTTATTTCTGAATAAAACGCACAAATTTTAAACTTGAAAATAGTAAAAATTGAATTTTGTCTGTTTATTTTAAACTAAAAATTGTTGAAAACAAAATTTTTGACCTTCACTTCAATCGTAAAAAAACTTCGAATTGCATTTTGAAGTTGCAACGTTTTTGGAAGTATCCTTTTTTATTTTACATTAAACTTTTCGATTTATACATGAAACCACCTTAAATCAATGTGGATTCTCTTTGAATCTAAATCAAAAATGTTTTTCTTCAATTTAAACATTTTCGGCTTTGGCGCTAAATCATTTTTTCCGAGGGTAGGTATAATAAGATATTTCCATAAATGATGTTTCCGCGAGTTCCGGAGTAATTGAAAAGTCAGATGCGTCATAGGTGTCCTGGCATGAGGATAAATTTGTATTTTACTAAGCACAGAAAGAAGAAATGTTAACATGATACCGCAGGGATTAAGCGCGGGGAGAGTAAGGTCGACCAGCTACTGCAACATATTCGAAGTGCATAGATAAACCAGAAAGTTTTTAATAGAACATGAAATTATTTTTTTATACAAAAACCCCAATATGTGATTACTGTCCTGCTCCCAATGAGAATAAAATATGAGAACCCACAATTAAAAGGACATATCACAAATGTCGACTTTTTTTATTGAATCTAAGAATTTGTGCTCAAAAAATATAATTTTTTTTTTAAGTCTGACCTGGTCACTGGCAATAATTTTTATTTGAACAAATTTTGAAAAAACCGTGCGGTACCCTTTCTTTATGTACAGACTCATACGTAATACTGCCAACTCTGGACAGGCAAAAAGCAGTACATTTACTTATCTGTGACATGCCTAAAACTTTCTAAAATTCTCCTTTCCATGTCTTTTCAGTGGCAGCGACAGGAGAAGATGTTCCTGGCAAACATAAAATGTATTCCATGATTTGAGAGAATTTCATATTTGGCACATTCTGAGTGTTCATATGCTTAAAGATTTCTACCCATCGTTCTTATATTTTCGCTTGGTTTTTGCCCATTCTGATAATCAAGTTATACGATATTCTTTCAGTAACAATTTCATTGATGCATTCACAGTATACCTGCTGGGAACTGATTTCAAAACAACCAACAAAAAACTATTGAAATTGTTCATTGCAAGCTCAGTGCATAGTTTGCATTTCGTCCGCCTTCATCCGCATTCTACTGCTTTGCATGAACACAAAAAACCAGCACAAAAAGCAGTACAAATTTTCTAGCAGTGCTGTAAAGAGTACAGTTGACAGCATTACTCAGACGCATACTAGTGCAATTTTTGTATCTCAAAGTGATCCAAATTTTTGACTTTTGAGCAGCTCACTTAGTTCTATTTTATTCTGTTCAAAATTTAAACTTTACAGGGTAATCAAAAATATGAAAAAACACAGTTCTTTTTATCTTTTGTGATAGCCATTTTTGATGTTCGCGCATCAGTCAAAAATTACTGTACAAATTTTGATTAAATTTGTTCAGTTTTATTCCTTAGATGCTTGGTCTCAATCTCCAATTTAAATTATCACGATATTCTTGTATATAATAATTTTGGTATTTAAAACAACTTCGGATGTTTTTCAGCTTTGTAAAACATAAAAACCAAAAGTACAATGCAAATTTTTGCGCTTTAAGTATGTTAAAAGCTATTCATCGAATTTACCAAGATTTTTCAACTTTTCAGCACAAGTTTTTTCAACCTGTTTTAGTTTTTTTTTTAATATTTCAACCTCTTTCAACTTTTTTCAATATTTAATCGACGTTATGAGCTTTTTTCAGCGGTTTCAACTTTTTTAAATTTTTTCGACTTTTTATGTTATTGAACTTTTTTCGTTATTTTCCATATTTTATTATATATTTTATAGCCTATTTCAACCTGTTTCAACTTTTTTTGACATTTTCCATTTCCATTTTTTTTTTTCTCTTTAACTTTGTTTAGTTTTTTCAGTTTTTCAACCTTTCTCAAGATTTTGTAAAATATATTCGAACATTTTTTAGCTTTTTTCGTCTTTTTCGACTCATTCAACCTCCTTCAACTTTTTTCAATATTTTCCATCAGCCTTTTTCAACTGTTCAAACTTTTTAAATTTTTTCATATCTTCCATATTTTTTTCGACTTTTAACCTCTCAATTTTTGTTCAAGATTTTCAACTTATTTCGAGTTTTTCAACCTCTTTCAACTTTTTACAAAACTGCATATTTTATAAACTTTTTTAGCCATTTTCAACTGTTACAATCTCCTTCAACTTTTTCCATATTTTTTTCCGCTTTTGCAACCTCTTTCAACTGTTTCAAAATTTTTCAACCTCTTTCAACATATTCCATGATTTTTCGACTATTTCAGCCTTTTTCACCTGTTTCAACTTTTCAACTTACCTTATCCATTTTTCGACTTTTTCAACATTTTTCAACCCTCTCTTTTAATCCCTCGACGATTTTCAACATTTTTCATATACATATGTTTATATTTTTCAGGCTTTCACTCTGTCACTCTGAAATGCCTCCAATATACATACATAGGTATATTTTATGAGTTTTGCATTAAAAAAATAAACTAACATTATTTTACAAAAATAAAAAAAAAAATCTTATATTTATTTATTTGATTCAATTTACACACAAACCATTATATTTACAGATAAGCAAAAAATACCCATAATTCGTGATAAATGCTAATCCTCCTTCTTTTGGCACTCCTCCACGAGTTTGGCACTTTGCATTTTGATTTGCTTGCGATTCGGAACAGTCTGCATAATTTTGATATCCAATAACTCTTCTTCTTCCTCGACTGTTAACAGAGAAAATTAACACACATCCTGACACACATCAATCACATTTTATACATACCTTGCTGTGGACCATCTCCACCTTCACCTGTATCCTCCACTTCCATGCTATCTAAGAATAGATCATGATATTCCTGTTTGTATTTATTTATATCTTCTTGTTTGATATCTGCCTTATAGACCTTCATTAGCTTGGAGACTTTGCGCTTTACCAAATGCATTAGGGAATCAACTATTCAATATAAAACAGAAACCATTGATTGATTAAATCAGGCACTCAAGACGCTTTCCATGCAGAGAACTCACTATTTTCATCATATACTTCTGGTGGACATGCGCGCATATTTAACATTTCAAATTTCAGCAGTGGCAACTTCAAATACGAATTCGGATACGCTTTTCGTATGCCCTTTGGTGGTCGATCAACATGGCGTAGAATCTCATGTAAATTCCAAATCGTAAAACGTAGCAGCACATAGGCGTCAGCACGATTTTTCATATAGGCTATAGCGTCGGCTTCCATTGCATCCTCTTTCTCGATTTGTTCATGTAACGATTTGATACGATCCTGACGTCTGAAAATGTTAAGGTAATTATTAAAACTTCTGCCAATTACAAAAATCGAGCAAAAATCAAAATTGGTGACATAAAAATTTAGTTTATGCCAAGAGCCGATTAATAATAAAAACTTTAATTCCATTTAAGTTCTGCTGTATAAGTAGAAGTATTCAGCTGTGCTGTTCGAAGATTTCGCAGGAGGAGGATGTGATTCGCGTTACGAGTTCTCTCGGTGCCTGGCAAAGCTTTCAAATATTCGGAGAATTTTGACTTATGGAAGTTCGAGTTACGAAAGAAGAATTGTAAGTTATTTACTCTCTTAAAGCCACTGCCAATCAAATTAGTTCGAGTCAAGGAAAATTCGGCTTATAGAGTAATTCGTTTTAAATAATCGAATTGTAAAGGTTGTAAAATCAAACATTGCAATGTTCGAGATGCTGAGGTCAAATTTATTTTTTCGAATTACAGATGGAAAATATGTACTGAATTTACTTGTAGGGACTCACTAATTGTTTCAACTTATAGAGGGGTCAGACTTCGAGCAATGAAGGTTTTGGGGCTTGAAGGCAAGGGAACTCAACATTTTTTCGAGTTTCGGAGGTTTTTGACTTATCGAGGTTCGACCTAAAGAGGTTTCACTGTATACGACTAATAATCGAAATAAGCGAGTTGTGAGAGTCTCACAAAAAAATGTCGCTCAATAACTCGAAAAATACGCCATACACCCAAAAAAAAATTCAGGATAGTGATAATACTGATGTCCTTATCAAATGATCTTATACGGGTTTTGAACTCATAAAGTACCTAAACAAAAACAACCACATTTTCTTATCAAATTTATTCAGAAAAAGATTAAAATTATAATGCAATTTTTTGGAATCGATATCAATCTGAAGCGGAAGAAGTATTGCTGTAATACTTTTTCAGTAATGTTTGCTCACTTAATCGGTATGTTCTAAGTTTCATATTTTTCAGTACTATGATTCGATATTACTTTTTTGTTACTTGCATTGTACATATACGATATCAAATGTATAGAAATGGTTAGAAGCAAAAACGATGACGATGTTGCCAGGCTATAGTCCTATGTTATGTTAAGTTTAAAGCGTAGTTTTTGTGTAATCAATATCATAAAAACAAAATATGTACAAACAGCTGTTAAAATGAAATTGAAATCCTCACGGATCTGATGATGTTACAAATATTGTAAAATGCTCTTTTTTTTTCTTTTAATTAATGTCCCATCGGCAAATCGATGAAGTACTCTGAATTTTTATATATGAAAAGCTATACACTTTGTGTTGTATGTTTCACAAATGAAATTGTTACTGTGATATTTTGTTTATTTGCTTGCTGGCTGCCTACTTTGTATATGGAGTTGTAGGCAGTCCGCTTGCTGGCTGCCTCCTTTGTATATAGAGTTGTAGGCAGTCTGTTTGTTGGCTACCTGCATTGTATATGGAGTTTTAGGCAGTCTGTCTGTTTGCTGTCTGATTTGTATATGTATTGTATTGTATTTGTTGGCTGCATACTTTGTATGTGGAGATGTAGGCAACTCTGTAAACTATACAGGCACTTGATAAGCTATGTTTTAAGGCAATCTGCCTTTCCCTTGCTACACATTGTATATAGAGATGTAGGCAAGCTGCCTACAAAGTGGCCATCCCTTTGTAAAAAACAACTTGTTGTGGCAACAAGTTAACCCTACGTTTACTTTATTACCCTATACAATATAATATGCTTGCACCTCATTTAAAAGCTCTCTATATTACCGATACTATAGCATTCTGGAGATAGGATCAAGTAGATTTCCTTTTTGCGATTATCTTTTTTTTTATATAGTCAATAACTTACTCAACTTCTGCTGTAGAGAGATTATTAATTAGTACACCCTGCAAAACTTCAGCGCGTTTCTTTTTCGTATCCAAATGCTGATGGCCCAACAAATCATTCTCTATCATTTTATGTAATTTCTCATTGTTGTCCACTTGTGATTTCATGCTATCAATTAAAATTTAATTTAATTTTCGCATGAAATTATTGAATTTTCTATAAATTTTACCGTGGATATATTTCTTTGGCCTGTGAGCAGAGTGTGGCAAATTTCACCTGTTTAATTATAGTCTCGATTGCTTCCAATTCATTTTTCAAGAACAGCATGCTATCAGTTTCACGCACGTAACGCTTCAACTTCGAAGGTGCCGGCTCTTCATCGATTGCAGTAGCTTGCTGCTTTGGAGGATTTGAGCTGATGCGACGTAATGCATTCTTTTTAAATGTAGTCACCCATTGTAGTTTTCCTTGGAGGTTTTTGCGTGATTTATCTTCCATTATCTTAAAATTGAAGATGTTAAAAGAAAATATTGCGTGTAAGTTAATGTACTCGTAGATTCAAGCTGAATTGGCACAAAATAAAAAGATATCTGATAGCTTATGCCATTCCGTTCATAAGTCACAAAGTTAGAAAAATACATTTTTTTTAGTTTTGTCTTTAAAACGCTGCTTAGATATAAATTTGAATGGAATTTATAATGGGTGATTTTTTCGCTATTTGTTTTTTCAATGTACATTTTTTGACATCTCACGCGTAAGTCATAACATCTGTAAACGCCAAAAATGCTCTGTATGGTTTGCCATTTCACCATGAATGAACTAACAAACGAACAGCGCTTGTAAATCATTGAATTTTATTATCAAAATTCGTGCTCTGTGAACTCCTCTGTGTTTTTTCTTAAATTTTCTTCAGCGACGAAGCTCAATTGGTACATCAACAAACAGAATTGCCGAATTTGGTCTGAACAGCAGCCAGGGGCAGTTCAAGAGCTGCCAATGCACCACCCAGAAAAATTCACTGTTTGTCGCGGTTTGTGGGCCGGCTTCAACATTGGACCGTACTTTTTCAAAATTAATGAAAATCGCAACGTCACAGTCAATGGAGCAAGATACCGTGCGATGATTACCGACTTTTTTTTACCAAAGTGAAAGAATTGAACTTGGTTGACATGTGGTTTCAACAAGATGACGGCACGCGATACCATGGACCTATTGAAAGGCGAGTTTGGTGAGCAATTATTCTCACGTTTTGGAGCAGTTCATTTTCCACCAATTTCATGCGATTTGACCCCACTAGATTATTTTTTGTGGGGCTATGTGAAGTCTCTCGTGTACAGGGACAAGCCAGCCACAATTGCAGCCCTGGAAGACAACATTACAGCTGTCATTGGTGAAATACCGGCAAAAGTATTCGAAAATTGGAGCTTGCGGATGGACCACCTCAGGCGTAGCCACGGGCAACATTTACATGAAATAATCTTTAAAAAGTCAATGGCAGAAATAGATGTATCGCTTCAAATAAATATTTTATTCACTATTGCAAATTTCCTGTTCTTTTTTGAATTTTTAAAAACCAAATGCTTGAAAAATCACCCCTAATAAGAATTACTTCTTGTGAAACTTATGTACAAGCAAAAGTAGCAAAATGTTGATAAAGTCGATTAATTTGGACAAAGCCGCATAAAGTTGAATGAGTCTAAAAATGTGGAAAAAGTGGAAAAACTTAAAAAAAAGTGAAGGAATGTACATAGATGAGTCAAATAATGTCGGAAAACTAACATAAATGTTAAACAAGTTGGAAAGTGTTGAAAAAGTAAAAAGAAAAAAAGTGGAAAAGGTGCCAAAAACTCGAAAGATATTGACTATTTAAAAAATGTGAAATAAATCCAAAAATGTCGGAAAACTCGGGAAATGTTAGAAAACCCGAAAAATGATGAAAAATGTCGAAAATCAAAAATATTTCAAAAATGCGTGTTATGTTGAAGAATTCGAAAATAACACAGGCCAACAAGATTAGATGAAATTTCATGCTCAGAGACTAGACTATATGTTTCCGAAGGTTTTTGGCATACTAAATTCGAATCCGATCTCAGAATTGCTCTATCACATCAGGTTTTCGAGATATCTTAACCTAAAAGTGCTAAAAACAGGTTTTTTCGATATATTTAGGAATATAAGTATTATACAATGAAACTTTTCTCTACAAAACTTGTTACGGCAACTAAAAATAATACTCTTTCCCTGTAAAATGCACTTGGAATTTTTTGGATATCTTTTTTTTTTCCAGAGAAATGATTCAAATTCAGCATACCAAAAACCTTCGAAAACGTATAATATAGTCTCAGGGTTTGAAAAATGTTGGCCTGTGAGATTGAAAGAATCAAAAAATGTTGAAAAAGTTGTTCACTTTAGTATAGACTTTGTTTCATACCCAGCAGTCAACCTGTTCACACATCCAAAAACCACTTACCCTGTAATCTTCACTTAATTCTTTAAACTTTGCTATTGCTGGCATGCCCAAGTACAAAATGTGCTTAATGAAATTGCCCTGATCTTCGATATCTTTGCTGAGTGAACGAAGTATGGGCTCATAAAAGATACCATCATGCCTCAGCACTTGAATCATTTTCTTATAGGTTCCATTAATCGTTTTAATAGCCTTCAGGCGAACATTTGAATTTTCAATTTTTTTTCGGAATTCACGTGATTTGATATCCTCTTCAAGAACAAATTCATTCTCATATTTAATGCGATTTTCTAGCATGGCGCGCTCCAACTAATAAATAATATATAATTTGTTTTAATCAGATATTATGCAAATAAAGTGCAAAGTGCCAGTACCAGTTTACTCTCGTACACCTTTTTCATTTGACCCAAACGAAAACGTAGCCGATCGCGCTCCTTACGCATCACAAACGTACGTTGATTGATATTATCGACAACCATATCTATTGGCATTTTTTGATAAAGTCGCTGCATATCCTTATGATTTATTAAAAAATTGCGTATCTTTTTTGTATTTTCACCATAGAGTGACATTTGCAGTTTAGAGCGTCCATCACGACATTGACGCTTAAGATTGCGATTTTCGCGTGCGAAACGCTTACGATTTGCAGTACTCTCGAGTTTTTTGAAAATCTGACGCTTTGCTAGAGAACAGAGAAGTATATGGGCATTATAAGGATATTTCGATTTTGTATAAGAAAACGAATTTATTTTAATCTTGAACAATGCTCAGGATTTCCAAGTGGCCACTTTTGACACGGCCAGGCCGATAATCAATATAATCTAGGTCAAGCTGACTTTCATTCCAAAATTGAGTGCGATTCTTCGTTACTTTTGCTAAAGTTTTCCTTTAACGATGTTTTTCTCTTTTTTTTCAGGAACCCGAATTCAGAAATCGAAGTCAATAAAAATGGCTGCGCTGCTGCTGTCTATAATTATGGCGATTCCGAAGTTGATCAGGATTGCGTTAGTAAAATTATTTTCGATCTACACAGTAGCTTGGTGAACTAAATTTCCGCATAGCACCACTGAACTTTTAGAAGGACAATAATGATAACTTACGCATGTTGTAGCTCCGTCGAAACTGCGCTCAGCTAATTATAAAATTGCAGCTGCCGATCGTCATAAGACTAAATTGATTGCCGGCAAGATTCTACCCGCCATTGCTACAAAAACTTCTATGGTTTCAGGCTTTGCAGTGCTCGAAGTCATCAAAGTAATTTTAAGGTCGATAAAATTAAAATGAACTCATTTTCAAATAAATGTTATATTTTTTTTTTTTTTGAGTAACCGATGTCTCGTCAAAATTAAGAACGCTTTTGCTAACTTGGCTCTACCGCTTTGTACATTCAAAGAACCAATGACAGCAGCAAAATTAGTATACTACGGCAAAGAATGGACACTCTGAGATAGATTCGAGGTGCAAAGTAACTACAAGAGTCCATGGACTAATTTAAGCACCAGATAGAAGCAATTTTTATTTGAATATGAAGGTGAAGATGAAGAAAAATGAGAACTTTAAACTAAAATAACTAAAAAAATATTAAAATATTTAAAAAAAAAAGGTTTCAATGTACATATTTATTACTAAATGAAGAATTGCTTGAAATTGGGCATTGTTTAAAACTGATCTACAATGTAGATCTTGAACTCTGGTGCGTTTTGATGTACAATTCGTATAATGTGAGGTATGTCTCGGAAAAAGTTCACGCTTTATTTGGCGCAAGTGTTTCAGCTCGATCACAGTAACATCTTTTATAGTTTTCGATTCGGGCAGTGCGCTCTCTCTCATCATCAATTAAATGTCAAAATGCCCATGTTTCCATGTAATCTTTCCTGATCTTCTACTATCCCATATCAGGGAGGATATCACATGCTATAAAAATGGCAAATGTATGCCTATTCACTCTCGCGTTCGTTAGACGCAGCTTTAGGTTCTGCTCGCATGCTTTTGCATTCTTACAAAAATTTGATAGTAGAAGATCAAGAAAGATAACATGAAAACGCCACTTAAAGCTCCAGTCAGTGCCTGTTGGGATATCTGTAGATTTTTTTATTTGCTTCCTCAACTCATTTACAATCGAAAATTAAGTATTTGGATCAAAATAACACCTTCCGTTCTTAGGAAACTGCACAAAAACTCATTTATTACAAAATTACTCTTTCTTCATTCAAATCGGTCCAAATGCGTCATATGGTGGTGAATCTTAAAACCGTTAGATTTTCATTCTCTTCCTCAACTAATTTACAATAAAATGATGTTTTCTTCATTCAAATCGGTTCATTACTTTCTGAGTTATTCGAGTTTTAATAAAACCGTTAAACAACAGGGATGAGTTCTTCAACAGTATTGTTAAAACTTAAAAAAAACGTCGGGTTGCACTCCGGGAGTGCCGACAGAAGTGAAAACAAATCGTTTAATGGCAAGTTAGTGTGTTAGTTGGTATGTGTGCGTTTTCTTTTTATATGGCAATGCAATGGAAGACAAAAACGGAATATGTATTCAAATTTTACTCTCGCTCTCATTCTCAATTTGTCAACGCAACAACGCGGAATTTGAAAGAAACAAACATGTAAGCATAGCAATCGTTGAATGAGAATGGAATGTGTCAGTTAGTGTGTCTGCTTTGCTTTTTGTCTTCCACTTGGAATATTTATTTAAAAGAAACAATAGAGCATTCAAATTTTACTATCGCATTTATGACGGGGAATCCCGATGACGGTCGGTGTCGCGAGCTTATACTTTTTTCCTCAGCCGCACAACGTGCCATAAGAAGTTTTCACTTCAATAACTCCGAAACTAACAAACCGATTGAATGAGGAAAACGTAATTTTATTGTAAATGAGTTGAGGAACTCAATGCCACCAGATGGCACTTTAAGCAATTCTAACATTTCAAATTACTAAAAGCGCCGTCTGGTGGCAGTTTTCGGAAATTTAAAATTTTTCATTCTCTTCCTCAACTCATTTATATTAAGATGATGTTTTTCTCATTCAAATCGGTCCATTAGTTTTGGAGTTATTCAAGTTTTAACAAAACTGTTGAACAACTCATCCCTGCTGCTGTTTCTGTTTGCCTGGTGTTTTGTGAAATTTTCAATATGAAACTGCAGCTCGCTAACTAAACCAGCAGCAGCTTAACAGTTTTGTCAAAACTCGAATAACTCCGAAACTAATGGAGCGATTTGAATTAGGAAAACCTCATTTTATTGTAAATTAATTAGGGAAGAAAATTAAAAACTTGAAAGTTCTGAAAACTACTACCAGATGGCGCTTTAGTTAACATCTTATGCTGAAAGTTGCATAACTTAGAAACTACTGCATCGATTTGAACGAGGAAAGCGTACTTTTGTTGTAAATTAGTTGAGGAAGAGAACGGAAACCTAACGGTTTTGAAAATCGCTACCAGATGGCGTTTTAAGCAGTTTTGAAAACTTTCCGCCGTTTTCGATAGCACGGAAAGGAAATGAAAAGCTGAAGTTTCACATGACACCAGGCAAGCAGAAATAGCAGTAGGGATGAGTTGTTTCACATTTTATGCTTGAACTTGAATAACTCCGAAGCTAATGGACAGATTTGAATGTGCAAAGTTATAAATGAGTTGAAGAAGAGAATGCAAAACTCAAAAGTTCAAAAAACTTCGCGACTAAAAAAAATAGAAAGGTCGTGAACTTTTTCCCAAAAAAAAAAATTCTAATTTTTTTGTAATTTTAACGGACAAAATTTGTTTTGAGATGGTCAACTTCAACCCTGCCAAAACTACTTTTTTTTTAATGAACTCTAACTCAAATGTATATTTAAGTTTTTTCAAAGACTTGATAAAAAAATGGATTTTTTTTTTGTGGAAAACCCAGCTAAGATAAACGTGTTCCAAGGGTAGTAAGTGCTATGGTGAGAACTCATTTTCGTTGAGCAAAATAAACTCTACCCCTCCTAGTCATCCCATCCCATTATCTAATAACCTTCGGACAAACTTAAATTGTGTTAAGGGAACATTTTTACACTTACTATTTTTTTGGTTCCATCTACTCACCCAATAAATCAGCCATGCCCTTAAATTGCTCCGTCAATGAATTTGGTGTCCAATGATCATCAACCATCATGTGTTGTCGCACAAATGGTATACCAAAGAGACCATGGTTACGCACAGCTGTTGGATGCACCGGTTTAGGTGCCATCACATTGGATATTGGTTGGTTTTTTGCCGCTGACATTTTTATTTATTTAAATTGCGTTCTATAACAAATATATGTATGTTATATATAGAGATATTTAAGAAAAGAAAAAAAATTCCCCTGTTTGACAAATAAACTGATTATATAAAATAGTTTTTCTATTGATGAGAAAAACTTTTGTACTTTTTTTTTTACTAAAACAATCGAAAAATTTCCAAGTAGATTGAAAGTTTATCGTTAACCCTTTCGATTTTTTTGTTTTTTTTTTTGTAAAAGAAAACTTCAGTCTTCGGAGTAGAAAGGTTCAACCAAAATTTTTTTCGATACTTTGTAACTACAGATAATTTCCAAGAGAAGATTTTCATCTACTGATTAATAACATGAATGTCATTTTTAATAGCACATAATAGTTGCGTTCCCGTACCATAATGCATTAGTACAATTTGCAGGTTTTTACAGGATTTCACCCAAAAAGTGTTCGTGCACTCGAAAAACCTGTAGATGAGAACGTAAATGAGAGAGTAATTTATGTTCTCTCTTTGTAAGAAGTTACAGGTTTCGAAAATTTTTGACGTTTATTCTCGCTCTAAAAAAAAGGTTTTTTCCGTTCCTGTACTTTTTACATTTTTTCTCTTTCACAGAACGCAATTTCCTTATTCTCTCGTGTTTGACAGTTTTACAGGATTTTACCCAAAAAGTTCAGGATCGAACCTGTCCTGTCTGCGCTGTATTTTTTTTTAACGACTTAGCCCCAATCCCACTGACAACGAGATGCAGTGGCGTAGCGTGCATATGTGCCGCCCGGTGCGGAGAGCTAATATGCCGCCCCCTTTCATGGGAAGGAAATTGAAAATGTTAATTAGTTAACTAAAAAAAAAAGTCATCAGCTTTTACTTGCAAAAAAATTTAAACGTTCCGGATTCGTTTTTTGTAAGTAAAGCGGATCCGTTCCGGATTCGTTTTATAAACTAAACGGATTCGAAACGGACTCGATTTTTTTAATATAACGGATTCAAGACGGAATCGTTTTTCTTAAGTAAAGCGGATTCGAGACGGATTGGTTTTTTTAAATAAAATAGACTCGATACTGACTCGGAATAAAAAGTCATTCTGGAAATAATAGTTGCCACAAATTCACACAACGCGGCATACGGCCTCAACACAAAATTATATTTAGAATAAGCGAAAATTAATTACGATCCAATAAAAGATATCGATGCAGAAAATATCCAGATCATTATACACAGCAGGAACAGAATGTTTTGGAGTTGTTTCAACTTGACATGATTAACCAGTTTCCAATGGACTATATGCACGTATGGAATTAAACAAATTGTAATCCGTATTATTTAAAAAAAACGAGTCTGTCTCAAATCCGTTTTAATTAAAAAATTCGATTTATTTAAAAAAAACGGCTCCTTAATGGATCCGTATACGAAGTCTTTCCGAGTTCGAGACGAATCCGTCGAAGCCTAAAATTCCGCATTCGTTTTTGTGCACATTGGATAAAAGAAATACCGCAACAATATGGGTGGGATGGAAGAAATTCGTGTCACCCCTAAGGATATCTAAGACTTTTAATTTACCTTGTGTTGATCTCTTTAAACATTATTTTAAAAAAATATCTGAAAGATGAATTCTTCGCATTTAATTTTAAACTTAACCTTTAAAAATTTTTACAAGACTCGATCGGGTGTTACCCTAAAATTGTCATTCGGGACAGCTCACAACTTCCGCCCTCAGACTCGGTACTTTACACATTTGGACATACCATTAAAACTCGTTGAGGAGCACTTGATTAAAAATTTACTATATCTCGGAGAAAAACATATAGCTATTAATATTATAGCATCAAGTTTTCTGGGTAGAAAATAATGCTGAAGTGGTCCCACTGTTCTAATATTCGAAAACAAATAAAATTTTCTAGTGCCAAAGAGTGCCAAAAATTTCTATAAGTGCCCATTTGGCATCAAAGTGCTCGTTTTGAAAGTGCTAACTAGGGGTCATGCACACAAGCGATATTACATGTGAGATTGCGACTTAAACATGTAATTTGATTTCTGTCAAGCCGTTTGTCAGATTACTTACTTAATTACTTAGATGGCCATAACAACCCGTTGTCAGGTTACGGCCGACCTCATTAGCTCTCGCCAGGCGCCTCTGTTTTGCGCGCGCCTTCTCCAATCGTTAATGCCAAGTGCGGTTAGGGCTTCCTCAGCTTGGTCTATCCACCGGAGGCATGGTCTCCCTCTTCGTCGTTGACCGGGGACCTTCCCTTCGAATACCTTTTTCGCTGGAGCTTCTTTATCCATACGATGGACATGACCCAGCCAGTGTAGTCGCTGTATTGTTATACGCTTAACTATGTCAATGTCGGCGTAGAGCTCATACAGCTCGTGGTTCATTCGAATGCGATAGTCGTCGCCAACTCGAACAGGACCAAAGATTTTGCGGAGAACTTTCCTCTCGAACAACTCAAGAGCGGCTGCGTCTGTTGTCGAAACCACCCATGCCTCAGCGCCATAAAGAAGCACAGGTAGAATGAGCGTCTTGTAGAGTGTTAGCTTTGTCGATCGAGAGAGAGCTCTGCAACGTAATTGCTTACTGAGACCGTAGTAGCACCTATTAGCAATTGTTATTCTCCGTTTAATCTCCAGACTGACATCGTTATTGCTGGTTACGGCAGTGCCAAGGTAAATGAATTCCTTGACAACTTCTAATTTACAGTTGCCCGCTGTAACATGAGAGTCTAGATCCCGTGCTCTCTTGTTGTTGTTAGTAGACATCATGTATTTTGTCTTGCCCTCGTTTACCGTCAAACCCACTTTGGCTGATTCCTTTTCAATAGCAGTGAAAGCAGCAGTAACATCTCTCTTACTCCGACCGATAATATCATATCATCAGCGTACGCAAGGAGCTGAACACCTTTGAAGAAAATGGTGCCATTATGATGCACACCGGCTTTTCGTACGATCCCCTCCATAATGAAATTGAAGAGATCGCACGAGAGCGGGTCGCCTTGTCTGAAACCTCGCTCGGTATTAAAAGTTCCGGAGAGGTCATTCCCTACCTTGACGGAGCTAAACGTATTGCTCAACGTCATCCTGCAGAGCCTTATCAACTTTGCAGGTATACCGAACTCAGACATTGTTGCGTATAGGCAATCCCGCACTGGGCTATCGAACGCAGCTTTATAATCAACGAAGAGATGGTGAGTGTCGATTTGATATTCATGGGTTTTCTCCAGGATTTGGCGTAGTGTAAAAATTTGGTCTATGGTGGACTTACCAGGTCTAAAGCCACACTGATAGGATCCGATCAGCGTTTCTGTATACGGCTTCAATCTTTCACACAATACGCTCGAGAGGATCTTATATGCAATGGAAATAAGACGATAGTTGGCGCAGATTGTCGGGTCTCCTTTCTTTATTACAGGACAAAGCACGCTGAGATTCCAATCGTCGGGCATGCTTTCCGCTAGCCATATTTTGCTGATGAGTTGATGCATGCACCTTATCAATTCATCGCCACCAGCTTTTAATAACTCAGCTGGCAGGCCGTCAGCACCCGCGGCTTTGTTGTTTTTGAGTCGCTGAATAGCAACTCGAACCTCTTCATGGCTAGGTGATGGTACTTCCACTGCATTCTCTCTGGGCGGAATTGGTGGAATCATCGCCCGTAAGGAAGTTGGAGAAATGCTGCCTCCATAACCTCAGATTTCCATTTTCGTCTCTACAAGTGGATGCTCCGGGCTTGAAACCTTGAGTTAGACGCTTAACTTGTTGATAGAATTTTCGTGCATCCTTCTTGCCCTGGTACACCTCAAGTTCCTCACGCTCACGCTTTTTCTGCTCCCTTTTTTTACGTCTGAAAATGCGCCTCTCTTCCTTCCTTTTTTCGCGGTAGTTTTCTCGCACGGCTCGCGTTGTGGCTGACTGCAGCGTCTTCTTGTATGCCGTTTGTCAGATATTATTATATTTCTTGGCATGACAACTCTTGAAAATATTTTCATGTTTGATATTGTGTCTGGTGCTATTTACAGTCCTGTACTTTTGAGGCTAATTAACTTCAATGCTCCTCCAAGAGCTCTTAGGTCTTGTGTGCCTTTTTATTTGAAAACGGTTGGAAATAATTTTGCATCTAATGATCCTGTCCTTATAGCTTTAAAATTGGTAAATGAGATAAATTCGAATTCTAATTTTCTCAATTTCAAAAAATGCTATGAAAATATTATTAAATAGTATTTTCTTAGAAGGTTATGTAAATTATATATACTTTTATTTTTAAAAGATCTAGTCTGAAATAGTAATTGTTCATAGACTGCAATAAACACTTAAATAAATAAAAAAATATGATATGAAGAAGTACTGCCCAGGAAAAATGACGCCCCTGAAAAGTGCCGCCCGGGGCACTTTTTTATAAAAAATTTCAAGTTATATCTCTGAAACTAGTCGGTCGATTTTCATGAGATTTGAACAAAAGGTAGCTGATGTGCCACCATCATATCAGATGTTCGTCAACGGATGACATGATCATGAACATTATAATATCGACACTCAAAATTTGTCAATGCACTGAATTTGATTCCATTCATAGTTAAAACACAAAAACTTTAATATATATTTTTTTTTTTATAATATTTTATTTCTAGACATAAACTTTAGTGTTGTTGTTTTTTTTCCAAGTTTACAGCAATTTGTTTTCCCGGCTAGCCGAAGAGTTCACAAGAATTTCGTCTTATTTTAATGAAATTTATATTCAGCATTTTATGCAACATGCGATGTAAATGCTTTAAATATGTGGCTTTGTTTAACTATATATAGTGCATTTAAATGAGTTTTTTCTTAATTTTTTGTTTTGTCTCTGTATATAATATAATTAATGTTTTTTTTTGTATTTTTTAATTTTTTATTTTTTTCTTTTTTTTTCAAAAACACTATTTAAAATAAAGTAAATTATTTTGCATTAACTTGAACTAAGCTGTTACAATATATGCATGTATGTATATCTTTTTTTATATAGTTGTATATATATATTTCATTTTTTTTTTTTTTTTTTTTTTTGTGTTTAGAGTGAAATGTAATTTTGTATCTACAAACGTTGTTAGAAATTTTCAACAATCTGGTCTGATTTTCATAACATTTTCTTATAGGTAAGTGTTTATTTTTAACATTTAAACTTTGTTTTTTTTTTAACTTTTTTAATCTTGATGAGGTACTTGAGCCTCTGTTTTGTGTGGGTTTAACATAAGCATAGAGAATTCCACCAGCATGAAATATTGTCATAAATTTAAATGTCTTCAATTTTGTTTAACTCGAATTTTTTTTTTTGCATACTTTTGAGTTGCAATGATTTTATTGATTTGACTGATTGTGTTAAATTTTGTAGCATACATCTCTACGTTTTACATACAATTAATTGTTCTGCTTTATTTTACATAATTACAACATTTTGTTTCAGTATTAAGACTTAAAATAATTAAAAAAAAAAATAAATAAATTTTTTTTTTTTTTTTTTTTGATATAAAAAATAAAAAAATATATATTAAAACGACATAAAATAGTATTTTCTTCCAAACTTAACGTAAGCAACTTTATTATGCACAGTGGCGAAAAATTAACCTATCCTATCGAACCAAAATTTTTTTTAAAATCTTTGTCTGTGAATTCTGCATTCATTTGTGTGACCGAATTTTTTTTTGTACGGCCTTTGCTAACCAATCTGAACACTTTTTTATTTTTGACTTAAAGCCGCAAATTTTCAAGTTGAAAATAGTAAAAACAGCTATTTTTCGACAAAATTTTTTTTTTTGAACAAAAACAAATTTCATTTCAAAAGTATTGAAAATAAAATTTTTTAAATTTATTTCAATCGTGTAAAATTTCAAATTACATCAAACACTTTGTCAGTTTGATGTGCGAAATCATTTTAAAGGTATGTGAATTCGTTTTTAATCAAAAATATTTCTCTTCAATTTAAACATTTTCGGCTGTTTCGCTAAGTCATAAGCGCTTAAGTTTGAATCAAAGATGAAACATTTAATTTTTCTAAGTGTACCGTTTACGTTACAGCTTGGAAGATGACTTAAGAACTTAAGTAATATGCAAATGAAAAAAAATTAATTAGAAACTTTTTGAACATTTGATTATTTTATTTACTTGTATACTTAATTATGTACTAATTAATTGGTGCAAATTATTGGATTGGAATCTGTTGCATTTGTCCTATCCTCATTATTTTGTTTTTTTTTTTTTTTGTTTTTTTTTTTTTGTAATTGAATTTATTCCCTAATTTGTTTAAAGCAACGAGCGGACTTTGTTCAAAAAAAAAAAGCTTCATTTGGAGCCTCAAATTTCACCACCTTTTGTCTGCTCTATGTACTATGTGTCAAGCCTTTCAGGTCAGGAGTGATAGAACTTTAAATTGAAATAGAATAATTAAATAAAAAATGCATAAAAATTTACGTAAAATATAAAGTCCTCATCATTGGCAAGAGTAAACATAATTATTTCGTAAAAAAAAACGATTTTAAAATTAATTTATATAATTTATCATCGTTTCTGTGTAATTTTCGAAGCTGAAACCGTATCAGGTATTTTTGTTTTTTTTTTTTTTTTTTTGAGTGTTTGGTTATTGAGATAAAGAGAGTCAAACGATTTTGACAATTTTAGTGCACTTGTACGGAGAAAAATAATTCTGATAAAATATGTTATTTCTGTATGTTACAGAATTTCTGTTTTTAATCCTATTTTCATTTTTCTCTCGTGCATTAAAAATTTACACTAGATTCCAATTTTGTGTTCAAGATTAAATGGGCAATGATAAAAAAAATGTTTAAAAATATATTTAAAGAATTTTTTTTTAAATTACATGCATATTATAAATGCAATGTCCGAGCTAAAGAAAAATCTTGCCCAGTGTTATTTGATCCAATGAAATATGTATCACTTAAGTCGAATGTGTGAACTTTCCCATTGACGTTAAATAAAAACACATTTTGGATTAAAACTTAATTTGCTTGTGTTTTATTTCAATTTAAAATTCTATCACTAAGATTAGGGCTACCAGATGGCCTGCCTCCAAAAGTAGCACATATCAAAAAACTCCAATTTTGTAATTAAAACCAAAAATTTTTTTAATTGCATACAAATATTTTTGATAAGCAAAAAAAAAAGTCCTCACTTTGTACGACAAAACCCCAGCAAATTAAAAGAATATTTCAAATAACTTTTATTTTACAATGCAAACATCGAAAGTAGCAAAACCATCCAAAAGTAGTACATTTCGAGTGAAAAGTAGCAAAGCCTTGCAAAAGTAGCACTTTTGCTACTAAAGTATGTCATCTGGTAGCCCTAACTAAGATAGCTAGTAAAATATGGCAGTAGCAAAGACATGTCTACAAAGTTTTGTTAGTGCCTGAAAGTATACAATGGAATTTTAACACACAAACTAATTTACAGTGAAAATTGTTTGTGTATACTTGTAGGCTTCCTGTTACTTGTCTTTGTAGTATTTTACCTGATTCACCAACAAAAACCTATAATTTAATTTAGTAAGCTTATATTCAAATACATTGTAGGTAAATTTCCAACTTTTGAAAAAACACACAAAACCACCGAAACAAATCAACTTTTTTTTCGGTCGTAGAATGTAGTGGCATACTCAGTTTTTTCAAATCAGATCAAAATCTCGAGATATTTATATTGAAATTTACACAATTTTTGACCCTTTTTTATATATAAAATTGAACGAAAATTTTATTCTTGTGTGGCGATTGACCAGCAGAAATCGACACGCATCGAACCGAATCTTTTGCCAGAAAACCGGTCTTCAAAAGTCATGATTGTTTGATAGAATCGTTCACCAGTTTTATCCGATTCTGTTGACAACTGCTTCTCCTAAAAATCAAAATGGGCAGGCATGTGTATAATTAAGACACGAGTTGCAATTGACCTGGATCAGTCCAAGCTATAGGAATTGCAAATGACATCGAATATCTCTGCTTTTTCCACCACATGTTCAAAGCACTATAACATGTAATACACGTAAATTGAGATGCAAAATCTACATTTTCTAATTCCTCAGCAGGTGTTATTAAAAAATAATAGTTGTAGGCTTTCAGTGCATCTTGGACGAAACGCCACCGGTGTTTTAGAGATGAGTATTTGCACACGCAAAACAAAATTGATTTATATTTTCACGATGGCCTTTGCGTTCTTCGTCGTTCATTTTTGATTGATTCACTAATGCCTACCTTTTTTGTTCCACCATGCTATTACCGTTTTTTGATGGGAAATTGCGAAAAATAGTTTGAAATAATCACGCCCATATTTGGTACCCAACTGACGCACATTCCAAATTTTTTCTCCGTAGCTCATATATAAGCCCTACTATTGAGCAAAAACTATTGTGGATGGTATGGGAGGTATGCGTAGGTGGATTACACCCATTTTGGTTTTCAGATGGATGTTGATGCTCCATACACACATAACAAATTTTATATCTATAACACATATGTAAGACCTATTAAGTTTTCATTAATGTGGATGATATGGGAGGTGGGCGTAATTTTAGGCGTAAGCCAAAAAAAAATCAATAGGTCTAATCCTTGTGTTCATATGAACTTATGTACCGAATTTCATTCGAATTCGATGTCTTTTTCTGCATATATAAGAAAAATATATGTAAAACAAGGGCCTAAAAGTGACAAAATATCAATCGCAAATATCTCGAGAATTCGATCTAATTGGAAAAAACTGAATATACCACCGTATACTACGACCAAAAATTAAGTTGGGGTGTCTCGGCGTTTTTGTGTTTCTTTTTTAGGTCCCTACAGTAATATTAATGCAATTTATTTTGAACTAAAAAATAGTCGCTCCCTGCTTATAGTTTAAATTCAAACTAATAAAAAATTTATAAAAAGCCATCGAAACAAACTTACAAGTTACCAATTTAAAGTATTAATTGTTATTGCAATTGCAATCGATTTTATTTATTCGCTCTGTGGCATACAAAAAAAAAAGGGTACAGGCTTTGTTGAAAGCCGAGATTACGATCCGAAAAGTTGTAGAAAATATCCCTTATATCGCCTTTGAAGTGAGTGATCCAAACGGAATTTATTTTAGTAGATTTTTTGGTACAATTAAAATACGGATTGATTTAATTTTACTTATATGAAGTCAAATTTACTGACAGCCATAATAGGTCGCACTGAGAATTATTTAAAGTTATAGGACACTTACCGGCAATCGTATAGCTGATTTTTGCTTATGTCATCAGAAAGTAGTAAGCTTCCTCTCTTTTGGCCAATTCAATAGAATTATTTCCGTTTAGATATCGAAGCATTTTAGTTAATGTAGCTTTTCAAAAGTTGGTGTCCAGTAATAAGCGAATGAAGTATTCAAAATGTAATTTAGAAAATATCAAACCTACTTGACTAGAAGAAAGTAAGTCATTAAGCCTGGGGTTTTGAACATATCGCACACCCACTTCAAAAGTAAGACAGCTCAAAATTTTTGATTTTCGAGTTCTTATTAACTATTCAACAACATTTTCATTTTCTGTGTTTCAGATTTTGATAAACACTCTTCCCTATGTTGTATAATTAAAATTATATCAAATAATGGTGGATGGTTTTGTTACTGTAAAGAAAAGTTTTTGAGTTGTGTCATTATCGATGTGGGTAACAGCCAAAAGCTGTTACTAACTTAAATCTTTATAAAGTTTGGACTCTGACTATGTCATCGGAAAGAAAAAGTAATAAAAATTTAAGTGTAATTAAACATAATCAGTTTTTGTTTTATTTTATTATATTTACAAAAATAAAGAAAATGAAAATGCTTTTTTTTTAATATTTAAAATTATAATATAACGATTTTATAATCATATAAAAAAAAATATTATATCAAGTGAAAATACTATT
Source organism: Tricholauxania praeusta (assembly GCA_949775025.1). NCBI lineage: Eukaryota > Metazoa > Arthropoda > Insecta > Diptera > Lauxaniidae > Tricholauxania > Tricholauxania praeusta. The sequence continues at coordinate 141,175,985 of OX459029.1, forward strand.
TAACACAAACACAAATTGGAACTGGAATGATTATAACGTAATAATTGAATTAAAAAAAAAGTTTTAATCAAAACAAAAAAAAAATCTTTATAGCTTTAAAACTCGAATTGCACACGTATAAACAAAATAAACATTATATAAAACTAAGCAAATCGGCACAAAAATTTATATATTTTGACGGAAGCGAAATTCACATAAATTGTTCAACTTAATTATAAGACAACTGAATTTTCAATGCTCAGTTAAATCTTATCGGAGGCTTAAAGGTCAGCTCAAAAAATAGTATACTTAGTCACTCAGATATAATTTTGTTGGACATGAAAAAATCAGCTTTCTGTAGCTTGATCTAAATTTTGCTATTTGACTGTAAGGACTCTTATAAAATTGAACTGTGCATTAATAACTCAGTTATAAATGTTAATACATATAATTTTTTAAACTTTCACTTGCATAAGTTCATTAACACATAGTACATGATAAATAGTTTATGTTATATAGTTATACAGCTTTCTTAAATTAACTTTCTAGGTTTTCGATTTTTGGATTTTTTGTTTAAAACAACTGCTGTAAAGTGAGTTAAACACAGTTAACAGAGTATTATTTAAGGGATAGTATTTTAATTCTGCTTTATTTTTAATAACAATCACATTTCCAAAGTAGTTAAAGTTTTTATTTATATGAGCATGGAAGTTATTTTCTTTTTTTTTTTAAATAGTGATTTCTTTGATTTTTTTAGAAGATATAAAAAGACACCGTTAAATTTAGTTATACATAATTTTAAAGCATAAAATAATAATGGCCCATAGAACAAATTTTCGTTAATTTGAAATTCATAGTTTAAAAATGTTTTCATTTCTACAAAAATTATGGTTATCAATTTAAAATGACGCTTATTATGTGTCCAACAAAAGAATATGCGATGGTAGTGGGCAACAGTTTTCTTTTGACAGGAATAAAATATATTTTTGAAAAGGAATTTTGAGCTTACCAACTATTACATACAACGTATGCTTGAAGTCGAAGCGAGACATGACAGTACTCGTAAACCTGATTCGAAATTTGGAAAACTCGTACTCTGAAATTGTTTAAAACTCTTTTCATTATCGACTTTTGAACGAAGATATTATTGCAAAGAAATCATTACAATAAAAGCTTCGAAAGTAGTTTTGTACGAATTCGGCTGCAAGGATATTTTAATGTTATCAATGTTTGCAAGCATTACTTGCGATCATTGTTTTTGTTCAGATAAGTGCTTATAATGTGCGAACGAACGCCCAGTGTAAACGCACAATAATATCGCATTTTAACTTTTAAATTCGAGACTTATTAGAGCTTGAGCCTGTTATCTACGTTTTCAAAAGTAATGAGAAAAAAAGGTTACTCACTCTTCAAAATTTATATCGAAGATAGTATGTACAGGAAGAAAAATATCCTCAAGTCTAAGAGACTTACAGATTTTCGAGAATTCATATTCAAATTCGAGGACATTTGGCAACTCTGAGTAAAGTTTATTGAGACGGAATTGCCTTAAAATTTATTTTATCTGTCAATCAAAAGCTCTGTAAAATTGCTCTACAGCGTAATTTATTGTTTACAATATTGGTTACACACTTGTTAAGATGAAAAATTCAACCAATTATTTTTTATTGATTGCGTAACCTTTCCATTTTTTTAAATGTAAGAGAAATGTGCTATTTATATGACCATCACTCAAATAATCACTATTTAAAAAGAAAAAATTACTTAAAAGTATTGCAATAAATATTTTATATGAAAGTCAAGCAAAACTATTTAACGTTATAGCATAATATTGAGACTTTTTATCAAATTTCTTATACATACATTTTATCATTCATAGGAAAAATATTTTTATAATATTATTTCAATTTTAAAACTTAACGCAGTTGCTTTAAACAAATCTTCTAACAAATAGCTAAAGAATATAGCACTTTTTTTACGAAATATTTCATCAAATAGTTTATTATAACATGATATTCATTTATCTGCAAATAATTCTCTAAAAGTAGTTTACAATTTTCTAAACATTTTTAATTTGTCAATTATTTAACAATTTCCCAACAAAAAATATATAAAAAAAATATAAGATTTTATGGTATACGTAATGCTTTAAATAGGGGAAATAAAACGGAAATGCATTACATTGTATGAGAATATTTTTTTTCTTTCTTGCGGATGTACGTATATATATGTATGTGTAGATCAAATTGTATACTCGTAAATATATAACATAAATGTTGTTTATTAAAATTTTAATAATCAATAGAAGAAATTTTCATGCCACAATTTGTTTTTCCTTTGTTTTTAATTTTCATATTTAATAATAATCATATAATAATTTATAATAATGTATAGTATGTATATAAATTTAACTGATTTTTGCAATTTTTCTTTTTTGTTTTAAATTTTAATTTTAATAATATTCATTATTAATTTTTTAGTAATTGTTTACATGTTGTTGCTATTACATCATTTGTTGTTATTCATGTTGTTTTCATAGTGTTTTGATTACTTTATAACGCACCAAATGGATCCAGTGGCACATTTTTATTACCTCCATTTGCTTGCTGCTGTTGCTGTAAATGGCTCATGGCAACAGGACTACTGTGCAGCGGTTGCGCCGCCATCATTGGTGCCATCGTCGGTGGTACCCCAGTCAAAGGGGCTTGGCCCATCATAGGTGCTCCCATCACTGGCATTCCCTGCTAAAAGTGCAGTACAAGTAAATGATAAAGAGAGAAAAAGAAAAAATAAGTTTACATTAGCAAGAACTAACCAAAGTTTAACTTAAAAGAGCAACATGCAAATTGTTTTCATAATAAAAAATAAAACTACAATTTTCACAAATTTCAGTATCAGGTTTTTTCAAAACTAAATGCAACAATCTTTCTTTCGAATTTTTCCAAAAAAAAAAAAATATGTAAATAAATATATCTCTATACAAAGGTTAGTAGTGTTTTTTTTTTTTTTCTTTTTCAAAATTACGCTAATTTTAACAATAAAAACAAATTAAATTTACAAATTAAACAGAATTTCCCAGTTTGAAAATAAAATAACAAAAAAAAAAAATACTATTAATTCAGTAAGTTGGAGCGCGTTCATTCGATATAGCGATATAGGGGAGTAGTAGTAGGTGAGAGGGGGATATAGTAGGCAGTGTTTGAGCGTGAACGAGAACGGTGAAAAGACAGCATAGTTAAACACAGAGAACGAGAAAGTAGGAGTGAAAGAGACAGTTTTGCCAATATTCAAATTTCGAAACTCTCTGCGCATGCGCAACAACTTTATCGAGCGCATTGCTTACAGAGATAAAGAGCACACGAGAGATCATACAGAGAGACAGAGGAAATGACAACTAATGAAAAAAACATACGTGGAACGGAAATGCAAAATTATTGAAAAAAATAATAGTGAGAGCATATCAAAATTATTTCAAAAATAAAAAAAAAATAAATTAACTAGCGTTTAGAAAAAACTAAGGAGTATAATTGAAATAAAACTAATAACTAAAAATAGATGACTATAATTAAAAATTAAAAAAATAAAAAATTAAACAAAAAACAATAAATTAAGAAAATAAAAATTACCGCTTACCTGCATATAATTTGGTATAACGGGATAACTAGCGTGTATATACGGATGGTTAATTGTGAGTGGCGCAGGACTTACTGTCATGCCATGTGCCTATACAGACATACATACGTATAAGGATGGTTTGGAATTTTATAAATTGTTCAGTTTTTTTTTTATTTATTTTAATTTTTTTTTTTTTTATTTTTGCAAATCAAATTTTTACACGTTTTGTTTTTGCAAATAAAAATTAAAGGAAAACAAATGAAATTAAAACAAAAATAAAAAATCATAAAAGGAAGTGTAAAGAAAGAGAAAAAAGAAAGAAAAATAATATTTAAATTAAAATTTTGAAAATTACATACATAAGATAAAAACTTAAAAATTAATTTAAAGTAAAAATTAATTCCTAGTAAAGGTGTTTTTCGGTGTATTGTGGTGTTGTATTTGTTGAGGTGTTTCATAAAGTGAACTTAAAAGGATTTAAAGAGTTTGTTTTTCTTAATTTATGTTCTTAGATATCCAAATTTTCCTGTTTTTGTAGAATTCAAAAATAAATTTTTAATTATTTCTAAAAAGTGATTTAGCGCAATTTAATGGATTTTTTTTTTTGTCGATAAAAACTAGATAATAATTGCAAGAGTTATTCCAAGATTTACTAAACAAAATATATCAAATAAAATAAACAAAGTTGCCACTACAATGTAAAGGTATGAAAGGCGTAAGCTATTAGGCAATTCACAGTTTATTGTAAATTGGGCTTGTAAAATTACATTAAATTACGTTTTCTATTTTGGTGAAAGAATCGTACAGGGAAAAGAGAGTGACAAAAACATAATTTGTTATCAAAGAATTTTTGAGCTCAGAGTTGTATGGTTTGACACATTGTAATTTTGTCACGTTACAATTTTACTATGAACTGTGAATTGCCTACGTATATATATAGCTGTTCTAATTTTTTGGAATAATTTAAAAGGGAATATTGTTATTTTAATATGTGTGGAGAACACAATGAATATGATGCTTTTTTGATTATGACAGGAAGTCACAAAATAACACGTAAAAGAAATTACGTTATATTTATGACTTTGGCTTTTGCAACAGAATAAACAAGGAATAATCCTGAAAGAGCAGCTTGCCATGATCAATTCTGCCAATCAAAGTTACAGTCAATCTCGTCAGGTTTTCGAGATATACTAAACTAAAGATGGAAATGAAAAATTAAAACAAATAAAAAAAAAAACTTTCATATTTCACATTAAAAAATGTTATTTAGAAAATTTCAAAATTATTCAAAAATTTTCCATTAAATTGCCTTAAATCTTAAGAGAAAAAAAAATAGTTTCTGATCGTAGAATTTACATAATACGCAAAAATTAAACAACCACCTTTAAAAAAATAACGCTAGCAGCCTATAAAAATAATTTTGCAGAAAACTTCACCAAAAAAATAGGGAAGATTTCGTTCTTGAATGAGAGGAAAAAATTAAACACACGAAATTCATAAGCTGTACATGAGGTGAGTAGTGATCAATGACGATCGAGTGAGTGTTGTTGGCATTAAAGTTAACAAAAATAATTTTAAGTTTTTTTTTCTTTACTGTGCTTTTTTCATCTTATTCAATGAAATTTGATTTTACAATTTTTTCTATCCATTTTTGTTGTGATTTTTTTTTTTTTTTTTTGTTTTTTCAAAATTAGTTGGCACAATTACTTTGTTTTTTTTATAGCATTTGTTATTTTTTTTTCTGTTAAAGAAGAAACTCACCATTGGACGATAGCCAGCACCAGTTGTAGCCGCCATTGGTTGTGGTGTCCAATTAGCACCTGGTTTCGCTGTATTTTTCGGAGAGTTCCATTGCACAGGTCTATGAATAATGGGATGGATGAATTGAAAGTGAGTGATTGTTTGCTTGTTTTTGAAAGATTGACTCAGTTTATGAATGCATGAATGTTTTATTGAGTAAACGTATTTGTTGAATTTTGTTTTTACTATAAAAATTTTAAGAAAATTCTAATGGTAAAATAATGCTAACAAAATGCAAAAGGTTTAAAGTTTTTATGAATTTTATACAAATCTAATAATAATTATAAGAACTATTTTTATCGGAAGACCCATGTTCTTTAGTAGCTAATTTTATGCATTTCTAAAAGATCTTCAAATTTTGGATAAGGGGTTTATTTACTTTTCATATCATTATTATAGTAATACTGATACAATTTAACTAAGTAAAGGATATTTTGAAGCTGTAAAATACCTCAAATAGTGCATACAAGTTCACTGTTTACTTGTAATTTAAACTTAAAATATGCAAATTTTAAACTTTAGCTGCCAAAATTGATATGAAGCTCAGTTTTTATTGAAGAAGGACTGGATTCACGCATGACTGTCACTCTACGTTGCAGTAGAGCCATGCATTTAAAAGAATTGATTTCTATTAAAACGACGAAATTAAGGCTATTAAGAAGATTCGCATTTTTAAAAGTAGAAAAAAACATCAACATTTTTTCCAATCTTTATATAGTTCACGAAATTGGTATTTGTACTTTGATGGAAATTAAATTCGTAGCTAATATTTTGATGAGTGCATGGAATTTGAAATTGTACTAAGAATTTGTACTCCTGTCTAATATATGAATTTTAAAGCTGATTTTAAATTTGCTTAACTTTGACAACTGCACTTGATATCTAATATCATTGAATTCGGTGTCAAAATTAGTTTGAGAATATCGTCAATAGCGGGCACGGAAACTATGTATGTACTGTGTAGCAGAAAATCATCATGTCTCGTATGTGTCTTTATAGTGTAGACATAAAAGTCACTTGAAAGACATGCCATCTCATGGGTTTATATTTTGCCTATTGTTTGTCTTTTTAAGGCGCTTTCCCAAACAAATGTGAGAAAAATCTGATTCACGTATAGCCAGTAGGATAGCGTGGACTATGAATCGTTGGAACATGGGTTCGAGACCGGCGTACAAAACGTAAGTAAGTTAAGGAAATTTGATACTAAAGTAAAAGTAAATATTCCTTATTTTCTCATTCTTTCAAAGATCTTTAAGACTCTAGTTTTTTTTAAATAACTCTATACAAGGCACTTGCCAGGGAACACAGTCTTTTAAGAGTCTTTTTAAGATGTCTTTGAAAGACTTCAGAAAAATACTTTACAGAGTCTCTTCAAAGATAACACAAAGGGAGACATATCTTTATACTTCATCCGCCAAATGGCTCTTATAACCCGTATAAAAATTTTATAAATATTATAGGTTGTCTTTTTACTTGTCTTTAAAAGGCCTTTAAAAGAAGCTATAAAGCCTTTTATTGTTGCAAGGGAATTTAATATCGAAGTGACTTCTTAGGTACCTACTCCACTTAATGATTTTTTTCTTCTATTTTGTAATTCACACGAAAAAAATCACTTCACAGGTAAAAAATTTGGTTTTCAGGGTTAAATACTTGGCACATGTGTATTATGTGATACAACCTTTTAAAGAGTACAAATAAGGCTTCTGTAAATTTGTTCGAATTTTCGTAATAGTCATATCTTAAAGAACATTACTTTTTTTTAAAAAAAAATATAGAGGCTGAATGAAGAGCATTAGGCAATTAACCATGCTGTCAAAGATGTAAAAAGATCTTCAAAATTTACGAAAAACTTACAGAAGTTTAATGTTTTGTACAAGCACCACATACTTAAAAGTTCGAATTTTTGGCTTAATAATGGTTCAAACTTTATCTAATAAATTATATTTTTTGAAATTTGAGGTTCCTCTAAATTTTTGAAAAAAAAGCTGAAATTTTAAACGGTTCCTGTGTACATTTATGATACAGGCACTATATACACCATTAGAATTTTCCGTGCTTTAAGCAAAATATTATTTAAAAAAAAAAAAAAATAATCATTTTATTTTTCTTTTGACACAAGTTTTTATCAGCCATTTATCAATGTACAGACTTGTTGTTGCATTCACATTGCAATTGTTGTTGTTGTTTTTTCTTGTTATAAGAGAAGATTATACGAATACTACGAGTACTACTCACTTTGCGCTTCCAGATTTATTTATATTTAAATTATCTACAAGTGACATTAGTGAACTATCCAAATCGCCAGTGAGTAATTTTCCAGTGCTGGCATTTTGGTGTTGCTGCTGTTGTTGAGTGTGTTGCTGCAACAGTTGTTGTTGTTGTTGTGTTGAAAAGGCGGCACCTGAAGTAACAACATTTGATTGATTTACAGCAGAAGTGTTGTTGGAGGAAGAGGAAACGGTGCCGGGTTTTAAAACATCACCCAATGCATCGAAACCTTTTTATGATTTTGGATTTTGTTTAAAAGAAATATTCATGGTTTTGGTGGTGTTGATGTTGATTGAAAGTGGTAGATAGTTGTGCAATTTGTATTGTAGTTGTTGCAGTTGTTACAATTTACCCATATTATTACGCCGTTAAATATTTACACATAAAAAGTGAGGACAACATACGTACAGTACAGCGCATATAAAAAAGCAAAGCATTTTTTTTGTTTTTTTTTTTATTTGATGATGGTTGTTTATTTTATTGTTGCAATTTTAAATTGTTGGATGAATCCCACACCACAAATAGTTGATATTTTATTTATATTGATTGAATTATTACGAAATTTTTTGTTTTGTTAATTTACAGTTTTTTGCAATGATTTTTATGTATTTTTTTTTTTTAAATATTTTTTAATGTTTTTGTGCCACCACAGGATAATGGATACAATTTGTTTAAATGTCAATTTGATTTTTTTTTTAAATGGTACAAAGATGTGAATTGTGAGAATAAAACATAAAAAAGAGAAAGAGAAAAAAACATTTACAAAATAAATATTTGATGACGTATTTTTAATATAAAATTTATATTTTTAATGTATGTGCTACTTTAAAAAAAATGTTGAGGATGTTAAAAAACTAAAAGCCAAGAATTAAACACAAAGTAAATAAACAAATTAACATAACAACAATAAAAGCAAAGTTTACACAAAAAACAAAAGAACATTTATTTATAATTAGATAAAATAAATCATAAAAAATAAGAGCTTATGGAAAAGATACTACGGTTAAATAATAAACCAATTAATATCATCACATTTTATCTTCAAATTTTTGCAGCAAAAAACTTTATACAGCAAGCACATTGAATATAATGAGAATTTTAGAGTTTAAACTTTGGATAATAAGTCAATGTATGCTTATGATTTATCTGCAAAAACATAAAATAGTTGACATACTTTTACTTTCCCACTAAAATTCCCAAAAAAAAAAAAAAACAAAGAATTTTAGCTCCAAGATCCCATCGCGAAATTTTTACATTTATATGTATGCTAATCGTATATGTGAAATGCGGTTTTAATAAAATATCACATATGCAAAAATTTGCCCCTACTGCAAGAAAAGGCTGTGCAGGCATAGCTGTCGGTTGTAATACAAAACCTAAGCAATAATTAAGAAACTATGAAAATAACAGAGAAGTTACGGTTAATGTGTTTCAATTGACGTCAAACGTTAATTCTAAAAACAGCATTGAAGGGCTATTAAAGTTTCATTGACGTCACATGAATATAGAGTGCAATTGTAAAAATATAATAAGGGTATTCCTCAAAACGCGTAAACTCGAAAAGCGCGAAACCTCGAAAGTTTTCGAGCTTGCTTTCGGGAACACCCATATTAATGCAAACGCGTAAATGATTGAGCAATGGCAATTTGACAGTTCGATCAGTGCTGCAGTGTTTTAGACAAAACGTCCACTATGCCGCAAAATAGTGAAAAAAATAAATTGATTCCATTTATTGAAGAAAATACTATAAACAATTTTCCTATGCCGTTTCGACAAAAGGTAACACTGATTCACTTTCCTACTTTTCGAGGATACTTGCTCAGCTAATTTCTCTAAAAAGTTTTCGAGGGTTGAGCAAACTTGTCTTCATACAAATTATTTTCGAGGCTCGAAAATGTGCTCAGTTTTCGCAGATTACGCAGTTTTCGATGCTTTTTTGCGTTTTCAGGAATACCCTCATTATCATTTAATGAATTTATTATGCTGCATTGTTCATTGAGATTTAAAATAAGATTTTCGATATTTTTGGATTGTAATCTCTGTTGTATGTATGTTAAATAAGCATTGAATCAATTTGCAAATTTACATGAACATCGGTCGTTGCTAACTGAATATAAAAATTCATTGTCATTTAATCATTATGAATACAGCTTAATAAATTATCTCTTGACACCCTTATTTTCCAAATGATTTCAAAAAAGATCAACCTATAATGATTTTTAGAAAAATATATCCACGACTTTCGATGGCTATATCTCCGAATCAACTTTTCATTGTATATTCGTTATAATTATCAAAAGCTCTGACCAAAAAATGGTTTAATAAGAAACATAGAATACAGATAACTAATTTATGTTCAGAATACGCATTCATTTAAAAAAAAAAATTTAGTATTTGGGCATTTCCACGAAAACGGAAGTTTTTGTCCCGTGCGACACCTTGGTTTTTTGCAATTATCTAATTAGGAGCTATAAATTAACCCTATTGTCAAAATAAAAATCCGTTTTATTTTGAATTTTTTTTTTTACTTTAAATGTATTCGACGGTCGAACGGGCCCATGGAAATGCCCATTTGAATTTTTTATTTTAACTAATTGTGTACCACTGTAGAGCAGCGCAGACATTTGAACTTTACGGGAATATACTGAATTTAGGCTTGGAATGTTGTGTTGTTTTAATTTACTTTGACTTTTTACTTTTTTCTCTGAAGTACATTGGAAATATGCTAAAAATTCTCTGAATGTACAGGGTATCTCAAAAGTCGCTACCTGATCTGTTTTGCTTATAACTTCTAAGCTAATTAATTTTTTCTGCATTTTATTTTCAGATAATTGTAGATAAGAACTCAAAAAACTTTAAAATTAATAATTACACTCCACAACAACGTGCTGCAATAGTGTCGATGTATGCATGAAATAATAATTCAATTCTTGCAACACAACGTTAATTCCGACAACGATTTCCGGGACGAAATCCTCCTTTACCATCAACAATTCGGCGATTAGTGGCTCGATTCGAAGTAACAGGGACAACGTCAGGAAGACTACGGGCAAGGGGTTCATTAGAAAATATAGATCGTGTAGCCGAAAGTGTAATCCAGAAACACCAATAAGAAGAAGAGCGCAACATTTAGGGCTTTCAAGATCATCACTGTACCGAAGCTTTGTGGTCAGTCCTACAATTATTTTCGTATACAAGATACAGTTAACTCAAGAACTGCTATTAAATGGTCATTAAAGCAAAACAAAAACAAATCAGATAGTGACTTTTGGGATATCACCCTGTATATACTAGATTCAATTCAATGTACTTAAAAAAGTACAATTGTACTGAAAAAAGTACAATTGTACTGAAAAAAGTACTATTGTACTGAAAAAAGTACTGTTGTACTGAAAAAAGTATTATTGTACTGAAAATCACAGTTGTACTGAAAAAAGTACTATTGTACTGAAAAAGTACTATTGTGCTGAAAAAAGTACTATTGTACTGAAAAAAGTACTATTGTACTAAAAAAAAGTACTATCGTACTGAAAAAAGTACTATCGTACTGAAAAAAGTACAGTTGTACTGAAAACAATTGTACTGCTCCAACCGATGCACCTTCGAAAAAGTTGGAAGTTCTTTTGGAGCTATACCATATCCCAGATTTTTAGAATTTAACATTGTAAGCGTATACCATTCTCGTGCTTACAGTTCAGTTCAAATGAACAAATTTTCAACGTTCAACAGTATTTCCGTCAATCGTCCGTATTGAGGGTTAGCCATTAGTGGTAACCCAATGTGCATAAAAACGAATGTGGATCCATTTCGAACCCGTTACGGATCCGTCAGCGCGGATTCCATTTTATTATGCTTCGACGAATCCATTGCGAACTCTTTTTTAAAATAATACGCTTTATGATCCGTTTAGTTCCCAGTTTAAACTGGGAAAATTTTCCAAAAAATGGCCACAGATCATTAACATAAAAAGCAGTTTTCAAGTTGTCATCAAAACTTTTATTTTCAATGTATCAGGGATACAAAATAGAGTTCTGTACTTATTTTTAGTTTAAATACCTTTGTTATATCATTTTATTATATCCGGTTATCCGTTTGATTTACAGAAAACGCATCCGCAACAGAACCGTATATGAATTCCGTTACGAGTTCGAGACGGATCCAACAAAACGGACGATCCTTCCGCTTTTTCGAAAGGAATTTCATACGAAAACAAGTTCGAGACGGATCTGAAACGGAATCCGTTTCGGATAATATATACGAAGAAGCTAGTCCGTTTCGAATTCGAAATGGATCCGTTTGTCATACTGGGAATTTGCCGAAACAAACGCTTGTGTATTCAAGGGAAAATTACATCTCTCCTATTAGCATAGTACACCTACAATTCCAATAAGTTGTCGAATTATTTCTGTGCTTATTGGTGAATAGAAACAACATTTAATTAAAGCAGGAAGAAACCATCATACAAAATTGAGGGACAAAACAGAACAAAAACGGCACTTTAATTTCAATTAATATACAAAGGCAAACAAAAATTAGAGCACACACACACACACAAACGCACACCACTTCGACCACTAAATTTTACCAGTCAAACAATAAACATACACACACACAGAGCTTGGCAGCATTATGGCATCATTGACCAAAAAGGATACAACACAATAAGCGCTTAAGTGTCGCTTCTTCACAGCAAATTTTTTTGAAATGTGTGCATGTGTGTGTTTTCGTATCTGTATACTGTATCTGTGTGTAGGTGACTGAGCAACGAACATTTTTACATTTAATTTTTTTCATTTTTTTTTCTGAAGCAATTGTTGTTACAAAAACAACCAACATAGCTACTAAAGCAAAGTGAGATATGGTTGTTTATAAAGTGGATTTTTTTTTTGTTGAGAAATTTTTCACCTGGTGGAAGAGCTGATATATTCGATATTTCTGTTGACGACGGCGATGGCAACGTTGTTACATTCATAAACAACGTTTGCGCCGTTGTGGGTTGAAAGAATTGATTTGATGACGACGGTGCCATGAATGATGACGTAAAAGGATACGTAATTTGTGGATCCATTGAATCAAAAAATGGATTAGGTAATGACCCACCACTTGCAGCAGTTCCCACCATACCATTTGCTGTGAATTTCAAATTGAAAACATAAAATTATACTATTTGAAATATTAAAAGCAAAAATAAAAAGTGATGTGATTTGCGTAAAGAGACATTATCCGGCCAAAGGTGAAAATTGATATTCCTATAGAGGGCATTTAAAACAATAAAACAAATAAAAAACCTTAAAAAGTGCTGACCTTAGAGATCGAAGTTAACAAAAAAAAAATTGATTTCGAGAAAATCGAGTTTAAAATATTGAAACATATGAAACTTAATTTATCGTTGCCAAGTTTTGAGCTTTGGGTGGATATTGTGTAGAAGGATACCCAATGTCATAATTCAGCAAAATCGCTAATTTTAACACTGAACGACATATTTTGCTCTGGCACGATACAAGGTCTCTTTACGCAGATCGTATCACAATTAATGAAAAATTTTCTTATCGCAACGATAATAATGGAGTTTAGGTTTTTTTAATGAAATGTTTTGCATACTTTTAGTTATGGCGATATAGCTTGTATTTACAAACATAATATGCTCCTCTACTTTGTGAAAACGCAATTTTACTTTGGATGGCCCCCGTTAATATGTTGTAAGGTGAAACAAAAAAGCAAATCTTATCTGAAACGAACTATTTTTTTTTTCACTATGGGCCTTTATGTATCACGATTCATCTCGTTTCGTCTCTAATTTTGAATCCTAAAAATATGCTATAAAGATATTTAGTTTTTGCGCTAGTGATGAAAACAGTTTTGGTCAAAATTTTATCTTTTACCACTTTTTTTCTAATAAGCTAAAAATTTGGTTTTATTTTAAGGTCATAAATTTTTTTAAAAAAAAAATTCACAATAAAATAATATAAATAATAAGTTGTTTTTTGACCAATTTTTAGAGCTTTTTATTATAAATTGATAGGAAAGGAGAAAAAAGTGATATAAGGTGAAGTTTTGACTAAAATGATTTTTATCACCAACGCCAATCCAAAAATATTCTACATCACCATAAGAAATATTTTTTTGATTTTTTCACATTTTTTTTTTCAATATTTTACAAAAATATACGATAAAACGATCTTTTTTTTTTGAAAATTCGGGCTCCAACAATCTTTTGCATTTCGGTCAGATTTAATTAAAAAATAAATTCATTTTCGACAAGATTTGCGCTCTCTAGCATTTTTTGTAACAACAAATATTTAAAAAAAAAATTCTTATATCAACTTGTTTTGCTCGCAATAAAAAAAAGTGATATATATGCGTTTTAACATATTAGAGGAGACTTAAATACATACATATGTAGCAGTAAAGATATCTATTTTGAAAACAATAAGAACAATTTGCAGCCTGAAGAAAAATCTTCCAAATGAAAGAGTGCTTTTTTTTGTACTTTTTTCATACAAAATACATAAAGCGCTGGCTTGCGCTTATAGAACCCTATATGAAAAAGCAACAAATACATGCAAGTAACAAATGTTCATACTCTTTTTGCCTTTAGAAAGACAGCAGTTTCATGTAGTATGCCTTATGATCATGTAATTATTTCACATAAATTTCAATTATAAATAATAACTGAATTTTTTTTGTCGAAATTTGATTGATTTGAATCTTGCAAACTTTTGGTACTACTGCCCGCGAAACTATCACATGTAACTTCAGCAAATGCATATCAGAATTAGTCACGAAGATCGTGTAATTGAACTCCAATAAGCCAGAAAGAAACCATCATAGGGTCACAATTATGCAACAATTTTTAAGAAAGTGGGGGGGGGGGGGCATTTGCCCCACAATTTGCAATATAAATACTGGCACTTTTCAAATAATTAATGTACTTATCTAGACGCTCTTTATTTCTTTTAATATAAATGGAAAATTTACTTTATCTATAGTTTTTAATGCGCTATACTTAAACCAGTAGAAAAAAAATAGTACAGACATGATTGGACATTGGACTTGCTACAGAAAGTTTGGTTACATATAATGATGTCATTAAAAATATTCGAAAACAATTTGTGTCTCTAATATAAATGCAATAAATTGACAGTCATTGACCTCATTTTAGTTATTTACTTTCCTCATACTTTTTAAACACTATCAATGGTGCAATCAATTAGGGTTGGGCAAATAAAAAATATTATCGAAATGTCGATGATCGATATTTCCAAACAGTATCGAAATATATCGAGAAAAAACATCGGATACATCGATAATCGAAAACCGATATTTTTGCCGAAAAAAATCTATTCTTACCGGCGATGGTGTAACTTTTCACGGTTGCATTTATTAGAGTACAAACAAAAATTATATCTTGTTAAGCTGGGACCACACGAGTGGTTTTTCAACGCGCGTTAGCTAACGTCATTACACAAATATAAGAAGATCCAATGTATGCGTCGCAATCAATTGGATACAGAGCTACCCTTAAACAAAAATAACGAAATTCGATAGTCGAAAAATAACATCGAATTTCGATACATCAAAATAAAAATATCGCCGATAATTATCAAAACAAATATCGGAAATATCGATAGTCGATATATTTTTTGCCCAAGCCTACAATCAATAAAGCCTGAAAGCCCAAATAAAATTTTACAAAATTAACTCCTCAAAAATGTAGTACTCGTATAAATGTAAGTAAGATATTCTTAACTGATGTGTATAGAATTTTGATACCTTAAATGTTAGTGTGAATGGAAAAATGTAAATTAAAACATTTTATAATACAAAATTAATTACTAAAAATGGGAAGGGAAAAAAAACCTTAAAATTAAAAAAAAAAACTTTAATCAACTTAATATAAGATATAAAATATATAAAAACGTATTACATACAATTAACTGGAAGGTATATGAGTTTTTAATGATAAAAGGTTCATTTATTGAATTTATGCTTATTTTTGAAAAAAAAAATTGTGTCGACGAAGCTTAAATCAATGCATTTAATACTAGATTGTATCGACATTGATAAGGGAAGTGAAATACTTGCGCAGTCATGCAACAGCAACAAGTATACGAATTTTGCTTAATTTTCACTGGTTAAACAACAATTAATAATATTGAAATTTTGTTAGTACCAACAACTATAATCATACAAACAGCATAAATAAACGAAGTGTTATAAACTGAAATAAATATGATAAATTAAAAATAATAAAAAAAAATAAAAACTGTGATTTTTACTCGTTATGTTAATTTAAAATTTATAATTTTGTTAAGAAATAAGTTCATAGGCATATGAAACATTGAAAAGAAGGTTGTGGCATAAATAATTTAGAATAAATTTCAAAATCAACATTTTCAGTTTGGTACAATCTAAGACTTACCCGTTGGATCGGCATTACCAAAAACTGATGAAAAGTTGCTGTCCGAAACAAAAGCGTTTGAAGCTGCAGCAGGTACTGAAGCGCCATTAAAACCTTTTTGGTTGTAATAGAAAAATATACTAGTAATTAATTGTTTCTCACACATTATTTAGTTGTACGGTAAAGATTTGCTATATGGTAATGGTTCCATTAGAAAATTGTGCGCCAAAATAAATCAAAAGTTACACAGTAAATTATAAGGATTGATAGTCAAAAATAAATACAACTAAATAAAAAAAAAATATATAATCAAAAAACTGCATGCTACCATTATTATGCATCCAAATATTATTGGCACCTGTTGCAGCAGGAGCGCCAGATGTAGCATCGAACATATCAGCAAATGGATTACCCAATTGTAACAAATCATCTGATGCTTTCGAAGCTGAAGCAGCAGCTGGTTGTGCTGGGGCTGCACCAAACAAATCAACTATCGGAACGCCAGCTTCATTAGCTGGAGGTGACGATAGGAATGGATTTGTTAGTGCAGCGCCTGCACCACCGCTGCTTGTTGGTGAAGAAACCTTCGACTTGAAAATGAAAGGGAAAAAATATATTAGTACCTTTTAAATGAACTTTTTTTCTCGCACATATTATTAAAATGTACGAAAGTGTAGGAACTTGTTTTTAGTATACATAGATAAGTTAAGCGATTTAAGTTATAACACGAGCTACTTACTTTGTACTGATTCATGGCAGCCTCCTCTTCGGCCAAAACCTGTGCTTTGAGTTGCTCATCAATGCCATTGGTGGTATCGAATTTAGTAGATGCTGCTGCAGTACCAAAGGAAGAGCTAGTAGAAGATAGGGCAGATACAGCGGTTTTTACGTTCTTTTGGTTGCTACTTTAAATTTTTGAAATTTTTTGCAAAATTCAATCAAGCGTTACGAAATTTAAATAAAGTTTTAATAATTATCAAAAGCAACAAAATTGGCAACCAAAATCACAAAATCAACAAAATGAAATGATGAAATGCATAACAGTGTAAAGAAACAAATTATGAATTACGAAAAAGGAAAAGGAAAATTAGGATACAAAAATAGAAAAAAGAAAATAATACGTAAAACGTTAATTAAAGAATCAACACAATAAAAGCAATATTAAATAAAACTAAATATTAAAAAAAAACTCAATATATTTTACTTCTAATAATATAAATTACAACGTAGTAAGATTAAGATCGTCTAAAAGTTTAATTCTAAAGCCTTACATAAAATTAAAACAAACGCGATTTAAAAAAAATAGTTCTTTTATTAAAACGATTTTTTCATAGTTCAGACATTTCAAAAATATAAAAAATATTATGTATATAAATACTTATATTAATATGAACATTAATTTGCAACAAAAATTCGAGTAGAAAATTCTGTATATGAAGTCTCATTCTCATAGTCATAAGCTTAGCTATTGATAAATCTATACTATTTGTATAAGATTGCATATATGGAAGTGGCTTGTAACGCTTTGGCGCAAAATATACTGAACCGATTTTAATATTTTTTTTTAAAAAACAACATATTTGTGCTAAAGAAGGCTATTGCATACTTATTTTTTTATTTTTAGAAGTTAAATATTCTTTTTTTAGGATTAAGTTGTTTACAAAACCTCACACAAAAATTGTCGTTTGGTTTTTCGTTCGTTAATGTTTGTCGTTGTTATTTTTTTGGTTTCATTTGTACCGTTTGTATATGGCTTCGAAGTTCAAAGAACAAATTCTCTTTCAATTGTTTTTTTTATTGTGTTACTTTTGAAGAGAGAGTAATTTTACTTTGGAAAAAATGCGTGCGAAGCTGCGGGTAACACTACTAGTTTTATATTATTTATCGCAATGAATCGAATTTTACAGAAGTACTGTGCAAAACGAATTAAAGTTTTTAAATAAGTTAATAAAATATTATGTATGAAATAAAAATGCATGAATAACCAATTTAAAATAAAGCATTGTATGTGAAACAGTTTATATTTAGTGTAGCGAAATCATTTTTCGCAAATTTCAATTATTTTTATGAACATCGAAAAAGTAAAATCAAAATTAGACCACCTAACAATTATACTAATGATACTACTTTTAATATAGTTTTCACATACAAGATAGCAGTAAATTTAAGCATAAAAGCAATTTTCTCATAATGACAGAACAGTTTCCACTTGTCATACAAATATACAGAAAATATTTTCCTAAACATATATTTTTTGCAGAAAGTGTAAGAAATAACACCAGCCTTATCTCAAGACATTTTCATTATTCACTATAAAAAATTACGGCACATCTTATGTGTCGCATTGGTTTGAATAATTCATAACTTTTATATTTAAAAATAAATTTAATCACTCTCATCATGAATGAACAATCTCTATGGTTTTTTTCAAATACCTGCTTTTCAATTGTGAAATTTTTTGGGGAGGGGAAAACATTTCTGTTGCAACTTCAATTAATTTTGATTTCATGCAAAATTAAGGTAAAATTGTTGGCTGATTTGAATTGGTAGCACTGACTCACTTTTTGTTCGTAAGAAATAGCAAAATCCGGGAGAACAGTTTTTCTCAGGAGATATAGATTTATATTGCATATACGAAAGAGGAGAATATATTTTTCCGAATAAATAAAACATTCAATTTAAATGTTATTTACACTGGTTCTGGAAAATTATTTTTATCAAATGATTGCCAATTTCAGGCTCACAATGGTGAGAATGTAGTGGAAACTACATTTCCTAAGAATTTCTGGCTGCAGAGCTTAAATATCAGTTTGGATATTGGCCTTCAGTTCCTTGATCGTTGCTGGCTTGTTAACAACATAAGCCAGGCTGTTAAATTTGGTGAATATGGAAGACAATTGAAAGCTTATAAATCGTTCGCCAAAAATGTTCATCAAAAGCATCATACTTTTCGAGCAGCTGTAGATTTTTCACAAGAGATGGTTTCAAAAGTTGTTTATCACCTTCCGATATTGCTATTAAGGTGTCGAGCATCATATTCATTGATTGAATTTATTTTGTTATTTAGCTCACTCTTGAATGCGAAAATGGCGATCATTTGAAAGGCAAACTTTGCAACAATTACAGTAATGTAAAATTTAATTCAAATTAAATCATTAATTCCTCACTAAGTAAATATTTTTATTTGTAAATAAAAAGTAATGAACTATTCAAACCATTAAGTTTTATTTCGCATAGGAATTTGCTGAAATTTTACATCAAGCCAGAAGTAGTAATTGAGAAGATATTGCCTTAAGAAAATTGCATTTAATATAAGAAATTAAAAATATAAGTCCTTGACTTAAAATCTATAAGTACAATGATAACAAAATAAAAAGAGCTCTATTATTGAATCCACATATATGTATGTATAATAAAACTAAACTAGGACAATATCTCAATAAATCAAAGGTTTTCAAGTGAAAAAAATTAGTATACAGATAAAACTCTGTGGAATTGTTTGGTTTAGTGTAATAAAGTACAATCTGACTGGTGGCAGTAGGTGCCGTGACATAATCCCCACGGACATAATCCCCATTTTTGCTGTGGGGGTTATGTCCGCAAAATTTTCTGACATAATCCCCATAAAAAAGCGGACATAATCCCCAAAGCCATGGGGATTATGTCCGCATCAGTGACGGACATAATAATGGGGGTTAACAATAATTTTGTCTAGCTACAGTAATTCCACATAAAAGTCAAGGTAAGTGGGCGGCCTTCGGCAACAGCTCAGGATTTAAAACTTCCAAAAATCCAACACCGGCTTCGCGGGGGCCTTCGTCCGCGGATCAGTCTATAAAAGATCCAACACCTAGTTTGCTAGCCACAGTAATTCCACATAAAAGTCAAGGTAAATGGGCGGCCTTCGGCCGCAGCTCAGGATTTAAAACTCCCAAAAATCCAACACCGGCTTCGCGGCGGCCCCATGGGGATTATGTCCGAAAATTTTGCGGACATAAACCCCACAGCAAAAATGGGGATTGTGTCCGAAAATTTTCGGACATAATCCCCATTTCAAAAATGGGGATTATGTCCGTGGGGATTATGTCACGGCTCCGTGGCAGTATTTGGCGTTAATAAAATGTTTTCGATTATTTACTCGAAAAAGTAGATTTATTTGCAAAAGTATATCAAATCATAGATATAATATAATATTGTAATTGCTATAAGTTTTTGGTCAAAATGACCTTCGTTTGATACAAATGTTTGCCACCAGTGGAAACACTCTAACCAAAAATTACCACCGGGTTTCGTTTTTGGACTAATTTTTCCAACCTCGGACTAAGAAACGTATTTATTTACCGCCTATACTATATTTTTTTAATTTAAGCTCAAACATTTTAGTTTTTAATTTAAGCTTTTTAAGTGCAATTTTTTCCATTTGATTATGATGCCGTGTTATTTCTTTGTTTCTGTCTCTTTCAATTCTGCACATTTGTGTCAACTTGGGTTGAAGATTTTTAATATCTTTGTGTATTTGATCAAGCCCACAACAAATTTTATCAAATAATATATTCTGTTTTTCTAGTTTTGAATTGGACTCAGTAGATTCCTTTAAAGTTTGCTCAACTACTGTTGATGTTTCTATCATCGTTGGTATTTCATTTGATATGGGCGCTGGCCATAGTGAAGGTGATGTTAGCGTTAATGTTGAGCCCATTTCTTCTTCAACTTTTTCACCTTCGACTTCGAATTCATTTTCATATGCTTCCTCTTCTGTCACAATCTCACTATCAAATTCATTTTCGATACATTCATTTTCGTATTCGGTAGACTTTAGCTCTTCTTCGCAGCCATTTAAAACTTGCGGTGATTCAGTTGCAATTGCTTCCTCCGCATTTGAAATATTGTTGGAATTGCTATTGAATTCAACTTTATTTCTCCAAATTAATTCATTTAATATAAGGAGTTTTCGTACATCTGATTCCAATGTACTTAACAAGCGTCTGCTCAGCACTTTTTTCCTAACATCTCGCGTGTATTTGGCCCAAATCTTTTAATGTATGCATAACAAATGGAATTTATTTAATAACAATGTAAATAATAAAGTAAAAAGTTCTAATCCTACCATATGCCAATGTAATAAACTTTTTTCAGGCGGACCATGTAAGTTCATCTCTTGAACTAACGTTTTCCAAATTTGTCTGCACTTTTCAGTTTTGTATTTTTTGTATCTACGTGCTATATCTGGATTTTTTTTCATGGTCGAAACCATTATTGTAATTTGAGTCTGATTAGGTTGATTTGCATTCGATCTACCGTAAAAAATGAAAAATAAAAAAAAAAAAAAGACCTTAATGTGGGAATACTTACATGTTAGCATTTATTGAAGGATGCGCTAAAAAACTTTTTCAACGAAGTATTTTTATGGTAATAATTAGTATACAAAGAAGACAAAAAAAAATCACATTTTCAAAAATTATTTTTTCTCGCTAATACTTAATTATTATTGTTTTGTGCGTTTCGTAGAGGACGCAAAAAAAATAGTCCTCCTAGGCATCGTATATAAAAAGTTTGAACATCATTTTAAAGCAGATATTTCTTTAGGCTTTCTACCCGAATAGGCAAATAAATAAATGGCGCGTATTTAGAATAGCGCGTGGTAGAAAACTTAACGGCAATGAAAAACGCATTTAAAGATGATCGTCTTTGCGTATAGATTTGCGGTAGGTTTTTATAAAGCTATTATTTTTTTTTTTTTTTTTTGTAATTTGGGCCAAAGCCTTAAGTTTAGACTTAAATGCAAAAAACAAAATTCGAAAAAATTGTATTTTTTCTTGCCTTATTTATATAATACTAACTTAAAGTTATGTAACGATACTAATATAAAAACTACTTAGCATTTGCGTGAATTATTTGCAAGTAAAAACTATATAACACAAATAATAGTGACTTATTTCATAAAATTGTGAAACAACTACAGCATTAATGGATTCAGTAATAGGGCTCTATTTCAATATAATCTTAATTTTTATCCTATAGCAGTTTTATTATTAAATAGTTTCCTTACCTTGCCGTTTGTGTTGGAGTATTAGCAGCGGAGGTTCTGCGCCCTTCAAGTGTAGCCAAATGTTGCTCCAACGCATCAAGCAATGAGCTGGGTGCTTTTGTCAAATCTGGTATGTCACCTTTATCAATGCCAACATTCTATATAAAAGAAAAACGAACTTAATTAACTAAGCACATTGAATTATAACAGAATTTTATTATATAGTTTTTGAAAAACGATTTTAATTAACATTTACAAACGAAATGTAATAATCAATCAAACGGAGTCAAATTCGCTGCACATTTGCAATCCTCAAATTTAAATCGTTGATTATTGGAACATTACAAAGTTTGAAATCATATACATAAATTTTTATGTAAGTATAGTTTAAAGAACCCTAAATTAGACTTTTTTCTACAATTTTAGACTATCATACCTACACAACTTTATATCAAATACCATTTTGTTACACAACTAGCCCAAGCCACAAATATTAAGTTTGGTATGTGAGTTACATCGCATTTTTTTGGTATGACCGGAGCCTTAGACCTTTGTTTCAGCGAATAGCAAGTGCTTATTACCAAGGAACTAATATCATAAACCATGTTTAAAAGAACATACAGTTCAAATAGCAAATGAAAAATACAATCAAATTTAACCCTGTAGCCCAGCTCTATTTGTTTCCAGTTCGGACTTAGATCCCTCTTCGTTTCAAATTTACGTCTTCGATCTCCTGAAAAAGTTGATGCAATGAGAAAAACCTTACAATTAAGGTAGATATCGCTGGCGAAAGAAAAATCATATGCTACCAAGGTCACTGAAACGGTTCTTATCGAAGAAACTGAACGTGACCGTCATCTAGACATTGACGCGTATGACTTGGAAAAGTTTTGTACCAACATGACATTTAAAATTTTAATTAATTAATTGACGTTGCTAGCTCTCAGTCTATAAGAAAATCTAATATATTAAATATAAGAAAATTCTCAAAAATCAGCAATTCATTTTGTAACCTATAACAGTGGTGATCCTCATTAAAAAAACTCAATTTTTCTTGTTGTGCTTACGTTTTTAAATAGGTTTCTTAATTGCTCTGATTAAACTTAACTTTTATACTTATTTCTCGATGAGTAAAAGGTTAGCAAATTATTTAAGAAACGCGTTTCCTAATTACGTCAGTAGAGGTTTTTGTCTTGTAAGCGATTTTTACATATATTGTTAAGGTCTAAACCATATAAAAAATATAAGTTTTCAAACTTGTAAAAGTCCACAATAGTTCAAAATCAAAAACTAAAAAACAATATAATTTGCATGGTACAAGTTGTATCGATGATAACTTTTTAAAAACTAAATTTAAGGCTGAGACCAAATTTTTTCATTTCATTTAATTTTTTTCATTTCATTTCATTTATTCGCAATTCTTATTAGCATATACACAATTTAACATACAATACTAAGCACAATTGAACTTAAATTAAGATAAATAATTGAACTAAAAATAATTAGAATCTAAATAGCGTAGAATAAAAATTATAATAGAGAGGATAAGCACGTAGAAGAAGAACACCTAAAGATGAAAAAAGATTTAAGAGAAGTGATGAAAGAGTAACATTTTGAACCTCCTGCTGTTTCCTGAAAACCTTAAATCACGAGGAAGTGAGTTCCACAGACGAATAGTGCTAACGAAAAATAATCTAGAAGAGCTTAAATAGTTGAATGCAGGAATGATGAAGTACATATTTCTGGCTGACTGGCAGAAGTTTAGTTTTACATATAAATAATAAAAAATATAAAACTTATTATTATTTAATATTAAACTTCTTATTTTGAGGTATTCTACTATATTGCAGTTTAGGATAGGCTTGCTGAAAGAAGAGATATGATCATATCTACTGAGAGCGTACACATAACGAGTTACATTATTGTAAGCAACCTGAAGCTTATGAAGTGATCGAAAGCCAAGCTTGCTGTATACTGCTTCTGAATAGGTTATTAACGGAATTATTAACTGCACAGCAAGACGCCTTCTTGTGTCAACAGGCGTAAACGCAGAAGGCAATCTAAGCTAAGCTGCGGTTCTGAATGAATCCAAGACTAGTAGCTTTTTGTACTAATCTCAACTTCTTGCCATTTAGGAGTATATCCGGTAAATTTTCAAGGGAATTACAGTTTTTTGAGATCGGTAATACAAAAGATAAAAGGATTCAAACACAATTTATTTAAAGCAGCCCACTTGCTTATATTTTCAAGATCATTATTCAACCTACAGCATAGATCCTCAATAAGGCTAATTGGACGGGACAAGTAGAACTGAAGATCATCTGCATACGCATGCCAGTTGCCAGTAATAGAAAAAATGTCGTTTAAGAATAGAGAGAATAAAAGGAGACCCTTGAGGTACTTCACAGAAAAACATCTTAAGCCCAGATTATTTTTTTTATTAACTATAAAATATTAATGTGAGAGCAAATAAAAAAACTGTTATTTAAAATTAAACGCCCTAATGATCCAATTCATTTTGTCTCACTACCACAAAATTTTTTATAAAACTTAAAGATGTTTTCAATGATAAATTCACACATACCTCAGCAACTTTTAAAAATTCACCAACACGATCCATGCGAACCAAAAACTTTTTATATAAATCTAAAGCATCGCGCGCCTGCTTTTTATTCATATCAAAATACTTTTCCAATAAATTTATAATTCCATCATTGTAACAGGCAAACAAACGTATGAGATCACGGAACAAAAGCATGAAGCTCATGTTAATAACACCTTTAATGATATAGAAAAAAAAGGGTTTGAAAAAATGGCATGTAAGTATATGGCATCTGTATTATGCGGTGATTAACATACCATTAGTTAGATCATTAGCTTGACAATCAAATTCCAACAAACCGTCCAACTGTGCCTGCAAAACTGGCAATGTTTTCAAAAGCTTATCGGCATTCATGGTGCGTAAGGAACCTTCTTCTTTGCTAAGTTTTAAGAAATATTCATAGTATATGTAGTACATAACTTTCAATTCGAAAAATCAATTCAGAACTTACCCACGCTTGACCTTACAGAAGTCGAAAGCCATCGCGCGATATGAGAGTGATTTCTCATTTAAATACTTGGCATAGCGACGTATAAAAGGTGACATATCGTAACCTGTAGAATAAAACAATAATTTTAATGAGCAAAATTCTACATAACTATAATTCTTCATTTTTAATACTACTATATATCACTAAGTTATTGTGCTAGTTTACTGTTTAATAAAATGCTTAGGTGTGTTTTACTTATATAAAATTTAAAATATTATGTTAGTAAAAATTTTGAAATGGTGCCTATTTGACTACGATTTGCATTAGTGGTTAATTTTCGAAAGTGATGAAAAAGTACTCACCCATTCTGCCACCAGGAACCGACATTCCACCATCTTTAGTTACAAAGCATAGGTATATTTTGTAATATTTTTTTACAATTTATTAAGTTTAAAATAAAATTGATTTTATTTTTGTTAAGACACAAAAAGCCAAAAAAAAAGAAGAGAAAAGCAATTTTTATTCACGTTATTAATAATTTGATTGTTAGTGTAGTGTTAATAGCAAGAAATGAAAAAAGAAAAAGAAAAATAGAAGAGAAAAGAAAATAATGGAAAAGAAAAATAGAAAGAAAGAAATATAAACAAAAAAGTTTATTAGAGCAGGTTGTTAATATATGATAGTTAATTTAATAGGTATGTGTGAATTTATAAAAAAAATTAAATATTTCGAAAGAAAATTTTTAGTTTGGAAAACTTAAAGTAAACTCATAAAGATGCTTAATTTGTACAAAAATTTGTTTTTTTTTATTTGTTTGTGTTCTATAGGTACAGTGTAGTGTATTTTGTTTTTATAAATCAGTTTAAATTCTAATTTCATTGATTACCTTGAACACCACCTTTGTCCAGAAAATTACTGAGATTAAATGTAGAGTTGCTTGAAGCTAAATACTGCATAAAGCGCTGCAATTGAGAAAAAATATATATGAAGTTAATTTTTGCTTAACAATATTAGTTTTTATATTATTTCCATTCTCAAATATCTTTCTAAAACACTGTCATCATTGTAAACTAATGGACAGGAAAATGGTATTAATGGGTTCATAAAAATAATACGGTCTATTCGGTGGGCCTTACACAAATGCTAGATATATCAGAGACATTTGCAGTGTTTCTACTTGCTTAAGCTGTTAGGTTATAAATTGCTACATATGTAGGTATATTCAGCTTAACGCCGTTGAGGCATTCTGGAAAAACGTAAAGTTACATGGAGGCAAAGAAAATATTTGTTTTAACGTGTTGTGCTTATATTTCAACATTTTAGTAAATACAAGAATTAAATTTCTTCTCTTCACCGAAATATGATGAGTTGAACTGTGAACCCATTAAAAATATGCTCATGTATATAAAAATAACATTAGGTACCTGAGTAGGTATATACACCAAAATTGTGTTTTATTTTATTTAGTTTTAAAATTTCGTTCAAAATTGTAATAAAATGATTTACTTGAAAATGACAACTTCTATTGAAAAAGAGTTATTCTTAAGGTACAAAAGTTATCCGTGAAATGAGTGGTACCTATACAAAATATATGCAAAAACTTTATTTCAACCCAAATTGGCAAAAATAGTTAGAGCCGTCTCCGAGAAACAAATTACAGACAGAAAATTATTACTCTTTTAATAGTATCAGATAAATGGATGGAAAACCGGATTATATTCAACCTGCATCGACTACAGCATCGATTTTGATAGCAATAGCCACAACTGCATCTGGGATGCAAGCAAAACTCACTGCCATCAGATCAGATCTTCCGAAAAGTAGGTCTGAAAAAAAAAAAGCATGTCCATTTGGCCAACCTGTTCCAGCAGTAATTTAATGATGGGTATTGAAGCAAAATATTGTTATTACTTGTTTATAAAATACTTTGCTTTTGTATAATTATATTGTATTTTGAAAATTCTGTATTTTGTCAAATGATTAGAAAAATTTTCTTTTCATTCAATAAAAATCTTTCTGTTAACTGGTTATGGGTTCAGGTCATCGCATTTAAAAAATAAAAAAAATATCTTACTGATAGCTCACAATAATTAAACCCATTCAGAAGTATCAATAGTATCAATCAGCACGTTGGAGCTAGGAATTGGAGTTCCTGGAAATGTGGAAGAAGCTGTTAACACTTTATGAATTCAAGTCGGACGTTAACAATCATGTACTTCAGCAGCAATTTTACGATCTGAAGAAGTCTCCATCAGAATCTATAGAAGTTTATATTTCAAGGGTCGAGGAATTAGCTCAGCGTCTGAAAGATATGGGAGAGCCTATCTCAACTAAAATGATGATCACCAAAATATAAATGACTTTGCCATCAAGCTATTGTGATTTCATCAGCGCTTGGGAGTCGATGTCAGAAGAGCAACGCACATTGGAAACTTTAACTAATCAATTAGTGCTAGAGCAGTTTCACATGGTTGCTGACGAAAGTGGATCAAGTGCTTTTGCGACGAAGAAATTTTTGAAGAACACAAAAAAGAAGCCAGGCAAATGCTTTAAGTGCAACAAAGATGGGCATTGGAAAAAAGGCTGCCCATTAATCAAAAATAACAAGTCCGATTATTCCAACGCTTTTGTGAGTGACAACTATCAAGCGATCGAGTCTAATGAGAAATGGTACGTTGATTCTGGAGCATCTGAACATATGACGTCGCATAGGGAATGGTTTGTAACACTCGAAGAGTTTGACAACTGCAAATATGTTCGAATTGGAGATGGTTATACATTAAAAGCAACTGGAAAAGGCAATATAGAAGTTTTGATGTAAAATTCTAAAGGTTGGCAGCAAAAGTATTTGGTCAATGTGTTGTATGTTCCACACATCAAAGTTAATTTATTCTCTTCAAATATTGCAATGGACAAAGGCTACATAATGCAATCTGATAAAAATATTTGCAAATTTTATCGAAATAGTAAAGTTGAAGCAATTGCTGTGAGAAATGGAAAACTTTTTGAGATGAAGACCAAGTAATCAAGGTGAAAATAGAGAAGGATACAAATTACGTAGCGAAAACATCTGGCGGTGAATTTTTGCAATTGTGGCACCACAGGTAAAAATAATAATATTAATTACAATGATGATGTAAGAGATGTTTGCGAAGGCTGCTGTTTAGGAAAACAACATCGCTTGCCATTTACATTAAGTAAGAATTGTGCAAATAATGTTGGAGGAATTCTGCACGCAGATGTTTGTGGTCCTATGGAACAAGAGTTTCAATAGGTGGATCGAGGTATTTTCTTTTACTAAAGGACGACTTCTCAAGATTCAAATGGATCTATTTCCTGAAAACGAAGGATGAGGTTAAATATAAGTTAATTAATTTCCTACGATTGATTAAAAATGAAGGCAGAGGAACAGTAAAGGTATTCCGGTCTGACAATGGCACAGAATTTACCAGCAACGGAGTAAAAGAACTACTGGCTGAAAATGGCATTCAACATCAGAAAACCGTATCGATTCCAGATTATAGAGACATCTATGTTAGAATCAACTAAGCGAAAAGCACCTTCGCTCGTCTTCGTAATGTCTGCAAGTCTTCATCTTGTCAGTGATAACTAAGCTTAGTCTTCGGGTCCTATGCAAAGGCAGTTCTTCCATATGACTGTTAAACTAGGTTTACCAACTTTTACACAATTGACGATTCTATGAGCCCAATTCTAAAAATTTTACCCAGAATCTAAAAAGTCGAATAAGATGCCAACAAAATCTGATTTCCGTTCACAGCGAATATTAAAATGTTACGGAAATCAACAACTGAAGTTTGTCGGCAAGAATTGGAGTGCAACCCTCAGGATAGGAGAAAACACGGCCATACGGACAAAAATAATTTAAATCCGGGAAGTGTTGCAGAGAATTGCAGGCACTTGTGAGGCATTGTTCGTGCACGTTGGAAAAATTTTGTGAAGTCCTTTACACCGTGAGGAGACAAAGCACAAAAGAGATAGAGAGAAAAATTGCATAGACTTTTCTGCAAAATTAATTGTAAGAACTAAGCAGCCCAAAAACCGATTCTGATTCAATTGCTATTAACTTTTTTTGCAGATAATTTAAGGGCTTATTATTAAGGTACAAATGAAGCATTTTTCCAAATTTTTATAAAAAGTAAAAATTCTTAATTCAACAATGTCTTTATTTCAACAATATCTCGGAATAATTTGAAAATTCAAAAAATTAAATTACATTAGAGCTATCTTAAAATATAATTTAATTCTGAGTTGTAGATGAACCAAACTCCAAAAATCATGTGAGTTTTCATATTCTGATACGAAAGTTCCTAAAGCATCTGTACTGTATGGATAAATGTTTATAAGCGATTACTTAAACCAGTCCTTAAAAGACTCAACTACTCGTATAAAACTTATACATTTGTGACAAATTTACTAAAGAACTACATGATTTGGTATGTATGTTTGCTTACTTACCTCATTACCATATGCCATTAAATGATGTGTCGTTATCAGCGATTTATAAACAACCACCCAGCTTGCATTTTGTGAGCGCTCAATGAGTAAATTAGCCAAATGTGGTATTGATACATTCGGCTCATTTGTGCAATGTACCAGATCTGAAAACAAAGAATAGATTAATAATTTTAAGAACTGAAAGCATACTGATGCATATTGCAATTTTAATCTGAATTTCGTGTTGAAATTTAAGACAAATAGCAATCAAACTTTGCTATCAGTCAATTGCAAAAGGCAAAACAAATATATGCACGTTTTTTTTATTTTTTTTTTTTTTTTTTTTTCTTAATTCTGTTTGTTGTGTTTGTTTTTATCAGCATATAGCTTATAATCATTAAAAAATTATCATAATTAATGCATTTCAATAAGAACATTTTGCAAGTTTCTGGGGGAGTTTATGTGCTATACATATACGCTGCTAGTTTATCATTAACAGCAAAACAACAAAAACATTTTTAAAAATAAAAGCTAAACAAAATTGATAACAAAAAATGATTGTAGAATCTGTTTGAGTGCAAGCAGCACAAACATTTCAACATCATTTATTTTAAAAAATAGGGGCGTAGTCACTAATAGAAAATGATTTTTATTCTATGCTAAAAAAAAATCGGGTTGAAATAAATATAAGTGTTTCTATTTAAATTTAACTTTTAAAAACTCTGCACAATAGTGCAATATTTCAAATAATGCAGGCTGACTGACTTCAAATTGCGGAATTGGTTTCCAATTAAATATGTTGTTTTTCAGAGGAAATAAGAGAACAACGTATTCTTCCGATTTGAATGAAAAACATTTTTTACGAATTTATGCGCATTTCAATAGAATTTTTTTCACTATGTTTATATTTTGCTATGATTCTTAACAACTCAATGCAAAAAGTAACACATAATATGCATGGAAATTCTTACTCTTCGGTTAACAAAGCTTACTGATGAAACCATGTAGCAGTGGTTGAAACTAGTATAAACAGCTAGTTGCCCATTTTTTGTTCTTTTATGCATATTGCGCTTGTAATTTTTTGTGTTTTTTACACTAAAAACACTGAACAGGAAGCTAAGTAAAAAATGTGTTTATATACATATATGTTCTAATGTCACGTGCGTTATCGAAAAACCTTATTTGTTCTCATTTCGTGATAAATATCAGCAGCAATTGTGTGAAAGATTTTGTTTAAACAACATTTCATGTATTTAATTAAAACAATAAAAAACGTGTGCATAAAAATAAAATGTCAAATTTTTAGAGCTGTTGGAAGTTGATCTCGTGCGCAATCGTAAGTGTAAAAATTTTGCAATCTTTATATGTATGAATAAGCTGTTGCAAAACGGTTAAGCCACTTATTAACTGCCATAACTTATTTACTGATTAACTTCCTATTTTCATTCTTAAAATTGATTTCACCAATGTAATTCGACAATAATTGATATTAAATTTGTTTTTTAATTACCATATTATTCTTAAATATAAGTGAACCATAATGGAAAAATATGTAACGTTCGCAATATTATTATAATTTCTAAAAAAATAAGATTTTTCAATCAAACGAAATCTAATAAAAAGTGATATTATACATTACATTTTAAGATTAGTCATATTAAAAAATGTTGGCATGTTTCGCTGATTTCTACTTTTCTATAGATGGCTATGAAAAAACTTGCATTTTTGGTCCCGTACGAATAGTTTTCTTATTGTCTTTAACTTGAAAACAGTATTACGTCTGCCATCAATTTTACCACTAAATATAGTGCTACCAAAAGACTATTCATTAAATTAACAGAAAAAGAAAAAAAAAAAAGGTTTTACCTTGACTTTTATTCCATTTTAAAAGTTTACGATGATCCCGTTCGACACCATAGAAATACCCATATACAGAGGTGTGAAAAAATAATCGACTCAATGAAAGATTTTTCTATATTTTTCGACTTTCTGTCGCTATTGTTCCCTAATTGATTACACTAAGTTCAACTATCTTTTATGTGGTTTGTTCTATAGAAAAATAATGTCATACCGCACACTTTTTATTTTTTTGTGACTTTGTATGACGAGTATATGAAGCTCCAAGTGTAAGCTTACAAGCTTACAAAGTAATTTCTCCAGCGTAATTTTGCTTTTTATAGTTTTTTTTTGTATGTTTTCTGATTAAAGGTGATTGAGATAAGCTTTTTTACTAAGTTTTTTAATTATTTTAGATGTGATTATAAAAGATAAAGCAAAAAGTTTTAAGCCTTTGGTGAATTCATGTGATTTTTTGTAAGAAGTGAGTGATGGGGAAGTTATCGGATTTATTTCCAAGAAAAAATGCTGTAATTCAGTGCTTGTTGGATGAAAAAAGATATTCGCAACGTGAAGTAGCTACAAAAGTTGAAGTTTCGACAAAAAAAATCTGTGAGTACAATGAAGATATTGTGTGAAGCTGAGTTATCCCTTTTTTGTGTTGAGTCTAATAATTTTCACACCTCTGTAAAATGCATATTTAACAAAAAAAAATAAGATATTTTTTCAGTGTATTATTTCCTTTTCTTGAGAGTTTATCAAATTAAGAAGAAAAAAAAGCTGGCACTATTTTTTCCGTAAGTCCAATAGTTTTCGAGCTAATAAGTGAATAATCAAAATAACAGTAAATAATATGGTGAAATATTAAACTTTCGGTGGCTCGATATACTATCGCTAAAATCTTAATTTTTTTCAAAATTTTTTATTTAAGCATTTAAATACGAAACTTTTGTCACAAATAAACATGAGAAATAACAGAAAGTTTTCTTTAATACGGGAGATGCAGGGAAATCAGTTAAGAGGACGATTGGAACTACTAATGCAAACTAAAAAGGTAAAATGGCATTCTAAGTCTAGTTCCAAAAAGAACATATAATTGATTCACAGAAAAACCCTTTCACTGAACTGAATTTTTCAAATTATTTTTCAATGTTACTGCCCTAAAAAGAGACAATTACTCTAGGGTACATAACATTTTCAGCAGTATGGAACCTTCTAGTGAAGTGTTAAACATTGAAAAATAATCAGTACATAACATGAAATAGAAGTTTGCAGTGGAGCTATTACTAGCTCTTATTAAACATTGTTACAATGAACTCTTGCAGTCAGGTAAAGATCAATAATTCTGTAAACTGTTACAAATTGATCAATGCTTTTATTCAACAAACATGACAAAGATAACAAATGGATCAATGTAATCTGGTAATTAGTGACATATGTTTCGGCTATTACCACACATATACATATTTATATACATATCGCTTCCTTACTTCAAGACTGGCATAACTCAAAAAACATAAAGTGGGAGAAAAACGAATTTAAAGTTTTCCATAAGTTGCTTTTTATATGAAAATGATGAAAAGTATGTCTACATAAACTCTTCTCACAAGAAAAGTTTATGAGATACATTTCTTTCACATTCTTTTCACACAAAATAAAACATGAAATGGCGGATATTTCTGCATCATTAACTCAAAAATCACGTTTTTTTGAGTTATGCCAGTATTGAAGTAAGTGAGCGATATGTACAGCCGTTGAAAAATACTTAAGAACGGTGTTTATTTTTAATTGTAATAGCTTTTATTCATTAAAATTTTTTGAATTTCTTAAAAATTATGCTTAATTTTATGAAATAATGATATTTCAATAATATTAAAACGAAAAAATAAAATATTCTGCTTCAATTACAAAAAAAAATCTACTTAACATGAAAAATATCAAAAATAATGAAGAAAAATACTTAAGAACGATCCAAACAATGATTGGAAAGTATCAAAAATCAATTAAAAAATATTTAAAAAAAACGATCAATACTTTGTTGCAAAGTCTTTTTGCTTTATTACAACCACACAACACCGTTGCATCGATTCAATTAAGACCCTGCATCGTTCCACAGGAATGGCCTCCCAGGCTTCCTTTGCTCTTTCGAATAACTGGTCAAAATTGGCAATATTTTGCGTATTGAGTGCATTTTTCAGGCCATTGCAAAGATGGTCGATAGGATTGAAATCCGCGCTTGAGGATGCTCAATCCAAAACCGGCCTTGAAAAACATTTTAAGCAACTCGAGATGTGTGTTTAGAGTCATTGTCTTTTTGAAATTTTCATATGACCGTCAAATTCTCTTCGGCCCATGGTAACATTACGTTCTGGAGTATCTCAACATATTGAATTGCATCCATAGTACCTTCAATTCGGTGCATAAGCCCGATTCCACTCCACGAAAACCATTCCCAGATCATTATTGATCCGCCACCGCTCTTGACTGGTGAAACGTAATTTGGATCAAATGCCACTTCTTTCTACCATCTGGTCCTGATCTATTCATCTTTGTTTCATCACTAAAAATATAATGGTGCCACTGGTTTTGAGTCCAAGGGATGTGATTCCGAGCAAATTCAACTCGTTGTGTTCGTTGCTACGCTGTGACTTAAGGTTTCTTGCGGGCCAAAGTATGCTTCACCAGTAGTCAAGCGCGATGGCGGATCAATAATGATATGGGGATGCTATTTGTCGAAGGGATTCGGGCCAATACACCGAATTGAAGGTACTATGGATGCAATTCAATATGTTGAGATACTCCAGAACGTAATGTTACCATGGGCCGAAGAGAATTTGACGGTCATATAGAAATTTCAAAAAGACAACGACCCTAACCACACGTCTCGATTTGCTCAAAATGTTTTTCAAGGCCGGTTTTGGATTGGGCATCCTCAAGCGCGAATTTCAATCCTATCGACCATCTTTGCAATGACCTGAAAAATGCACTCAATACGCAAAATATTACTAATTTTGACCAGTTTTTCGAAAGAGCAAAGGAAGCCTGGGAGGCCATTCCTGTGGAACGATGCAGGGTCTTAATTGAATCGATGCAACGGTGTTGTGCGGTTGTTATAAAGCAAAAAGACTTTGCAACAAAGTATTGATCGTTTTTTTAATATTTTTTAATTGATTTTTGATACTTTCCAATCATTGTTTGGATCGTTCTTAAGTATTTGTCTTCATTATTTTTGATATTTTTCATGTTAAGTAGATTTTTTTTTGTAATTGAAGCAAAATATTTTATTTTTTCTTTTTAATATTATTGAAATATCTTTATTTCATAAAATTAAGCATAATTTTTAAGAAATTCAGATAATTTTAATGAATAAAAGCTATTAAAATGAAAAATAAACACCGTTCTTAAGTATTTTTCAACGGCTGTATATATAAGCATACCAACTGTACTTATTTAGTAAGTACAGTACTTATTTTCAGCTTGCCGTACTTATTTTTTAAAGCGTACTTAATTTGTACTTGTTTTTCAAAGCGTACTTAATTTGTACTTATTTCGGCAGAAATCTGTTTCTCAAGTTAATAATAAATATAAATATCATTTGCGCTGGCCCGATGATTGCGAAATAGTTGTAACTAGAATTAGTTGTAATTAGTATTTACACACGAATGTTTCAAAAATTGATATGTGGCATCACTAAATTTGAGTTTGACAGCGCAGACTTGTAGTTTTTAAAAATTTCAAACCTACTTTCAACTTTTTGTAGGCATCGAAGCATTGACAGATTTTGTGTGAGAGAATCGGATGGGAAAAGAGAGTGACTAAAATAAAATTTGTAAACAATACATATTTGCTGAGAAAATCGTATGGGATAAGAGAGTGACAAATTTTAATAGATGCATTCTATGTGTGTTGAAAAGCATACGATGCATGCATGCTTCGGATCTTCAGAAAAAATATCCGCAAATGAAAAAAGGAAGAACAGAAAGTGATATACGGTGTAATTTGTGCGACGCGGAACTCAACATCGCAAACGCCGAAAAGAGTGAAATTGATAAGCATTTGGAATCCACGAAACATAACTTTTTTACTTCGTCAGCCGACACCACCCTTACGGCATGTGAAGGCGTTTGGTCATATCATGGACCACGCTTACAAAATATTCCGCACAAGCTTCGAAATGCGTAATTCTAATTGAAGAATAGAAAGAGAAGAAATTGTTAGAATTGTTGAAGAGCGCTGGGTTGAGATCTTTAAGCACATGGAAGCTTCACAAGTGCCTTATTTTGAATTTTCATTCTGTGCCTACCTGGAATGAATGCACCAGTGGAGCGCGTCTTTTCATCAGCAAAAAACATCTGGAAAACCGAGCTCTCTCGGCTTGAAGTGAACACTCTAAAATCGATTTTGCTTGTAAAAATAAATTTGCAGTATAAATGCGTCGATTTTTACCATTTTTTGAAATCGCAACCGCAGCTATTGCGACAAATTTCGTGTCAAGAAAAATACAATTTCAAAGAGCAACAGCGCACCGTGGCTGCTGTCGGTGAAACTGCTGACGCTAAGGCTGAATCAAGGCTGATTTCAATAAAGAAATTTCGGTATAAAAACAATAGCTCGGAATCATGGTGTAATTATATGGTGGGTGCAATACAGGATCGTTCTCTTACCACTGAAGCACACCGCGTTGACAGCTGGTCGTTGCATTTTTTCTTTGTTCCATTTGATTTTCTCTTTACTGCACCCACCATATAATAACACCATGGATTGATATTGTACTTATTTTCAACTATTGATTTTAGGCAAATGTACTTATTTTTTCAAACTCAAAGTTGATATGCTTATGTATATATGACCAATTTTTGGTTAATTTGTACTAGGATTTGACCTTTTATGCCTGACTGAAAAAGTTCATTGTAACAATGTTTAATTAGAAATAATTACCAGTCTCTAAAACTAAAGTATGTAATTACTAGCTCTTTTTTATAACTAGTTTGCACGCTAGTCCAAACCATTAACACAAAATTTCATATCAAAATAAACAAAATTTAGATGACACACTTAAGCTTAACAAAATCTTCACTTAGTTTGTCAATATAATAAATATATAAGCCTGCAGCTTTGCGAAATATGAAGTGATTTTTTTTATCTTTCGAACTATGAACTACATACATCGGAAACGGAACAACTCTAATCCCTTTTCAACTGTTATAGAACTAGTTACTTTTTGAAATTTGCTGAGTAAAAATAATAAAGAAATTTCTATGAACTATGCCGGAACTGATATATTACAAATGATACATCACTTTTGAGCTCTTCTTTACTCTAAGATAATACAAAAAAAAAACGAATTGACAATGAAAAAACCAGAATAAACAATTACTTAAGAATATTGATTTTAAATATGAACATATTTCCACTTTTCACACACAAAAGCTGAGCAATGAGTGAAAGAAGGAGTGAAAGGGTTTGTGGATAAACAAAAACAAAAAATAGACACATTTTCACTGCAAGCGTGGTGAGTGAGTCATCGGTAGGCGCCTTTGAACAGCACGTCAAAATGCTATTGAGAAGTATGCAAATTGGTTTTAAGTCTATGGAATGGACCTTTAATCAACAACAGCGATTTTTTTTTTTTGTTTTTAGCTTTGTAACTATGGAAAATGCAATATTTCTACAAATTTATATTTTCTTTTTATTTCTATGCATAAATTTAACAGCCAATGACACCACATTTCTGGTACACAATCATACAATATCACACGATATTGCAAGAATTTAACAAAGCAGATAAACAAATAAGCAAAAACAACAACAAAGAAAATTAGCATTTATGTAAAAACAAAAGTTCATTCATTAAAAATAGTGTGACAACTTTGTCTTTATTAAAAAATTATTAAGTAAATAATGAATGGTGTTTGCAAAGCCAAAGTACTTTCAGCACCAGTTGTTTGAAATTTCAAGCGAAAAAATATTTGTAAGCATTTGAGAGTTATGCTTAGTAATTAATACAATTAAGCTAGTAATTCTTCTTATAGCACATTTAAGCTAGAAAAATGATTAATTGTTGGTTAATTTTAATTTGTTTTAGGTAATATTTCAATTTTAATTTTAAATTTGCATTTAAGATTTTATTACAGGTACATGAACTAAACAATGCCCTGTCCTCAAATACGGCCCAGCCTTTAAATTATTTGTTCAACGAATTTCTGCAATGCTTAGTAAAATTTCCAAAATTAGTTTTTTATGGTATTTAATATATTTTCATTTGAATGAATTGAGAATGGGGCGAACAGTGAGACAGTATAATTATGCTATCCACAATTGCATTCACAGCCTATGATTTACTAGTTATTTTGCACTCGAAATTATATTGGTTATATGATTTTAGAGAATCAATATCAGAAAAAAGGGTAAAAGTATATTTTAAGTGATTTTCAAATTTGTTTAAACATTGAGTAAAACAAGGTTGTTTAAATTTGTTATTGTTATGTACTTTTTACAGATAATAAGTGAAATGCAGAAAACAAATGTTTTAATAACAAAAAATGAAAAAGCGAACAGTGAGACATTTTTAAAAGCGCAACTTAAAATTCATGTCTCGCTGCGATTCTTGCGATGTCAAACCGGCTCCTAGACAGTAAGTAGGTAGTTCTCAGTTTATTATAAGAGGAACAGATTGATCTAGATGTTTTACAGGTTTGTAGACTTCCAGTGGTTTTCGGCTATAGATAGAAAATGCTAGGAAATTCTCTTCCGAGAGAAGTGAAAACACGTTTGGGTGCTGCTTCAATATTCCTGTGGCCTGGAACCCATATGAGAGTAATGTTAAATTGGTATCCTAGCCTGACAAGTTCTTTTTCACATTGTTCTACTAACTTCGATTTTATATGTGCCGAGCTCAAAGCTTTGATTGCGGCTTGGCTTGTGAGAACTGCTATCTTCTTCTCTGAATTATTATAGCCCACTAATCTGCATGCTATAAGAGTGGCGAAAAACTTCAGCCTGGAAAACGCTAGCTGAATCAGGTAAATGGAAAGATTGAGAGATCTCTGAGTCTTTTGAGTAGACTTCAGCGCCTACTCCACAGTCCATCTTAGAACCATCGGTGAATATAGTGGTTTTACAATTTAAGTTGAGAGTACCCTTTTCCCACTGAACTCGCTCCGGAAACTCACCTGAAAGTTGTTTTCTTAGCTTAGTATAGGACATATGTAGTCCGTTGGGGAATTTGAAAGTTCGATTGGTAAGGTGTCGAGTATGGAGCAATCTCCAAATTACTTCGGAACGAATTACCAGCTTCCCTGAGTCTGATTGCACTGCACGCAGCAGCTGCATTGATAAAAATAATTGGGAGGTTGCAGGTGTAGAAAGCTGCCGTGTGACATGATCTCATAGCCCCCGTCTCACCGATACAGGCCGTTCTTTGCACTCTACTCAAAATATGCACTTACTATGTTTTAAGTTTTATTAAGAGCGAAAGGCGTGTCCATGAACCGAATCCGCCCATTTTCAATACCGCGAGCTGTGTTTGTGAATTTAGCATATGCATCAAATTTTATTGAATAATCTCGCTTGATTTTCACGTAATCGTGATTTCCACTAAGAAACAGCGACATGCGGACTCAGAAGGTAACGCTGATCATGAGCATTTATACTTTTATATACCTGCCACGCCCCCTGTGTGTAGGGTATTAAAATATTTAATCTAACCGGTAGACCGCAACATTCCCTAAAGAAATAAAGCACCCAAAATAAATATGATTTTACATTATCCCGCTAACAATTGTTTCATCCACCAATTAAGGTGGGCGATTCCTTTAGACAGGGTAAAATTAGTCATTTTTCACTAATTTTTTTAAAGATGATAAAATATAATTGGATCGTTTTTAAATTTTAACATCTTTTTATTACAGTATTAAAGTGTAAAAAACATGTACTTTTTTAAACCTCCTGTGCGTGACAAAAAATACACCTTTCTCCAGGTGACAAGGTACCTGGGTACCCCTTCACAAATTGTATGAAAATTTCAAATTTTTTAGCTCGAACTGTACAAAATAATAACATCGTTCCAATTAATCAGGTAAAACCACTCATATGAAAATATAATATTGATATTATGGCAGGAGTTCTCGTGAAGTTTCAGAATTGTAGTGCATGTTCAAAAGTAAGAAATTTTGTTTTGAAAATGAAATGAGTATCCGGGAACCCTGTCAAACACAGAAGAGTTAACTAAATGGCGGATCTGCAGAATATCTCTTCAGTGTGCCTTTTCAGTGACATCGAAAACTGCTGCAGCTGTAAAATTTTTCTATCTATCTAAAAAAAAAAAAAGTATTCTTTTTTCGATTACTAATATAGTGAAGGGAAGGAAAAATCTATAAAATAAAAAAAAAATTAAAAATTTAAATTTATATCGGCTGTTTAATCAGAAGTTTAAACTTTTAGGTATATCCTTCCTCTCCTGATTGGCCATTAACTTTTTGAGCTACAGCACGAGCAGTTTTTGCAAATACAGTTTCCGAGATAATCGCGCTTAAAGTTTCAATACGATATGATACGACGGTATGCGGACTCTGACTATCTTAACAATAACTCCATAAATATTCAATATTTTGGGTTTTTCCTATTTACAGTATACTCTTAACATATTATAGTTAATTTCAAATTATGAAAAAAAAAATCCTTTTCTTGAAAATTCTAAGGATATCGCCCCCCCCTTAAGAGCGAGCTTTTCAAATCTTTATTTCTACACGTGCTCAATATGATTCGTTCAATTTTCAACAAATAATTTTTTTTACTTAAAAATGTAATTCAGCAATTGCTATTAATTTTTGTTTGTTATTAAGTGTGTCAAAAATACTATGTACTCCCACATCTTTACATATTTATACTATACGATATTTTACGTGAATAGAGTTACTTCATGGATTACAACAACATGCTACGACACACAATATATGACGTAACAGATGATAGAGAAAAACCGAATCATGACAAGAGGTATGTAGGAGATGGTAAAGTTAACATTGTTACAGAGGACAGCACGGTATTTAAAAAAAAAAAGGGAGGCACGTAGTAGGAAGCGAAAATTTATGCAACATGAAAAGCAAAAAATAAAAGCCATTTCTTCGCAAGGTTTCTTCCTACAAACAACAAAAGCTGTGTGAAAAACAAAAGTGAAAATTTTGCAAAGAGCGACAAAAAAAGTAATACAACAGCAATGAACAATGCTGATGGCTTTTTTTTTGCAGTTGTTATTGTTATTGATTACACAGTGATTTTATACAATCAAACATATTTACAACTGATAACTGTAAATTAAGCAATTTGTGTTTTTTTCGAGAAAAAAAAATTATTTCTATAGGCAATATGATTTTCTTATATACTTACAATCCAAATGTTTCTTTTTTGGCCCAATGCACTCTTCTGTTGTGGCCTTGCATACAGATTTTGCCAGACCTTGACCGGCAAGACTGTGCCTAGCGGCAAGCAGCCTATCGTTAATTGTTTGTCCAGCCATAGTCATGATTGCAGCTGTTTTTTTTTTCTGACTGTTCACGTGGGCTGCTACTGCAAAAATGTATTATTTTTATGTTTTAGAGTAGAATTTCTGAGTTATTTCCTTAGCAAATTGCTGCAATAATTTTTATTGTTGCTCTTATTGCTGTTGTTAGTGTAAGTTGTTGCTGCTGCTGATGTCGTTGCTCCTAAGTGTTGTCAATCATTTATTTAATTTATATAAATAAAATATCGATGCTTGCTGGGCCGCATGGGTCGCTTAACTATGCTGAACTGCGTAAAGTTGTGTGGCGTTGAGTTTGTCCACGAGCTTTGAGTCTAATTGTTGTTATTGTGCTCAAATTACTTTGCTTTTTTTCTAAAATTCTTTTTGTTATTGTTGCCACAGTTGTTGTTGCTTTAATATATGTATATGTGACGAACGCTGTGATCAAAGTTCCAGCTTTGATTTTTCTTGCGGCTAAACGAAAAAAACAGTGGGGAAATGTATAAATACCAAAGAGTATATATGAAATTCGCTCAATTCATAGGTGCTTTAGCATGATCGATTTTGATCAAGTTATGCTATAGATAATAATTCACGGCGGGATATTCTTTAAACAATTTTTTTTTTTAGTTTTATACATCGATCAGCTCTGAACCACGCGAGCGCCAAAGTTAGGGGACGACCAGTTTGACTCTAGTTGATGAGAGTGTTCTCTGCCCTATAAAATTTATCAAAGTCAAGATGAATGGTACGTTACAGTTCTATCAAAAAACTGTTAACGGGGGTTTCCAAGCTACAACAGTATTTTAAGCTGTTCCATTTTTTTTTGGAAATTTGGTAAACTTTTTCAACAGCTGACAGAAATTTCCTTAGCCAAAACATATCAAAACTAAGCGTTCCAGCAAAAACATTTTTTGACCGGAATTTCGCACTTTAAAAAAATTAATTAATTTTGGATATTATGAAAAAAAAAAAAAGAATATTCAATTTCATTTTTTTCTGAGAAAAACGTTCACAATGATTAAATAACGTACAAACTTGTAGCGGGTATGCCATTTTTCGGGAAACCACTCATGTAAAATTAAAGCTTTTGTGATCAATTGATTGTTATTTCAAAACAGCGTTTCATTTTATACGTACGCACATTGCCAAGATTATAAGCTAAAGAATGCAAATTTTAACGCGTTTCAATTTCTTAAGGACCTCTTTTGTGGAAATTTTATGATGTGGTATATCCCCTTAGGATTTGAGTTTCGTCAATACTTTCTTAAATTAGATGTACATCATGTCGGGATCTTGTGCTGAGATAGCACGAATTTATGTAGAAAGGGGTTTTTTCAAATCAAATTTATTAATTCTGTGGTCACAAGCATTAACAGTTTAAGTCGTGTTCACATAATTAACATAATAATCACATATGTGTGATCTGGCAAATTTTAAGAGATCAAGTTTTCTCTGTTGTTTCAAAATGTTTTTTTTTTATATGACGTTAAAATACCGTTATCCCTGCGTGTAATACGTGCCAGATAAATGCAAATAAGCTTTTGGGATTTAAACTGTTCAACTTCTTGCCATCGAGACTATTATTTGATTGTTCACATAATTAAGCCAATCAAGTGTTTATTTTGAAAATTTGTCAGGTTTGAAATTAATTCTTTCTTATTGAACCTAAAATATCTGTGTTAATTGGCTTATAAAAAGTAAGTTTACAGAATGTGCATTAAAATGGACAAAAATAAGAGCTCCATACCAAGTGAATGTAAGATCATCCGGGATTTGTTCCAAAAGCACAAATGCATTACAAAAGTAACCCAAGTTTTGGGATTTTTTCGAGGAAAGGTCGAAAACGTTATAGCACATTTCAAGAAATACAACATTTTTAATAATTTGACCCGAAACAAACCACGAAAAACAACAATCTATGACGATAGACGACTAGTTCGTTTGAGCAAGGTTGATCCTTT
This sequence comes from Tricholauxania praeusta, assembly GCA_949775025.1. Taxonomy (NCBI): domain Eukaryota; kingdom Metazoa; phylum Arthropoda; class Insecta; order Diptera; family Lauxaniidae; genus Tricholauxania; species Tricholauxania praeusta. The sequence goes on from OX459029.1 coordinate 141,218,865, forward strand.
TTTGACGTCATCTGAGCTGAGAGTTCAGATGGAACAATTTTTTAATGTAAATGTGCTCTTTGTAACTGTACGAAGGCGCTTGAAGGATAATAATTTCAATGGACGTATTACTAGACATAAGCCAAATGTCTCCAAAATAAATATTGAAAACGTCTACGATTTGCAAAAGAACACCTGCACAAAGAACCCACTCTCTGGAATTTAATCATTTTGAGCGATGAATGTAAGTTCAATACCTTTGGGAGCGATGGAAGGCCATATGTGAGACGTCCTCCGCCATGCGAACTAGACCCAAAGTATACCAAAAAGACTATTAAGCATGGAGCGGTTCTGTACTGGTGTATGGGTGTTTTGATTCGCCTGGCGTTGGCCCAATTGTCCAGATCAATGGAAAAATTACCGTAGCAATTAACAAAGACATTCTGAGCAGGCACTGAGATAGTGATTTTGTAGAAAATTTGCCATTACCTTAGGTGTTCCAACATTATGACGACCCAAAACATACTTCTCGGGTCGTAAAATCGTGGCTTCAGCTGTAAAAAATCCGGGTTTTAAGTTCTCCAGCGCAAAACCCCGATTTAAACCCCATTGAAAATATTTGGAGCATAATTAAAAAGTTGGTTGCAGCCAAAAAACCAACCAGCAAAACATCATTGCTTAATATAATTGAGGAAGAGTGGGAAAAAATTTCTCCCGATCTTTGCCTTAATTTAGTGTCCTATATGAGGAACAGGTGTGCTGAGATTATTAAACAAAAATGGTTCCCTCCCAAATACTAATAAGGTAAAAATAACATTTGGTTAAAAAAGTAATTTATAAGGATCTTTTTTAAATTAATTACAGATGGCTTAATTATATGAACACTGATGTCACGAGAATTTTAAGAAAATAACGATACATTTTAAATTTCCATTAATGGATCAAAATGTTTGTATCATAATTTTGTTAAGTACCTTTTTGTATAATTAAATCTGAATTAAAAAAAAAAATGTAATAATATATGACGAGAATTACAACTAGTACAATCTGGTTCAATGTAAGTGGCTTAATTGTATGAACACCAGTGTATGATCACAAGGCAAAGCAACACAAGTTTTGTACATAATAATGTGACTTATACTGTTTCGGTTTGTCATTGTAGGTCGACTTAACTGTTTTTGCTTATTGCCACAGAATTTCTATGATTTGCAACACCCCCTAAGGTTCGAATATCAAAAAATCTTTTTCTTAATGACACCTACACTATGTCAGAATCCTGTGCTTCAAATTTCATTGCGATTGCACAAATATGTGAGTTTGTATGGGAAAAACAAAAGTTCTGTGAGATGGGATACCCTCTTGGGATTCAAATATTAAAAATCCTTACTTGAATAAATCTATGTCGGGATTCTGTGTCACATCTTTATTGATTTACCGGCAGTCAGTTTGGTTTGTCAAGGATAACTTTTGTGTATTTCAAATCGTAAGTGAACATTGAATTTTATATAAAGATCAAATTACTTTTTATGTGACACCCATATTTTCTAAATGGATCAGATCATGGAGTTCCAAAATTACACCTGAAACTAGATCCAAGCGACATTTTTTGATTACACATACTTTCCTATAATTAAGAAACACGTTAGGAACACAGGTTTAAATAAAATATATTCCAACGTTCCAAAACTGGACTTAAGCCAACAAATCTGTGTCCTAAGCCAGATTTGCTGAAAATATTTATTTTGAGCCTGTCGCCACAATGGTCATAAGTTTTTTCTTATCACTTTTTTAACAAGTTTCCGCCTCCCAAGCATGAACCAACTCAGTAACAACAAAACACTCTACAGTTCGACGCCCCTAATTAAATTATTAGGTTATGTTGCTGTTTATTTCCACTGCTTTTTGGAACACAACATCGCAAGCGATTTTTGATGTTGACCTTAATTTAAAGTTTTATTATTACGCCAATTAAAGATGTTTGCATTTACATCAATTTCATTAAATTTCCATTAAATCGAGAAAAAACAGAAATTTTAACTGTGGCCAAAAGAAAAAAACTGAATTGAAAAGAATATGACAACACTACAACTCTGGCGCAACATCCCAAATACAAAAACGTTTGGTGAATTTTGTGAACAAATCGATGCAGCCAACGGCGGCGCTGCTGCTATAATTACTGCCTTGGAAGCGCTGCATCCACATTCAATTTGTCCCGAAATTCGCAGTAACAATTTTCAATTTTGTGTCTACCATCTTTACGTATTGCGTACGCAAGCAGTTAATTTTTTTCACGATTCCACTTTTAATTTGCTCACAATGATTTGGTCAATTTAGATTTTTTTTTTTTTAATTTTAATTCTTTTAATTTTAGCACTGCAACACTCACTTTTTGAATTATCAGCTTTTTCTGCGAAAGCTCGAAATTTTTCTTGAATTTTTACACAAAACTTCAAATATTTTATTCACTTCATCACCTTCCGTGGTTAACTTTTCATTATTCGATTTTTCTCAGTTTTGTCCTTTCTTTTTGGCTGGTTTGTCTATTCCGTTGTGTCAGTTTGGTTTCATATTTTTCTTTCTCATACAGAAAGTCAAATAGCCACGAACAACGGCAACGATGCCAGCAAAATGCAAATGCCAATGGTTGAATGAAAATTTTAAACTTTGTGTAAAGTTCTTCTGATCATGATTCAATTAATATGGTCACACCGGTACATGATACAATACTACAGGCTACCGCAAGCTGTCAAAATTTTGAAGTCCAACACTACTATAGAAGACTTCTTCCATACTATATACTATTCCAGCTATTTTTATTGTACCTGAGGAAAGTGATTGTGTTACTTATACTATTTCGCTCTCTTCCTTTAATTTTAAGATATATTTTTTGTAAATGACACAAACGTCAAAACAACTGATACAAAACTTAATGAGCAAGAGTTATTTAAACATGTATTTAAAGACTTTATTAGTATTTATCTGTAAAAGAAAGAGGGCCATACATTACAGTCCTCAGTTTTATTGTTATAAACTAGACGAAAGTACCATAATTTAAATTGAAATTGAAGACTTCTTCCTGAGATGTCAAACAAGAAAACAATTCAAATCAAGCAAAACAAACAAAACGTGTTGATATGTATTAAGAAACTGCATAATTCAAAATTTGTGTCTTGTGCATACGATTGTGACAATTGAAGAAGTCTTCTATGCTCTCCCAATTTTACTTTTAAAAATGTGGTTAACTTAAGACTTGAGGTCATTTGAAAAACTTTTTTGAGATTTTGTTTGTCAGTCAAACAAAAATTAGTTTTTGAGCACACTTTTGTTCTTGTAAATGTGCACCCGTCAGACACCATATGATTTTGACAGTTAGGTCATCAAAGTTTGCTCTCAATTTTTAGTTTGCTAGACACTTCATTCATAGGGCTACCAGATGCGATACTAAAGTAGCAAAAGTGCTACTTTTGCAAGGACTTTGCTACCTTGTTTTTGGTTTTGCTACTTTTTATGTTTGCAGTGTAAAATAAAATATTTGAACTGAAGTGATGACCTTTTTTTTTTTTTTTTTTGCTCATCAAAGTTATTTAAATTATTGTTTTAATTTGTTAATTTGCTGGGGTTTTTTGTTAGGAAGTGATTACCTTTTTTTTTTTTTTTGCTCATCAAAGTTATTTGAAATTATTGTTTTAATTTGCTGGGGTTTTTTGTTACGAAGTGAGGACCTTTTTTTTTTTTTTTTTTTGCTCATCAAAAATATTTGTATGAAAATTAAAAAAAATTAAGGTTTTCATTTACAAAATTCCAAATTGATATGTGCTACTTTTGTACTAAGGATGTGCTACTTTTGTACTAAGGCCATCTGGTAGCCCTATTCATTCAGAATATGTATGTGCAAAGCCATGGTGCAGTTATCTGACCGGATCAACGATTCAATCAATTGATTTAATCTAATGTAATTGAAGCCGTTATACAAATAATTGAATCATGACTGAACCTTTTTGGATATCATGAGACTGATTGACGATGACGAGTCTCGATGTTCAGGAAGTTTTTAATATTTAAATTTGCTTCCCCCTCACCATAATTTAACTATACTATAATTAAATCATGACCATCACTATGATAACCTCTAGAGTCAAAATTTGAAAGCACTGTTGTCATTGTTCATCTGCCATATCACTTCATTCGTGGCATATTGCATTTGATTTGGAATCGTGAAAAGCAACATGAGTATAAGAGTGACCATTCAGCCGATTCAATTTTAAATTTTTACTCAAAAAACGAAGTCTAGTTCTGAGCACAATTTGACCGATATGCGATTGCGAGAAAAAATCAAATTGAGATAACATGATTTTTTGTAAATGTTAGAGCGAGAAGCGCAATGGATTTGCCTCGATTTGTTTTTTCTCGCATCTTATTGCAATTGTGTTTAGAGGCAGAAAAATTTACAATGCTATATACACTCTTTAAATTAAGTGAGAATAGAGGGGGAAACAAAAGTCGAAAATCTATGCAATCTAAAATATTAGGTCGGATGTAGGATGTGGATGTGGATGAATTGGGCTTAAACCCAATTTCCATGTGATCTTTCTTGAACTTATCTTATCAAATATCAGGGAGGATATCACATGCTATAAAGATAGCAAATATATGCTATTCACTTTCGCAATCCCCAAGCGCATTAGGTTCTGTTCGCATGCTTTTGCTTTCTTACAAAAATTTGATTTGATATCCCTGATATGGATATGGCTTAAAGCTAGTTATTCTAGTTTCATCCATTGCTAAATGAAATCTTCAGAGACCTTTGAGCCGAGTAGTAAGCCTGATGTTTTCCTTTTTTAATTCAGTGCATCATAGCCTCAGAATAGTTTTTCAAACCATTTTAATTCAACATTTCAAAGGCTGTTGAACCAATTTTATTGAAATATCAGTCGATAAGGCTTTTAAACAAGATGCACGCACCATTAATTTCCAAACTTTTTTTTTCAAAATAGTTCTCTAAATTGGTGGAATATATCTAATTTACTTCAAAAACCAATAATTAAATTTTATTCAAATTCTTACCAAACTGTTTATATATAACTTTTTTTTTTTATATGTTAGATGTATCAATATGCGATAAAAAAAAATTTCGATTTTTTTTTCGACGCTTCATCATTGTGTGGCTTTTTTGGAAGCGTGGGGCATGGGGAACTGCCCCTTTCCCTCGCCTACCCCCACTTGTACCACCCTGCCTATAAGCTTAGATTTTTCCGCAGTTTTTTCTTATCTTCAAATACATAACTGATATGGTGCAGATGACCGGTTCGTTCAACACGTCTGAAATTCTTGGACATTTCTCTTAAGCTTGTTTAATAATTTCGTTCTATAGCTCACTATAAACAGTTTTCGATGGATCGTGCTAAAAAGCTACTTGACTTGGTTAATTATATTTGTACCAACTTAGAGAAAAATTTGGTTTTTCAAAATATATTGTGTATATTTATAATAAATATATTACAACTTGATGTGCTGTTTCGTTCAATCAATATTGTATTTAGCATCTGATATTTTAGATAAGATATTTGCGCAATAAGCTATAAGTGTCATTCCATTAGTCGATGGCAAACACGTGCCCAGGAATTCAAGGTACAATGGTTGTTTCAGAACAACGGAAGAATAATCATCATATGAAATCAGACCATCCTTGTCCACATCAAATTTTTTGAAAACTAATTCAACCATATCCTTGAAAAAAAAAGAAACGCTTAATAACTTTACTTTTGAAGCACTCGTTTCACTAACCGATCGTAGTTCATTGACTTCATCCTCGTCATCGCCTATGAAAAATTTTTCAACCGCATGTGTAACAATTTCACGATTTAAAAGACCTGATTCTTGTGTATTGTAAATCTGAAAATACCAAATTTTATGTAAATTTAATATATTTATATTGGCGCATAGTCATATAACTCAAAACAGTTCCGGACATAGCCAAAACTTGAATTGTATTTATATACTCGTATACACATATCAATCATAAGTTTTTACCTGAAACACGAATTTCATTTGCTGCTCTAATTTTGTAGACATGAACACAGAAAACAATTTAACCCATGCTATCGGATCTACTTCCTTCTTCAAATCAGCCGTAAGATGTAGTAGGATACGTTCAACTATTTGCAAGTCAAATATACGGAATAATACTTCAAAAAGATGAAAAAATTGCTTTTTCGTCATGCTTTTTGCCTTCGGTCCATTTGCAAGTACGAATTTGTAATAAACCATTAATATGCTACTAACTTCCATTTCAGAGAACTGCGTCTGCTTGGACATTTGTTTGATAAGATCATGATATATATTTCCAAAACGCGTATTTTGAACATCATCAAGCGTGGCATCGAGCTTATTCATCGTTACAACAGTCGTAAAAACGTAATATTGGCGTTAATTTTTAAATTATTTATTTTATTTATAAACTTTTTGAAATTTTTTCAAATTATTTGCAATGTATTTGAAAAATAAAAACTTTGACTTTCTACGATTATATAATATTTATACAAGGACAAGTATAAATTTTAAAGATAAAAGGACTTAGCCTTTAACCAGGGCAATTATATTGCACCAATATTTCTAGGGATGGTCAACTAATAAATGTTAAATTTGACCCCTCAATCAAATCATATACATTTTTAAAATTAATAAGTGAAGTTAAACTTTCCGCCTAGTTAGAGGCGATAAGTTTACGCGACATTCAATCTGGATAAAGTTGTTCAAATATCAGACCCCACTCAAAAAATGTATGGGATTTGAAGCAAGGTCTGATGTCTCATCGAAATGAATGTATGTATGTACTAGGCTACTTATTTACCTAAGCGGCCTCACTCGAGATTTTCTTAAAACTTTTGGTATGTTACTTACCCTAAGTGGGCGGCCTTCGGCTGCGAATCAGGGCTAACATGCTCCAATTTGTACAACACCGGCTTCGCGGAGGCCTTCACTAACACACTGGTGTTTTGTTTTATACCGAGGACCATTTTGGTGCCCACAGGGCAACTCCCCCATCGTCCCTCCCTCCTAGTTGCGCTACTGCGCAAGTCCAAGACCCAGTGCACAAGATTAAGACTTCTATAAAAACAAGACCTATGCGTTTTCTCATCAACACTGTTTACTAACGTTGTACAGTCATTTTGTAAGTGATATTGCAGACAATATCATTATAGTCTGATTTACGAAAGGGTACTGGTGATTGGCACAAAAGTACATTGAATTAATGTTCAACGACGCATCGACGCCTTCGGCTTTTGAGTATGTATTAACAAAGCGGTCATCCCAGGAGCAGTAGTTGTAAGTATTACAACCTTCAAAGGGTTTCATTATTTATCGGTGCTATTTTAAACTTATTAACCTCTGGGAATAAATGACACGCACAGCTTCTGAAACTATTTTTTATGCCTCCGAAATTTGGTTTCAGTGAAAGATACATATACAAAGACGTCCAATATAACGTACTAATTAATGCACGGGTCAGTCGTAATATCGATATTTTCTTTTTTTATTAAATTGAATAGATTTTGAATATAGCCAGTTTGATTTTGGAAGGCCATATTTAGTTGTTTTTACTGGTATTCATTTCTTAACATCTTTAACTTTATCACTTAACGTAAGGTGCTTGCGTTGAAGCGGTATGATTTCAACACAACAATAAAATTATAATACTGACAAAGTTAACAAAAACGACGCCAATAAAGACGCTACAAAAGTTATTCCTTGTAAAACAAAAAGAATATTTGTTGAATTAAACATTGTTCGTTATTTAGAATAGTGAAAATTTTTAGCGTACGTAATTTAGAGACATAAATGAAAATAAGTGCAATTTCAGAAATTGTTCGTTAAAATGGAAATTCGTCATATCGTTATATTAGACGTCTACTTTTTTCATTAAAATACGAATTTCTCTGAAACATGAATTTAAAAATTTTTTTTTTCTTTTTTTTTATTTTCCATGGCTGAATTTGGTATTAATTTTTTCTATCACGTCTGGCTTTTGAGGTAAACGGGATCAAGTGTGTCAAAAACTCTGATTTTGACTATTCCCGTTCACTTGGACACCAAAGTTTTTGGAGCATTTCTGAATATACAGAAATCGAGTTGTGGATTTTCTTTTTGAGATCCATTTAAAGAAACTGCTTCAATATAATTGGTGCTTTGTAGATGAAAATGTTCGAAAACAGTGTTTTCAACACATTTGTTGCAATTTAACTCAAACGCCAAATGTGTTAGTCAGCGCCGGATTAAAGAAGGGCTAGGGAGGCTTATAGCCTTGGTGACATCGATAGGATCTTTTTATTTCACACTGCCAATATACATCATAAAAGTCAACTCTTTGACAACACTGTCCGTTGTCGGAACTGAGCCACGGTCCTGCAAAGTTTTAATCCGGCGCTGTTGTTGATTTTTTCATAATAAATTTTTTTCAGTAAATTTTTTATACAAAAATAATCGAGCTCGATGCACTCGACATTTTATTTGTGTTTTCTTCCAAATAAATTATTCGATATTTGAATTTGCAATAGAAATTTGTGACATAATATTTGCACAATAGGCTATCAGAGTCATTCCATCAGTCGACGGCAGGCATGTTCCCAAAAATTCGAGGAACATAGGTTGTTCCATAACTACTGAAGAGTAATCATCATATGATATAGCACCGTCTTTATCGACATCAAATTTTTTGAAGACCAATTCTACCATGTCCTGGAACAGAAAGGTAATTAAAGTTATTATAATATAGCAAGTATTTTCATAAAACAACTACCGATTTGAGTTCATTGATTTCATCTTCATCCTCACCCTGAAAAAACTTTTCCACTGCAAGCGTCACAATTTCTCGATTTAAAAGACCTGTTTCATGTGTATTATAGATCTAATAAGAAAAAATTATTGCGGTTAGAAGTAGTTTCTGTAGGCTTGTCAATTATACTTACTTGAAATACGAATTTCATTTTCTGCTCCAATTTTGTAGACATAAATACTGAAAACAATTTTACCCAAGCAATTGGATCTACTTCCCATTTCAGTTCTGGTGCGAGATGTGTTAGAATGCGTTCAATTATTTGCAAGTCATATATTCTGAAGAGCACTTCAAATAATGTAAAAAATTGCTTCTTTGTCATCAATTTAGCTTTTGGTCCATTTGCAAGCACAAATTTGTAATAGACCATTAAAATACTACCGACTTCCGTTTCAGAGAACTGTGTTTGTTTCACCATTTGCTTGATTAAGTTATGATAAATATTTCCGAAACGTGTATTTTGTACATCGTCAAGAGTACCATCGAGCTTCATATTTAGTTACAAAATTTAAGAAATTAATAATAATAATAAAAAAATTACAAAAAACTAAAAAAGTTTATAAAATTAAAACAGAAAAACATAAGAATCGAAAAAAAATGAATTTAGAATAAAAATGTTGACAACTTTCAATAAATTTTCAAATATTCACACAGTAAGCAACAACTTTTATTTCTCCAGCAAAGTAAAAAAAATACCGAGTACTAATTAACGATCCATTAAAGGTCTCTGGCAGAACTATAATCTTCTAATTTGATGCTACAGTGGAACTTCGATTATCCCTCAGGCACGGGACCAAGAGCCGATCGCTGTCGGTTAATCAGAATGACAGTTAACCGAGTAACGGATAATCGAGGTTCCACTGTATTACTATGTTCATCCTATAAGTCCGTTAGGAGCGTAGGGTTTAAATAGAAATAAATGGAAGAAATACGTTTGTAGCCAAGACCGAAATGGCTTAAATGCTTACCAACGACTGTTACTAGAATCTAAAGATTTATCAGCTTTAATTTATTCTGAGTATTTGAATAAGACTCTAATAAAAGTCTAAAGGGTTTCCATCTGAATCCAGAATAATTGATGGATTGCTTGCTATCATTTTTAAGAAATCTTTTTCAACTGAATTGTTTAGCCTCGAGGGCTAATATTTTGAAAATATGTGTAACATATTTTGAAAATATGGCTAACGACGCTTTAATTTTACTAATGTAAATATTTTTCTCGTTGTTCCAGCAACAGTATAAGTTAACTTTGAACCTATTCTGAGTCAACCACTCAAGAGAAAGCTATTTTCCTAAATTTAAGAAAGAATCATACATTTCCCCCATTTTCAAGAGAGTGTAAAAATTATGTATTAAAGCTAAAAATTTAAGCTACATGTCCGTAACGCTTTTTGAACGAATTGAATATGACCTCAATGAATACTGAGGACCTGATACTGAAACGGAATGTGTATTGTTCTGATAATTTTTTATTTCGTAATACGGATCAGTGTAGTACTGAATAGGATGTGCTTCTAAGGCCTCGGCTAATACCGGATGATATAAGCCGTAACACTGCCTCCATAACATAGGATTCCCTATCTCCGGAAAACAAAATTTTGTAAAAGATATGGAATATACATTTTTTCACCTGCAAAACTATAGTTAGGGACAATACAACTCATAACTGAATTGGATTAAGGACTTTCTAGTGTCATAAAAATGTGCAGTTTTTTACGCCGATTCGAGAACAATACAAAAAAGCATTTAGACTAAAGTTTGAGTTACAGCCTTGTGACTTATCAGGGCAGAACAATAAACAGCATTTCAGTATCGAGTTAATACGAGATTACCTATGGATGACTTTAATAGGTAATACGGATTTTTTTTCTTTGTGTGTATATCAGCATTGCCCGAAGCGGGACGTCCCGATTTTTAGGTCAAAATTTAATGACCCAATTTTTTTAATGGAATGTATTTCTCAGGTCAAACTATTTCAAACACATTTTCGTGATGCTCAAGTAAACTTAAAAATATTTTAATATATTCTTCTGCAAAAGACTTCAGTAGGTACCTGATGTCATTTCTGAGAGACAAAAATCGCTAAGGAATTAAGATTAAAAGTCTTTTGACGCATATTTAAAAAAAAAAATAAATATTATAACTATTAAATCGCATGTTTGCGCAGGCTTTAAGTCCTTTCATCCTTTATAATAATCAATGCGGTAAGCTATTAATTCTAGGCCACCATAGAACTACAGCTTTGTTCAATAACTACCCTTATTTTATTTTAAGTTGCCAACCTAGTTTTTATGACTTTGGGGGCATCCATCGTCATAAAATGATTCGTTTGAGTTTTCTCGTTGTAAAAATTATAACATCTTTTTGAACAAATAATGTGAATTGGACTTAAACATTATTGTACGGAATCACAGTTATTATGCATGATTGAACTGATACTTGAGTAATTTCGCTGATGTTATATTGCTACTTATATGTTGGGAGCATATCTACTTTGTGTCACTTTTAAGACTTTCGTAACAATAGTTAACCCCCATACTATGTAATGACTGATTTTCGTCTGTCTATACCTTAAAAGGGGTAAATATTTGTTCTTTGATAGTCCCAATTTCCTAAACAAAATCATAGCGCTCTCAGTATTATGCTTAATGGGATGCTAATTCGTTGGAGTCCTTTTCACTTGGAGTGAACTTGCAAGTAAGAACTCTTTCGTTATGTCGACTTTAATTCTTTTTTTTATCTTTGTTGTACCTTATTGACAATTGTCAAGGCCGTTGAACTTCAGTAGAACTTTTTTTTGTGTGTTCAACACTAATCGATTGATTTTCGAGATGCTTCTCTTGAAGAATTTGATGTGAATAGTAGTTAATCCGACATCGACATGTCTGCTGTCTCGTAAAGGTCAAAATCAATATTTCTTTCCTACGAATTTTGACATATTTTGATAAATTATATTTTACTTTCGAACGACTTACGCTTATTTATCTTGATTTCAAATTGAAATATTCTTTTAATTCCAGATATTTACTGTGTTGGCAAACTTTTATCGGTATTCCTAAGGTAATTTTTAACTGCCAATAAAAACTCCGGTTTACATAATTGGAATTTGTAATGCACTGTACAAACTTCATAATTTTCGATGTTTTTGTTTTGCAGAATGAAAAGAATACAAATAGTTTACAATAGCAACAAAAAAAAATAATTCAAATTTGTCCTTGTGAAATGTACTTTATAAGCAAAAGAAAAAGTACTACGTTTAGCTGCTGAAGGATAGTACAATAGTACTGTTGTAGTACACACAGCACACTGTGGCACAGTACACTACATTTCGAGACTCGACTCGACTCCCAATAAACATATGCTCTTTCATTTATTTGTCAAAAACAGCTGTTTGCTATCAAGCAGCCGGTGCATAGAAAATTTTTAGTGTTATTTACTTCTTTTGATTTCGGGGGGTATGTCTGGACGTATACGCAGCATAATCAGTGAAAAAGTTAATAACTAAAAGAAATTATTTTAAATACAATGACATGAATTAAAACATTATTGTAAATTTCAGCTTTCACAACATATTAAACTTAAAGATGTGATAAACCGGCTGGAAATACCATCAAAGCACGAGTGTTACTATGGAAAAGAGTTCGGTGCTGCGCTGCAATTTTCAATCGAGGATGCTAAAGAGGCGGCACAACTATTTAAAATAATACCAGAAATTAAATTTCACGCCGAGTTAATAGAAGATGCGAAAATTCATCCAGCTGCAGGCAAAAACCCAGCAAAATTTGAAATTCGCTTGCAACCACAAGCCTTTGTTAAAGATGTCCTAAGTCCCAGAGAGAGTGCAACGCAACGGCGTGAAAATTCACAATCTCACATTGTTGTAGAGTTTAGTTCACCAAATATTGCAAAACCATTTCATGTGGGTCACTTGCGTTCGACCATAATTGGGAATGCGATTGCAAATCTGTACCGACATTTGAGTTATCCAGTTACTAAACTGAATTATCTAGGCGACTGGGGCACACAACTTGGACTGCTGCAAGTAGGCGTAGAGATAAAGCAATTTTCCGATGAAGACATTCAAAAAGCACCTGTTGAATGCCTCTATCGTGCCTATGTCGCTGCTAACTTAGCGGCAAAAGTAGATCCACTTGTTTCAGAAAAAGCACGAAAATATTTCACAGAATTAGAAAATGGTACGAACACAGACCTCAGCAATCAATGGGAAAAATACCGTAAATACACTATCGTTGAACTCGATCAGATGTATTCGCGCCTTGGTGTACAGTTTGATCAGTACGACTGGGAATCACAATATTCTCAGGATAAACTAGTCAACGTTCTTAACGATTTATCACATAAGGCTTTGTTATTTTTAGAATCAGATGGACGTAAGGCACTAGATATAGATGGTCGCCGTGTGCCTATTATCAAAAGTGATGGTTCAACGCTCTATCTCGCCAGGGACATTGCTGCAATGTTGGACCGTTTTGTGCGTTTTAAATTTCATCATATTTTCTATGTTGTGGATAATGCACAAACCGATCATTTTAGAGCATGTTTTAAAACAACCTCCAGTTTATGCGAAAATTTATCCGTGGACAAGATGACCCATGTTAAATTTGGTCGCATACAGGGCATGAGTACACGATCTGGAAATACGGTGTTTTTGAGCGAAGTTCTGGACGAAGCTAGAGATATCATGTTAGAGAAACAAAAACAGAGTCAAAGTAAGTAAATTATTCGAAAATTTAAAATTCCCAATGTTGTTTATTTCGATGTTTCAAATATGTTAAAAGTTTTGGTTAGGTTTTAGGTTAGTAATCTCTTGTGAACATTGACTATTTTAATTGCAACACATTTGCTCATAACTTTATTGAATAAGCATTCTGGTAGTTCGGAATCCCATCTTATAGGATTTATTGCTGTAACTTTGAAATTTTTCCAAGTTAGATTACATTTTTCCAATTCAGGGATAACGATACGCCACCAAGTATTTTTTTGGGCAGCCGCGACCTCTGCTTCCTTAAGGGTTCCAATATAGGGACATTCTGGTGATGTTTTTTGACGGCTTTCGAATGGATCCACTTCCACTTTCTTCTCCTTATTTGATTTAGAACTCGTTCGTCGCTTGTTATTCTCCAAAGCTTTTCATTCCGTATGAGATTCGGCTGGAATTTTATGCATTATTCGCAGTCATTTGTTGATGTAGACATGGAGTAAGTGTTTGATATAGTAGCTTTATAATATTTCAAATAGATCAAATCCGTTTGTCAAAAATTTGCCTTCTTAGACTTATGCACTTTTAGCAGCATACAGCTTTATTCACCTGGGTAATGCAGTTTAATTATTTAAAAAAAAACTGGTCTCTTTTATATGTGGAAATCTCCAAATGTCGATGTTTGGAAAAATGTGCACCTCTTGTGCGCAGGGTTTCGAACCCAAACCCTGAACCTGCTCCGGAACAATGTTTTTTTTTTACATTATGTGAACCCGAACCCAAACCTATTAAAAAATTCGGTTCAGGTTCAATTTTTATTGCGCTTAGAAATTACAGAAGTTTTTAAAATTTCAAATCTCAAATTTCGCAAAATTTTTTTGCTTCAAGCAAGATTATTATTTTTTGTTTTTGGTTTTAATTTTCTTTGAAAATTTTTATTGAACTCCTAAGAAATGAATGTGAATTTCCTGATTTTGAAGAAGTTGAAGAGATTTTTTAAGGAAGTATTGGACAGGAATAATTCAGACAGGAAATTTCATTTACCCCGCTTGCAAAAAGTGAGTCTCCAGTCTCGTTGCCTGCGATTTTGACAGTCGCCACTTTTTAGCCACAAGAAATTTATCTGGGTGAAAATTGAATCTTATTTTTGGGAGGGGAAGTGATCAGCTGTTTCTTACTCTCATTTTTTCTCTCTCAAACACCACATTTTTTCTGGCAGGAACGCTCTTTGTGGTAAAACTTTAGAAATATTTACCTATTTTTTCTGGTAGGAACGGACCTAATAGTATTGTTTCTAAGTGCAGAGACTTTTCTTAAAAGCCTAGAGCGATTACTAAAGCTTCTTTGGTAAAAAGATTAGGCTTAAAAAAAGCAAAGCTTCTGATTTTTTCAGAAAGAAATTGAATCTCAGCCCGAACCGAACCACTAAATTTAAATGCATTGAACCCGAACCCGTACTCGCACCCAAAATTTACAGGACTATGGATTTTTGGCATTTGTCAAAATTTAAGAAGATCCTTCTCAATTTAAACATTTTCAGTTAATCTCCCCTTTAAAAATTACGAAACAAATCATTATACTGCAGACGATTATAATTGAGCTTCTTCTTTATATTAAATATTGATACATCATTACTAAAAACATTGAAATACCAATCAGAGATACCAATAACTTAATTTACTAAAACTGAACCAATTTCAACTTTGAAAAGTGTTCAAAAAAACATACCTCGCGAACGGTAATCACTGCCAAGAATTATAGTACTAACCATACTTATAATAAATTCTTATCACTTTCTTTTTTTGCAGATACTAGAGTAGAACTTTCCGAAGACTGTGCGGACGTACTTGGAGTCTCTGCTGTGATTGTGAATGATTTAAAGCAACGACGACAACGTAACTATCAATTTGATTGGAACAAAGCGTTGCAAGTAAATGGCGATTCTGGTATAAAAATGCAATACACACATTGTCGCTTGTATAGTTTATTGGAAAATGTTGATCATATAAACATTGAAACGTTACTGCCATCAATGGACTACTTGCAAGAACCGGAAGCACAGGAATTGCTTTTAGAAATTGCGCGATTTGAGCAAGCTGTATGGAAATCGAAACAAACACTAGAACCTTGCGTTTTAGTTAACTATTTATTTTCGCTTTGGTAAAAAATTTTGTAAAAAGGATTTTTTATTTGAATTTAATTTATATAATTGTTTCTTCCGCAGTAAATCAACTAGTCGTGCCTTAAAATATTTACCCGTAAAATATGAAACACATGCGGAAAAACGACAACATCGAATTTTATTATTTAAAACAGCAAAGGAGCGACTTAACGCGGGCATGCGAATTTTAGGTCTTAATCCATTAGAAAAGATGTAGACACAAATATTTGAAAACTCAAATTTTTAGTTATTTTATTTGATAAATGTTTTTTATTATATAGTTTTTAGATGTATATTATTTTCTTTGTAAATTTATCGTGAAATTATAAATAACTTTGGACAATTAACGTTTCTTCCATGTGTACTTTCTACGTGCTCCCTCTTGACCGTACTTCTTGCGTTCACGTCTTCTATAGTCACGTGTCAGCAGACCAGCTAATTATTGTTGTTATTGCAGAACAAAATAAGCAATTAGTTTTTTAATTGATATTCAATTTCAGACAAATGAATACTTACCCAAGCGCATACTATCAACCATTTCCTGATCGACAAAACTACGCAAGCACATTGCAACACCCCACCGTATAGCGCCGGCTTGTCCGGCGAATCCGCCACCGGCAACATTTGCCTCAACATCAACTTTGCCAAGTTTCTCTGCAAATATTAGCGGAAAAAGCACCTAAAAGAAAAAAAAAACAAACAAAATTTTATATGCAAATTAAAAAAGGTTTTACATCAGCTCAAATACACTGAAGGAAATTAAGCAAATAACTTCTATAATTGTATTTTAAATTTGCACAGTTAATTTTAAATCAATGCAACAGCATTTCCCTCATAGGCACTAAAATATACACACCGACGTAGATCAATTTGTTTTTTCAAAACTCAGACAAAAAAAATTCTATTGTTGAAGTGTTCACAGCTATGCCATAAATTAAAAGTGTAAACTTTTGTAGCGTTAAAAATAGTGTTAATTACATACATGAGCAGCAAATTGTATAGCATTTTGCAAAATTTAAATTTTTTCGATTTTTCTCATAGTTATTTGATTAATAAGACCCTTCGTTGAAGTGACGTGAATTTGCATCCTATGTAAATCTAAGCGTCAAAGTAATTTAAATTAAACTAAAATTCAAATTTATCTCACATACATTAGCAAAAATTGATGCATTCAAAATGCAGTGAATTTCCTGTTTACAAAATAAAACTTAGTTGGAAAAAAATTAAATGGGAAAATTTGTTAAGTCTACTTATGTATATGCTTATTTGATGTTATCAGTAACAAATTGTTATGAAATTTAGTTTTCGACCTCTGGATTGTGATGCAATCGTGAACACACTTTATTTATTTACATGAATAATAATTGTTTATTTAGTATGAACGCTTTTTTTCGAATATCTACATTAAAACACAAATAATTACCTTCATGTGTCTTTCTGCGAACATTTTTTAAATTTCATGTGTAGACGAAAGAAAACTCTTATAAATTAATTAAAGATATGGGCTTATTTGAAGATTATGGTGAATCAATGGGATTTACTTCCTTAATTCCAGGCCTGTACTTTTTTGGGGCTCGTTTTATTTTCAAGAGCCAAAAATGTTTCTTATAAGATTTTTTTTTTTTCATATACATATGTAGTTGTTGAATGGGTTATGGAACAAATGAATGCTGGGTTTTCAAACAAAATCAAAATTATTTGGGGTTCAGAAAATCTACGAGCGATTGTTGAGAAACAAATGCATCCACAACGTGTCACTGTTTGGTGCGGACTTTAGGCTGAAGGCATCATCGGACCATTCTTTTTCGAAAAAGCGGCTAGTCAGACAACATAGTAGTACTCGTTATCGCGAGTTTTTAAAAACATAGGCAATTCATTTATAATGAGTATAAAGGTAATTAATAGATAGTGTGAAATAAAATGGAATTGTTGTTCTTTGGAACTACAATTGCTTAACTTAGAGGTCATTTCCAAGATTAGTTAAGGCATTTATTTTTGTTGTATACATGCCTTCTTTGTAATGAAACAGTTGGCAGAGCGGTGGAATTGTATTCGGAGATAGATACATATGTACATATATCGTTTTAAATTGTTGAGAAAAAAGAGACTTTATTTCTAATTATAATCTAAGCCGACTAGGACAGTCATCATCAGTTGATGCTCTTAAAATCAGTATATTTTATTTTAACAGAGTCTTTACAGTCAGAAGTTTTATGGCAGCCTCTTTCACTATGCCCAAACATTTGACGATTATGGCATTGTACTGGGCCTGAATCGCGGCAGTCGATATCGAGTAAACGCGTTCGAAACTTTTTCGTTTGAAATTCCGGCACTCGTTATCGAATGAAAAGTATCGAAAATTGAGATTATGCCATTCGATAACGAGTAGTCGTTTGAATGCTACCATTCGAAACTACACTCGTTAGATAAACTGTTATTAGGCGAGTTTTTTTTGACGCGGGTATCCGCTTAAAAATTTTTTTGTATGAGAAATGAACTGTCATTCTCATACAAAATTTTTTTTTTTAGCGGGTAGCCGCGTCAAAAAAAAAACACGCCTATTATAAACAAAATTGTTTCAGAAAAATTTCAAATTTCAAGAATTTTTTGAAAGACATAAAATGTAAGTATATTTTTGTTTTTAACAAAATTAATAAAGAGATGATACCAGAATTTATGCTGGAGAATCAATATTTTGCAAAAACGGTCTGTTAAACTAAACAAACTAAAAAATTAAATGATGCAGGTTCTCCCATTAAAGATTCGAAATTATGGCGAAAGGTACGTTGGATTAAATCTCTGCTTTTCCCTGTAATGTAAAATTTTTCTCAACCAGAAGCACAATATTAAGAAAAAGCTTTCTTTCAATAAGGCATCAAAAAAATACTGGTGGAGGTCCATATGAGGAAAAGCTGTTGAGTGCAGCAGAAGAGCAGCTACTACAGGCAACCGGAATGGATTCTATGGTCGAAAGTATTTCAGAAACGTGATTGAAACCGAAAACGAAACAAATGGCGAATCTGCATCAATGGATGAGCCTGATTCGATAGAATCATTAAAAAACCTACTAGAGAGTGAAAATGAAAGCAGCGATAACTCTTCAACGATGAGCGATACTTTAAAAAAAAAAAGCTCAAAAACATGTCCCGAAGAAAAGAAAGTATCAAAATCCAAGCGAATCAAAGTTGTCACTTTTGAAGACAAATATCGAAGCATTCGAAAAATCATGGCTATTAAGGAAGTAAAGCTAGAAATTTTGAACTTTAAACTCAATGTTAATATAAATAAAAATAATGTCATATGATAATAAAAGAAAACGATAACTTTATCGTAAAATTTCGTCTCGTTTCGAATCGAGTGCACTGATCCAGCAACTCGTTTCGTTTCGAAGTTTTATTCGATACGATTGCTTACTTGATAACGACTGCCGCTATTCGGCCCCTGATTTATTCTTGATTTTTCTCTGGTACTTCCATATTAAAATAAGTACGAAAGAGTTAATTAATATTTTTACTAAGATTATTAACTTCACAGAAGTATTATCAAAATAAACGATATAAAATGTATCCGAATTTTAACTTTTTAAATTTTTTTAACATTTTCATTATCACTGAGTTCAATATTAAATTCTTCACTTAAGTTTTGAAGTGATTTCCAAAAATTTATTTTTCTTTGACCTATAAGTGGAGGATCAAGCTTTACCAAGAGTAGCGTTTTTTTTTTATTTTTTAGGAGGAGCCATACAACTATACATTTGTTTTTTTTTTATTTCCATTACACGAACTTTCTATATCATTTTCTTTGGTTTATCATTTTGGAGCGAGTATTTAAGTTTTGCTGTTGTATTGCGCAAAAAGAAGATTCAGCACAAAATCAAATAAATAAAATAATAATTATTTTAAAGAAATGTGTAAGAAAAATGAAAACCATATAATACATATCTACTCGTATTTTTCTGATGTTTATACGCGTATATCGCAATACAAATGTCGCTTATTGTTGTAAAATTAAGTCGAAGTTAAATCGAATGAAAGACGAGCACAAATTCTGATTTATATTAATATTTTCCATTTATCGTGATAATGAATAATAAAAATGTCGCTGAATTCATAACGCAATATGTGTATAGGCTTGTGACGATACTCTACACCGTATAGAAAATATACTTTAAAAAAAAAAAAAAAAAAAATTAAAATATAATAAAATAAAAATCTTTCCAGAATTCGCTGTGACGTCAATATTTTGCACCATGATACAATTTCTTTGGTACTCTCTTTCTCGAATACTCTTTGATGGAGAAAGTTAGTAAGTCACATGAGTTCCATGATGCTTTTTTTGATAGCCAGCATTGTATTAATCATTGCTCTGCGAAATTGTCTTTTAAGGATTTTCTTTTTGGTTAACCCAGAATTAACATATAATTTGCAAAGCTTAAAACCAGTACAACTTTAATTTGAAAGATTAGTGAAAGATTACAGCAAGCTACGAAATATAGCTAGCTCAAACATATTGTAAAGGCTTGATGATAATTAAATTAATTGACAAAAAAAAAATGTGCAGTGAATTCGTGTTCAGCGATCATTAAACCACGTTTCAATTGCTACATTTCGTGTTAAGCTGGAAAATTAATTTTGTAATTTTGCCACCACTGTGTAGCAGCCACTTGACCGATAATACTTTCGCAACTTAGTGGGAAAATGAATTAGATGTCTAAATAAATCCACCTTTTATTATATTTATTTATATACAAGGTCATGAATTTTGCGCCAGTATATTTGATAAACTTTAAATCTTTTTGTTTAAAAATTTGAATCCTACCAAATTTTCAAGAGCTCGCGCTACAAAAAATAAAAAAACTTTTTTAAGCTTCAGGCCATAATCTTATGATATATTCAGCTTATTACTGTTGCTTGATGTCACAAAATAATTGGATTGCTTTCTCTTAGTCTTTAGAAAGAGACTGAAAAGATTTAAAGTTTTTAAACTATCCCAATACCGCAGTCAAAACCAAAGAGAAAAAAGAAAGCATGCATTTCTTTAAAATGTGCGAATATTAAAATATAAACAAACTAAAAACAGAATATGAGTATAAAGATATTTACAAAAAAGCTTGTTTTAAAGTTAATGTATACAACAAAAAAAAAAAGCGGCTTAACTTTAATGTGGGCGTATACGTACGAGAGTATGTATGATGATATCAAGGAAATAAAAACGTTAAGAAAAGCTACCAAAAATTAATTGACGTATTATAGCAGCATTTGCATTTGACAACAAAAAAGATGGTTATTTTTACTTATAGACCGTGAGGTCGTGAACTTTGTTTTAGGGAGGCTCATGATAAAATTTGAAATTTTGTTGAGTGGCATTTTTTTCTGCGCGATTATTGCTTCAAATGTGTCTTATAGTCAGAGGCTTTCGCTCAAGACGTAATTCTCAAATAAAATATATGTACATACACCCATGATCAAAATAATAGATACATCAAAAAGATTTTCACTCAATCCTTAATAAATTCCATATTTGGAAAAATTGGCAATTGAATTCTTTGTAAAACAAGAGAGTGAAATCTGGCAATGCCGTTAACTGAGAAATGAATGAAGGTACTTCCCCTATTTTTTCGCCAGTGAATATAATCGAAAACGGGCGCGAATTCGTTCATCAAAATAATGAATACACTTGTTTTGTTTTTCAATTTTATATCTAAAACTTATATTTTTTGTTCTTTTTTTTTTAAACAACGGTAAAAGTATATTTTATATATAAATTAATTGCAAGTAAATTATGAAAAATTTACTATAGATATGGGCCGAAAAAGTCGTTGCACAGCAGAAGAGTGGCGATTGGTTCTGAGCCCACGAAAAAAAGGAAAATTTTTGTGAAAAATTTGATCATAAGGTTAAATTTACATAGTCTCACACCAGCTGATCGAGCCTTGATGGTGAGAAAAAAGAGCGAAATATTTTATTGAACGACGAAACCAAAATAAATTTATTTGGAAATGACTACGGAAAATGTGAGACGCCCCTAAAGGTAAGTAATTCCACAAGCGATGGATTTGGAAAAATTAAAACTATCATCCCTACTATCGTCCAAAATATTTGATACACGCAAAACATGTATTTTTCAATTTTTTACCTACACCACCAAACGCTTTTTTAGTTTTTCCCAAGATCATACTCAACCTATCTACCCCCCTCCTCTCTCGGACCGACGGACGGGCGGTCGCTTTACCTACAATTTTTATTTATATTTCAGTTTTGTTTAAAAGATAATGGCCCATAATCATAGTCGCAAAATAAAGTTAAAACGCAGCGTGGCGTAATGGTTAGGACTGTGAACTCATAGCCCACAGGACGTGGGTTCGATTCTCGCAAATGTAAATGTTTTTTTATTGATATCAATGAAAATAAATGTTACTTTAAAACCTGGTTGTAAGTATTTAAAAACACTTTTCCTGCTTTTAAATTTAAAACGTGCTTATAGAAAAAAAAGCATATTTTCTGACGAGATTCGAACCAACGTCCTGAGGGCTATGAGTTCACAGTCCTAACCATTACGCCACGCTGCCTCATAAATTCGATTTTTTTTATTATTCCTTTTGTTCACTGTGTCTGCAATATTTTGTGTCAATAACGCAGGGTTATCTATTTTTTAAAATGTTCCCATAATTTAATGCAAGTTTTTCTTTTTTTTATGGGACCAGTCTGTATATTCGATTTTGGGTAAAAAAAAATGGTTTTAACTTTACTTTGCGACTATGAATATGGGCTAATATGTTTTAATTTCTAAAATTATTGAATAGAGCAAAATTAATTATGTGACAAGGAATAAAAGTGCAGCGAAAAAATTTTTTTCGGGTTAATGGCAATGTTTTCTATTTAAGGTCTTCAATCGGTCACATGTATATCGCGAACCAACTAGCTTACATGCATTTGAAACTAGATGGAATAAAAAATATAACCATATTATAAACTTTTATTTTCTATGAAGAGCCTCCCTAAAAAATTGCTCGATTCTTGTACTAAATTATATCATATTGCAAAATCAAGTTATAACCACAATACAAAACGCTAATATGGTAGAACCATTATTTCCCAAAAAAAAAAAAAAAAATACCAACAAAAGTTGACAAAAATTATTCCATACGACGTCAGTGCAATCAATCATTTTATAAAGTTTGGCTAACACGTTGAACACGACGATGCTGATGATTTTACGAATCAAAAAGCAATCAGCATCTTTAACAGAGCCACATGCCTTCAAAATAACTCGACGGTAGCAAAGCAAGTTTTTTTGAATTTAATTACAGTGGAGACTTGATAATCCGCAGGAGCTGATATCGAGGTTAGGTTAGGTTAGGTCAGATAATTGAAAATTTGGATAATCGAAATCATAGCATACCTAAATTCATGTTCAGTTCTAGGGAACTTAAACGTAAATATCGCATTGTACCTACACAGTTCAATTAAAATTCAAAAAATTAAAATAAGAGCGCATCTTATTGTTATTTTTATTAATATAATAAAAAATTTATTTAATCGAATTTCGCACAATCGAGTGTTTACTGTAATAAAAAAAAGAAAAAACGAAAACATTTAATGCTAAAATTTTTGTAAATATTTATGTCACCTTTGTGTACGTAGATATGGCTAAAACGAAAAATGAGCATTGATAAACTATGCAATCGAGTAGTTAATAAACATCAACAAATTAACTATAATCTTAATGAAACAATATACACAGCTTTTGGTCATGGCGCTTGCAGTAAAATAACCTGATACCACGTTACACTGACAAAAAAATATTCTTGGTAGCTAATTCGCTCAATTCACACATTTGGCGTAAAATATTTTAGCGAATGTTCTTAGAAGTTTACTAAGTTGCTACTAAGCTATAACCAGTTTCTGTTATTCATGCTTCATGAACAACTTATCAAACACCTTAGCTGAAGAAAAAAAATAGATTTAACTGCGTTTAAAGAAGACGAATGTAGATGTCTTAAAATAATTTGCTGTCTTCAATAAAACTAAATGTTGCGCATTTGCAAAAAGAAAGAAAAGTTTCTTCACACAAGGTATCGTAACTTGAAATCACAAATTTTGAGGAGAGGAGTTATGTGTCTAATTTTTTTGAAATGTCCCAGCATCAAATATGTTATAAACAACATCGATGAATAGTTATACTCATTGTAGGCAGTAATGCTCACAACTCCAGCCACAACTGTAAATTATTTTTACAGAGGGATGTCCGATTTATAGGCAGCTTGCCTACATCTCTATATACAATGTGTAACAAACGAAAGGCAGTATAGTTTAGCGAGGTGCCTACATCTCCACATACAAAGTATGCAGCGGACAGGCAAGACCCCTCACATCTCCATATACCAAGCAAGCAGCCAGCTAACAGACTACCTACAGCTCCATATACAAAGCAGGGAGCCAGCAAGCAAACTACATACAGCTCCATATACAAAGCAGACAGAGAGCAATCAAATAAACAAAATATCACAGTAACAATTTCATTTGTGAAACATACAACACAAAGGGTATAGCTATTCATACATGAAAAATCAGAGTATTTCATCGATTTGCCGCTGGGGTGCTTTGTTTTAAAACAGAAATTTGATCTTTTAGCAATTTTTTTTTAACTTTTTTAGTATAAAACACACTTCAGTCAAGAAATTTGTTCGCTTTGTAAAGGGTGATTTTTTAAGCGTTTGGTTTTTTAAAAATTGAAAAAGGAACAGAAAGTTTGCAATAGTGAATGAAATATTTATCTAGAGCGATACATCGATTCCTACCATTTACTTTTTAAAGATTATCTCATATAAATGTTGCCCACGGCTACGCCAAACAAACAGCGGAGTGCAACCCTTTCCAAAGTCTAGTTTCAACCTTTTCGCAACAATTGGTGCAATAACTTTTTTTTTTTCACTAAATAAGGCCTAAAAAGATAGAAGAAGATACCATACGTACTTTTAAAATCCATTTTCGGACTTGTTGCACCGATTGGTGCCAGAATGCCAGTGAGACCAAATCATCGGGAATACCTTTTCCCCTCTCCTTCTAAAGTTCATTCTCACTTTCAACCTGAGAGCGATTGTTTATTGTTTAGTGTGACTTCAAAGGCAAAAATGCTCTTAGGACACTTACACTCCGAGAATTTATTCTGAAAACTGTAGTTAGGACATAACGCATACTGAGATCTTTGGAACGGAAAGAGGTTTCAATTTTACTTTTCAGTCCTTTTATTTTGTATGCACAGAAGTCTGAACATTTTAGAAGCCTTAACCCTTTAACGGGCAAAATAAAAATAGCTACATTTTTGTCTCGGAAGATTTGGTTTCCGAATGATATTGGTTCAAGGAACTCAAATTTGAAGTCCGATTTTCAAAATTTTTATTGGTTCGGCAGCTAGGTGCAAAACCGTCAAAAAACGGTCTTTACAAAATATACAAAAACACCGGTAAATTTTTATCCAATAACAAACTAGGCGTAAATTATGAAATCAAATACATTATATATATACTTTCCAACAAAATTCTCGACTCGATCTAGCTACTAAACACAATTTATTTTTATTGTTGAAATTTTATTATTTTTCAAAATAATTTAAGCGTCTGTTTTCACTATTGTTTCTCACTTCAATGCTTGTAGCTAACAAACCAAATAAGCTTATCGTTCAAAACTTCGTCGTGTAATCCGTTAAATGCTTTCAATTGATAAAAAATTAGTGCATGTACGATCGTGCGATAAATATATGATTTACAAAAGCATAAGCAAAGACCTTCTGTAGAGCGTCTTGCCCGTTAAAGGGTTAAAATATACATAGAAAATTAACGTGAAAATTAGGCTTAAAAATCGTTTTGATTTTGGCTGTTGTTCTCTATGGAACTGAGTGTTGGACAATGAGCTGAGTAGCGAGGTTGTGTAGCGAGCTGATCGAACATGTTCGAACTTTTGCAATATGCTACGAGTCAAACTCGAACAAATCAACTCATGTTCAGTTCGTTCGTTGCCCGTATTATACGATTCCAACTCATGAGTTCGACTTTCGAATTTTTCCCACTGTACGGCGCACCACAATTTTAATTTTTTCCTTTTCATGAGTTTTGTGAAAAGCTCATGTGTTTCGAGTTTGTTCGGCTCATTTCACAGCCTTATAAAATACATATATTTATCAAAAGAAAACTATTTCACATACCGAATTGATACGTAACAGCTGTTCACATGGCACATTTAACTTCCCAATAAATATCTTGATTTGTAACTAAATTATGAGTCATTTCGCAAACTATTCGAATTATTCTCGTACTATTAAAGTTACGAATTAATTAAAGAATCTGTTTGTTTAGCAAAACATTTCGTCACACTAAAACAAATTTATTTTTACATTACAGAGAGAAAAGTGATACATCCCAGCGGCAAATAAGCAGAGTACTCCGAAAATTCATCGAAGAAAAGTAGCTTATTTGCGTGGTGCGTTTCATCGATGCGATTTATTTTTATTTTCATCTATTTCCGGATTTCATTTTAATCGTTCAATTTTATCTAATTAAACATCAACATTCTGTAGCCGAGCGAGCTAAGGAACGGGGTTGCACACGAACTATTCTTGAAACGAAGCAGGTTCAAATCTCAGTCGAATCAAATTGTGTTATTTAAATCATTTTATAAATAAAAACTGTTAGTAAAATTCAATTAAAAAGAAGTATCTGTTCCAGGATTTGAACCCGCGCGTTCTGCGTCCGAAGCAAACGTTCTAACAACCGACATAAAAATACTTTTTCTTCATTATCATCAAAATTAAATATAAATTTAATTTCAATTTTTTAATTTGTTGAAACAATTTTTCTAATAGAATTGTTTGTTTGTTTCGCATACTTTGCATGTAGAAAAGTAGGCAAAGTGTCTGTCATCTGTTATCTACATGCTTTGTATGTGGAGATGTAGGCAACTCGTTAGACTATACAGCAGTGTTGGCATGTTACAAATGTTGCGCGACATTTGCGACATAAATCTTCGAGCCTTTGTGACACAACTTGAGTTTGTGACAAAGACGAATTTTTGAGTTCATACTAAGAAAAATTATTTATTCATAACTTGATTCAGATCATAAAATTGTCTGTCAAACCTATTAAATTCTCATCAAATTACATATAATTTTTTGTTTGTCAAATTTGTTGACAAACAATTTTAGCAGTTGTGAAAACGAGGTTGATCTGGAGTTTGCGACTTTTGTGACACTTGTGACATTTACGACGTGTGACCGTCGCAAATCTAAAAATCCTTTTGACATTCAAACACTGCTATACAGGCACTTAGTAAGCGATGTTTTAAGGCATTTTGACTTTCCCTTGCACACATTGTATATGGAGATGTAGGCAAACTGCCTACAAAGTAGCCATCGATTTGTAAAAATAATTTACAGTTGTGGCTGGAGTTGTAAGCATTACTGCCTACAACGAGTATGACTATTCATCGGTGTTGTTTATATCATATTTTACGCTAGGATAGTATAGATAGTATGCAGTAACATTTTTTTTTCTGTGTACCTAAAGCATCATAGATATTAAAAATTGCTGCGATAACTAGCAGCTTATACGAGGTATGTTGTCCAAATGTTGGCTTAAAGTGGCATGCCAACAAAAAAAAACGTAGATTTTCATTTTATTGCATACTTAATTATTGGTTATGCTTAAAAACTAAGAAAACCCGCCAAAAATAAAACACTCAGTTTGTACGGCGAACAAGGGGAAGAAAGGAAACAACACAGAAAAATTTGTATAAAAAGAATAAAAGACACTTGCAAATAGCCGTAAATACGCAATATAAAAGGAATGAATGGAATGAGCAGCTACAGCAACAACAACAACGACAAAAACTTTTAAATATAATTTAAATTTTTTATTGTTGTTGTAAATAGCGCATCGCATCACTAATCTAAGCTGTGTTTGTTTGTTCTAAAATCCAGTGGATTCTACTCAAAAGTCAATTGCTGCGACGACGCGACGGTGATGATCATCAAAAGCAGCATCACCGCAGCAGCATAGCTTACGAGATAAAGTGACAACAATGTAAAATAAAAAACTCGATAATATTTAACTAACTTAAGTTAGTCGCGATCGTGTCCGAACTTTAAATTGCTGTTTCTTGGCGTACGCCGGTGAGCGCAGTTGTTGTGATCGTCAGATCAATCGAACATTTTTTTTTTCTGAACGCTCTGTCGCGGGTGCTGAATTGTATTTTTTCTTGTTTTGTGTCAAAGTCTTAACGCCATATTATAGCCGACTTGACGACGACATCACAATAAAAAGAAGTGCATATTTGTTTTTGTTAAATTTCATAAAGTTTTTCATTATTTATTTATTTTTAATAAAAGATGTTGAACATTTTGTAGTGATAATTGAAACGAATACACAAAAGTGTCACAAGTAAAAATAAAAAAAAGCATAATTTTTACTAACTCTAATGCAATGTTTGGGTGGTGATATGATTTTTTGGTAATTAACGCAGATTTAATTAAAAAAAAATAAAAATAATAATAATAATAATAAAATATTATGGCAATTAAGTTTTGAGCTCGAGTGCCACATTAAATAAGTTTAAGTTGACTTATGTCTAATAAAAGAGAAGTGTAAACGACGCCGCATGCTTGTACGTATTTGATAAGTGAAAGATTAACTTACTTGCACAATATATACCACAATAATACCGAAATTTTTGGAGATAAATAGTTATTCTTGACGATGAATTTTATACATCTAATTAATCAAATAATAAACGCTGAAAATAAAACATGCAATCTCAGGGATTTGATAAGCTAAAAAAAAGCCTAGAGATCTAGTTACTGTGTTTTCATTTATGAAATGGATACAGAATTTAAAAGAATTTTGTTTTATTTGGGAACAAAATTAAAATATATATTAATTTGAAAAATATGATTTTCAGAGGACTTATGCTACGGCAGAAAATAAAAGCCACAAATGAAAAATTTTCAATTTTTTGGTTTGTTTTGAGACTAATAATTATTATATTAATAATTTTTGTATTGAACTTTTTAGTCATTTATACAACCAACATGACGAAGATAACAAGTGGATCAATTTAACCTGGTAATTGGTGACATATGTTTCGGCTATTACCACGTATATACATATTTATATGCATATACATAGCCTCATCAGACCAGTTTTGGTTAAGTTGTACTGAAAATCGAACACCCGACCGTAAGCATTTTTGAATTGCGACGGCCGCTCTAACACTTGAGCTATTGGGTATGTGACCTTGATGTGTACAAAGTGCGTGTTTCTTTGGATTACGCACGTATTGTTCCATTTTTCTTGTTATCTTTCTGAGTTATGTTCAGTTGACATAGCTCTTTTTAAGCTTATTTGGCTTATACATGTGCTATGATTTTTTATAATTTTATTTTCATATAATTTCAAAGTTCTGGAAAATTTTCCAGCTACTTTTTTATTATTATTGAAAAATTGGCGGGTTCTCCATATATTAAGAATTTTTTGGTTTGTTTTGAGACTAATAATTATTATATTAATAATTTTTGTATTGAACTTTTTAGTCATTTATACAACCAACATGACACATCACTTGTTATCTTTGTCATGTTGGTTGTATAAATGACTAAAAAGTTCAATACAAAAATTATTAAAAATTTTCAAATTTATCACTATAGTTTTGAACGATTATTTTTCTATAAAACGTAAAGTATAGAGTAGATCAAGGATAAAAAAAGTCGTTAACAAATTAAAGTTGATACAATTAGGCTCGTAAAAAACAGGACAATAAGGAACTAAGACGTTTACGGGTTTTTATTGCAGGAATGTATGGGGATCAACTGCGATAATGTGCAAGTGGCCGATATTATAGAAGATGATATTATTGAACATATAGATGACGATATCGATATACAGTTTGAGAATGTCATTGAAGAAATATATTAACACCATACATTTATTGTAATTATTATGTATTACAAACCAATAAACTTAAAATGCCTTTTTTTAATGAGAAATGAATACAATATCTATATAAAAGTGATAAATATCGAAATAAAAGCGAAAACAATTTTTTGACCCATCATTTTAAAGAAAATTTTGTCTACTATTTTTTAATGCCTGTACCTATCTTTGACCTAAAAACATGTAGGCAAAAAAGCAAAAAAAAAATCTAAATTTTGGACTTTTTTTTGTTTGAACTTTTTCGGCATAAAAAACGTTCCAGAATTTTTTAAATAAACCATTTCGATGGGAAATTCAATTCTCTACAAAAAGTTACCTGCAAAGTATATCGAAATTTTGCTTTGTTTGGGAGATATGTTGAAAACACTAAAAAGAGTGCATTTTCACACATATCTCGAATTTTCCACCCTCTAATTTAATAGCACTGCGCGGTTTTTTCTTCTTGAATGACCGATTGCTGCAATAAAAACCCGTGAACGTTTTAGTTTTTTTCTTTATGACATAATCAATAAACTAAATCTTGATCAAATTATAATAAAAAAATTCTTTTGAAAAAGTCGTTAATAAAATTAAAATTTTAAAGTAAGAAATTATCTTCACTTCAAAATATGGCATCATTTCTATAAATAAGGGATCAAATCTGACACAGTTGAAACACGATGTTTCTTTAAATAAATAAAAATAAAAATATTTTATAACAGTCTACATACTCTCTATAGGCTTACCAGGCATCTATGATTTTGATCAACTGTTCTCGGATGACAAAACGTTATCCATTTAACGTTATTTTTATAAAAAAATTTAATTTTCAGAATTTTTTTCCCACAGCAATTGTTTTCAAGAAAGACTAATTTTGATATATCATACCAATAAGTAACCGCATGGGTTGCCAAGTTGAAAAGAAGGCATTTCTGGCATTCCCAAAATAAAAAATTTTCCTCAAAATGGTAAAAAATAAAATTTTCTTTGGCGAAAATAAAAAATTATTAATTCGATTATAATCAAAATAATAAAAATTTTTGTCTGGAAGGAAAAAATTGACGACTTCTTTTATTTTATGCTTGTTAAAAAAAATGTACATATAACACAAAATCCTCCAATTAACGGCTTTGAAATACAATTCCAAGCTTGACCGTGTCAAAAGTGGCCACCTGGCAACCCTGAGTAATAATTATCAAACGTCAAAATTTTTGTTAACAATTTTTTTTATGTAGAAGTGATCGGCAGAGCGCAAATATCAAATATTTTCTTACTCTCAAAAGAGAGGGAAATCACGACATCACCAATCACTGTGAAAAATACTTGCACGTTTTGCTGTTTACGCTCCATATGATTTCTTATTTCAGGGGTTGAATTTTAGTGATAAAATGGCTAAAACTCGCTTGCAGATTAAACATTGCGCTGCCAAAAAAGTTTTCAGTGAGAAAATATTTATTTTGCCATTTGATTTCAAACATTTTTGCAGAGCATTAACGAAGCTACGAGCTCATTTTGTAGTTTGCTTATTTTCGCTTATTCTCTTCGTTTGCTCGCGAGCATATGGGGTGCCGACCACTGACCTAGATACATATTATAAGAGATCTTCCAGGAAAAGGGAAAAAGTAGCACCTACAAGAACGTGTTAACATATTACTTAATTTAAAAAAAAAATTTCCTTGGCTAAAAAATGTTCTTCAACCTTTTGGGGTTGCCATCGTTTTTTCTCTATGAGGATATTGTAAGAGCTTGTTAGTGACGTACAAATGAATCATTTCGCAAAAAGATTTGTTTTAAATTAATTCCTCTAAAAAATATATTTGTCCTCTGGATTTTCAAAAAAAAAAATAAAATCTTGTATGGTTAAGTTTCTTACGTGTTATCATAACTCAATTCAATCATTTCATGATCTTTTGATGCTAGTTAAGGGGGGAGAGGGACTTTAAAGAATATAAAACAGTTTATTCAAAATCTGGATCTCTACAAAGGACTCCGATGTTGGTCAGACCGAGGCTCGCAGAGTCTTTTGCCAATAAATTAGTGTCCAGATATAACACCAGTCAGGATTCTCAGAAGAATTCAGATCGACAGCATGTCAGCATGATCATTACCAGCAAAATTACTGTGACTTCGACCCAACACACCACAACGACGTCACAGCGATGAGTTAAGTCGCGAAGATCTGTTTTGCAGTTCTAGATCTAATTAAATTTGTGTTAATATCTTCGATTGCTTATATCATTATTTTCAGACCCAATTTAGTGATTTATATTTGATAAAAACGCAAGTTTTTACAATAACGAAAACCTCAGCATTTTGAAACTTAAGTCCAATTAAATATTTGTGCGAATCCATGAAAAAAGGTCCTACGGAAAACGTGTTTGTCAAGAAAGATCTCTTCTTATAAAAACTATTGTTCCCATAAAAATTTCATTGTTTTTGAACAAAAATTTCACAAGTTTTATATGACACCCATGTATCGGAAATTGATCCAGGAGTTTACAACTTATAACGATATTTAGAAAAGATATGAAAACTATGCCACAACTTTTGATTGCATTTTTAGGTATTATTTTTTCTAGGAATCCTACTCGGAAAATAAGAAATCCATAAGAATCTTTTTCCTTTGGATATTCATGCTTGAACTAAGATATCGGCATTTGGAATACTTCATTAGACGCGTAATTTCTTAAGCTATGCGATCCCATGAGAATCAGGAATATGAATTTTTTTTGAAATACGCCCTTTTCGCTTCTGAGGGGAGTATAGTATGTATAGTATATCCAACACCGGTGTGTTAGCGAAGCCCGTGCTGGACATATTGAAGGATATAAAGTCTTCAGTTATCCTAACATACGAAAGTTTCAAGAAAATCAAAATTGAAGCCGTTGAAGTAAATAACATTCCTAACTCATCCTAGGCTAAACTGGTTTTTCCTAACAGGCATCGGAAAAATAAGTTTAGACTAGGAAAAATTAGTTTGGATTATGAAAAACTGGTTTGAACTAGTTTTTCCCAAAATTAGTTTTTTCTAAAAACTAATAATATATATATAATTTTTACCATAATTATGTTTCATCACCTCCTCAGATGAATTGTAGAGATGATATTTTAACAAAGATAAAGAAAAATCAAACAATTTGAAAAATGAAATTTAAGAAGCGTTTTGAAAAGAATGTTAAGTTTCGGCCAAAATGATCTAAAAAATTTTTCCACAAGACACATTAGCAGCCTAAAGTACATTATATATGTAGAAAAATGTAAAACCAAATGTCTTAAAATCCTTATTTTTTATTCAATATTTGACCTATTTTTACATGAAATAAAATATCCATAGCTTAAATGAAAAGACATCATAAAATCTGTCACAGAGGTTTCGATCCAATAAAAAACATTTGTTTGACGCAATAAAAACAGCAACAATAGAAATACATAGATTTAAGATTGCATTATCCTTTAATTTGGCACACGAGAAAATTCCCCAATGGAAAAAGCGATAAAAATATACATTAAATTTAAGCCCAACCCAATTAAGAATAAGATATCTACGCGCACACTCAGCAAAAACTTACATAGTAGGTATAAGATCTATGTATTTTGCTCAGGTTCAAGGGCAGAAATGCACTGAGGTGGCGTAGCGGATTACGGATCCGAGCAATTGCTTTAAATTATAATTGAATCAACAATAACAAAATATATTGAAAGAGAAAAACATTTCGTATACAAACACAAATATATGATAGAAAAATAGGCAAATTAAATGGCATCCACAGCATTTATCATTAGTTTTTATATCTTAGATATATCACTCTGCTATTGCATGTGAAAATCAACCGAAAAAATACAATTTTAAGAGATTTTATCATAAAATAGTTCTTCCGGAATACCTTCGCTTTACCAAAGAGATTTGCCGCCGACGACCGAATAAAAACAAAGACATTCGAGCGATTATCCCATTCATTTGATCATCTCTTTGATCATTCATGGAGAAAAGTCGAACATTTCTCGCACTCTGTTCAATTGAATCTTTGTGATATGGCGCAAGTTTAAAGTTCAGCAATTTAGTGGCTGTTTTTTTTTTAAGCAATAAAATTAATTTAAATTTATGAACTTTAAAGGTACATCTTACGAGAAAATATGTGCATTCATGATTTCAATAATAGTCACGTTTGCAATGAAAATAACGTTTATATATCGACATTTTCATATATCGATACATGAATGTAACCATATTTTATATTATCGAAATTAAGGGGTACATGATCAGCACATAAGTTTTTTCTTATAAATTATTTGAAAATTTATATCGGTCACTCTTTAATGATCAGTTTTTTGAATTTGACTTTTTGAAAATTTTTTCAAATGACATATCTCAAAAACTGTGGATAATATTATAAAAAAACATAATCACCCCTATCATGAACATTCGGAAGAAAACGACTCTCGCGAATTTTTTCGTTTCTTGAGAGGAGTATTTTGCTATCATGAATAATTGCGGATTGGAAAACTTCATATCCAGTCAGTTCTGCTAAAATATTTCCAATTACTTCCATTCAGTTCAAAATCACAGTTGCATTTTTCATATTTGACATTAGCTTTTCCGTAATTTTTGGGGTGAATATAATTTTGGTTAAAAAATGCTTTAATTTAATGGGGATATAATAATTTTTGAAGCACCGTTTTAACGATAAAGCTTTGAGTTTTTAAAAAAAATATTAGATAAAAAAAATACATCATAGAGGCTAAGGAAAAGAAAATAGGTCAGGTATGATTTTTAAATTTTTAATTTTTGGCTCACTCAGCATATGTATGTATGTTTTCAAAAAGTGTTTGATGGTAGCTTTTTATGGGTGGAGAAGGGAGCATTTCGCTCGATCATTTCATGATTTTTTTTTTAAATAAAATTATATATTTTTGAAAATTTCCACAAGGTTTATTCACACTTTAAAATTATACAAAAACACTTTTTTTTTTAATTACTTAAAGTAGCCGGTGTCCACAAAGTTCTTCGGAGAAGGTCGCAGCGAGACGTTTCGATCCTCGGTTTTATTGATTTGAAAATATAAAACAAAATTCTATGTGATCACTGAGGTCATAATTTGCAATGAGCTTAAGTTTCTTAAACACTGTATAAAAATAATTTGAATTTTCGACCGAATTTTTCTATAATTTTTCCTTCAAAAAAAATTATTTTTTCAACAAATTTATAAAATCATGTAGGTTCACATAAAAGTAATAGCATTAAAGACCAGGAAGATCGATCAATAACTTTTAGAGTTATCGTGTTCGTAAATTTGAAAAATATGGTTTTGAGAAAAACGCGTTTAAAATTTGAAATCGCGTCACGTTGTCTTCAGTGACTTCAAATGATTGCAGCGACTTCAAGTGATTGCAGCGACTTCAAGTGATTGCAAAGAATTAAAAATGATTTTAGGTGACTTCAATGCAATCATGATTCCAATCAAAAACGTGACGTCACCAAAATAATTGCATTCTTTTGTGATAGAAACGACTGCAAGATTATGGCATTGAAGTCTACAGGTGACTTCATTTTTAAATGCTGCACTCTGAATGCTGTATTTTGGAAGTGACTTCAATGAATTTCAATTGCAAATGAATGCACTCTTTCACAGCTCTGGTTTCAAATAATCGAGTTGTAAAATCAAACATTGCTATGTTCAAGGTGCAGAGGTCAAATTTATTTTATCGAATTATAGAGGGAAAATATGAACTGAATTTACTTGTAGGGACTCACTAATTATTTTGACTTATAGAGGGGTCAGGTTTCGAGCAATAAAGGTTTTGGAGCTTTAAATGAAGGAAGCACAACATTTTTTCGAGTTTGAGAGGTTTTTGACTTATCGAGGTTTGACTTAAAGAGGTTCCAGTGTACTCTAAATTATGTTCTAAGAATTTGTTGACATGTTCTCAAAGGGCTATATCAACATTTTATATAAAAAAAAAATATTTTTTCAAAATTTCAATTTTTTTCTTTTAAGGGAAGTTTAATTTTGCTAAAGATCAGATAACACAGGTTTGAAAAAAAAAATCTAAATTTCGTGATTTCAATAATGCAGCCCTATAAGTTTTGAGCTGGTCAAACCAAATCCGAAGCCAGAATTTTTCCATCACGTTAAAACTTTGAATAACTAATGCTAAAAATACACTTCTTGTCAATGATCGGTATATTTTCGATAATCTAAATAAAATTAGCATTACTTATAGATTTTTCAATGAAAAATCCAAATCTGTTCATAGATTTTATCTAGCATGTCAGGATATCGATGCTAGTAAATAAAATTAAAAAATTTTATTTTTGATAAATAACTTTTCTTATATATTTGGCTGTGGTGAATTCTACCCTAGCAAAATTAGCTATAAAAACTTTTTAATAAGGCATTGTAGCCATATTGATTTTAAAATTACATTAATTAATTTTTTATTTCTTTTCGCTTTATTTCACTTTCTTACTCAGATAACTTAAATATTATTAAAGGCCCATATTTTTAAGTCAGCCACTTTAAAATTGAGAGAAAAACAACGCGTTGTGACTAAGGATTGTCAATGACACTGCTGAATGTGTGCTATAAGATTTTTTAATAAATTTCTTACCAATAACGAAAAAGAAAAAAAAAGTAAAAAGAATCTGCGTCAAAGATAATTGAAGCAAATAGAAAAACTATTCCGACTGAAGCTAGTTAAGCGGTTAAAAATTAATTAAAAGATTAACCAGATGTGTTTTCTTTTACTTGGTGTTGAACGTAGATACATATTTAATGAGGCATTAAAAAATATATGAATTAAATAAAAGGAATTTTTGTTAGCTTTCTAGCCTAATCAGCAAAACTTTTCCACTTAACCATATGAGCACTGCATCATTATAGGAAGTACGAACGTATGTTATGGGCTATGAAAGGATATTCAATTTTATCTCAAAATATTGAACTCAGATCATATTGTTTATCATAAGAGGTAATAAGTTTAAGTATTTAGAACAACAATCAAAAATAATTCAAAATGTCGTTTTTGTGGCATAGTAAAATGTAAAAATATTACCTTATAGCACTAACTCCTAATACTAACTTAAAGGGCAAGTATGGTTTATTGTGGACGAATCATAGCCATTTTCGATGAGCTAATTTATAATAAAAACGTAAACGAAACCCTACGACCAATGCTGCAGCTTTTATATTTTTTGAAAAATCATTAACATATTTACTTTCCGATATATGGGCAGGGCTGTGAAAGAATGCATTAATTTTCAATTTTAAATCATGAGAATCTGCAGCCTTTTCCATTGTAAAGAATGCAATTATTCTGGTGACGTCACATTTTGGATTGGAATCATGATTGAAAGAATTATGATTGCATTGAAGTCACCTCAAATCACATTCCAGTCGCTGAAGTCACTTGAAGTCGTAGAAGTCACTTCAAGTCGTTGAAGTCACTTGAAGTCACTGAAGACACTTGAAGTCAGCTGCTCTGAATTAATTCCAAATTCTATATATCTTTTATACATACATACATATAAAAGTGTGTGTGTGTGTATATGTATGTATATGTGTATATTAACGCTCTGCATGAATGTGTTTGAAATGCGTTTCAAGACATTCTATTGCAAATCAAGCACTTACTTCATTCTATCCACTGCTTGCAAAGCATCTGCATTAGTATAGAAAACATCCCTTCTTAGAACGAAAACCAAACAAAAGAGAGAGCGAAATATTCAAACACTGTACTCATGATATCAGACTTCACTAGAAAAAAATTGCTTGAATATACTGTTCACTGAAGCGACTGCAGCAAGTATTCTAGTGTACATCAAATTTTCTAGTGTACAGCAAATATACTAGTATACATATTTATGTATAATGAGCATAGTCAAACAAAATTGTGGCTGCTTATTGTCAATTTTTTTTACTATAGCTTTGATTTACTACAATGTTGACGCATGTACATTAGAGCGGTTCAAAATAAAAACTTTTTGATTTTTTTTCCGATGTGTCAGCGGATTACAGTAGTCTTTTATTTATGGACAAAGCCCATTACTAGGATTGATATACAAAATGGTGGAAGTTACAGACGTTATAAAATTTTCCAACAATGTGGGTATGGTTTTCGGGAAATTTTCGATCGGGGAATCCAAATCTGTGATTTGTTTTTCTTCTTCTTTTTTTTTATAAAAAAATTGACTATTGGCCGAATTTTAATTGAATTTTCGATTTCCATTTAGGTCAAAAAAATTACTTTTTTCACATATTTCAATCGGTTGAATCTGCAGTTGAAAATGTTGGGAACAAATTTGTTGGCTATTTAACTAATTTTAATTTGATACAATTTTTGTCCAAATCGGTAAATGTGAAGATGAATTCTGTTCAAAAATGTTAGACTACGTCAAGATTCATATCTCGAAAACATGTTCACACTAATTTTGAAAGTGTTTTTTGAGTTTAGCAGTCTATTTTACATAAGAAAAAATAGTACAACTGCAAAACATTTTTTTTTTTCATTTTCAAACTAGCGTTGTTATCGTCTGAACTGCTTACTAACAGATCAAAACATTCTAAACATTCCTTTTATTTGCTGCACCCGGTTCATTTTTTGCCTTTGACATTTTATTTTTGTTTCATGAAACAAACATTGCAGTCGCGAGAAGAGACTAGAAATGTGTACATGCTTTGATTTCAAAGCAACAAGCAGTGTACATGTGTTGTTCTCTGTCATGCTCTCATTTTACTTCATTCTCTATTGCTTGCTTATTTCAATCAAGCACTGTTCACTGAAGTAGAGTGCACTACTGTAAACGAAAAAGGGAATGCATTCGTGCAGAGCTCTAGTGTATATGATCGATAAACTCAATGAATTCTACAGGCGACTTCATTTTCAAATAGCTGCACTCTGAATGCTGCATTTTTGGCAGTGACTTCAATGGATTTCAATTGAAATTGAATTAACTCTTTCACAGTTCTATATCTGTGTATGCCATACAGTGAACTTTCAGGTCGTTAAGCAACGTTTTCGTTTTAGACTATGACTATGAAGTTAAATTTTCATTATGCAGCGTAGGGGCTGAACAAAATTTCTATAGCTTTTTGGATGATTGTTTTCTGCTGTGCCTGTTCGACTCAATTTTTTAATATATCAGTTTCTATCATTTGGCGCCGCAATATTCTGAATTTTCATCTACATCTATTTCCGTGTGGGTATCACCAATGCGCTAAGCGTTAGGATTTCCTAGGGTCTCAAGCAGGAATTTACAAAGGTTTGCATTCGTCTCGTCAGTGTACATGTGATAGACCATGGTTCATTAGCGCAAAGCAACTTTTTATTTGTTTGATTCCATATTTTGTGAAGTTGCGCAAAGACAGGGGTGCAATGAATTCTAGCTGAACAAAATTTTATTTTAACCTGTCCAAAATATACATCGCACATATTTCGTCATAGTAATTTTTTTACAATTTTATTAGGGGTATTTTTATGACAAATTATATTGTTGTAAAGATTCTATCGCTGATTTTAGCCGTAAATAATATTTAGCTCTTTGTAACCATTTTGATAATTAACGAGATAGTTATTAAAATAAAATTGAAAGGTACTTAATGAAACATTAAAAATCCACAAAAAAAAAATTCAATATAAATTTTCCTCATAAACAAATTAAATTTTAAATTGTTTTTTAAATTAAATGACGAAGTAATATTGTGTAGGTGTAAAAGTAATTCATCAACTTTTAGTCCAGTGTCTGTAGGGTTTTTTTTTATGGAATCTGAATAGTATTTTTTAAGGTAAATACTGATATTTTCAGCGATTTTTTTTGTTTTTTTTTTTTGCTTATTTAATTTATTGTTCCCAATAAATGCAATTTTGAGACCTACATATGTATATTAGGGTGACCAAAATAAATCGAGTTTTCGATTTCTATGTCGCTTATATGAAAAGAAGTTAGTATTATTTAAAAAAAATGAAGCCCTGAAAATTTAATTAAAAAATATTGATATTTAGAGGAGGTGTCAGATTTATGAATTAAATTCATTCTTTTTATTTGCGAGTGATTATAACTCTTCCCAAAAGACAATTCCGCATGAGATACGGGTTGTTGGCATTGATTCTTATATTTTCGGGTCTGCAGAACACGATGGTGATGGTTTTTTTGCCATACAGGTATCTTGGTAGCATCGAAAAACTCCCAGAAAACACCGAAAAAATAGCGCAAATTTGGGTAAACTCGAGAAATAAATAAATTTTTTTTCTTAGTCTAATATTCTTCAGCATTGTAGTCCCAAAACAGACGAAGAAATTCTGACTAGTCTCGATGTTCCAGGATTTTTATCAGAAGACCAGGGTAATAGAAACATGAAAAACCCTCGCAAAAAGGCCAAAATTAAAGAACTTTTTCCGAAGTAATTTTTTGCGCTGAGTCCGAATTTGGCCTCACAATCGTTCCATCATATGAGAGCTCTAAAATATTTGAGGTTAAGTACCTAAAAAATTAGATTTTTTGAGCGCGTTTTTTGCATTTTTAGGTTAGGATATCTCAAAAAGCTGTGGAGGGTAATTCTGAGGAAAGATTTGGATTCAGTATATCAAAATCCTTCAGGAATTCTACAGCTCGTTCGTGGCATAAAATCTTGTAAGCCTGTGTAATTGTTACAAAATTTTATTGCAATACTCTCAATGATTCTGAAGTTATAATAAAGGCAAATTTAAGGATTTGAAAAGTGCCACGCCTCTAGTAAATGGAAATTCGAGCTGCTTTGAAAATGAATTTCTTTCTTCAGCGTATATTTTACATAATCTCTTTTATTTTTTTTTATGGTAAAATAAATAAAGTAACTAAAAGCGGCAGAAAAAAATTGGTAAGATTTCAATGTTTACCCACAGCAATACTTAGTCATTATCCAGAAGGTTCTTGCATGTACATCGAAAGAGTTTTATAGAAACATGCTATTTTTTATTTGACTACATACGCTGGCATATTTAAGTAAACATTAAAAACAAAATTTAATTATATTGATTAATGATGGTGGCTTATTATTGAATGTCATGAAGCGCGCTATTTTTCGCAACCATTAAATTGAGCAGAATAAATCAAAATAGCCAGACACAGCTGCTTTTTTCAGCTAATGTTTTTTTGTAAACAAGATTCTACCTATTGATTTTATGATTAAACATTTTTTTGAAGTTTTTTGCTTAATTGCTTATTTGCAATTCAACATTTTTATAATCTGGTAAATTTGCGAATAATTGAAGTTTTGTTATTTTTAACTAGACGGACAAATAAGGGGACTTTTTAACAATTTCTGTGAAATTACTATTTTTTGTTTTTTTTTTATATTGATTTTGTGTCAATTATTGAAAAATCATAAGTAGATTTAATAATTTTGAGTTATTGTACACAATAACAAATTATATATTTTACATTATAATATTTAAAGGAGTTTTTGCAAAGGTCGACGTTACGAGGTTACGTTTTGAAAAAAACTTCGTGCGATGTTCTACCAGTTTTTCTTCTCCGGGAATATTATGATAGGCCTTAGTAAAGAGATAGAAAACCATCAAGAAAGATTTCACTTTGCAGAAGAAAACTGTATTATGTATAGCAAGCCGAAACACGAATTTTTGACCCAATTTACACGTAAATTTGGATGATAAGCTTTGTTCGCAAATCTGAACTTAGATTCGGACTCTTGATCCGATTTGATATAAGAATTTATTATGCAGTGTGATCCATTTTCTTGGGACAATATCTCGAGAACAAAGGTAGAGTGATAAATTCCTTAGGCAAAAGTTATAAGGTTTGTAGGGGATCGAATTACAGTAGGCAAAATCATTTAAAAAATTTATGAAAAAGTTTTTACCATAAGTAAAGCATAAGTTTTAACTAAGAGATGGCGCCAGCGAAAACTACGCAGCGTATTAATTTGACACATACGTCATTTTGTTCGTCTGACATTTAACTACAAACACACACAAGTTGAGTTCGCCAAAAACTAGTGCCTTTGTTTTATCGTTCAGTGACCATGTCGAGTTTTGTGCCTGAAAAAGAACATTTGCGGCACATTAAAGTTGCAAAGTCACAACATTTTTAATGAACTGTTATCAACATTTTTAATGAACTGTTATTTGAGGCGCCCGGTTTCAAAACCGGCCAAGTCCAAAAAAATAAAATTTTGAGATATTCTCATATATAAAAATCTAGACCATGCTTTATCTTTCTACAATGGTTTTAGATTAAAAAAAAAATTTTTTTTGACACAAATATTGCACTTTTTAATTTATTATTGATTCATGGGTTTCAAAACCACCAAGTCCATGAAATTGCATTCAAAACCAATCCAACGCCTTGGAATCAAAACCGGCTAAGTCCAGTACATTGGTATCAAAACCGGTCAAGTCCACATTTTTTCCAACGCCTTGGAATCAAAACCGGCAAAGTCCAGTTCATTGGAATCAAAACCGGACAAGTCCAAAATTGTTTTCTCAAAAACATTCGCGAATAAAACTTTAAATATCTGATCTGACGTACCTTGAGTAAGAAATTTTATAAGCTATCATGTGTGAAATACTTTTTAATTTTTCAATGAACATAGATGAAAACAAACGTTTTTCGTTGTTTTCCCAAAAGTATGAAATATGGACTTGGCCGGTTTTGAAACCGGGCGCCTCATTTGCTTAAAAGAATGCCGTAAGCCGCATATCATTTTCTTATTTCGAACCAGAGATATCTGCATTTTTCTAAAGTAACAGCACTGACATAATTTGAACTATTTTATAGATTTTCTATCATTTTCAAAAATTTTTATGATACATACAATAAAATAAAAAGAAAAAATTTCTAAATATGTTGATCACTTTTATGAACTTTTTACTCAGTGCAATTTTTACTGAAAATTGTTAGTTTAGGAGAAACAAATGATAAAACATAAAATTTTGACCAAAACTGTTTTGGGGCCCATCCATAAATTACGTCACACGTTAAGGATTTCAAGTTTTGACGAATTTTAATTCAAAATATCATTAACCTACCCAATAGAAAATAAAAATTTTAAAATTTTTGAGAATATGCTTTTTTTTTTTTGTACAAATTCAAAACAAAATAAAGTAAAAGAAATTAAAAATACGGAAATTTCAGTTATTTAAATAATTCAAAATTTGATTTATTCATTAGAAAAAAAAATTGTAAATATTTTTTTTTTCAAAAGACCAACTAATTCTTAACATTTTATGTTCTAACAAATTTTTTTTGTATAGTTGATATTTTTTACAAAAAAAAAAAAAATACTTAAAGAATTAATTCTTTTATTTTTCACAAATTTTGAAGAATTGTAGCGTAACAATAGTTATGACCTATGCCGAAATGATTTATGATAAGCCATCAGCAAATAATGCTTTTATCAAAAAAAAAAAAAAAAAACTTGGGCAAAATCAAAAACCTCAAGGTCGAACTTCTTACGTTTTGACAAACAAGGCCCCATAACAGAGTAAAATTTAAAACAGAAAATAAAGAAACTCAAAACTTTAGTAAATACGCATAGCAAAAACAAACAAACAGGGAAAATTAGATCTGCCGGAGATATGTCAACTGCTGATATGCTTAGCAATACGTCTACATCTACATACGATAAAGCTTAAGAATGAAATAACTGTGGTCCTTATCTCAAAAATTTTGATTAAGTCTTTTTTTATACCCTACAGCAAAAACACTCAGCTTTCAAAAAATAAGAAAAAAATAAAAAAACAATTTAAGATAGATGGCAAAATTCAATTCTTGCTTAAAAATACGTTTTTTTGAAAAAAATATATAAATTGCAATAATACTCGTATTCATACGACATGACAAGTGGGCGTTCAAAACGAAACATTTACACTTTTTAATTTTATACAGAAGAAAGCTAAACGCGAACAAGTTGTTGGTTAGCTAATTTTTTTATTAATAAAATTGATAATATTTTTTACAGTGGAAATATTTAGCTTAACACTTCACTGTTAGTTCTTTGTAACTTAACAAGTCACCGAAAGCTTTCGGTTTTTATTTTTTTTTTTTTGAGAAAGTTTGAAAAGCTCGTTTTGAACGCTCACTCCTCATAAGTTCCCATTAATCATAATTTCGATTTTTGAAACATCAAAAATGTAAATTCTTATTTTGATCCCTTTAATGGATTTGAAAATGAAATTAAAATTGATTCTTATTTCTAATTTGTTGGAATGAAAGTTAAATTTTTTTTTATTTCGACAGTTTGATTCCTCGAATGGAATCGAATATAACTTTAGTTCTATTTGTCATGTCGATTTCAAACTTCATAGCCTTGGAATCGGAATTTGTGATACCTAACTCTGGATATGTATCAATAGTGTGCGATATATATATTCAAACTTAGTCTTAGACATATGTGTGTACTATGTTTATTGGAAGCATATATTTCCATATTTGTATGGAATATTTTCCGATCTTTTTACTTTTCTGTCGAGCCGCGCTTTAGAAAATATATATTTTTTGGTTTAAATTATGTCCTTAGCAAGTAGTAACTAAACCTAAATATATTCCTTCAATCGATTATTTCGATCCCAGATAAACTCTGTATAGTATCCCAGTGTGCCAAACGGATCCGTTTCGAATTCAAAACGGACTCGCTTTTTCGTATAATTTATCCGAAACGGAATCCGTTTTGGATCCGTCTCTAACTCGTTTTCGTATGAAGATGAGCTTCAGGAACACGTGGCTCATGATATGACACAGGTATTCAAACTAAAAATAAATACAGAACTGTATTTTTTACCCCTGATACATTGAAAATAAAATAAAATAAAAGTTTTGATGACAACTTGAAAACTGTCTTTTATGTTAATTTTCTGTGACGCTTTTTTAAAAAATTTCCCAGTTTAAACTGGGAATTAAACCGATTAAAATCCGAATTATTTAAAAAACATTGTACGTCTCGAATCTATTTTTTTTAGCAACGAGTCCGCCTCAAATCCGTTTTATTTAAAAAAAACGAGTTCGTCTCGATTCCGTATTATTAAAAAAAACCAGTCCGTAACGAATCCGTATATGAAGTCCGCTTTTTCGAGAAATTTCGTAGTTTAAACTGGGAATCAAACGGATTATAATCCGAATTATTTAAAAAACCGAGTACGTCTCGAATCCATTTTTTTTTAAGCAACGAGTCCGCCTCGAATCC
This sequence comes from Tricholauxania praeusta, assembly GCA_949775025.1. NCBI lineage: Eukaryota > Metazoa > Arthropoda > Insecta > Diptera > Lauxaniidae > Tricholauxania > Tricholauxania praeusta. The sequence goes on from OX459029.1 coordinate 141,263,694, forward strand.
GTATTATTTAAAAAAAACGAGTTCATCTCGAATCCGTATTATTAAAAAAAAAACCAGTCCAAAACGGATCCGCATATGAAGTCCGTTCTGAGTTCGAGACGGATCCGTCAAAGCATAAAAAAACAGAATCCGCGCTGACGGATCCGTAATGGGTTCGAAACGGATCCGCATCAGCTATTCCGCTTATTCTACAACGTTTTTATGACATTGGTTTCGAACTTTTTTTTTTGAGATGCGAAGTTTTTTAAAAAAAAAAATGAGCAAACAGCATTAATTTTTTTTTTTTGTTGTTGATAAGGTTGTGAAGAGGGGCAGTACAGAACATTTTTTTTTTTTTTCTAATAGTAGGCGGTGCCAAGCCTCTAACAAAAAAATACGTTTCCAGGGCTAAGCTAATGGACTGATTTTAATGAAATTCGGCTTGGAGTTAATTTGAACCCTAAGAACGGTTTGGTAAGGGGGGGTGGCCCCGTCTAATTTTGATGAGATTTGGTATGGAGATAGATTATATACTGAGTCAATATATTTGCTTAGATCGATTTTGATGAAATTTGTTACAGAAATAGATTGTACACTGAGAAGAGATATTTGTTTTAAAGTAGACGGTGACACGCCCCCAATAAGAAAATACGTGTTCGCAGCTAAACTAAAGGACCAATTTTGATGAAATTTGGTATGGAGACAAATTAAATCTTATGAAAATGTATTTGCTTATGTAAGAAAATATGTTTTCAAAGCTAAGCTAATCGAACGTTTTAATACGGCAACATGATACCATGATTTTTATTTTTGGAAGCGATGAGAAAAAATAGCTTTTAACACCAAAAAATAGTTTCTCTTTTTGTTTTGTCACTCTCCACTGGGCGAACTTTACTAGACTTAAATTAATAGCCAATAGGATTAAAAACTAGTTACGCTAAGATTGATTGTAAGTCACCTGTTTGTTATCATTGAAAAAAAAAATCTTTGCACCAAAACAAAAAGTTTATATATAGTACATGATGGCTAACTTTAAAGTAAATTTCACATGATGCTTGCGCAGATGACAAAAAATACACAAATGACGCAAAGGAGATATAGAGGTATACCATATACTGAATATTTTTAGCACTTAACCAAAACCGGATAAAAAGACCATCAAGTGAAATTAAAAAATAATAAAACATTGATAACAAAGGAATGTGTAGACACGAGTAGTAGTCATTTAGAAAGCCATCCCATCATCAGCAGCATCGGCATCAGCATCATTATCATTATCGCGCTAACCATATTATCAGCAGCATCATCCAGAGAGACAGTAGATTGTGTAAGACAACAATTGTTATAGAATTACGATTTATAAAGTATTTAGAAATATTCAAACAAAACTGCACTAATTTATAAAATTTAAATTTAGTACGGGTTTAAGACAGTACACGAACGGCGCGCGCGCGGTACCTTATTTTGGATACAAATACGGATACGTTTTTTTAATCTGGTGTTGGTACAAATCAAAATGTAAAAGTTGGTAACAATAAAAAATAAATAAAAATAAAAATAAAAACAAAAACAGCTGGGAAAACTGAACAAACAAAGGCGCTATCAAATAAATCGTGTACATGCCAGCATTTGACTAATTTCCGTTTGTAATTTTATATTGAAAATAACAAATGATTTTTTTTTTTAAATCTACGTACATATGTAGCTAACAAACAAATAAATACATTGCATCTTATAATTTGATTTATTTTTTTTTTTTGCTTTTTTGTGATTATTTTTAGAGTAAATCGACAGAGAAAAAGGCAACTCATCACTATAACTACGCCGCTGTGTGGATAATAGAAAAGTGACATCGACAATACGAGAACAAGGGAAATCAATGAAACATGACGAACACTTAATCTTTATATAAAAGTTCAGTCAATCGAGTCCAAGTGCCGTGCAAAAGTCCAGTGCAGAGTATCAATAAAAGCGATAGACTTAAGCTGATAACCAACGTCACAGTTTGCCACCTTTTCCTAATTAAGCATATGCTTGGGTTTACACTGGCATCATTACACAAATAAAAGTATATTTCATAAATGTTGCTGTTGCTGCAATACAAACGAATTCAAATATATACCACTTCATATACAAGCTAATTAATCTAAATGGAAAATATAGGATATAAAGAGGGCTCTACCAAACCGCGTCGCATAACGCGTTCAATCAGCGTTGTGACCAAAAATGATGCCGAACAACCATTGGCCGAGAATAACAATGCTAACAGGTTGGTACAAAAAAAAAAACGAGAAAGAAGACAATATGATTGTCCATGGGAAAAAGGACTTTATCTTTTATTGTAGAAGAGAACCCACTGAACTTGTTGGTATTTTCAGCATTTGACTGGTGCAATTCGTTGCAAAGTTATAACGTTTTGAATTTTAGCTCTATAACGTTTTGAATTTAAACTCTTTTGAAAAACCTGATTTCAATAATAGTAAATACAATCATTTGGTTCTAAGAAAATGAGATTTCCTGGAAAGTTTAGCAGGAGTTTTATAGGTTTTGATGTGCTCTTTCCGAATTTCAACTTTGCCACCTCGTATTTTTGCCGCTCGCGTCGCCACATTGGAAAAATGGCGCCCGAAAGCAGTGTTTTGATAATATCTTCTTTCCGACTCATTTTACGATGAAAACATTTACATACAAAATGAAACTAGAGGAAATTGCCTACAATTTATGTTATAAACTTTTTTTTCGTAAAATCAAAAGTTTTGGCGTACGAGCACCGCAAAGTGTACATCCACACGCGTTTTGGCCAAAACAATCATTTCCAGCAAAGTTTAAGATCTGTTTTCAAATTGGTGCTTTCAGCACAGAAATTCAATTATCGATATTTTTCCCCTAAAATGCGAATTCGGAAGAAAAATATTCAAGTGTTTATTAACTTAAAATTTTTTTATAATTTTTTATGACAATGTCTTTGTTTAAACTGCTATCTGAAATTTTTGCTCTTAAAATATTTTTCAAGATAATTTATTTTTTTTTTTATTTCATTCAAGCAATTCGTGCACGCGATTTAAGAACTTTTATGGAATTTTTTAAGCGAACAAAAGATAAAAGGAACAAATGTTTCCTTAATAATACAAATAAATCAAACTGAAGTTTTTACTTATCTCATTAAAGATTTTAGTAAAAAGCGACGCATTAAACTTAAAAATTTTATCATGAAAATATATATATTTTGGGCTATTTTATGTTATATCTTTCAAAATAATAAACGTAAAGTAGGGTGATTCTTAAGCAAGTTACTATTCCACGCAATGGTGAAAATGGGAGATTTGATTTTTATGAAATTTAAGAGAAACGCTTAAAAGAAGAGTTTACTATTGCAAAAAAATGAACGAAGTTGAACTTCAGGCATCTTCACCTTCTCTTAAACTTCACTTATTTAAATAAAAATATACTAAAAGCACTGAACAATAAGCAAAATATTATTATGAAATTTTGTTCCAAAAACACAAATAAAAATATACTGCTAGTTTGATAAAGTTTGGCAGGAGCTCCAAGAAGGAGCTGTAGTAAAAATAGACAGAATTATCATTCTAAGACACAACAATTTAATCAGTGAAAAATATGAATACATAGAATAATAATAATATATGAATAAATCTATAGAATATATATAGAATACACATAGTTTAACGAAGTTGTACAGCAACTTATAATAATGCTCTAAAATAGTCTATAGAAAAAATTGTTGAAATTGAACTCCTAAGACACCCACCTCCCATATAACTCAATTAGTTAAAGTACTCTTATTTCCACGAAAAAAAAAAAACACCAGTTTCACGAAATTTTCCATATTACTACTCTAGAATACACTACAGCAATAATGCGCTGAATCGGCATCCGGACACTCTCTTCGCTCACTGTGGTGACGTAGCATAAATTAAAATTACATATAACAATAGTTCCTAAAGATCATCTCATGCTTGTAAAAATTGCGTCAAAATTAGATCAATAATGAAAGAGCTAGCCATGCCCTTTAATCGATTTCACTCATAATTAAATGTGTAACCTGTGTACCTACTAATTTTTATTCATTTATGTAGCTACGTTTCAAATCGATCGACAAACGGATAATACGTTCTGTGTAGAATTTCATTACATATTTACATACATTTAACTCATATTAAAAACCACGCCGGATTTAGGGTGCTTCCGAAAAGGCGTGCCCTTACAGCGGCTGATTTCAGGGGGAGACTTTTGAATAGAATTAACGTAATTTAATTGAACAATTAAAAGATGATTTTGCGTAAAAAGTATCCGGAATACTTCAATAATTCATTTTGTCGTCTTCAAAGTAGGCCCCACCGCTTGCAATACAACTACACTAATGTTCTATCCATTCCAAAATACATTTTTGATAGGTTGATTGAGGATTAGTCTTCAATTTCTTCAGCGAATTTGCTGTTATTGCTTTATGGCTTTATGTATGTTATGTTGCATTGTCGTGGTGCAAAGTTCATGAGTTATCCTTCCACAAATCTGGGCGTTTTCGGCAGCGCAAGAGTTTTATACCGCTTCAATAATATTCCTTATTTAGGATGGATCGCATACGATTGCTACATATTCAATATTTATTGTGTCAGTATTTATTCTGAGTGGTTCGTTCTTTAAAAGATGTCGCAAGAAAACAAAAAAAAGCCTGATTAGCTATTTTGCTGACTTTTTCTTTAAAGCAAAGAGTGAAGAGAAAGACATGGAGTAAAAAATGGTTGCAAGATCGAGAAAAGTTCTTTTTCGTCTTGTGTCCTAAGAATCCTAGGGGGAAAATAGTGCCAAAATGAATTCTCTCCAACGATTGTGGTCTTAAGCGAGGAGTTATATCTGCTTCCACGAATGTTTCGAATCTCGAATTTCTTTTTCCAACGTTCTCTTTTATGAACTTCATCTCATTTGCCATAAGCATTTGGTTGCATTTTTGGCGTAAATCAGCGTTTGAGATGGTATGAGGCCACCAGATTTTTAGGATATATCGCAAGCATTTGTTGACAAAGACTTGTACATTGTTCGTCAGCTGTTCGGTAACATTTCTTACCCGGAATCGAAATCTGCACAAAAAAGCCTCTCATTTACGGGCTTCCATTCCAGCAGAAGAAAACCCGCATACAATTCGCTAAGACGCATGCCGGTTGACCGCTCATCAAATGGAAGTATGCCCCTTTTGGACATTTTACATATCTCCCATCATCCAGGCCAAGGCGGTTGATCTTCGTTTTGTCGCTCCGTTCCACAAACTTCCGTTTATATAAGCGGAAAACCGACATGCGGTCTTAGCGAATTGTATGCGGATTTTCCTTCGCTTAACTGTCACCAATGGGTTCTAGCGTGAAATTCGTCCATGGAGTCGAGCCTCTACCAATTGATAAGCGAAAGTGCGTTTGGATATTTGTGCAACGTATTGATCAATTATTTGCGCGTTGGATGTCTGCAGCAATCTTACGAGAATCCAATTTTGCCTTGAGCACAATTTGGCGATATTTGTACCCAGAAGACTTAGGGACCTCTTTTTGCGAGGAACATTTTTTGTTGTCATACTTATCGAAATGATAAAGTGCACTGAATACCATCTTTTTGGAGCAATTTACCGCGTTGCCATCGCCTGATATCTCATGGCCGTCTTTCGAAGCTCAACAATTGACTTGCGCATGACCGATGTACAATTTTTGACCATACCATGATTAAGGATATGCTAATAAGGAAATTCGGTCAAAAAGTGTTCTTACAAGCAATGATAATATCGTTTCTGGAATCTTTTATCAAGTATTTCTTTTATTTTTTGCAAATTATTTTTTTGTTTCTAATTAGTTGACTCAGTCAAATCTGAGGTTTGAGCAGAAAACCTATCATAAAAATTTTTTTGCTATGAATTTAATTTCAATTATGTTCTTTTTTTTTAAGCTTACTGGTCCCACATTTATATTATGTATAAATTTTCTGGTACACATAGAAAAATAAATGAAAAAAACTACCATTAACACAACGAATGATTTCGTTTCTAATTAGTTGTCAACATCTGTACATGCGTTAAAATTATATTTTCCAAAAAAAAAGGAAAATCGTAACGAATATTTCTTGATGAAAAATATTATATAAAAAATATATTTCACAAAAATTAAAAAAATAGAATGCAAAAGCCGTGAAGAGTGACCAATATGTTATCAAATTACATCAATACTTTTGCTTTTGTCATTTAAGAATAAAGCGGAAAGAAACATAATTCTATACAAACTTGTAATTAACCGGCTAAAATAACATGGCAAAAAAAAAACACTAACAAGTTAGATTAAGTTGTATTTTTTTTTTTTTTTTTCAATTTTAGTTAATACGATCTTGTTATTATATATTCTATGAAATTTAATTTCATTGAATTCAATTGCAAATTTTCACAAACTCTCTTTCTCTCTGAAAGCCCGCTCACTTGCTGCAAACCCTCACCTGAGCTCAGAGTTAAACTCAATTAAACTACGAGTACTAATAGAGCGCTTAGTTGTCGAAGATTTTTCAGAATTTCAGTTCAATGCGATCTTACAATGAATACGGTTGTGGGAAAAAGTGAATCTCTAATGTCGCTGTCGAGTTAAATACGACAAGAAAAAACAACAAAAAAGCAGTCCGTACGTTTACAATTTGAAATGAAATTTAAAAAGTTTCTTACAATTTGGCAGCAACCGAGGACATGGATTCAGAGAGTGTAGAGTTAAAAGTTTTGTCATTGTACTAAAAAGAAAAAAGTTGTTTTTAATTTTACTAAATGAAAAATTAACAAACAAACAAACACACGCCTAACTAATGAGTTGAAATAAACTTTTACAAAAAAGCAAATTTCAATGACAAGTAGTTTCAGTTAAAAGCTTAACATAAAAAATAAATTTCATAAATACTACTGATAACATACATCCTAGTAAAATTGGATACAAAATTAACAATATTTCGGATAACAAACTCGATAAATTGGTTAGAAAATTCATGAAATATTACTCTTGGTTGGTGCTGGTGCTGGTGCTCTTTGATTAAGACATTTTCGGATATAGTATTCGATAAACGTAACAATATTTTAGCATGTCGAATTCGCATACAAAATTTAAGGAGTTTAGTCTTCGTAGGCTTGAAGGATTTTTGTGCATTAAGCAAAGAAATCGTTTTCAGTTTCTCTTGGCACAACAACACTCTTGCCGAAAATCATAAGAAAATCTCGCAAAACAAATTAAATTTCGATATATTTCATATGAAACTTTTTATAGAGAATTAAATTTTCCATCGAAATGGTTTATTTTAAAAAATTTGAAAAATTTTGCTTATGCCAAAAATGTTGAAACAAAACAAAAACCCAAAATTTCGAACTTTTTACTTTTCGTTTATTAGCATTTTTTTAAAAAAATTGTTTTAATTATATCAAAGGTGGGCATGCCATAATTTCAGAATATTTTCAGCTCCCGAAAATTATAATTGAATTACTGAAAACTGATAGATAAAAATAGCAAGCATGCATATAAAGCAAGATTATATGTATTTACATACACTTGTCACGCCCACTTCTGTAGATTCCACATAGAAACACAAAATGTAAATAGCGACTATATCGTAAAAAGCAAGATTTTCGACTTGAAACATTAAAAATTAAAAGTGCAGAAAAATTTTAAAATTACAAATTCATTCTTCACCTTGGTGCATTTTTCATTGCCTTTGCAAACATAAAACGCTCACTTGTCCATAACATCATTCTCATATTACTAACCACTAGAAACTATTTACATATGTATGTATGTACGTACATGTGTAAGTCGACAAATATTAAACACAACTAAATTTTGCAGAGATCTAAATGAAAAAAAAAAATGCAAAATAAATCTACAAATACTAATAAGTCCAGGAAGGTGTTAAAACATATCTAACAAAAAAAAAAATATTCTTTAACTCGCAAGTCATCGACAAAGCTTAAAGAGCATTTCCATTGGTTGAACACAGGTTCGGACTTAGAGGCGCAGGGCCCCTAGGCGCTTGGCATTTTGGACCCCCTCCTAAGTCTGGAAATCATTCCATTTTGATTAAGCAAATTAAAAGCACTAGTAGAGAGCAAATAATTTTCAATCGACTTTATTTACTTTTATAAACATCAGAATTACGCAGTCTATGTTACTATAACTATAAAGATTTGCATACATGACATAGAATCTTGCATCCTCGATATCTTGTATTAAACTAAACTACAAAACACAATTTACCACATAACACCTTTGACCACAATCCAGGAGGTCACATTTAAAGAATAGTCTTCTTCTGGATTCACTCAAATCTCCTATATAAGTATGTTACCAAAGATTGATGCAGTTCAGCGATAGTCCCCAGGTCGATGTTGACAGATTGAAGAGACATGTAGTTCACTTTGTTAAACCTTTTCAAGATGTCATTCCAGAGAAGTGTCAAAAAACAAGTTTCCATCGAGTCTATGATGAATTCAGAAGACTTGCTTTAGAACGCACAGATGGTTTTTCATTTGAATCATTGCCAATTATCTGAAGAGCTGCCATGATCTCATCTTAGGAAGAACATAGACTTCGGCAGGCGTCAGCTCGACCAGACCATCTTGTCTGAGAAATACTCTTTAAGACTGTTAACTTTAGTTTCAGTTTCGATAAGAAAATTTCCCATCTGTTTGCTGATGCAGAAAAAAAAAATTGTACAATGATTGCAAAATACCAAAGAAAGATATAGCCGCTTGAAAAGACTCAGCCGCACATGTTCCAACAAGATTCAGCGAATAAAACGAACAGGGAACAAAATCTATCAGAAAGTTCACTTGTTTTATTCTCGCGTGAAGGCCAGAACTCACACCCGAAATATTGATAGCAATGTCATAAGACTGCCCCCCGACAATCAGAGATATCCAAGTCGTGTCTTTTCAATGTCTCTAGCACGATTTTAGTCAGGTCTTCTGTTTTATGGCCACAATGTGGAATGAACTTCAAAAATCGTTCGACGGGATATTCGTTTTCAGAGACATATCTCACAATAAAAGAAAATTGATCTACGTGGAATTGTTTACCAGGCGCCCCGACTGGGACTGTGGCTCCTAGACTGGCTGGGCCTCTAAGCCGGGGCCTTGTAGGCCTAGGTGCAAATATGCACTGGTTGAACACCATTGTATTCGAAACATCTTATTGATATTTAGTGGTTTTTAGTTATGGGTCATTTAATTTTATTGAGCCAATTCGATACTTAATTATAATCAAAATTTATTTATGATATTTGGGGTAGGTAATTGATTGCCGAAAGCCTTAAAGCAAATCATTCGCAGAGAAATACTGTTATTGATATCTGGCTATAATCGGTAGCAACCCATGTTTGGGGCAGGATTCAACAATGCAACCCTTAACAATATATTTAGGCGTCTTCGAGTTTTATTGTGTGACATATATTTTGAGGCATAATATTGTAGAGTTTTAATTAAAACAATAAAATCGGCTGAAATTCGGGCATTTTCGGGCATCGGGACAGGCTTTGGCAAGGCAGCCCTGGTTCGTTAGTTTCACCAAAATGGCTCACTATCTTTTCCGTACATCCCATCCTGTAATCATATACACTCGACTTTTCTACAGCGGGCTCCTCTCCGCCTATTACTTCTCAATGCTCTTTCTTTCGCTAGACAAAATTTTATGAAGAGCACATGCATTAAATTCAAGGTAATTCTGAAATTCTTGAATTAAAATTTTAAAAAATTGCCAAATAAGCTCTTTAAATTACTTTCATGAAATGATGTATAAAAAAAAATTGAAAGAATGCAAAATCAAGAGCGAAAATTTTATTTTTTTTTATTTCCCAATTGAAGCTAAATTTTTTATTTTTTTTTTTATGAAATAGTAAACATGTTGTTTTAGCGACATACTGATATCTAAATAAAATGTGCAGTGATGCGGAAGTACTGTAAAAAGAGTATTAATTATCATAAATAATTAAATTAATTATTATAGAAATTTTATCCCTTTAATGAGTTGCGTTCTCGAAACAATACGCCATATCGAATTACACTTATATTTAATCACATAGATACAAAATAATTTATTAAAGATTGAAACTGATTAAAAATTTCTAACATATGTCATTAAGTCATAAAGTCTTTTTTAACTGATCCATACTATGGCACAGGAGACTAACTGTATTAGAAAAGTTTGTAGAAAGCTTAAAGTCAAAGTTGGCATGGGAGCGTTTTTTCTATTTAAACTCAGAAATAAAATCTTCCCAAATCATCGCCTATCTATAGAATAAACTAAGATTATCAGTGCTTGTGATCACATAAGTGGAAACTTGATGTTTTTTTCTGTTTAGTTTTGGGAAAAATTAACTTAAAGTGTAGTACACTTAGATTTGAACCAGTGCGTGCTGAATCCCAGGCAAACATTCTAACAACCGGCATAACTATACATTTTTTTTATCGTCAAAAAAAAATAAATATAAATTATTCTTAAAAAATGTTTTTTTAAAATTATTAAATTGGTTTGACAATAGACTGAACCCTAAGAAATGTTATTATAAGCTTTAAGTTCTTTAAGAGGGCGTGGCACTGCCCTTTATAGAAAAAAACACTTATGGCTGAGCCGCTACACTGATTTTGATGTAATTCGATATGGAGATAGATTAAGTTCTGAATAAAGATATTTATTTTGAGAGGGCAGTGCCGCACCCCTAACAGGAAAAAACGTTTTCACTGCTAACCTAAAAAACCGATTTTGATTAAACTATGTACAGCAATAGATTGAGCTCTGAGGAAATATGTTTTTACAGCTAAACTAATGAAGCAATTTTGATGAGATTTGGTATTGAGATAGATTGAATCTTGAGAAAAGGTATTTGTTTTTGTGAGTGGGTTGCGCCACGCCCCTAACAGGACAAAATGGTTTCTTAGCTAAACTAATCGATTGATATTGATAAAATTTGATATGGAGATATGTACATATATTTAACCCTAAGCAAGGAATAGAGTTAGAAATAAAGCAACATAAAATATAAAAAAAAAATTTAAAAATGTTACTCAGAGTATCATATGAAAAAATTGAGCAATAAAAATGCATCTGAGAAAATCGTACGAAAAAGAGATTGTGACAAATATCACAGCGGCAAATGTGTTATACACAACATCGATGAATAGTTATACTCAATGTAGGCAGTAATGCTCACAACTCCAGCCACAACTGTAAATTCTTTTTACAAAGAGATGGCCGCTTTGTAGGCAGCTTGTCTACATCTCTATATACAATGTGTAACAACGTGTAGCTTAATCACTTAATGACTTAAGGCTTTCCAATCCTTATTTCATTTTTTGCAATTGACCAATTCAATCTCTAAAATTTGTTCAAATTCCTCACTATTAATGTTTTTACTAATCTACTATAATCCTTTTTAAAAATATTTGGTTATGAAACATGAGGGACGCATACAAATACGCTTTCAATTGAGATAGCAAATATCAAAAATACTTCTATTTTCTTCGACACGCATTACTTGAGTTTCATTAATGTGAATTTTTTTTTTTAATGACTAATAAATTTACAACTCATAAAAGTTTGCACAAGTTATTTTTGCAAAACTTCTGTTAATAAGAAAAAAAAAATCGATTATATTAAAACTGCAACTGTATTTACAGATTCAAATCGATTCCCCCAAATTTAATGGTAAGATGGCGCAACAATACCGACGCCATGATAGAAGCCCAATACCCGACACCAGGTGAATTTGAATATATGGAATGTGGACCGTCACCGCCGGCCGAAAGCGCTCCTAGTATGTATGACAGTTTCGAAGAGCCCACCAGTGAATTGAGCGTACAAATATGCAACGATACACTACGCATCAGTTTAATAGATCAAATGAAAAGTGCAGCAGGACGTGTGCGTTTCCTGGAGGATATTGAACAAGGCAATGTTGTCGCGGACAACCTTAAGACTCACTTTGAATCAGCATCGAAAATTGAGAAAAATCTTAGTTATTTATGGGCAGCATTTCTCAAACGATGGGATCTTTTAGAAAATTTCTTAGAAATCGGCGCAGAATTAAATTTCTGTGATCAGAATGGCATCAGTGCACTGCATTTGGGTGCATTTAGCAGTTGCCTGGCGACGCTCAGTTTTCTTGTTGGCAAAGGTATGAATGTTAATTTACAACCAAAATGTTATACGCCATTGCACTGTGCAGCATTCGGTAATACAGCGGAAGCAGCTAAATTCCTCATAGATAATGGTGCACAGATCACTATAGACACGACAAAGCCCAATTGTGAGGAGAGTCTCTTGCACTGTGCAGTACGTTCGAATGCGCTGGAATGTCTGCAGCTGTTTATCAAAGAGGGTGCTGATGTTAATTCACTAAAACCAAATGGTACTAATGCTATACATCTGGCAGCCGATTTGGGGAATGCACAATGTTTGGAAGCGCTGCTGAATGCACCACTTGCCGATCCCAATGTACGTATATGCATACGTGAGAAAGAGTCAACAGCGCTACATTTGGCAGCCGATGAGGGTAACGTGGAATGTGTTGATTTGCTATTGGCCAAAGGTGCTGATGCTAAATTGAAAAATCATCGTGGATTTACAGCTTTACATTTGGCAGCACGCACTTCAAGTTTGGAATGTGTTGAGTCTTTGCTGCGCAATGGTAGCGCTGATCCAAATGCTGAAGATTTTGATCATCGTACACCGTTGCATGCGGCTATTGGAAAATCAGAAAATGCATTTGATATATTAGAAACATTGATACAGTGGGGTGCCAATGTAAATCATAAGGACATTTACGGTTTTACAGCGCTGCATTTAGCTGCACTGGACGGATTAGCGCAATGCGTAGAGATGCTTATATTTCATGGTGCCGATGTAACAACCAAATCGAAAAAGGGAACATCAGCGTTAAATGTAATTACACGCAAAACGCCGGCGTCCGTAGCAATGATTCGGCAAAAATTAGATGCTGCTATAACATTGCACCATTCACAGGTAAGGGGTATTTTAGAAATGTTTTACTTTTTTATCAAATTATCGTAAGTGAAACTTGAATAATTTTTGTGGTTTTCAAACCGGCAAAGGGGAAACATTCTTAATCCAAATACTTGTTGACAAAATATTTTGAATTTTCCAACTTTTTCTATTTTCTCACAGGATCCGGTAAATCGTGAGGTTGAGCTAGAGCTGGACTTTCGTCAACTATTGCAACACTGTCATCCACGTGAGATCAGCTATTTGAATACATTTGTTGATGAAGGACAAAAGGAGATACTTGAACATCCGCTCTGCTCATCCTTTTTGTACATAAAATGGGGCAAGATACGTAAATACTATATTGGTCGTTTGATATTCTGTTTTACGTTTGTGCTCTTCCTAACACTTTATGTGCTAACTGCGCTGGCGCACAACTGCTACAACGGCAGCAAGGATGATAATACCACGATTCAAGCGCAAGAACTTTGCCAGAAGCAATCAATATTGGGTGATATGTTGCGTAATAATCCGTTTGTCATGGAAATGCAATGGTGGGTACTGGTGGCCATTACAATTGTAGAAATCTTTCGTAAACTGTATGGCATCACTGGCTATTCGTCCTTTAAACATTATGTGATACAGGTGGAAAATATTATGGAATGGTTTGTGATAACAAGTGTCTTTGTCATCTCTTATATTTACACCAAACAAACGTATACATTTCAAAATCATATAGGCGCCTTTGCGGTGCTGTTGGGTTGGACGAACCTTATGTTGATGATTGGACAGCTACCGGTGTTTGATGTTTATGTGGCGATGTATACGCGTGTACAGGGTGAATTTGCAAAGCTTTTTATGGCATACTCTTGCATGTTGATCGGTTTCACCATAAGCTTTTGCGTTATATTTCCATCGTCTTCATCATTTGCCAATCCATTTATGGGTTTTATATCAGTGCTGGTTATGATGATAGGTGAACAGGATTTATCATTGCTAATAAATGATCCGGATGGGAAAGATCCACCATTTTTATTGGAAGTGAGCGCTCAAATTACATTTGTACTATTTCTGCTATTTGTCACAATAGTGCTGATGAATTTGCTCGTTGGTATTGCAGTACATGATATACAAGGACTAAAAAAGACCGCTGGCCTATCGAAGCTAGTGCGCCAAACAAAGCTTATATCATATATAGAATCAGCGCTATTTAATGGATATTTACCAACATGGCTGAGAAACTTATTGCATTATACGGCGCTAGTATCACCACAGGCATATCGTGTTGTACTTTGTGTTAAACCCTTAAATCCTAGTGAGAAGCGTCTACCCAGAGACATACTGATGAAGGCATATGAGGTGGGAAAAATGCGAAAACATTTTGGACATACTATATCAGAGAAAACTTCTGCAGCCACTTATATGTCTTTTAAGAACAAATACAATGACAGCAAAAGTCAAACACCATACCCGGTCGCAGGTGAGACATTGGAGACAACACATTTTGCCACACTAACGCAAAAAATGGACGATAATGCTGATCGCATTGAATTTCTTACGCAAGAAATTCAGGAACTGAAGCAAGCGCTGATATCACAGCAGCAACAAGCGAGCAAAGTTATTGATAAATTATTGATTGTGATATCTAACCAACAAAAGAATAATTTAAGAAAATAGTTTTAACAAACAAACCAAATAAATACTATAAATCAAATGTTAATTGAATGAAAAAACAAAATTGAAAATGGAAACGATCGTTACTACTACTTAGTTAAATTATTGTAAGCGACATCAAGAAAATTTATTATTAGAATTGTATTTTTTTCTGGACTTTATATTTAACGTTAGCTTTATAATTGTATTTGATTCAAACAAAAATGTCGCTTACCACAATTTTTGTTTTCCATAATAGAATAACATTTCATTAAAAATTTGGAAAACGTTTAAAATTTAGCTTGAAATAAAAAATAAAGTGGTATGTGTTTTAAAGTGATTTTCTATCGCTTACGACAGAATTTACAGTAAATCAACAATAAGATTCGGTTTGCGACATTTTTGTTGAAAACGATCAACATTTGATTCAATTGAAGCGTTAGGTGCAAAACGGATTACAATACGATTTTTTTTTTCAAAAAATTGATGTTGCTTTTTCTATTTAAAAATTTTGTTAACATGTATTCTTCTATTTTTAAGTAAATTAATAACAACTCAAAAAAAAAACTGACAAGCTTGCAGTGGATCCATGTTCAGCGATCAACAAACCTTTGGAGTACCAACTTCCAGCCAGTTATATTTCAATTTGAGCTAAAATTTAATTTATCTAATTATACTCAATTCGATTTCACTGCGCGCTTCTGTTTCGCCAAGTGAGCGGCAGGCCAGCAGCATTATGTTCAAACGACTATCATGGAAGCTATATAAATATCGAGCAATGTTCGCGCATCACGCAAAAATTACTGCACCAATTTTGTTTAAATTTTTTTAATTTTATTCCTCAGACGCTTAGCCTCAATCTCCAATTAAAACTATAACAATATTCCGGTTGAATATCAAAATATTAAAGTTTTAAAATTGCTTGCTTACAAAATGAATAACACACAAAGAAAGAAGCATGTGTGTGTGTTTTGTTTTTGTCTTTCCCTTGGCAATGCAATGGAATATTTATGGAAGAGAAACAACGGAAAATTCAAATTTTAATCTCGCTCTCATTCTCAATTAGTCAGTTTACATTGCAAACAACAACAAAGCGGGATTTGTGAAGTATAATCAAAAATTACAGCAGGTCTACTTAAAACAATTGAGTTGTAAAAAATCGCGGGCATCAGCTAGTAACTAAATATGCAAATTAAAAAAAGTGTTGTATGAGTTTTTATGACGCCACTTCCCTGACTATAACAAAAGTTAAGTTTTGGTCGTCCTCGTTGTACCTAATGCTTCAATTATAGACTACAGCAAAATGTTCGCGTAAATTTTTTAGTTATGATCAAAATTTTTTGAGTATTAGTTCAATATTTTTATTGAAAGTAAATATTTTTTTAAAAATGTGCTAAAAAATATTTATGTTAAATATGAAAAAATTAACTCATAATTTTTAGAAAATTAATGTTTTTAGCTTTTATTGCAAAATTAGTTTAATTAAATGATTTAAGAACATATGCAAGTGAAGATAAAAATTTGAAAAATGTTTTGAATTTAATTATTTACAGTATATTATCAGAATGCGGTTGAGCGATAATTAGGCTTGTATGATATGTACAAATGATTGGATTGACTTTTTGAAAAAACCCAAGTTTATTTTTCTAATAAATTAAATCTTCTTTGGAAAACATCTTTGGCACTTTTCATATTTATCAACTCATTTTAGAGTTGCTTGTGTCTAAAACTGAAGTTCGAAAAAATAAATTTAAGTAAAGTTCACTTTGAAATGTTGAATATTTCCTTAAGGTTTTTAAAAAAAAAATTTCTAAATATAAAAAAAGAACAGTAAGAAAGTAGTGAAATGTTAAAAATTGATAACATCCGACAACAGAAATTTGGTTGTAAATAATGCAAACATTTTAATTAATATTGATTTTATCTTACAATCCCAATTACTAAAATATATACTAAATAAAATCAGATATATTAACTGGAAAATTAGAGGCAATTCAGATTGTGGCTATTTGTTTCAAAAAAAAAAAAAGGAAAAGGTAAAAAGGAAAAACTCTAGTTGTCCTATATAAAAGAATAGGACCTTACTGCTACAGAATACATTTTTTGCGTGCGTTTCATAGTATTAGTGGTGGTCATAGCCAAGCGATTTGAACTCCTGACTTTTTAATTGCTAACCTTCTTTCTCACAGATTACTGACAGTTCATCGCTTCGAGAGTTTAATTTGTTTGTGGTCAGAAATAGAATGAAACTAAACCTTCCTACTATTCTAACAATGAATATCTTACAAAATTAAAATGAGGCAAACAAATTTTATTGAACCTTCAAAAATGGCTTTCGTTCATTTACAAAAACTTTGACATGCAAAAGAACACTGAGTTCACTTTTTTCTAAAATCAATTTTGCAACCACATACATAGTTTATTTTAATAAAAGCAACACTTTTTACAATACATTTGGACAGGCTTTTTTCTACGTTGCAAAATTAAAACTTCACAGAAATTTCATCAGACAGTAGAACACTTTTACCATAAGCCTTTAGAGTTTTGGAGTCTATATGGGGCTGCCAACCCAACACTATAACCTAACTCATTTTATTTCCGCTGTTACTAATCTATGTGACATCATACTCAATATACAAATATTCATAAAAATACAGTAGTAAAAAAAAAATATAATCATTTTTATTTACATATGTTTATGTGCATAGATATTAAATTATATTCAATTATAAAATATTTAAATTGTAGTACTAAATAATGTAGCTACACAAAAAAAAAACGCAATATTATGCATTGAATGCAGTTGACGAAATTGTGTCAATATATAGCATGAGAATGAGAAAATATTTAATATTAATTTTGGGAGAAAAAAAATCCATTCTTTAACGAAAATTAAAAGTGACGCACTGCGAAAACTTTTATTCAGTATTTAAATATTATTATAATAAACAATTTATACATGTAAATATTTATTTACGTATGTACATATGTTTTAAATTCAAATTTAAAATTTATTTAGAAATGTTAACGATTTGCCAAAATACCAACAAAGAAAAGTAAAAATTAAACAAATAAAATGTAAGCAAACATTATAAACAACTATGTAGAGCAATGGCTGTGTGTGGATAATTTTACAAAAGAAATTTTAATAAAAAAGATTTATATAGTCACTTTATGCATCCATTGTTTTCTTACTTCATGCAGGTAAGTTAAATAACTGCTAATATAAAGTCATGACAGCAATATAAATAATGAAGCTTATGCAAAGACAAACACTTTATTTTAATCATTATAAAAGAGAAAAATTATGTTAGCAAAAAGAACACACTACGTTAGCAGTAAAAGTGCGCATAAGTCTCAATATCGAGGCGCTATAAAGCCAGTATGGCTTCTGCTTGTAGGGGAAGAGCCACGCCCCTGTAAAATATCAAAATATAGTTAAGTTATAGTTCCCTTAAGTCACCACACTTTCTAACGATATCGAATGTTGGAATGTTGAAAAATTGACTCATTAATTCTTGTGATATACTCTTATGTAAGTGAAGTTTGTATGAGCATTGTACAAACTAAAAATAAAATCATAACCGGCGTACCAAATTTCATTAAATTATCTGGCTGGTTTTCCTGTAATCGTGATTTC
The DNA here is from genome assembly GCA_949775025.1 of Tricholauxania praeusta. Classification (NCBI taxonomy): domain Eukaryota; kingdom Metazoa; phylum Arthropoda; class Insecta; order Diptera; family Lauxaniidae; genus Tricholauxania; species Tricholauxania praeusta. The sequence goes on from OX459029.1 coordinate 141,281,979, forward strand.
CACATAAAGGTGAATGTGTTCAAGAATACATACACCTTTTTTGACGTTTCGTTGCGTTACGAACAAGCACAAAAAAAGGTAATATACTCCGGGTGTACATTAAATTCAAATGAGAGAAAATACTTAAATAAACATTATCTAATGGAAGGCGATAGATTTGCCTTAAGAGACTATATCATAGGAGACAGACACCTTATTTAGAAGGTGATATTTTTCGAACAAAACCATAACTTTACAGAATACAGTCCAGAAATAGAGTTATTAAAATTTAAAAAATAAATGTATTTTTAGATTAAATTAAAAAGAAGTTCTAGTTTCCAAAAGTCAACCGTTATCAGGAGGTTGTTATCAATTTCAACAATTATCGGCGTTAAAAATAAATTTGGAATAGAATAGAATTGAAAATAAAAAGATATCAAACAAGAACCGGAGGAACCGAAACGTTGTGTTTTGTTGCTCATTCCATGGTCTATGAGGCACTTAAAACGCCCTGTCATTGTATTTTTTATGACTGACAAAATTTGAAAATAAAATAGAATATTACAACATATTTGCACTTGCTTGAATGATAGGCGTACTATAGAAAGTTATGCAGCGTTTCAACATGAAGTTATCGTCAATGATACATTATTGTCATGCATATTATGGGAGATATTAATTAATTATAAATAATCCTTAATGTTATATATGTGTTCTTAATAAAAACGTGCTTTGAAAAAGCCAACGTTTAACCCAATTACGACAAAACGGAAAAACTTTTTTGCGAGATAAGATTATAGGAATATTTATTTATGTGAAGGAAACCAACATGTTAGATAGATAATACATTTGCTTTTCAAATAAAATCCAACAATGTGGTCAACAATTAAATTTTCAATATTTTTCTATCAAATCCGTTCTAGAGTTACTATAAAGTTGTTAGCTGTATGCTGTTAGCCGATTTTAACTTTGAAAATATTTCTTCACGAAAACTTTATACCTCAATACCGGACTGTTGCACATAGAAAACAAAGAGGAAGTTCTTTCAAAGATTATGATTTAAAACTTGATAATAAATTCAGTTAGCCTCAGAGTCAAAATTCACAATTATGTGTCTATGTATTTTATATTTCGGCCTCATAAAAACAAATTTGGACACACGTAAAAAAAATATCAAAATTTTTATATAATATATTGCATTATCTACAATTTGGTTCGAACATTACTAAGTATCCAACCCCTGAGTGTTGCATTGACTAAAAGTCACCGAATTAAGCAGACTTAGTACTCAACGACAACAAGTTTAAGGAACAAATGATTCGACAAAGTTTTTGGAAAAAAAAAAAGTTTGTACTCACCTGTTCACGGCTTTGAATTGAGTCGAAATATGTAATATCCTTTCCATTGATCGATATTATTCCACTACCAGGTGAACGTATAGTTACGTCAGCACGTGCAGTTTTTCTTAAACACTCTATAACAGAGGCAAATAATATGAATATATATTTTCCTATATTTTATCTATTATAAATAATACGCACCATATGTAGTAATATACTGACGACCCTGTTCATCAATTTGTGGTTTGGGAATTTGTAATTGCATAGATTGATCCATTAGAGGTTTTGTAAATTTATCTATGAAAATTTTACTTTTATATGAATAGTTGAGAGAAATCAAACGATCCATGGCATTAATAAAATTGTTGTATTCAATATCTGCAATTGTTTCTACTAACAATAATTCCAATTCATTCTTTGGTAGCCATTGAAAACCAGCAAGATCCCTATGAAACAAAGTACATAGTTATAATTTTATAAGATTCTCATTTTAAAAGATTTACTACATACATTTTTTGATTTGGATCTGGTGTAAGACCACGTTTCAACAAACGCTCTTCCATAGCATATAATTTATTCATTTCCTCAACAATATTCTGTAAAGATATGAAGACGTTTGTTAAGCAACCTATAGGTTGAAATTAATGGAGTATGTAAATGTAAATTTTGCGATTGCGCAAAAGTGTAGATATTGTGTAAAGTTTGAATTAAAATATTTCCAAATTTGACTCAAAAGGTTTTTCCTGTTCATAGATAACTCTTTGACTGAATTTGATTTCCATATGCTACTACTTAACCCACTTACATACAACAATTTAAAAAAATTAGGTTTCCCCGTGTAAAACATGCTGTGGTGTGGTCGACCTGTTTCATCAAACTCAGCTGCTTTTCTTGTAGGAAAAACTTCCTCAGGTTGTTTCATGGCAGGACGAGCACGAGGATCGTAGATGCCGGAAGGGAATAAATATTCAATAGCTTTCTAAAATATATAAAAATTTATAAAACAACACAGACAAAACTTATAAGCAATTATATCACACATCAATATCCTCTTGCGTAAATGTTTCAGGATCGTCACCCATCATATTGGCCAAATGGCGTTTACCAATTTGATATTCTATTTGTTGTGTTTTCATGAAGTCATCATGTTCTCTAGCGCGTTCCAAATATGACTTCATTGCTTTGCTCACCTTCTGCTTCTTTACAGCCAGTGGAGCTGCTTGTGAAGTGACTTCGGTGCCGTAGGGAGTCTACAATAAAAAATAGCGAGGTTATGCACTCACAACTTACAAGTACATAAATTTATGTGAGACATTCAACATACCGCACTTAGCCATGTTATGCTATTTATTTTACATGTATTTTGGAGTATATTTTTGTTATTTTTAATTAAATTTAAGCCTAAGCTTCGGAGTGCCATAATTGTAGAGGAAAAAATTAACAACCAGCTGATAGTAATGAACTAAGCACAATTGACACAAACGACGCGAAATCCGTCTAAGGGTATTAAACAGCTGATTTTCTGCCGTCGTAAATACCGTCCGACGGAAAATTCAGCTGTCATTTTATGCTCACAAGAAAATAATTTCTGTTTTGAAATATTTTTGATTCTGGCAAAATAAAATAAAATTCCTTTGCGTGAGTAACTGTTACTATTCGTAATTCGGGCTTAAGTTTACTTTAGCTGACATTCTCCAAATCAATTTATTTTTTTAGGGGTAATAGAGGGTTAAAAATCAAAGCATATTATATTAAAAAAAAAAGTCGCTCGGATCTAGTATCGGAGATATGGACATCGGAATTTGCGGATATAGCTTTTGGCAAAAATGATAATAAGTTGGGAACGCCTGAATGGAAAATAAAAAATATGGGTGTCATAAGAAGGATAATTTAATGGCCTACAAAAATGGTAAGCAAAGTTTTGAAATTTGACCTATAGTTTTGGAGATATTACGATTTTTCTGAAATTTCACCAATTTTTTTTTTTGAAAAACCATATTTTATCCAAAAATGTGTTAATGACCTATAATCATTTTAGCATATTAAGAAAGCTAAAATCCATCGTATTCAAAACTGTTTTTCATATAAAAATTTAATAATTAGAAAATATATAATGACATCCACTTATTTTAGATTAAGGGACATTAGACAAATGCGCAGTAAATAATTTTATAATTTGAGACTCCGCTTGTCCACTATTTTCGTGGCTGCTTAAAAATTATACAACACCCAAAGATATCGAAGAAGAATCCTTCAACATCCAGACAAAGCTAGAGTAGTTGTTGAAGACGCTTTTGGATGCCTTAAAAGTCGCTGGGATTGTATTCTGCAAAACCTTGTCGAAGACCTCTAAGAAAATATTGAACTGGAGGCGTCCATTGAGGCAAATGCAATCCTGAATGTGCTTTTTGGGTAACCACTGAAGGAAGAGGATCAACGTAAGCACCCCACAGAAGAAACTATTCGGGACAGCCTAAAAAATTATTTAAAATCGCATTTTCCACTTGTGAGAGTAACGCATTTTTGAAATTTAATTTAAAGATACATACAGCTAGAAATATAAATGATAATGAGTTTAATCTGTCTGGATACAAGAATATGGATACTTTTCTATATCTATCATCCTCCTCATAAACGGCGTTACAAGCGAACAACTAAATTAATATACACCGTCTAAATAAATAAATACTAAATTTCACTGTCCTCCATTCACAAATAATTTTTTTATTTAATATTACATAAATGTATGTCTGATATAATTAATACATACGCCACAATGAACATAACAAGGAAAAAATGCAATCGATTTAAAAAATTATGTATAAATAAAACAAAGAGGAGACACCTTAAAAAACAAAAGTGACCCTACTCCTCTTTTACTACTTAGTTTCTTCTAGATGCGCAATTTCTTAAATACATTTGCTATTTTATTTTAATAAAAGTTTAAACAAGCATTAAATTTACAATAAATTTAATGCAACTAGAATTGTTGTTGGATTGTTTGTTTCCCATGCTGTGTAAACGTCTATTTCCAAGCTTGTTTTAAAATTTTTCGAGACGCTAAATGCTTTACAACCAAAGAACCTGTAGTCAAGGCAACAAGGACAATTGAAATTAGAATATAATCGAAATCCTCTTTCAGTAAATCAAATGTTTTTGATGGTGCAACTCGCGTAACGAATAAATCTATTAAAAGAAGTAAAAAACGTGATTATGTATTGAATTTTTATTTTACTTGTTTGTACATACCTAAACCAGTCGCTACAACTAAACAGGTACTCTCAAGACCGCTTGGAGCTGTAAAAATGTTACTTAACCTTGATATCGTTTGATTATAATTTATTATGTTTTCTGTTGGCAAAGGCAATTCTGGAATGTAAGGTATGATACCCTCTTCGCGACCTTGAGTTGGTGTTGTAATAGGACGACGTGGATCTAAAAGCGCCCATGGCATTTCAACTATAGCTCCACTGGCAGTGCCAACTAGAATAAAAATTATGAACATTAATTAGTAACTTACTGTGCAATTTATTTATTTATTTATTCAATGGCATTAGTGTTTGAAAATAATTTCGGGTGATAAAGCGAATTCTGTCAAACCAAATTTGACCACATTTTCAAGCAATTGGGGTTTTATGTTTGTAATTGTCTGATTTATGTTGGCTTCCAAGGCGTCAATCGTTGCTGGTTTATCGCCATAGACCAAAGATTTAAATAGCTTCAAAGGAAATATTGCAAAGGCGGCAAATAACGCGAGCTTGGCGGCCATTCACTTCATAATTGCAAAAGATCATGTGAATTTAAAATTGAAATTGTAGTGAATTTAGTAAATTTCCACAATTTGCAAGCGTTGCTCTGATGTTAAACGTTCCATGATGGTTTTCAGACTATACTGAATAATTTTGACACTAGATGTTAGCAAACTAACAGTTTGTTCGACAGCTATCCCTTTCAGAACTTCGGGCACTCCAAAAAAAAATCATCCCTTATATGAACTTTGAAAAAGTTTTTCGAGATCTCTCCTTTTAAATTTTTGGCTAAGAAAATATCCATATTTGATCTTGGATTAAAAACTGAAGTTGCAAGTCAATTTTGTTGGCTGATTTAACATAACGTGAGCAGATATTCTTCGACAAAACGCGGAACAGCATAAAGTTTGCGTTGAAATCTTAAAATTTTTCGATAAAAAATTATGAATCTTTTTTTGTTCCTCATTTTCACATAAAGAAAACCCTAGCAATATGAGAAATATTTCAACAAATGAAAACATAATCAAAAACGCAGACTTGTCCCGCGTATTAGCGAATCACTCAAATTTTAAAAAGAATAAACGTATACTTACTTAATACATGTTTGTTTGTAATGCCACGTTCAGTGATGGTTTCTCTCATTGTCTCTACAATTGTAGGTATAATGTAAGATTGACGTTCCACTAGAGGCATTGGTGGTGCATTTAGTGAACTCCAAATTGTACTGTTTGCTTGTATTTTACCCTCATATAATTCAATTGTAGCTAAATTTGAAATAAAATCAATTATTAACATAATGCATTTGTAAGACATAAATGATTATACTTATTTCAGTGCGCCGCACTTTGTCATTATAATAGGTATAGGCTAACCAATTTTCTGAATGCACAATTTTCAGAGGACCACGTACTTTTCGATGTGACATTGAAAACACAACCGAGCCCGATACAACATCAATTAAATAAACATTTAAAATGTCTGTGGATTAAAACAATAGAAACTTTGTTACTATTTGAAGGCAGTAATTTTAAATGATTTGTGTTTAGTTATTTATAATTTCATGCAAAGTAACTTACAATTATTTTTATGGTTGTTTTTGTACATTACACAGTTGAAGAAAAGAACTGACAGCTACATACAAAATATATATTGTATAGATGACAAGTAAATTCTACACTTCTACCACGTCACGATTTATTTAAAATTCATTAAAAATTTGGAATTTAAGACATAACAGAACAAAGGAGCCAGACTCTAATTCAGTGCAACAATGTCCTTAAAAACACATACTAATTTTTTTAAAATACCTTTTCATTTTGAACTTTTAAAATCTAATTCACATCAAATTCTAAAAATTTACGGTCAGACAGATTCAGTTCAAAGTTTTATAGGTAAAGTCAGACTTCTAACTTTTTATTTTAAAATAAAAGTATAATTTTTGAAATAAAAGTAAAAGTTCATTTAAAACTTTTCCACTTCAAAAATCTTATAAGAAAACTTTTTAAAATTAATGTTTTTCTTAGATTTTTTTTTTATTATTTTATAAGTTTTTTTAAAATTTTTTTTTGCTTTTATTTTAAAAGGGAAAAGGTTATTGAACATTTTGAAAGCCACCAGGGTAGGGTGGGTCCGCTTTCCCTTAGGAGTATTTTGTTATCATATTTTTAAAAAAATTCTATTGCACTAATCGATGTTAAAAGGTCAATTTGCTTAAAAGTTAAACATAAATACCTTTGAACAGAGTTCTTTGAAAATATTATAACAATGACATTCTAAGCAGAAATCTTTTTCTTTCCATTAATATTAAAGTTTTTGAGGAATACAATAAGGTATGCCATAGTTGAGTCACTTACTTTAATATCAATAGTTAAAATACCAAAGCAACCATCAAAATAAAATACTTTTTACACTTTCATTTGAAATTTGCATGAAATTATACTAAGAATAAACACAAGTACACGCATATATAAGTAGGTGAGAGCTAGTATACGTATACTTTTCACTTACATTTGTGTATACTGTCCGGCGCCTGTGTAACAACTGCTACCAAATTTGGATTAATGTATTTGTAAAGTACAGAACGATCACCCAAAACTCGACCTTGTGAATGCACACGTTCAATTGGATTTTTGGAAGCGACAGCGATAATCTGTTGCTCACCCGTATGGCCTCCTAAGTGTACATTCCAAATGGCAGTCATTGAAAGTTTCTATAGATAATAATTCAATATGTTTAAAACACTACAAAGGATACAATTTTTTTTCAGTTTTAAGCTTACACCATCTCTATGTTTGGTATAGTAACCATCAAGTGTTGCCGTAGATTTGTCGGCAATGAAGATATACATGCCATTAGCCTTAAAAGATTAAAGGATTATTATTTGTTGCGCTCTTTTAATGTCAAACGTAAATAAGCTTACCATATTCTCTGCACTTTCTGGATAAACTTTAATACTATTATCTGCAGCAATAAGTAATACGCCCTTAACATAGTCATTTTCTGTTTCAGCAAGCAGTGACATTTGTTTTATTTTGTAATTCAATTGCACAAGACCATCATCAGAAGATTTACCAGTTATTGGATTAAAGCTATACAACACACCGTTGCCAGTGACCTATGAAATATTACATTATATTAATAAGAAATATTACTTTCAAGAGAGATAATTTAAAAACCTTATTTTTAGCTACAATTAAGCATAATGGCTGCAATGGAAAATGTTTGGATGTACGTTGCACAATTAGACGCATACTTTCATCGTTGGCAAAGTTTTCAACATTTGGTAAATTTTGCATCCAATGATGTTTGGCACTTATATTGTCGATACCAAAAATTTTTCCACATTTGGTGAGTACAACCAGCATCTTGTGCAAACCGAAAGAATCACGTACTAACCCTGCTTTTTGCGTATCTGTTGGTGGTGCTCCCAAGCCAACAACATGTAGAAAAATGCTTTTAATTTGTAAGATTTGCGTTGAAATTCGTCTCAAAAAAGCACTGGCAATGTCACCTAAAATACGAGAGAAAATACATAATTACTATTTAGTATATGTGTATATAAAATAATATATAAGTAATAACAACATAGATACAAAATTATTGAGCAGCAGTGGAGTTTTAATTTACAATATTTTGTTTCCATAACTCATATAAATTGAATTTAACTTTTAGCTTTTTTTTTGAAACTAAAAGCTTCACAAATTATTATCTAACATATGTATATATGCATATTTTCAGGATCTATACAACATCGTTGCATTCACGCTAAAAAATAAATACATCAATTTAAATTATGATAATAAATATAAAATAAAACGAATTCATATAGTACAAGCAAAATAAACACAAACAATTTAAGATACAGCATAACTTCTAAACAGCTGTATTTTTGCATGTAGGTCTCAGGGGAGTGAAGTCTTCTGCAGCGGTATTAGAAATTTAGGAATTTACAAAGGATTGTATTCATCTCGCTAGTTTATTTGAGAGAGACCACTATACGCAAACATAAAGCAACACTGATTGAACATTTGGTCAGTGTGCAGATTATTTTTGACTTCCGTATATTATTGAGTTGTGCCAAGACACTCTCGCTTTGTTGGTTCTTGCTACTACGCGTTCCGCGGTACGGCCTTTACTAGTAATAACGCTATCAAGATAACAAAACGAATCATTGGTGTTTATGTAGTTCTCATATGTGTAAAAATTTGGGTGAAGCGCTCTTGTTTCTAATGCTTCAGATTTTGCAGTGTTAATATATAGTCCAATAGTGGCTGCCTGGTCGTTGAGTTGTGAACGATTAGTTTCAATATCGAAGACAGCAGTTTCTTATCTGTATCATAATTAAAAACGCGGGCGGCACAGTTACGAGGCTGCAAATCACAGTCTTCCCTAGACACAGAGGTTATATCAAGATGTTTACATACAATTTTCTTTGGTTTTTGCAAACTTAAAAGTGGGAGCTGCTTTGGGACCTATTTTAGAAAAGATAATACAGAAAGGCATTGTGGAATATGTTCGATATAAAATTACCAAAAGTCTGCACAGGCTTTATAAACTTTGAATGCTTTGGACTTTAATTTTAGAGCTATAGACTAGAGATTATTTTAATCATCACTTTTATAACGTGGTTTAAAATAGTGGCAAACGAGTTTAATTTGACTAAAACAATAAACATATAATTTTTATTCAGGAAAAAGAAACGATATCATGGCAAAGGTTGTTAACATTCGTAATAAAATAACTTTTTTGAACCTTAACAGGAGCAAATACATATCATTCATTCTTTTCATCATAAATTTAACTATAGTAAAAAACACAACGGCAGAATATAATGAAAAAGAAACAAACAAAAAAATAAATAAAAAATCAACTGTAAGAATATTTGTACAACATCGCAAGCACAAACGACGATATTCAATATGAAACTACTTACTTTCAAATCCTGTAGAATCCTCTTTAATTTTATATTTAAATTTAAAAGTAAAATAAAATTATTCATTACTTTTTAATTAATACGGTTCAAATTAAAAATAACACCAAAATCAAAAAAAAAAGAAAGATCGTAATAAACCCCAGCAAAGTTTTCATTAGAACGAACGTTTTAACGACTTAAGATTCGACCTAATCTAAAACTTTTTGATTGTTTTTTCGGCTACGGCCAAGGCTAAAAAAACAATTAAAATATTACTTCAGAAGACCGATCAAAATCTAAAAATTGTTTTTATCACACACGTGACTGCGTATAGCAGCAAATTTATTGTAATATGAAAGTGTTCTAAGTATAGACTCGCTTACTGGTCACACGTACCTAAGCTTAATTCGAAATATTTAAAGCCAAATAGGTGTGAAAAATAAAACATCTTACTAAGCATTGGAAATTAGAAAGAGAATTTTAACCTATATAAATATAAGCGCGATCCACATTTTTTTGTGCATTTAAATCTGATAATTAAAGACTTGTCTCCATAATCATTAAAAATTGTTTTAGCTTATGAATTTTTCTCCTCAAATCTTTAAGCTGTTTACGTCGAGTATAATCGTCACTGCAGTTTTTTAATAATGTCGAATAGATACATTTTATCGAAACATAATGAAACAGTCGAAATGTTAAAATGCTTCACAAACTTATATGAAAAATAATTTTAGAAAATGAAATTGTCGGCCTCTGCTAAGTATGGAGTAACAGTCGCATCACGAATTTGCAAAGCCCTAAGATTTTACGATCTTTGTTCATAATTTTTAATTATTTTATTATATTTTTTACAAAATTGTTTCTAACTTGCTTACCTGATTTTCCTTTCATTTCATTTTCTAACGCTCCTTCAGTATCGGCTAATGGTAAGTCAATGAACTCTGTAGCTACAATATTAGCTAACGCTTCTTCACGTACCCAACGTAATTTGTTCTGTTGGATTCCTAAAATAGCCTCATCTGATGTGCCCAAAATAAATAAACAACTTTTTCCATCGTTGTTACGTTTATGTTTACAATCAAAAGTTTTTAATTCCGGTTGACCATAAAAGCTGGGATAATCTAATGTATTACTAAGTTCATCGATTGCCTCGCAAGTTTCAGCATCAAATGCTTTGATTTGTAAAACCTAAGACGGACATAAGTAAAAAATGTAAAATACACATAATTTATTAGTTTAACACAAAGGCTTACCTCGTTAACAACATCTGCTTGTACTATAATTTCCCTTTGATTGAAGGAACTCAGCAGACAACTGCCGCCAATTACCTTGTTGCACACTTTTATATCCTCTTTGATATTGACTAGAGTTTTGTCGACAATAACAACTCCGCTTGAGCCCTACAAAATAAATTAGATATAGATTTATATTTTTTTTTTATCATTGAAGAATCCAGAAATCAAAATGCGAGCACAATGAAGGTAGCAACAATTGCATATATGTAGTTTGACATTGACTTTTTTTTTACTTATATAAAAGTTGTTCTTAGTGGTTATAGGTCGTTGCTTAAAGGAACTGTAAGTTAATGCCGCATACTTTTTAATTTTTTAAAATGACTAGTTTTAGGACCTGTTGGTTTCTTGAACCACAATTTGTTTTGATTGTTCATTGGTGGTCGTGAATAAGTAGATAAGTTGAAATTTCATTATACCAGTTTTTAAGTTGTCATAAGCAGTTTTTACTATGTATTTTCCGAAAACCGTTGTTACCATGTATTCTCCGACTTATTCAAATAGAACTACACATTGCAAAATTTTATGATATTAAGAAAACTACAAGGAAACAATCGAATTTTATTGTTAACTCGTTTTCGGGGTAACTCGACTTACCTACTTATTCACTACCACCACGGATTTATCTCCGACTTTTAAGACAGCAAGGGCAGTAGACAAGTTCAGATAAATACATAAAATTTCTCAAGACAAGTGCACATTTAAATATTTTTAAATATGTATATGGACATTTCCACAAAAATGGAAGTTTTTGTCCCGTGCGACGCCTTGGTTATTTGCAATTATCTTGAAAACGAAAAATTGTCCAAATACAACCTTAGCAGCAATTATATAGCTAACTAGGGTTGCAACCAGAGCTGCAAAATTTTTATTTCTCGGAATTAAGAGAATTTGATTTTTTTGTTATTTATAATATTTTTTTTTTAAATTTTTTTTTCAATACTTCCTTATGTGTAAATAAGGAAATACCGCTATTTTTTAAGTCTATATACTTATGTATGTATAATGAAAAAATCTATGATCTCTGCATAAGTAGAACTTTAGTGTTTCTTGTGTAACAGCTCAAATCCTTTGCTGTTTTCACTACTTTCACCTCAATACACTATAATTTGAAATTGTCTTTCCTTAAAAAAATATAAGAGGAAAACCAATTTAATAGCCCAATTACCGTTTGAGAGTCGCCTGAATTTGGCGATTCGCCTTATTTGTGCATGTTCGCCTTCAAAACATTACTACCAAGTTACAAAACAGAAATTGACGTCTAAAAAACTACAAATTTGAAGTTTTACAAATGAAAAGATTGGATTAGCAATGCAATGTTGTGGAGAGCAATATTCAAAAATGCTGAGGCGGAGCTCGAACCCACTCGAAAATTTATTCAAATATTTACAGAAAAAATATGAAAAAAATTTTTCTGAAGATTTGTTTTAAAAAAGAAGCTCTTGTGTTTAAATAGAAAGCTTATTCACATCATATCGTAGTAAATCAATTCTTTCGATTTTGAAACTATCGTATTTGGCGTTGCAAACGGACATACAATACTTGTCAATTGATGATGTAGATACCACACTCGGCACAAGGTTCGTGTTGACTTTGGATGTAGCAATATGTTAATTGCATAACTTATTCCAATCCCTCCAATCACGCGTGAATGGTCCTAACGAATTCAATTAAACTGCAAACTCTCCCACATTTCTTTGTTTTTCTTCTTGCTCGACCCAAAGCTACGTTGGCTCAATCAAGATTTTTCTCCAATAACCTTAGCATTTTCCGGAACTGCTGTTCATTGGCTTTTTTTAAGGCTATTAACTTAAAATGTTCCAAATGCTTAAATCAAAATGATGTATTAACCATTTCTATGTGCATTGGGACGTAATTGACAGTTTTTTTCCTTATTGAAAAATTTTTAAAAAAATCTTTTGGGATTTTACAAAATTTTACTCGCCTGATTTTGATATTTCTGGCGAACAAAAGTTAGGCGAATCGCTAACTGTAATATGAAAATTTTTAACATTCGCACAATTTTGATGTTTGAGGCGAAAAAACAGAGCGACTCGCAAGCCGTCATTTCAATTTAGGCGAGTCGCTTAATTTTTCAGGCGTTATCATTGTTCGTGTGGTTGAAAATGCGGAAAAAATACACCCGAAGAGGGTTTTTTTTTAATAATTTGCGGTCCTATATACCTATATTATAGAATCGGGTTTGAAGAAAATCCTCCTAAAATTTCAACCTGCGAACGGCGCAATCAGTTTGTTTCCTATTACAATTCATATGGAAGCAACAATTTTTTTTTACTAAAACGCAAAGAAAAAATCTATCTTTCGTTTATCTGCTTTTTCGTTTTATTCATATGAATTGTAAAAGGAAACAAAATTATTGCGCCGTTCGCAGGTTTAATCTACGAAGCTGAAGTTTTGGGAGAACTATAATATAGGCATATAGAGCCGCAAATTTAAAAATAAAAAAACATTTTTGGGTGTATTTCGTCCGCATTTTCAGTCACACAGTCTGTTTATTTTGGATCAAGGGCATACCTTTTATGTGGAGTTTCAGAATTCAAATGTCCAGAATCATACATCAAAATAATTTTAAATATTTGTGTGGCCTAACTGTAAATTATGAAATTTTATCTTCCAATTTACAGAAAAACTGCTGGTCACTATCAATTGGTTTTTTCCAAATACCGTGTAGATAATAACAAAGAGGCAAAATGTTAAAAAAAAAGATTATACTTATAAATCACAAATCGCAGACTAAATAACTTTAAAATAGTGTTTCCTCCTTTGGCCAGTTAGGAGCACTAGGCTAACGACATACATACATATATGTTTATGATTCTGATTATTAAAAAACAACGTTTGCTGGCCTTTACCATTTTTGTTCCGCTTAGTTTTTAATTTTGTTGCACTCTAATAATCTTATAAAAAAGCAACTGCTTATCAGTTCCTGATCACAACCCAAAACATGTATAAATCATCAAGTGCTGTGTTGAATACCCATCAAGTTTCAGCTCAACAGAACACCAATGAATCATTAAGAGGATACTTTTTGTGCTTCAAATCGATATCTTATCTAAGAGTGTACGTAAATATTATTGTGATAGAAGCTTAGAATCACTTCAGATTTTTCATTATAAAAGGGTCCAAGAAGTAAATTCACATTTGTACTTAATCAATGAAATTCCAACACGGAGGTTTATTGCATACGGTGTACGAAAATTAAAAAAAAACAAAAGTATATTTTGAGTACACAAAATGAAATGCTGGTGGGCCTTAACTAGTCTACTACTCATTATTTTTGTCGAAAACTCAGAGTTTTGTCAAAATGTCGAACAGAGGTTTAAATTCGGAAATACTGACGTTTATGTCCGGTTAGTGCGGTCACAAAAGTTGCAATATCAAATAATGAAAGGTAAGACAAATAATATAAGTTATTTTTATTTATAACTCAATTTATATTCAACAGGCAGTCAAATGTTGCAAACCGTTACACTTGATAATCTTTCAACTAGTAATGATCTTGTTGCCACCGACAAAGGAACATTTAAGCTAAATGCTGACGACACGTCAATTGAATTCGAATTAATTGATGTCTCAAATGAAATTGTGCACTTGCGAATCAGTCGTGACAACGTTCCTAGCAAAACTCAGCCGACCGACTGCATTGATCTTGACATCCGAAACGTGCATTGGTTTGGTGGGCCTGAAGACCATAATCAGTACTGGCCCATCGAGCGTTCCAGTTATTCAAACTTTTCATACCTCACTAAAGAGGATCATAACGCAGGACTTGCAGAACGTTATTGGCTCAACACAAATGGTTTATTTATTTATGTGGATGAAGCAACGCCACTTTTCATTGAACAAAATTCGGAGGGGCATGAAAACCAATTATGCTTGAGCGCGTTAAGCACAGTACCATTTAACAGCCGTGTTGAAAAGGTTAGTTTTACTTATGATATTGGCTTTGCAAAAGATGCCAAAGCGGCACATATGTATGCTGTTCGAAACGTACTTGGTATACCTAAAGGATTTCCTGATGAAAGAATGGTGCAACATCCTATTTGGTCCACTTGGGCACTGTATCAAAGGGATATCAATGAAGAAATTATTCGTAAATTTGCCGATGATATTGTTTCCAATGGATTTAATAATAGTCAACTGGAAATCGACGACGATTGGGAAGATTGTTATGGTGCGCTGACTTTTAGAAAATCAAAGTTTCCCAATATCAAACAACTCACGGACGATTTGAAAGCACAAGGTTTTCGAGTTACGCTTTGGATACATCCGTTTATAAATAAAGACTGTACGGAAATATACAATGAAGCCAAAACGAAAGGGTAAGTAGAAATTCTTTTATTGTTATATTAGCTTTTATGATTTGTATTGACGAAATAATTATCTACATATATGCACTTTTTTTGCACGATTCTGGCATGTCTACGTATAAATCTTTTACCAACACTGTATATGTGTATAATTCTGTTTTCATTTTCAGGTACTTAGTGCTTGACCATAATGGAAATCCCGATACTGAATGGTGGAACAGTGCCAAAGGTGAAGCCGCATATATCGATTTCACTAAAACAGAAGCACAACAATGGTTTGCAAATCGCTTAAAACGTCTTCAAACCGAAGATGGTATTGATAGCTTTAAGTTCGATGCTGGTGAAACCAGTTGGACACCAGATGATCCCGTACTTCAAGCACCCCTAAATATTAGTCCCAATCAGATCACCACTGAATATGTTCGTACTGTTGGAGCTTTTGGATCCATGGTTGAGGTACGAACTGGACAGGGTACACAAGATTTACCTATATTTGTGCGCATGATTGACAAAGATTCAGAATGGAATTGGAATAATGGTTTAGTTACACTCATAACTACATTGTTGCAAATGAATATGAACGGCTATCCTTTCGTATTACCTGACATGATTGGAGGAAATGGGTACAATGATAAACCACCTACAAAGGAATTATTTTTACGTTGGTTACAAGCTAATGTTTTCATGCCTAGTCTCCAATTCTCCTTCGTCCCATGGTATTTTAATGATGTTGAAACAATAGAAATCAGCCAAAAATTTACTGCTTTGCACAGCAAATATACTCCGTATATCATGAAACGATTTCAGCTATCATCTGAAACTGGTGAACCAGTAAATCCACCTTTATGGTGGATTGATCCCTTGGACAAAGTTGCGCAGGGCATTTATGATCGTATGTCGATAAAAGTTCTTAATATTTTTCTTAACTAGTTTTGTATTTGCAGAGTTTCTCCTTGGCGATGATATAATAGCTGCTCCAATAATCAAAGATAATAGTTACGAACGAGATATATATTTGCCACAAGGTCAATGGCAAGATGGCAACTCTTTGCGTGTATACAAAGGACCTATATGGGTTATGAACTACAAGGCGCCGCTTGATACGTTGCCTTATTTTGTGCGTGTACCTTAATTAACTTGCTTGTCGTGCAAAACCAAAAGGATGCATCTTTAGTTGCTATTGTGTTAGCCTTAAATGTTTTCTTTATTATGTATATTCTAAAATAAAAAACCACATAAGCAACTTAAATTATTGTACGAGTATATTCTTATTCAAATTTGAAATTTTCAAAACTATAATAATGATAAAGTTTAGCTACTACAGCTATTAGCCTCTTTAGCCAAATAACTGATTTGCCTGAACCTGAACTATGGTAGACGACAGCGACTGGTCCGCTTTTATTAAGATAATAAAGGTGTCTTAAAAGCAACAAAGCAGGTGCATCGTTTGAGCTAGGAACCTCAAATATAAGCAAAGTATAAGCAAAAAAGATACATATACAAAATCATCAAAATAAACACCTTAGTACATACATAACTATTAATAAAATTATTTTTATTGTCTGTACAAAAAGGAAACTATAAAATTATTTTTCATCCATCACAGCCATAGTCACAATAACTGCAGGTGATTAATTAATAAAAACATTAACAACAGTGTGGCATGGTGACAACATAAGTTGAAGCAAAATCAACAAAGCAATATCAACAAGAACGACTTTCTCAAACTTTTGTGAACTTGAGGCAGTAATGGAATATTTGTTGATCCCTCACGGTCTCGAATCATGAAATTTATTTTGCTCTCCCCATACTCGTACATAAGTACTTCTATAACAACTAAGATCATCAAAAGACGCTGACAATGGATAGGTCATACGATCAGAAAAGATGCAAAGGAAACTTGTCGGTCAGCGTTGTAGTAGAATCCATATGGTAATAGATGCAAAGGAGGACCCATAATTTCTTGGCGACGAAAGGTAGAAAATGAAATGACGAAGCATAAAATATAAATTTTTCGAAATAGTTGTAAATCCCTTGATGAGACCCTGTGATAAATTGACATGACTACTACATAATAATTAATTTGTCGCAGGAAAACAAACTGATTCATTTAAACTGATTTCAGTAAAGCTTTTGATAGTGTCGACCATTCTCTTTTACAACAAAAATTGCATTTAATGGGTATTTCAAATAATTTACTATGCTGGTTAGGCTAATTTTTAGCAGGTTTACTACGAGGTAAAAATTTAAACCCTATTCTGTTCTGATTGATTAACTTTCAGCTATCAGTAACATAAAATTTAATGCATGTGGATGACGTCAAACTTTTTTTCTTCCTTAATTAACTTCTCAACGTTTATTTCAATCTGAACTTAATGCTGTAACATTGAAAGTACGAACTGTAGTTGAAGTAAATGTAGGAAAGTCACATTCTCGAGAAAAGCTTTTCTAAACACAACATACGGTATTATTGGCTACAATCTTGAATCTGTTAATAGATTTCATGACTTAGGTGTAACATTTGACCAAAACTTTAAGTAAGGCATATGTAAATCTGGCTCTTAATAAATGAAATCGTGTACATACTTGATTTTATCAAAAATTGGGCAAACAATAGTCAGGGCGTGTATAATCAGACCTATACGAGAATACCCGTCACTGGTATGGAATCCACAATATAAATGATCTGATGGATAGAGGATAGAATGGATAGAAGGATGCCGCGTTTGCTCAAAATTGACAATAAAGTTCATAGGTCAAGGTCATAGTTTCTTTCAACAACTTTTTTCTTGCAAAACGTAGACACAAACGGACCCAAAACAGAAATAAGAGGGCACAGCGTGTCCAAAAATCATTGTTGACTTTTTTTAACGGATTTGTGTAGTAAATTACTTTAGAAAAAAATGACCCAAAAGAGCTCACCTAAAAATATATATTAGCTTAGGATCTATTTTATGCCCCTTTTTTTCAACTGTCGTTGTTTTTACTAAATAACTGCAAAAATTTTTCGAAACAGTAAAATGGTAGTTTGCTCTGATAAAATAAAGGAATTGTTAGTTACGATTTTTTTCTGAATATATAATTGCTATATTCTTTTATAAACCATTCTGCAAATAAGTAATTATCTTTACGTGGAGAGTTATATGCGTTGTCCTCTAAAGGCCTAGTTTGGTCATGGAATACTATAAATATTGTGCATTAATTTAACCTTTGGTTGCAAAAAAGTACTATTATTACTGACAATAAAAACAATTGAAACTAAAATACAATGCACCATTGTTCACTCTGTTTGTACGTGAATACTTCAAAATATATTTGTAGGAAAAATTGCTTTAATTGTACTTACGCGTAATGCCTTTGGTTTCGCTTTTGACGCAGCTGACAATGACTTCTTCAAGACCTGTGGCTGTGATGCTGTCACATCTAAACTTATAAGCTGATGACCTTCTAAACATGTAAAGTATTTTCCACTTAAGAGACAATTTTCTACTTTAATCCACGGAGCAAGTATTTTCCCCGTCAAACCAGTAGCCTGTCCCGTTGTTGCAAAATACTGTGTAACTTCTAAATGACTTTGCCACACTGGTATCACATGGTACAGGATAGCATTTGAATAATACCAAGCAGCAGCCTCTGCACGTTCCGTCTGAAGTGGCATCAATGACCATTCCCATTCAATATTGCCATTGTTGGCGTTCCAACCACGGACTAACGCAGGTGCATGGCCCTGTACAGTGAGGACATCAAAACCAAGGTTGGAATTTCGACGTGCTGCTTCGGTGTTGCTGTTGTCTAAGCTACCTGAAGATACCTGCAGCAATTTAATGTCACCACGTGGATCTTTTTCGAGCACTTGTCGCCAAAGAAGTTGTCCACTTTTAGGACATATAGCAGCGAGCACATTTTCCTCAGTACTTATCAGCAATCTTGGTTGGAAGGAGTTCAACTCCAAAACCGCCTCCCTCACCGCACCAACTTGTAAGCTGCGCCTGATTACATAGGACGGAAAATAAATGTTATTAAAAATTATGCACTCATACGTGTACCAATTGCAGTAGTAGCAGCAACAATAGCATTAATTTAATTTACCAATCAAATTTTCTAATTTGGTCCTCATACAACGAACTGACAAAATTCACGCAAAATACGGTCAAAAGCAGCGCTTTAATTGTCGCGCTTTTCATTTGCATTGTGTTGTTCACTGCTTTTAAGAATTTGTAATATTATTGTTTTTAGTGTTTTAATTTAAAGTTTATTGAATAAAAAATTTATAATTTTATTAATAAGACCCCTTTTCAATCGGACCAAATCAACGTGAAAAAAATCGGGAGTGAGATGAGATAAAAAAAAGTAGTTCAATTGTCAGTGAATGACGTTCGAGTTTTAGCCGAATGTCAGAATCAAGATTCAATTAACATAACTAATTAAATGTTACACATGTTAAATAATTAAAACACATGGCTATCTCTCGTTTTCATTCTACAGGCAGGTTATAGGTTTGTGCTCTCTTTTTTTGCCATTGATATTAAGCAAAATTGGGCACAAAATTAACTGACTGAAGGTTGAAGACCACTGTTCAAAAATAACCGACCTAGCGTGAAGATGAATTACAAAGTATGATGTAGTAAGTTTAAAAGCGTACAACGCGAAAAGTTGAGCAGCTTCACCTTTATCACCGCTGTTTTGCACCGAGATGGTTGATCAGCACTTAAATGCAACTCCATGTTAAGCGTTTAAGTGCGGCACCTTTATTTTCACAGGCATCTACTTCATTTAAATGCTGCTGCAGTGGAGGGCCAGTGTACGCGGTCACACGGCGACGGGCGGCATTTGAAAGCTTATGTTATTGCTTCCAGTAACTGGAGCAGAGTTCTTTAAAAATGAAAATTTGGCATGTTGCCATGAAGAGAGTAGAGTAGGTTTCTACTTTTTCGTTAGTGCCGTGCTTGATTTTTTCGCTAAATAGAAGCTTTAAGCCTTGCCACACTCTGATTAATTGTTGGTACAATACATATACATGGTAACAATTACATATGGTAGAACTTTTTTATCAAGGTCAAATGATTTTTTCTATATGTTAAAAAAGATCTATTGCTTATCTTGCTTTAATATATAGAAAAAATCATGTTGTCTCGCTGTCACATCTTGTTTTAATTGTGCTTGGAACTTAATTCGGCCACTTAGGCCAGAGCCACACCAGGGTTTTTTTAATTGCGCGAGTTACGTCCCCGTCCCCTAAATACTTAGATATCATAAGCAAATTAAATTATTGCATACTGCAACGTAAGCGTCTACAAAGCTTCCGTTGTAGTATGGCAAAATAAGTTTCACATTCAGTTGAAGCTCCAAATGCAAAATCTGCTTAATTGCACATTTTGCATTTCAAGGCCAACTAAATGTGAAACACAAAATAATTAAAAGTAAGATAAAGAAAATGTTCAAATCAGTCTTAAGATCCATTGCAATAAAGCAAGTTGAAAATAAAATCTTTTTTTGTGTTTTTATTCTGAAGAATAAAATTTAACCAAATTAAAGCAGTTTGGCTAGACCAAACCCGTAATTCGCGTGAGCTATCCCATGTTTCAGCATTCAACAAAATCATATACATTTACATCTAGCCACACGATTAACGCTTTCCTTTCAACGTGCGTTGGAGTGTACTTACGTTTTATTAATTCCGGAGTTATGGTAAAACGCGAGTGAAGGACAACATGCGTTGAAAAAACGCCCATGTAGTACTAGCCTTAAGTGCAAATAAGAGAAAAGAAATGAAAACAAACAACATAAACAGGTTAAAATTTCGTTTGTCAAAAAGTTCTGTGTTTCGTAACCGTCGTTCGTCCTAGTTGTGCTTAGCGCACAACGTTGTGTGCGCTGCATATATATTTATTATCTGGCAATGCTTAACAATGTGTTTCTTTTTCCGAGCGGGAGTTCTGTGTCTTTTTATTCAAGTAAACTGTCAAATTTATTAACTAAAGTTTTCTTTCCGGCATTTTTGCATATATTTTCATTTATACCTGTGCAAATACCTTGTAAATCAAAAAATATTGTAACGAAATGGCTAGTTCACTAGATAGTGAAAACTCGCGCAAGACATGGGAACTTGAAAATAATGTTAAAACTTTACCAAGTTGTGATGAAATTTTTCGTTACGATGCGGAACAACAACGTCAGATCCTTGATGCAAAACCATGGGAAAAGGATCCTCATTATTTTAAAGATATAAAAATTTCCGCATTGTCTCTGCTCAAAATGGTTATGCATGCTCGCTCTGGCGGTACCCTGGAAATAATGGGACTGCTATTGGGTAAAGTGGAAGACAATACAATGGTAAGTTGAATACGTTGAACTATTTTTTTATGTAAGTTTCGGTATAAGTTTCCTTAGGAGCTCAGGCCTTTTTTTTTGTCAGATTACCTTTTTCACATTGTATCAGTTTTTTAATGGAATCGATTATAGCCACCGGAATTCGCGGATATAACTTTTTAAAAGTCTAAGTTGAGAACCCTTGAATCGATTATCAGAATTTGTGACATAGTTTTAAAATATACTCCGGGAAATTGTTAAAATTTATATGCCTTGCCGAACTAAACAAAATACTTTTGAAAATCTGTTCGGTACCTTCATTAGTCTTTAAAATATTAGGGCTTGAGTTTTGCCGCAATGGCTCACCATATTAGATCAACATGTTACAATTTAACGATTGAAGAGGGATAGTTTCAATAAACGGAACAAAAAAATAGTCCAAATTTTATAACAAATGGCTGAATGTTGACTCGATATAGGCGCATTTTCAACAAAAAACGTCGCTACCTCGCTACTACGGCTACCAATCCATGTAGGGTCAAAACCTTAAATGTTGAATCCAATTTTGTAGCCCAAGTTAACTTGTGTCGGCAAGTTATCCGAGTTATTCTAGGCAGCAGTGAATTGAAGATTCTCTAGACTGGAGCAGTTTTTTCCATTCGCTCTATGTTTGCGAGCCAATGCAATGAACGGACTTTCTTTTTTTTTTTTTAACTGCATAAACATCACATATTTCTTGGTTGAATCTTCTTACACCGTATTCGCATGCATCCTTTATTTTCTGTTGCGTTTTTGCACCGTCTAACATCCGTAAATTAAGTTTCATAAAAATTCGTTAGTTTTTTGTAAAATTCTCGACCTTGATATTGTATTGAAGGATCTTTGTAATGCTTACGAAAACTATTTTAATATTATTTTTAACGAATCCAATAAATACTAGTTCCTCTTAGCCTTTTCTATTTGAGCAAAGCAACAAAAAAATTACATTACGGCCCCGTTCTACCCAATCTTCGAGGTGGTCCGCCAGAGTAATTTTTATTAACTTTTAACCGTAAGACCCTTACGTGGTATACTTGGTATCATTCGGTAATCAAGATTTTTCCAATTTTTTATTTTATGTATTGGAATTCAAACTTCAATAGATGTGTTCTGAATAAGTCTCAAAAATAATTTTAAAAATGATCTTATAACCAGAATTGTTATTTTATTTTTTACAATAGATTGTAATGGATGCTTTTGCGTTACCAGTGGAAGGAACAGAAACTCGTGTTAATGCGCAATCTCAAGCTTATGAATACATGTCAGCATACATTGATTCAGCAAAGGAGGTGGGACGTTTAGAGAACGCAATCGGATGGTATCATAGTCACCCCGGCTACGGTTGCTGGTTATCAGGCATAGATGTGTCAACGCAAATGTTGAATCAAAACTATCAAGAACCATTTGTGGCTATAGTTGTTGATCCTGTTCGTACAGTTTCGGCTGGTAAAGTCTGTTTGGGTGCATTTCGTACCTATCCGAAAGGTTACAAGCCACCAAATGAGGAACCATCAGAATACCAAACAATACCACTTAATAAAATAGAAGATTTTGGTGTACATTGTAAACAGTATTATCCTCTGGAAGTGAGTTATTTTAAGTCTGCATTAGATAGAAAGCTGCTCGATTCGCTTTGGAACAAATACTGGGTTAATACACTTGGCAGTTCAGGATTATTGACAAATACTGAATATACTACTGGTCAAATATTTGATTTATCAGAGAAATTAGAACAAAGTGAATCAAGTTTAGGACGCGGTCCATTTGTTGTTTCTGGAGGTGATGTTAACGAAAAACGTACCGAAGATAAATTATCTAAAGCAACCCGTGATTGTAGCCGTGCTTCTATTGAATTAATTCATGGACTAATGGCCCAAATCGCCAAGGATAAATTGTTCAATAAAGTTGGACTTGATAAATAAATAAGGTCCATTTTTTATATTCTTTCTAAGGTAATTTTCTATAAATGAATTTTAAATTCGATATACTAATAAACACATGAATGTGCAAACTTAGAAAACGATATATTTCTCTTATTTGTCAGGGAAATTTAACTACAATAGATATAAAATTAATAAGTTCTTTTTGTTTTATAGTAGTGCTTGTTATGTGTTTGGTTTTAATTTAATTTCAGTTATACTTTAGTACCAGAAATACTAAAAATTTTTTCTCAAAAAGTCCAACTTATACCAGTGAGTTTGAATGCAAAGACATTTTTGAGCCTTTACGTCAGTTTTTTTAAGTAAAAAAAACTAACATAAGCGTATGTATTTCTTTTAACGATGACTTTTCGAAATTCGAAAACCCCTGAACCGATTTTACATATATTGATGTCATATGGAAGGTCATTTTACTGTCTATAAGATTGATGCATAAAAATTTTAATTAATTTCCACGTGTTTTGAGGTATGGAAGTTTTTTAAAAATTGTCACCACTTTATTTTTTTTTTTGAATAACTGTTATTTTCTCTAAAAATTGTATTATTAATCTGTAATTTTATTAACATATTATGATAACCCAATTAATTGACTTTAATTCCATATGACATCAATATATGTAAAATCTGTTCAGGAGTTTCCAACTTAAAATAACTTTTAGAAAAGCTATATCCGTAACTTCCCATGACTATATCTCGAAAACTAAATCCAAATGAAACTTTTTTTTAGTATATTCTTTCTTAAAATCAAAAGCCACTCAAAAAAAAATAGTTTAAAAAATTAGCAGCTTAGGTCAAATTTCACTTTGAAATAGGGTCCGTAGGGGTTAATGATAAACATTTTAGATTAATTTTAAAATTATTTTTTACCCTATTTCGAATGGATTGAGGGGGCGTCCCATTTGTCCGAAACTTCCGATTGCTATATCTCTAATTTTAGGTGCCTCCTTTAACTTTCAATTCCAAAGTCGCTAAAGTAATAAAATCGACATCATAAAAACAGGGTTTAGTAAAAAAAGAGAGAGGGGTACATAAAGCAAACTTGTCTCAAGGTCGATGCGCATGCAAAAAACATAATCAAAACTGAAAAAAATTTCGACATTATTAAGCATATTCGGCAAAGTTATATTACTATACCAAATGAATGTTGTACTTACATGTGTATTTTTAAAAATTTTCAAAAAGTGTACTGAAGTAAAGATAATTACATTAATAACACCTAGGGCTACCAGATGGCATACTTTAGTAGCAAATGTGCTACTTTTGCAAGGCTTTGCTACTTTTCACTTGAAATGCACTACTTTTGGATGGTTTTGCTACTTTCGATGTTTGCATTGTAAAGTAAAAGTTATTTCAAATATTCTTTTAATTTTGCTGGGGTTTTTCGTAACAAACGAGAACATTTTTTTTTGCTCATCAAAAATATTTTTATGAGACAAAAATATTTTTGGTTCTCATTCAAAATGGAATTTTTTGACATACACTACTTTTGTAGGCAGGTCATCTGGTAGCCCTAATAACACCGTATACATACAGTGAAATTTACTATTTCGGAAAAAAAATTTTGTGCCGTTCAGCTTTCTCAAAGAATATAATACAGTATAACCTCTATAAGTCGAAGTTGAAGGAAGATGCCAAAAAATTTGAGTTATAGAGTTTTCGACTTATGGAGGACTTGGACTGAAGCGAATTTTATCAAGAAACGTTCAGCTTGTAAAAGTTAAAATTTAGTCCAACTAATTTTGAGTTTGAAAGAAAAAATAAATAAAAATCTTAGTTAAAGAGGTATTAAACATTGGTATGTATTGCAGTAGGACCAAACTACTTCTGATAATTTTTCAATCGACAACAATAAAGTAACTTCGCTAAGGTTCAAATGAAATCACGTGTTAACGTCAGTCATAAATTCCTTTATCATTTCATAGAATTGGTTTATTGTATAAGTAGGCTTTTACATTGATTTCTAAGAAACAATAATGTACATTGTCGGCAAGCTCTTAAAGTCGGTATCTTATTTTTTTTCGAGCTATAGAGGTAATTCGTTTCAAATAATCAAGTAGAAAGGTTGTAAGATCAAACATTGCTATGTTTGAGATGCAGAAGACAAATTATTTTTTCGAGTTATAGAGGGAAAATACCTATCTGCTGAATTTACTTGTAGGGACTCACTAATTATTTCGACTTATAGAGGGGTTAGATTTCGAGCAATGGAGGTTTTGGGGCTTGAAGTGAAATGAAAACACAACATTTTTTCGAGTTTGGGAGGTTTTCGACTTATCGAGGTTTGACTTATAGAGGTTCCACTATACATATATCCAATTCACGTATTTTTCTTTATAATGCACTTAAAGTCTTGGATTTTCCATAGTATAGGTAGTGTACTTTTATTGTACTTCAAGCATACAAGTGTAAACAAGCTAAAGGGTGTCTTGAAAGTAAAGTGCAATATTTTGAGAACTCAAGTATTTGCTTTTCAAATCAAAAACTTTCGTATTGATACTATAATTTTATTTCAAATACTAAAAAACGAAGATGAATGCGCGTGTTTTTAAGTAATAGCGAAACAGGTTCGAAGCTCCATTTCTATTAAATGTATATCATTTAAAAGATAATTTTAAAAGTTTACAAATATTTGTTATTCTTTTCTTGCTGCGAACGGCATTTATAATTATTGTAAAAAGTGGTGTCTGCTCACTCTTGGAATATTACTGCTTCTTACACAAAAGAGTGAACGCCGCTAATATAAATTCAATTGTTAAAAAGATTATTCACTTGTAAAAGATTTTCATGCATTGGATTCAAATGTTGCTCCTGATTTGATCTGTCATGTCTATCTAGCATATGCAGAGAAAGCTGTGAAATATCACAAACATTGAGTAGTTAAATATTTTGAGTGATAGATAACCATTATTATGGAAAGCAGATGAGTACAAAGTTACCTATCCAAAAATATATATTTTTGTCTGTAAATAAAAATGCTTTTAAATTGTTATACGGTATTATATATTAAATTCCCCAAGTATATTCCAAATGTAATCTGTAGTTGCTTAAACTCTTTAAACTTATTGAAGAAGTCATATACAAAATAAACCCTAGTAAAAAAAAATAAAAATTATTGTCCTTCAACCCTTTGCTTCAAATTTTTGAACTTCCTTAAAGTTTTTTATCGCAAAATTGCGTGCCAAACTATTACAAAAAAAAGAACAACCACAACATGCAACAACCGCACTTGACTACATTTCTGCGTTAAACGAAAGTGTTAAGCTCTTCTCTCAATTAATCATGATGCCTTTGGAGTAATTCAATAATTAGTTCATTAAACAATACAACCATAATGGTCTATCTATACCCCATCCAATTAAAACTGTCACAATGGCAGTATCAATACCCGTGCACGAATATATACCGCTAACCATCTGTAAAGAAGAAGAATGTTCGTGGTAAGCATTCTTTTAATTCTCTTCTTCAAACACCCTCTGGGTATTATTTTTATTTCACAAAGGGTAAAAGAAAATATAACAAATTATTTTACTTTTCTTCTCCGTCAGGAATGATAAATGGTTTTACAAAGATGTAATGCTTTCAGCACGTGGTCAAAAACCCGGTTACCGAAAAGTCGGAAAAAAACATGCGAAACATATAAAAACGAAACTGTTTTTTAAAAAAGGCACTTTTCTAAAATCGTGGTTTTGACAATTTTTCTGTGAAAAAACGTCTTTCACGTCACTTCGCGTTGAATGACAAATTGCTGCTTAAAAAAGGTCAAAAGATTTCGTTTGATTTGGTTTTTACAATTTAAATATTTGTCATAAAAGCTACTAGACGGAATTAGGAAGTGGACGGTAATATGGCACTTTACGTTAGTCATTGAATTTCATAAAGTAGAGTCATCAACACTTGTTCGCAGTTATGAAGCCTGGAATTTAAAATTGAAGTGGTAACGCTAAGGGTTAAAATAATAAAAAAAAGCAATTTTTTTTTCAATGCATTCCGGTTGAATTTAATGTAAAAAAAAAATATGTTTATTTCCGACAAAATTTGCACTTTAACAATTTTTTTAACCAAAAGTTAAAGCCAAAAACAAATTTTCTTAAAATATTTTTCGTTTCAAAAATGTCTAAGGAGCGCAAATCTTGACAGAAATGAACATTTTTGTCATTTGTGTTTTTGGAACAAAATTTCATAATAATATTTTTGTACAGAGCTTTTAGTGCAAAAAACCACAAAAAAATCGGTTTTCGGCTAACAAAGCTGACTGATGATATGAAGTAGCGGTCATTGAAACTAGTATAAGCAGCACGTTGCCCATTTTAATGCATTTTGCGCTTGTAATTTTTTTGTGGTTTTTCGCACTAAAAGTACTGAACAATAAGCTCTGTTTAAAAAAAAAAAATTATTAATTTCCGATAAAATTTTCCGAAAAATTAAATGTCCTTAAGTAGATATCTCTTTGAATAATCATTTACTCGTTTAAATTAGCTCCGATTATAAAAAATGTCTGAAAATGAACTTTTGATATTTAACGACGCATACATTTTTCTTTCTAATACGTCTTAAAGTTGCTACTTTAAAAATGTTATATTAAAATATGTAATGAAATAGCAGCTAAGTATTTAACAATAATCAAATGTGGATCCTTTAAAGTAATCAGTTTTAGTTATTTAGATTACGTTACTGTTTTTACTTTATTGCTTTAGTGGTGTCAAAGATGTCCCAAGGCACATTCAGATTCACGCGACAGTTACATTCTTTTGCAGCGTTAAATAAAGTAAGTAAATATGTGCTACTCTTAAACGATTATTAAAAAAATGTCAACATCGGCATCTATAAAAGGAACAACGGGAAACTAAATTGTTTCATTCAGTAAACGGAGCGCGTAAAATACACAATTGTTGGTGCTGAAAAGAAAAACCTGCGCAAAGAAAACAAATAAATAAAAAAAGAGGAAAAGTGAAAAATCAGTGATACGACCAACCCCAAGAACTAAACATCTTTAAGTGGGACCAAATATTGAAAGCAACAATAGATTTTAGAACACCAAAAATATATACAAAAAACAAAAAAAAACATTTCTAAAAGTGTAAAAACAGCAGCGCCGCAACGAAAACTTCTATTGCAACGAATACTACTGAAAATAAAAAATTGTAAATTATTTAACAAAATTTAAGAACCATTCCACCTAAAAAAAAAATACCTTAACACTTTAATATCTTGTATGCATTGAATTAGTAAACGCGCATAGCAAGTAAGAATCTTTTAAGTTTCTTTAAAAGACTTAAAATTTCATATAAAAAAAGAATATTAAACGGAAATATACAAATAGCACCATTTTCAAATTAAATTTAAAAATCTCCCTACTAAAAATATATTGTTTTGAATCCTTCGACTGCCACCTGTATGCAGCATCTTGAAATCATACAATCTCAAGAAATAACCGCAGAGTACAACATACGCATTCACATACTTTTGTATCTATGTAACATACCACATACCAACCCAAAAAGCGGCTAATAAACCTTTGATACACATACATAATTACACGAACTCCCAATCTCATATTTGAATCACAAATTCCTACATCAGTGGTACCCAAATATTTTTGTCATGCCAATTCAACAGATTTTAAGTTCTTCCGCCTTGAGTCTTTATATATATTTTGTAAGTTTTTAAATTGACCTCTACAGTGTGGCCAATAATAATTGCCCATAAAACAAAGTGTTATAGAAATCAAAAACGTCTACAATATTTTATTTTATTTATTTCCATAATTTCTTAAATTAATGATGAAGTTCGAAACTATCACCCTTTTCTTTGCTTACAAGACGTAAACGTTTGAAAAACGATTCATAGGCGGCACGCACCATTTTCTGCTCGATTTCGTCCCAAATCCTTGTCAAACGCTGCTTGAACCAATCAATTGTTAAGCCTTTTGTTGACCTTACTTTACCAATCATATGGCCCCATACGAAAAAATCCAATTTCTTCCGCAGAGATGAAATCAGGCAAAGTTTTCGGTCCTTTCCCTATTTGTGATACTGTTCCCCACACCTTGTTTTTGGTCACGTTTTGATATCGCTCAGCAGTCAATTCATCTTTTGGAACATTCGCAAAACTTCTTGCGTACACACGGTTATTCTGCTGGTTGTGGCTGTCTTGCAGGAAGAACAGTTTATCATCCGAAAAGATTATTTCAACTCCACCGTGCAAGTCAAGTAGCTCCTTCCTTTTTTTAATAGGTAATTGCTATTGCTTATTTGTTAGCCCATGAATGCGTTAGCTTTTATAGGCCTTGAGTAGTAGATCATTCCTGATAAGAAGTTGCTTGGAAGTTTTAAATATTTTCATATCCTTTGCTACAGAAGAGGCTGATTGAGCAGAATATCGTCTTCTCAATTGATTTATGACGTCATTTGTTCGCACAGTCCGACTGCGTTAAAATTTTTTTTTTTAATCTTCCTGCCTCCCGTTTCCTTACATCGTTTTATGGTCTTATGTATGAATTTTTCTGCTTTTCCGAGTGGTTTTAGTGTTTTTATGGTGTCACAATTTCTATTATTTTTTTTTTTTTAAATTTATAACTAAGTTACGTTTACCTTCCATGGCGCTTCTGAGCTTGATATAAAGAATTTTTTTTTGCCGTGTACTTTCGTTGTGAACAATTAAATTTTGAAAAGTAATGCATCCTTAGATTATAAAAAAAAATCAGATTTTCAATTTTTTTCAGAACAGTGAAATTTACGGACAGTTATTGTTGGCCACACTGTAATCAAAAACTATCAACATCATACAATCGTATAAGCCTTTATTGAAATTAAGCTACCGGGTCCAGAAATTTAAATGCTTCCAGCTAAACCTTAATAATTTTTAATTTTAATCATCGTAGAAACGAACAGGCCTTTTCGGCCGACCATTTTTTTTTTTTTGTTTTTTTTTGTTCATAAATGAAAACTAAACAAAATAAAAGGGGTAGCAAAATCCTTTGTGGACGTCTTTTAAGGGGTTAGGCTACGAAATCAGAAAAAAGCGGACAACCAGGCGAGGAGAGGCTCAAAATCCCAGAATTTTTGCGAACGTCTTTTATGGACGACCCCTGAGGAATAGCAACCCAATTGGTAGAATTTCGCCAATGAATTCTCATATTTGATTCTTTACAAAAATTTCTTATGTGGTGTTTTTTTTTTTTAACTAATCAATTTTTTTTTGATTCGAGTCAACTTACAGAAAACAGTTTTGATGAGGTTACTTAAAGGCTCTTAGCATTTAAGAAAGGTACCACATCCCAAACGCCAATTCTTTTTAGACAAGGCTTGTATAACTTTTTTTCTTGTGCCGAGTTTTAAAATATATCGTTGATATTTTCAATTCATCCTGGACAATTAAATAAACCTATTCAGTGAGAAAAAACTTGTTTTTTTTTTCTTTGAACAGTTTTTAATTTTGCATTTTTGGAAGATTTGTTTTTTTTTCTTGAAGTAGGCAATTTGAACTGGACGATTATTTTTATTCATTGAGAAATTTTGCATTTTTGGGAGATTGTGTAGAAGTCGTGCCACTGAGCAGTTACATTTTAAAAAATTCTTTATTTAATGAAGGATATATCCCGAAAGGAAAAAAAGTTTGTGAGTTTCAAGCGGCTAGGTTGAATAGTTTACTTTTGTTGTTCATCCCTTTTGCGCAAAATACTTTTGATGTAGAGAACTTAAACATTTTGCATTTTTTAACTTTGTTTTCAAAAGTTAACTCAAAGCTTTCTTCTAAATTTGTTATAAGCTTAATTAGGTAAGGCTTTCGACCAAATTTTGTAAGAAATGCAATGATTTACCATGACCAAAGTCAATATCAACAAAATGCCAAACCGATTCTAATTTGTATTGGGTATAAACTAATGTTACTTATACGTCAAGTGAAATAATATAGGAAAAGGTAATAAAAATCAGATTTTGGAACTTAAGTGCACAAAAATCTTTATTTCTCGACGGTTACAGCCGTTTTAGGATACGCCTGTGAAAGCTTATTTTCAGTGACCACCTTAATGCTCAGCCTTATGTAACGAAAACTGCTCGAATAAGTTTAGATACTTCTTTTTGATCTTGAATATATATAGATTTATAATTTTAAAAAATAATCAGCACTAACCAAAAAATAAAAAATTTTGTTGAAAACGCAACGTGCGATACTCTCTGGTCTTGATCAAGTGGATGATAACACTTTTCTTAGTATTTGTAGGAATATATCTAGAATTTCCCAAGCAAAAAAAAAAAAAATCACTTAAATTAGGAGCCGTCCATTAATTAAGTGAGGTGTTTTTTTTTTAAACATTCGGACCCCCATCCCCTTGGGGAAATTTGGTGAGTTCTGATGGGACCCCCTCCCTTCCGTGAGACTTGCCTTATAATTTTTAAATGCAATCTGCTAATAATCATAATGTATGCTCTCTACACTAAAAAGTTGACGTGTGACTTTCATTGACTCCCCCTCCCTCTTGGTGAGATTTTGCCGAACCCCCTTCCCCCTATTTTGACTCACGAAATTAATGGATGGCTCCTTACCCGCTATAGACACGAAGTTTTTCGACGATGCCTTTAACCTACTAAGAAACTCCCCAATTGTCATACACGGTTTTTAACATTTGAAAAAGTTAATTTTTACATGGATTCATAAGATATAGTAACCATAAAGCTGCGTTTTCATGTTATCTTTCTTGATCTTCTATTATCAAATTTTTGTAAGAAAGGAATAGCTCGCGAGCAGAACCTAATGAGCTTGAAGAATGCGAGAGTGAATAGGCATATATGTGCTATTTTCATAGCATGTGATATCCTCTGTAATATGGGATGGTAGAAGATCAAGAAAGAAAACATGAAACATGAAAACGCAGCATAAAGTGCTAATCTTTTTGACTAGACGTTGTCTATATTTTTTTGTATAATATTTTTTTTTTTAAATCTTGGCCCAAAACCAGTTTTACTTATTAACACTTCAAAATCACAAAGCTGCAAACTATAATAAATTTTATTTATTATTCCAATTAGATTCGAAACAAAGCCTAAAGAACGTCATTACTTTTTGGGTCGCAAAATATTAATTGAGAACAACTGATAACGTTCGACCACATCAATTCGCTTTCGTTTCACATAAGGGTGCCAAGCAGATAACCACAACCACAACAGGAACTTAACAGCTTTTACGGCAAAATGTATGGCATGATATATGAGAGTGTTCAACATTACGTACAAAGGGAGTATGGTGCTCATGTATGGAAACAAGTGTGCCAGATCATTGATTGCAAACATAATACATTTAAAACACATCAAATTTATCCGGATAAATTAATGCCTGATTTCGCTGCAGCCTTGTCCGCATGTACCGGTGAATCTTTTGATTTTTTTATGAACTTTTTCGGACGTTGTTTTGTAAGGTTCTTCAGTCATTATGGTTACGATAAAATGATACGTTCGACTGGTCGTTACTTTTGTGATTTCCTACAATCTATCGATAATATACATGTCCAAATGCGTTTTACATATCCGAAGATGAAAAGTCCATCCATGCAGTTGACTCACATGGATGATGCAGGCGCGGTTATTGTATATCGTAGCGGACGAACTGGTATGTCTAAATATTTAATCGGACAAATGACGGAAGTGGCTGAAGAATTTTATGGCTTAAAAATTAAGGCATATGTAATTGATAGTCAAAATGATATTTGTGGCGGGACCTCAGGTCCAATCAAAATGACTGATGTCCCATTGACGGTTATTGTTAAATATCGCCTGGACTTCGATAATCGTGAGTATATGGCAAAACGTGTAAATGTCGTAGCGCATTTATCACAATTGAAATTGCCTCCCGTTAATATGAATGTGTTTCTGGAGCTATTCCCTTTCACTTTGGTGCTAAATCATGATATGAATATCATGCATGCCGGTGAAAAAATTGTCGAGACATGGATATTGCATAATCCGGGAAAGAACCCTAAGGGTTTTATTGGTGCTCATATAATGGAGCACTTCAAATGCCGTCGCCCAAAAGACATTCAAATCGAATGGAATGTTATAACTCAAATGCGTACGGTTTTATTTGAATTTGAACTACTGCGCACCGGAAGAAATCGCGCTGTTTATGATGCAGCTGCGTTGAATTTGGATTTCGAAAACTATGATGAGATGTCTTTTAATGAAGCGAGAAATTTTGCTGCTGCTTGTGCTAAGGCGGATGCTTCAACCGAAGGTAACGATGAAGATGAACTAGATCTAGCAACTGGTCAACGCAGAGAGCCACAAGGCAAATCCATTTTGCTCAAAGGACAAATGTTTTATATTAAAGATGTGGACTCTTTAATATTTCTGTGCAGTCCCTTAATTGAAAATCTTGACGAACTGTATGGTATTGGACTATATTTGAATGATCTCAACCCGCATGGGCTAAGTAGAGAACTTGTAATGGCGGGTTGGCAACATTGTTCAAAGTTGGAAATAATGTTTGAAAAGGAAGAACAACGTTCTGATGAGTTGGAAAAGTCATTAGACCTAGCTGATTCGTGGAAACGTCAAGGAGATGAACTGCTTTATTCAATGATTCCTCGTCCGGTAGCGGAACGGATGCGCAATGGTCAGGAAGCCTCATGCCAGAGTTTCGAAGAGGTTTCTATTATATTTATTGAGGTAATGAATGTCTACGCTGGTGATTCTAACAACATTCAGGATGCAATGACTGCAGTCAATACTTTAAATACAGTATTTACCGCATTCGATGAGGAAATCATTTCGCCACTTGTCTACAAAGTTGAAACTGTAGGTATGGTATATATGGCTGTGTCAGGCGCACCGGATGTTAATCCTCTGCATGCTGAACACGCAAGTGACTTAGCTCTGCGTATAGTTAAGAAAGTTAAAGCTCTCAAGATTCCCGATCTTGCGATTAAAATTGGCATTCATTCTGGTCCAGTAGTGGCTGGAGTTGTTGGGCTAAAAGTTCCACGTTACTGTTTATTCGGTGATACTGTTAATACCGCATCGCGTATGGAAAGCAGCGGCGAACCATACAAAATACAGCTATCAAATTATACAGCAAAGAAAGTACAGGATGCTGGCTACAAAATGGAATCCCGTGGCTTTGTCAAAGTCAAGGGTAAGGGTGAAATGGAAACATTTTGGTTACTGGAAGGGCCAAGTAAATAAAGACCAGATACTCGTATATGTAATTGTTAAAGTTTAAGATAACAGGTACAAACTAAATACTAAGAAAAAACAATACATAAAATGTTACAAATTTAAATTATGCGGTGTTCTAAATATATGTATATTACAATATTGTATTTTTGATGTATTTTAAATAAATGAATTATAGCTTCACTTTTAATGTATGTATGTACATACATATATTTACAATATAATAAAAATATATACATTTACAGTAGGTGAATTATTGAATATATGAAAAATATCCAAAGATTCTGTAATTTGTTTTTCTCAAGGTTTTCTCTAAGAAAAGGGTATCTCTAAATTATTAATAATAATAATGGACTCAACCAAGTTAGAGCTACATCTCCTTGTGTTCAATAAATACCCAAGTACATATGTCCAAGTTTGGAAGGAAATTTTCAATAATTCCAATATGTCTTTCAAAAAGAGAAATAAGTATACTGGACTGAAATATTGAGCGAGCTATCGAATACAGTGGCTACAGTGAAACCTCGCTTAGGTAGACAGTGACGGTGCCAAAGCATTTGGTCGCCTAGGGAGTCCGTCAGTCGGAGAATAAGAAAATGAAACAATTTTTTTTTGTTTTTACATAAGAAAAACATTAATTTCTAACATTTGATAACTATAGAAACTGTTTAACAGTTTTTGAATTCAGGAGCGAGATTCAGTAAACTTAAGGTAACAAAAGGTATGTAAAAACTGAAGCGAAGAAACCTACATTGTATAAACTTACCAATTAATCCTTTGACTGAAATATCGCTTGACAAGACTAGCTACGTCCAATCACACAATTAATTTGAGAAGAACTTGAGGCAACTACATACATACATAGTGTAGCATATATTAAAGACGTACGTCATTTTAAAGCTTGATCTTTCCTTAACGAACCCTGGACATGCTCGAACCCATTATTGAAAATTGAAACTTCAGAATAGACTATGTTAGCAACTGTTACGGAAAACATTTGTTAAAAAATTATCTAAAAAAATAAATATATAGAGTGATTCTTTTGTATGATAAAATTGAAATTTTTTTATATCATTTTTGAAAAAATTACCTTTAATGAATTACCCTAAAGTTGCAATATTTCCGCGACCGAAGTAATTGAATTGATTACAATTTATCTGAGTACGGCAACACTTCTAATATTTTTTTGACAAACAAGAGTGGTATCAGTTCATGGTACAATTATACATGGTAGAACCATGGTAAAATTATACATGATAGAACTATCTTGTCAACCGTGAAATAGGCTATCATATATGTCAAAAATAAGCAAGACAAAAAAAGTTAAGAAATCTGAAAACGCGCTTTTAGCTATGAGTGTGTAATTTCGAAATGTCGGTACCTTATCTAAGTTGATTTTCACAGAAAAGGTAGGCAAAAAAAAATAAAGATAAAAAACTGTCACTTAGAATTGCTGCTACCATGATAATTGCACCATGGTATCCGCTCTAAGATGATAGTCGACAGTCAGTTTTTGATTGTCGTTTTTGAAAACGACTAATGTTGTAGAGGGGAGGGAAACACATCGATTTCGTGCCTAAGAAATTTTCATATGACAAGATTTGATATATGAAATAAAATTCAAGTACCAGATACCATTCCAATAAAATTTTTTTAAAAATCGTATTTAATATTTAATCATCAATTCAGTTACCACTTCTCATGCCAACAGAATATGTTTTTAAAAATTCAAATGTTTGAGTTTTCGCCATAAAATTAAATTTTTGATTTTGATATACGATTTTTTTTCCAAGCTCTGGCACTACAATATACAAACTAATTAAACAGAGCTAAAATCTGTCAAAACAATTTCATACGAAAAAGTGACATTACTAGGAACAAGGAAGAATTACTTCGAAAATCGAACGTACGGGATAGGTTATTTGCCTAAACTTGAGAAAAATGTAATTTTTGTAGTTTTAAATTAAATCAATTTTACTAATTTATATCCCAAAGAAAAATGACAGAAATATACAATAATTTACATATATGTGGAAACATTTTAAGTTCAAAAAACTACAGCTATTTTGCATTGCAATGCATAGTATGTGGTACATCATTTGGCCAGTGGACTTCATTTCTGCGTCATTTGGAAGAAGATCATAAAAGTTCGGAAATTGAAGAATTGGAAGAGAAAAAAATTAAGGATGATGTAGACGATATAGATGACATAGAATTTAAACAAGAAGAAGTGCTCATTGAAATTGATCACAGACTTCCAGCAGAGGAACTGCATTCCGTATTTTTAAACACAAAGAATGAAATAGAAATTGCAAATGATGAACCGATGTTTGAAATTTTGGATGAGGTAATTATATGTTTCAATAAGCTATTTAAAAACCTAGCTTAATAAGAATAACTTTCGTTCCCATGTAGCTAAGCAGCGGGTCATTCCGTTTCCAATGTCCACTTTCGACCCGGTCGAGACCATACATCACAAAAAATTTTCATTTGAATACACCACATTTTTCCATTCTTTATGATCGTTAGTTTAACATGTTGATGTTTTTTTAGCTGTTGATGTTTGTGTGGTAGATTATTGAGGGTACTGCTGGGACATTATATCACAAATTCAAATCTAAAAAACCGATTAGGCCAATATATTCCAAGGCCCCAGCACCTCTGGACGCAAAAAAAATTTAACTTCTGCGACGGTCAAAAATTTTAGTTTTTCTTAGTGTTTAAGGTTCACCTAACGCAAACATTGAATACCCAGCCTTTTTTTTCGATTGAAAAAGGTTAAACTAGCGGTTAGCGCAATAGACGAAGTAACTTTAGCGACTCGGATTTTTATAAAAGAAAATCGTTCACATGTTACGTAGCGTAACTTTTTGTAGCTTTTTACCACTCCCCTCCTATGTCACAAAATGCCCACACCCTTCTCCATTTTCGTGTAAGTATGTGCTCAAAACAACTTCAGCTGATAAAAAGACACAAGTCAGATTAACCAAGTGGGAATCCTTTTCGGGCACAAATAGTTTGAAGATTGTAGATTGTTTGTGATTTAACGTAGGAGAATGGGGTCTTGTTTGGTCTCTTAAATGTAACGTCCATGCTTAAAAGATAGAAAAATAGCCCATACAACATGTCAATGTCAAAACTGCTTTCTTAGAATAATGTTTATTAGGATTTACGCACATTTTAATTTTTAATACGAAACTCAAGCATAGGGCTACCAGATGCGATACTAAAGTAGCAAAAGTGCTACTTTTGCAAGGCTTTGCTACTTTGTTACTTTTGACTCGAAATGTACTACTTTTGGTTGAAATGCGCTATTTTTCACTACTTTTGCATTTGAAATATTATTCTTGTAATTTGCTGGAGTTTTCTCGTACAAAGTGAGGACCTTTTTTTTTTTTTTGCTCATCGAAGTTATTTCAAATTATTGTTTTAATTTGCTGGGGTTTTTTGTTAGCAAGTGAGGACCTTTTTTTTTTTTTTTGCTCATCAAAAATATTTGTATGAAAAAATGAAAAATTTGAATTTTTTGTAGTAAGGCCATCTGGTAGCCCTACTCAAGCACATAACTGATTTATCATCGATTTCATCACATAACAAAATATTAATCTTGTATATATGTATATCATACTGTTGTAAACGATTTTTATATATCCTCATTATAAAATAAGAAAAAAAAAACTAGTAGACTTTTTTACATCTACTCGACAAAAAGTTCGAATAAGTTTTGATTTTATGCAAAAAATTATCGAACTCAAAAACCGCAACCTGAACAGAGGCTCGCGATTTATTTCAAAATAAAATATGGTATGTACATATGTTAGCTTATGTTGTCCTATCTGCATCTCTTGTGAATCCGTGACTAAATTCCTCTCTTCACGAATCGGTTTTGTATTTCGCTCAAGTGTTAAGTATGTTTTGATGATAGTATGTCATAGTACCCATATCATAGTACCCATACATTATTTCCATTGAAATCTACTTGCATTCTTGGACTGCTACTGCTACTTATTTATCTTTTTCTTTTAGATTGAAAAACCCGTCCATAAGCTATTGGACAAGCAAATTAAATTTTCTCATGGAGTGTTTGACGATAATATCGATTCGAATGGTTCAAATAACAATGCTGAAGAAAGTGAAACAGAATTCAAAAAGGTATGAGTTGAACTTAAAAACTATTAAATTTATGTAAATAATACAGGTATACCATGGACACATTGGTTCACAGTAATTCCATAACTCTAGATTTAATTAGGGTTAATTGTTATGTTTAAGTCAAATGTGTTAGTCTGTTTGGCGAAATTATATATTAGGTGAAGTTTTATGTCTGCAGCATCATTTAGTGAGTACAAGTGTTAGAATATCTACCCAGCGACAAATAAGCAAAGCACACTAAAAAATCATCGACAAAAACAGATTCATCTTTTGTTTTCATTGATTTCTTGATTTCATTTTAAATATTACGTAGCATTAACACTCTGTAGCCGAGCTAACTAAGAAACGGGGTCGCATGTATATAAATAAAATTGTCAATAAATTTAAATTAAAAAATTATCCATCTGCTCCTGGATTTGAGTCCGTGCGTACTGCATCACAGGCAAACAACCAACGCATGTATTAATTTATTCCATTATAATAAAAATTAAATAGGAATTTCGTTTCAATAGTTTTTGTTTGCTAAGAATAATTTTATACCATTTATTTTGTATTGAACTTTTTTTTTGCCTAACAATTTGCGTACTTTTTATGTAAAAATTTAGGTAGTCTGTCTATTATCTGCTAACTTTACATATGAAGATGAAAGAAACTTGCTAAACTGTCTAGTCACTTTTTAAGAAAGGAAGTGGACAATGTACCTTACGAGTGTAAAAAGTTATTTTGTCTTAAAAAATCGGTATTTTAATATTTTACAATTTTTTCTAATGGATTTTCCAGGTGAAAATGTAGATATGCAGTTTTTCTATACCCATTTATCGGGAATTGCAGATGAGAAAACGCACTATGTACATTGGCATATTTTATATGTAAAAAAAAAGGAATATTTCTTAATCAATCAGATAAAAAAATGCACTATCTGCAATAAAATGTGGATAAGCTTAATTCTCATGTAATTTTCCATTTTATTCTATTGGTAATACACAGAAAATGTAGATAGGCATTTTTATTTTGAAAAATATTAGGTTTATCCGTTTATTTATTCAACAGAAATGATTGATCCAACTATATAAAAACTCAAATTTTCATAAAAATGTAGATAGAGCTTTTTTCATATGTACGGCACACAGTGGCTCCTTTTTCAAAAAGTGATTGGTAAAATCAAATTTTCGATTTCTGATTTTCGAAAATTTTTTTTTATTTGACAGATAATTAACCAAAGGTTCGAAAACCGAAAACTTTTTTGATTTATGACAAGTATTTTGGTTTTTATGGGTGCTCAAAGTTGGATAACTTTTTATCGTTCATTAAAATAGCATTTTTTTACATTTTTCGCAATATTAAAAATGGAAAATTTCAAAAATTTTAAAAAACATGGGAATTTGAAGTATGCTCTCTGAATTTATGGTATTTTAAAATAAATAATTTCCACAAAATGTAGAAAAAAAAATTTTAGTTAGCAATTTTCATGAATTTTTTAAAAAAGGTCGTTTTTAGCATAGTTTTTCAAATTTACCTTGGCCTATAATCCACAAATCAATGTCAATCAAGGATTGGTGAATGGGAAATTATAGTTGACATACCTACCAACAAAAATCATATATTTGCCCATTTAGAAGTTATAGCTACTTATGTGACATGATATGCATAAAACTGAATTTGTTGTGTGATGACGATTTTCAGTCTATGATATTTTGACTTGGAAATTATTAATCTGAATTTGATAGAATGTTTTTAGCGAATACATATAGACATCACTCAAAATAAATTAAAAAATGTAAATATGAACGTTACCACGCCCCTTTATTAATTTATTCTTCCTATTTCCAAAACTATTTGACGCAAATAGATGCATGTGTAAAAAGTACCTAGAAAACTTCTGTCCATATAATATGGGCTTTGCCCCACCTCCAAAACGCTTGATTTGTCACTTTCTTCAAATCATTTCACTCTTTTTAAGAAAATTCGCTTTTGTATAGCGAAATAGTAATACTTGCCTCAGATATTTATATCTAAGTTTTTAAAGCAATTTAAAAATATCTAGTAATGTCAAATAGAATAAAGCTGTATTTTTTGTATAGAATTCAGGTAGATGCACTTCTGATAACAGTGAACTCTAGTGCAGGCCAACTTTATAGACAACTGTTTTATTACGGTAGATATCATACAACGAATTTAGCTTATTAGGTAGTTTAATTTTTTCGCGGAACAAGTATTATGTTTGAGGTTTGTAACACAATATTTTGTACCTGTATTTGTATAAAAGTCAAATTTAAGCCTCAATAACTCAGTCTTTTCTGACTATTTGAAGTGTGAGCTACGCGAGTTTCCAAGGAAAATGAGTTTATCTTATGAAAATTTGTTTGAAATATTTGCAAACAGCGAAAATGGAGATTCATTTGTGGTTGCGGTAAAAAACAAATACCCGAAACATATTAAGGATGAGCATACACAAAAGTTAAAAAACTTTTACTGCAACACAAAGAGATATTGGGTGTTATGTAATAGAACCAAAGCGAATTTTTATAAAAAGTATGCAAACTTTCTTAAAAGGGACTTTGAGCTATCACTTGATGATATTCCTAGCACATCACAGGCCTCCAGAGGAAGACCAGCAAAACAAATTGAAAACTGTGGGGAATTTACGAAAAAGAGAAAAATAGCAGTCGCCACAGGAAACATTTCAAAAGAGAACTTAGCAGATGCGCTCAGCATGAAATACAACAAAGATCATGAAATGAAAAAGGCAGAAATAACGAAAAGAGTTTTATTGGCAAGCCCAACAAGAGTCGATCGAATCAAAAAAAGTATTCCTACTCCACAACGTGGTCCCATAAAATATGACGGTTCCAGTGCTTTAGCGCTTTCCCTAGACTTGGGGCTTTCAAAGGAAAAATATAACAACTTGAGAAATTCATTAAGAAGCCACAACGTAGATGTTTTTCCCAGCTACAAAGTTGTGTCAGAAGCCAAAAAGAATTTATAGAATTGTAGATTGTTGTTGATTTTTTAAAGAAATTACATAATTTATTACTGTAACCCTTTTTTTAAAACTTTTCTAGCCTTTGAGAAAGACTGTTTATAAATTATGTTAAGAGATAAAAAAATAAATGCATATGAATGAATTCGGAATAAATCGACTAACCTGTCTTCGTGAAAATGGTATTTAAAAATATTTTTGTATGAGGGTCACCCTAAATAAAATGTTTGTTTCCTTAGCTATGCCTCTTAACATAAGAGCTACGTGGTTTAAATTCGGAGTGAATCGACTAACCTGTCTTCGTGAAAATTGTATTTAAAAATATTTTTGTATGAGGGTTACCCTAAGTATGCACCCTGAATAAATTTTTTTTGACCTTATCTGTGCCTTTTAATACAGAAGCCATGTGGTGTGAATTCCATGAGAATCGATTTTGTGGTCTTCGAGAAAATTATATTTAAAAAATATTTTTATGTGAGGACCACCCTAAAAAAAATTTGTAGCCTAAGCTATGTTTTTTAACATAAATTCGGTGTGAATCGACTAACCTGTCTTCGTGAAAATGATATGTAAAAAATCCTTTTGTATGAGGACCACCCTAAGTATGCAGCCTAAATAAAATTTTTACGATTTTATCTGTGCCTCTTCATATAAAAGCCATGTGGTGTAAGTTCCATGAAAATCGATTAAACAGTCTTTGAGAAAATGATATTTAAAAAATATTTTTGTATGAGGGCCACCCTAAGTATTCACCCTAAATAAAATTCTTACAATTTTATCTGTCCACTTATAATAAAAGCTTTACTGTTTAAACTGTATGAGGATCGATTAAGCGGTCTTTGAGAAAATGCTATTTTTAAAATATTTTTGTATGAGGGCCACCCTAAATAGAAGTTTTATAGCCTATGACACCCGCCTGATCGATACTAACATACTGTAAAAATTTCATCAAGATTGACTGGATAGTTTCTGCGTCCATAAAGGACAGACAAAAAATTAATTTTATATAGATGTCTTTAAGTTTTACTAATTTTTTTAAAACAGCGAAACTAAGTTTTTCAATAATGAAAATAATTTTTTTAACAATGAAATTTATTTTTTCAACAATGAAATCAATTTTTTTAACAATAAAATATATTTTTCAATAATGAGATTAATTATTATTAATTATTTCTTGACAACAATAAACTTACAACATAAAAACTTTCTAAGAAATAACTGTAGAGTAATAAAATTAAAGAGTTTCATTAGATAATTAACTCGCATATTATTACCAGCCGTGTTTTCAGCTAAGATTTATCGCTCGTTAAGCTAAAAAAAAATTAAAATACGGCGATTAGCTGTAAACAACAATTAGAAAAACAGAAAAATACCCACCAGATTCGATCTCGATAGCAAAAAAAAAATCCTGCAATAGACCAAAAAACAATTCCAAGAATCAATCAAGAACAACATTAGTGTTTAGATAAAAGTACACTGATCAAACATAAGTGTAGAAAAAAAGTACACTGATCAAACTAATTGCTCGCTTCGGTTTTTTTCTGAATGTTGCAACAATAACAATTATACAAATCCCGTGCACAGCACGTATGTATAAAATACCACAACGATAAAAATATGCTTAGCAGTGGAGAGGACATGTGTTTGTTATTTTGACTATTTTTCTTAAGGAAAACGACGTTTTTGTTTGGCTCATTTTTCCTATTTTGTCCATCGCTGGTGTAGCTGATTCAAAGCGTAACAGTTCAAACCATTTGTCGCCCATAAATATTCAGCATATACTGTTCACTCACAAATAAATTGTTAAACCGCATTATTTTCTCTTCTTTGTTTTGATTCAAAACTAACCCAAATACTAAGCAAAATACAAAAAATCCTCGCTTAAACGTTTTCAACTTGCAGTTTCAATTTCAT
Source organism: Tricholauxania praeusta (assembly GCA_949775025.1). NCBI lineage: Eukaryota > Metazoa > Arthropoda > Insecta > Diptera > Lauxaniidae > Tricholauxania > Tricholauxania praeusta. The sequence continues at coordinate 141,325,583 of OX459029.1, forward strand.
GCAATCATCTTGCGATGAAATCACAGTAATATGGCTTCGATATGTACGTTAACAGCTACACTATAATCGCAGCCTTATAATTATCCCTAAGATAAATCCATTATGCGTACTTGTAACAACTTCAAAACTTTTTAAATTATTATGTATAGTATATTATAGTAATATTTTTATATTATTTTTCTCATAAGTAAATAAATCATTATAAATATCGATAGTTACAATATGTAAACAATTTTTAATTTCAGTTCAAATTTAGTCTCAGTGATAAAAAATACCGTTCCATATCACTGGAATTCCTTAAAATCCTACGTAACAACAGATCTTTATGGGATACCCAACATAATGATTATCGAAAGCCACGTAAGCGATCGGCAGCGCAAAACCGAATTAAATCATTTTTCAACAGTAGAAATGTCGACATGAGCAACGAAGCGTTGCAAAATTTGATTACCAGTATTTTAGAAAAATATCAAAAGGCACAGCAGGAAGAAGAAAATGAAGATATTAGCATAGAATCAGCTTTTCTTTTAAAAAGGTGCTCATTTTTGGAATTGTATGAAAACCCTGTTGATCGTATGGATCAAGACGAAGATAATGACAAAGAAGTAAGTGTAAATTATAGAGTTTCAGCTCTTCTGAAAATAACAAAAAAAAAAAACGACATGTTAGATTACAATATTAGCGATGAAAATGTGTACTACTAAGATTTTTATAAATAAATACATTTTTTACACTATTTTGTTTGACTTTCCAGACTGAATCTGAAAATAACATTGAAGATGAGCAAATTGAAACCAAAACAAAGATAAAAAACGTGAGTAAATCATATTTTACAAAGTAACCACGTATATTTAAATTTATTCTTTAACAGCGTATAAAATTTTCTGAATCGCATCCAATTGTTGAAGAATTTATCGATCTTTATAAAGAAAACAAAGTTCTGTGGGACACCACTTTGCATAATTACAACAATAGAATAGATCGTAAGCATATTTTTTCCGACTGGGCAGAAAAATTCAAAACAAAATATGAAATTGAATTTACCTATGATGAAATTGCATATGCTGCACTAGAATTTCGCCGCATTTATTACAAAGTAGTAAAACGGCGTGATGAAAATGATGAACTGGATAAGTATGCTAAATTCATTTTAGAAAAGGGCAGTTTTCTTCCACCTAAGCCACTGAAGCGGTATATTAAATGTCAACATTGCGTCAAAAATTTCCAACAGGACTACACACTTAAACGACATATATATGTGGATCACGGCATTGGTGAAATGCCATTTGCATGCTCATTTTGTGACCAGCGTTTTGAAGATTACTTTGTACATCGCAGGCATGAGTTGCGTTATCATTACAAAGACTACCAATATGTTTGTGAATACTGTAAAAAACTTTTCTTTACACGTGAAGAGCGGGATAGGCATTTGGCAAAACATACTGGTCAAAAAAGGTTCGTTTGTGAACTGTGTGGCAATCCATTTACTAAAAAAATAAATCTGCGTAATCATGTCACACGAGTGCATATGCGACAACGCAATTTTCCTTGCACTTTGTGTCCGAAAGCTTTTTACACTAAGGCTCTACTTCAAGATCACATGAATGCTCATTTTAATATACGCGATAAAATATGTAAAACATGTGGCAAAGGCTTTACATCTTATCATTCTCTCATGCGACATAAACAAATTCATTCGGAGGTGAAGCGTTACGCATGTAAATTGTGCGAGGCAAGGTTTCATCAACTCGTCGGTCTCAATTCGCATATGAAAAATACGCATAAATTTGTTAAGAACAAAAATGAAACAGCATCGGATGAAGAATTAAATTTAGTAGATTATAATGGTTAAATTAATTTGAATAAATTTTAATTTATTATTAACTGGAGTTGTTTATAAAAATATTTGAGACACTTAGAGCCGTTTTCTCAACGTCAACATCCAGTAAAACTTTAACTGAGACTTCAACATGTTAAAGTTTAAGGCTAGGTAAAACCAAGATTCTGTCGCAAATTTTTTGTAAGAGTTTGTATTATTAGTTTTTTTAAATTTTCCATACATATATTTTATATTAAAATGATATCACAAAAAAGTCATGGTTTCTGTAATTTTTTTATGTAGGTACCATGTTAATAATGCTACCAACTAAACTTTTTTAAATTAAGACTTTCTTTCTTTTCGATCCAGATCCTGATTTCTGTGCTTGTTTTTTTGTCATTTTCGGATCTATTTTCGATAAGGAGAAAAGACGTAGCAACTGCAATCGTTCTTAATACATACAGTGAAATTCCCCATTACGGACAGCCCCCATAACCGGACAGCACCAATAACCGGACATATTTCAGCATAATTCAGCGACACTTACTAACTTTTCCATACAATATACATTCCTATAGCCGGACGCTCCAATAACCGGACAAAAATACTGCGACGGTGGGTGTCCGGTTGTGGGGAATTTCACTGTATATAAATTCAAAGGTAGAACTATGCTTAATAGGTACTGACTTAGGTAATAGCATGAGCGAATGCATGAAAATATATGAAGACCCATATCAGATTTCTGCCGGGCATTCGTTGACTTTTTGCGGAGCGAAACAAATTGCTCATTCCGGATTTACATTTACATTTCAAAAAAGATACGCAATTAAATATTGTATAAGTTAGAGTAGGTTATATATTGCAGATACAAAATGTGCAAATAAGAAATTATTGTCAATTTTACTTGTATAATCGATCTCAATAAAGATATACAATACAATTCAATGAAAAAAACAAATTTAACTGCGAAGTTTTGTATAGAATTCTTTTACATTAAAAATAATTTTAGAGTATTTTCTTTCCGGAAAAGGCGAATAATATTAATTGATTTGATTTAACTCGGTTTTATGTGTAATTCAAATGAGCCGAATCAATCAAGCTCATAGTAGGCTTGGGTTTAATGGATTCTTTAAATCAATATATACTGAAGGAAAAAATTATTAACCTACTCATTTTTATGTTGATGTAAAGTAGTCTAAGCTTTTTTTATACATATCTCATTATATCAGAAATGAGAATTGTTTTTAAATTTTCATAAAATTATCCATCCGTAAAAAAGTGAAAAATTCAGATATCAGCAGGATTTCCATTGACCTCAATATATAGATTTCGGTGGAAAAACAGCTTAAAAATCATATTAGAATATTATATTTTCGACTAGTATTTCTGCCATTTCCAAGACCAAAATCAATTACTTCAGGAAGACGTTTTAAAACCTTTAATACTTTATCGATTGGTGAAGCCCTTGGCTTTAAAAAATTGAGAACGTTCCGTATTTTGACTCAAATGTTTTAAAACTGAAGTAGAATATTTCAAATAGAATAAGTAAAAATGTTATCTTCGGTCAGGTCAAAACTTACAAAGCCAAATTAAAAGATGAAGCATTAAATTAAAAATAATAAATTTACTTACAATACCTCCCCCAATAATGACTTAATATAGTTTTTCTAGTATTCGAGGTGATAAGCTCTATCTTATCAAAATGTGCTCACTGTTTATTTAGTGCTAGCCCTAACCATATTTAGTGTTTGTGTGCAGTTTGGTTGCATTACCTCAATTAGTATTATAATGTTCTGAAGCATTTGTATGAGAGGTGCCACGCTATCTTGTCGAAATTTACCTGATTGTTGCCCAGAGCTCAAAATAGCGTTTTAAAAACTTTAGCGGTAGGTTTGTTCGCGAATCGATTTCAGCCATTTTCAATGCCATGAATATAAATAAAAATGTGTCTAGTGTTATGAATTTCATTAAATTATCTCGTTTGATCTTCCCGTAGTCCTGATTTCCACAGACAGAAGAGCATGGAGATCAGAGATCAAATACATATGTACATTAGGATGATTCAATTTTTTTTTTTTTGCTTGAAACAGGTTCAAAAGTTGCAGGCACACAAAAGGAAACTTTTGGTGCAATTATAGCTCATAATATTTACTGATGGTTCATCGAACTTTTTTGTTTTCCATACGATATGTATGGGGAAAAATGCTTTACAAGACATTGTTCTCTATACCTCGTGAAAAAAAAGTTATATAAATTGGAAAGATCATAAAATTTTCTATAAAAAAGCTCCTTGCATTTTTTTCGTGCAGCAAACACTTCGTCTGTTAATAATCAACATAAATTCATAAAAAACTCAAAAACACAGCACGTGCACTCTTAAGCGAAGCTTAAAATCAACATGGATGCATATTTGCTCGCCTTATTGTCGACTTAACTGACGAAGTGCTTGCTTCACGAAAAAATGTGAGGAGCTTTTTTAGAGAAAATTTTATGATCTTTCCAATAGGCTAGGTTCCGTTTATGTAACATACTCCGAAAAAATCCATTCATTCCATTTTTTTGTTGAAACTTGCCAGAAAATTGAATTTCATTTAAAAAAAATACAACTAATATGGTTACGCTAAAAAAAAAATTCAGAAAGCTTAGAAATTTCTATAGTTTTAAATGCATTTCTTAAGTCCCGAAAATTCCCGGGATTGCAATCCCTAGATCTAACTGCACGTCAACTTTATCAGCTGATCGATATCGTACAGAATATAGCGCGAATTTGCGCGCTAAGTGTTGCCAATTTAATAAAAACAACGTACCAAATAAACTAAGCCAGTTTTGTTTGTTTATTCGTATATGTCAGTCTGTCGTTACCTTGAAGTTTGGAGTGAAAGATCAACCTAGCAGATAATTCTTTGAAACAACTTTTTGCTTGATCACTTGATTAAAATGAAATTTAATTTGATCGTTGCTGTGTGTGAGAATTTTGGAATTGGTATCAAGGGTGATTTGCCATGGACACTAAGGTAAATTAATGGCACTATACTTTGCACAAAAAAATGTTCACATTTGCATATTTTTGATATGTCCTTTAGATCTGAATTGAAATACTTTAGTAACACCACGAAGCGAGTATCTGATGCTAACAAACGCAATGCTGTCATTATGGGACGTAAAACCTACTTTGGTGTTCCTGAATCCAAACGTCCATTGCCAATGCGCTTAAACATCGTGCTGAGTAGCACAATGAAACAGTGTGATTTACCATCTGATGTACTACTATGTGAAAATCTTGGTGCTGCTATAAAACGCCTGCAAGAGGATGATCTGCGACAGGAAATAGAAAATGTTTGGATTGTTGGTGGTAGTGGGGTCTATAAAGAAGCTATGGCCTCTAATATGTGCCACCGTTTGTATGTAACTAAAATAAGAGCGAAATTCGAATGTGATACATTTTTCCCGGAGATACCAGATGATTTTATAGAAGTTGAGCCAGATGTGGAAACTCCACGTGGAGTTCAAGAGGAAAATGGCATTCAATATGAGTATAAAATACTAGAAAAACGTTCTAATTAAATGACTATTTGTAAGACAATTGTAGCAATTATTTCTATACATAGGAACAGAGTGGCCCTCAATGTGTGGGTTAAAAAAACCATCGGAAAATTATTTCAAGAGACTATGTTCAAAATTACATATTGATTATTACTGAACTTTCAAAAATCGTTCAGAAATTCCGCGTAATACTAAAATTACTTCAATAAACTTTAGTGCTATTTACATACACATATAGCCATTTTAAACTAAATACATAATTAGATTATCTAAGAAACTATTATTTCAGTTGTACTTCACTTGTAGCAGTTTTTCATATTTCCAAATATTTTTTCTTTCTATAAAGGGATTATTCCCTTTGTATTATATTTTTCTAAATATTATTTCTTATGATTTTGGTAATCAATTGAAGAACAAAATTAGTCGTGAAAAACGCATTGTTATAAGTCATGGAATTATCCTCCAAATAACCGTTCAAATCGGCACAAACCATGGATTGAAAAAAATTGATTTTTGCACAACAAAAGGCTCTGAAAACTATTTGAACTATTAACGAAGCATGTAGATTAATAAAAGCCTTTTTTAGGCTTTGAGTGTGCTAAATCTGGTGGCGGAATTATTCTATCATGTTTGAATTTTAAGAAATACCCCATAATTAGTATGTTTGTAAATAATCCATAGTTCTTAAGTCTTCGCACAAGCTTATGAAGTTTTTTTTTATATATATTATTCAAATCTGCTCGTACAATTTGTCCAGTACATAAACATAGTCAGGTATTTCATCCTAAGTTTTTCAGTGAATTTTTAACATAACGAAAATACAAAATATATGGCCATTTAGTAGCTTGCATGGAAAAATCTGGATCTAGCATTTTTGCTATTTCTGTTTAATAAATATGCCATGAACCAAATGACATCAAAGTTTTAAATGTAAGTAATAATTTTATCTATTTGCCCAATAAAAACTTTTTAGACTCATGTAATTATTTACGATTTTACTTTATACAAAAAAATTGTATAAGTAAAATAAAAATACCAGTAGGATTTATTTTCTTTATTTGTGTTTTCCATTTGACAGCACATCTTTCGCTGTAATGATATCACCTTCTAATCCTTTCGCTGCCAGCATAAGTTCGTATAATTGTACAGCTTGGTCATCATTGAGCATTTCCACCATTTGCGAGTCGAGCTCGTCACCCAATTTACCTTTTGGTTTACCTCGCAGACCTAACTGTGCGCTAATAGCCACTGCATACTTCTGCAAATGAAAAAGGCATATTTTTTAAATTGGTGGATGTACAAGAATTAATCTAAAAATTAAATGGGGCTATTTGTTGATTTGATCCTTCTTAGGAATTCTGAATGTGATTTATGTTTTGCCCCATTCACTTTGTCAACATTTCTGAAACAGTTGTGAGAACCGCATGGGCAGTTCTGGAATTCTAGTTTGTAGAAGTTCTTTTCTGGCATCAAACCTGAACTGAACCAGAAAGTTAGGAAAATAAGTGGATCAGAATACGTGTAATTTTGAAAAATAGAATTTTATTTATTTGCACTAAAATAAGTTAGAGATAGTTAGCCAAGGAGAATAATTTAGCGTCAAATAAACATCGTTCTGTCTGTGATCCTTTTCAATGATGTGCAGTGTAAAATTTATGTGAATGATACGAATGGAGTGATTCGTTGATCTGAAAATAGTGCTCAAAGATGCACCATGGACTGATCCATTTTCGTTGGAAAGTATTACGCTCAATTGACTGAAATTGGTCGATTTAATTGACAACCATAATAGGATCCAGTATTTAGTGCAAATTGTTTTAGCAAAAATTAAACTTTTATTAAAGTTTTTACATTTTATTGTAAGATCAAAGACATTACAACGGAAGGATCGGATCCAGTTGTAAGTTTTTGTATATACGGGGCTTAGTTTTTCCGCAGTACTATAGTACACTGTTACATAAGCGAAGTTTTTTAAATAAAACGTCTCTTGTAAGACACCGTTGGACTTTATCAATACTTACCGCCCACTCAGTCATGAATAACGTAGCTTCCATTGGTGTACATTTTAAATGCCTGCGAAATTCGTCTCGTGCATATTTGTCGCCAAGAGGACGAAGTTCTTCTGGCAACCCTGTAATGAATGGTGAATTAAGACATGCTCAATGTTAGTGGAACAATTCCCACCTCGGTGGAGTCTCAACACTGTTTTGTACAAAATTCTTACTCTTTGCGGCTGTGTGAGGTTTTCTATCAAAATCTTCGACATTGATAATAGTTTCGAAAATTAAATCACTTTGGTAACGAAAGTTATTTCATTTTAATGTGTGCTTAAAAGTTTTTGGAAAAATTATATATGAAATTCTTAAGGGCGAAACACATAAAAAGCATGCATGCATCAAAGCATTTGACACATCATTTAAATACACGTGTGCTTATGAAGTAACGCACATAAAAAGTGAGCATGCATGCATGCTTCAATAAGCATGCCTGAAGTTGGCAAATTTTCAACTTTTTGTAAGCATCGAGGCATTGACAGATTTTTTTGACATTTGATTTTGTTTTGATTTTAATTATTTGTTTCAATTTTTAAAAATGTGAATGTTTGAATAAATGAAATATACAAATATTCAATAAAAAAGACTGGGGTTATAAAAATAAAATAAAAAGGGAAAAATCATGGGCTGCAGCTGCTAATGCTTCAGGTGAGTATTTTGACAGATATCAATTTTTTTTAAACTTCAATGCTTTCTATGTGTGTTGAAAAGCATACGACGTAGGCATCGATGCATGCATGCTTTTTATGTGTTTCGCCCTTTAGTGCTTCTCTAACTTAGCAGGAACAGCTGATTGTGAAATATAAATGTCAAACCGTAGAACGTTTCGCACGGTTGCAGATATTCAAATAAGAATATCGAACAAAAAAAAATAGTATGAAACGGAAACGGTTACAAAACGGTATTGGTTGTTAATTTGTTACAGCATTGAATTTTCTGGTTGATCTACAAACCAAAATAGATATTCGCAGCATTTTTTCATTACGGCCAGTTTGATAATTGTTTTTTTAAATGTTGCCACTTAATCTGCCTTAACATTTCCTATTATTTTATAGGGCCTTGCCTGGTTTCCGCTGGAAAAATATCCAATTCTCTTCACCTAAAGTTTATAAGGCACTATCTTAGGTTTTTTAAAACTGTTTTTAAGTTGATGAAATCCAACTCAAGGGCTTTTTGATCTGTCTGTCTGATCGATGTTAAAGTAGCGTTTTCATGTTATCTTTCTTGATCTTCTACTATCCCATATCAAGGAGGATATCACATGCTATAAAAATTGCAAATGTATGCCTAATCACTCTCGCGTTCGTCAAGTGCATTAGACGCCCTAGTAGCATAAAAAGGTCTTATAGCTTCTTTTACAGGCCTTTTAAAGACAATATATTATATATATAAATTCTTATAAGAGCCATTTGGCGTATGAGGTATAAAGACACTTTCCCCTCAATGTTATCTTTCAAGGGACTCGGTAAAGTATCTTTCTGAGCTGTTTAAAAGACACCTTAAAAATACTTAAAAAATAATATCCCCGTCTTGTAGAACTTTGTTATACATAATTTTACTATCAAATTATTTAATATGCAAATTCTTATCTTATTGTATTTAATTTGAATTTTTAATCAAATTTAATTTTTGCTTACGATTTACAAATTTGCAAAGTCAATCTCGAACCCATGTCCCAGCGATTCATAGTCCTGCGCGCTATCTATTAGGCTACCTGTCATATATAATTATACATGTCAAAGGCGAATCATATCTTTCTCTCATTTGTTTTGGTAAAGCGATAAAAAAATGGGCAATAATGTGCCCTATCTCTTGGTCTCTAAAAAACATCAAATGTCATGTTTTCCAAGTGACTTTTATGGCTACAGTATTAAGACATAAGAGTCATGCGGTCTCATATCATGATTTTATATCTTGTTCTAGCAAGATATTATAAAAGCACATCTCACAACACAGGCGAAGTATCTTATTAATTTTGATACACATCTATTTAAAAGACATCACTGTTTTGTAAGCTAGATTTTTGTCTTCATAACTTCCCCTGATGCTACTAGGGTGCAGCTTTAAGAGCTAAACAGAACTGGGACGTGCGATTTTTCTTCTGTTTTTCCTATACGTTTGTAGTGAGTACAAAATTGACACTAGAAAATTTGTCGCAGAGCAATAGAAAAAATTCTATTTTTTGGTGCGATTTGACACTAATGGTAAACTGCACGTCCCAGTTCTGTTTAGCTCTTTAGGTTCTGCTCCCATGCTTTTTCATTCTCACAAAAATTTGATTTGATATCCCTGATATGCAGAGCTGGGCGCCACTACACGTGTGTTTCTCTTAAATGTTCTTCAATGCAAGTGTAGTTGTGCTTTGTTCGCTTTTCAAAGCAAACTAAATTAAATTTTACGCTCTCTGCTTTATATACGTATGTGAAAAGTTATTCTCATTCTGCCGCAGTCCCGCGCGCGGTACGTTTTGCCCAGCCACACTGATATGGGATCAAGAACATGAAAACGCCACTTAAAGTAGAACCTAAGAGGCCGTCCATAAATTACGCGAGTAAATAGGGTGAGGGGTCCAGCAAAATCTCACCAAGGGGGACGGGGGGTCATCGAAAATCTCACGTCGACTTTTTAATGCAGAGAGTATAAAATATTACTGCAGATTACATCTAAAAATCATAAGGAAAGTCTTACGGAAGGGAGGGCGGAGTGCCGCCAGAACTCACCAAAGGGAGGGGGAGTCTGAATTTTCAAAAAAACATCTCACGTAATTTATGGACGTCACCTAAAGCTGCGTCTAAAAAAAAAATACCGATAATTCTTTAAATAAATTACGTTTATGTCCATATGTATATTTAAAAAGAGGATTTTACACGTATACGCACATGACTAAAAATGTGTGCGAATTCTGAGCCTAATCAGATTGCTTAGTCGACTTGGAAATTACCGATTATATAATTTGGTACCAAAAAAGTTGAAAGCCGTCTGGAATAATTTAGTGTTTTTTCGTGATTCAAATACATAGAATACTCATCAAATTTATAAATTGTGCAATCACTGCAGTTATGAAGATAAGAGAAAAAATTAACTTTGTGTGCATCCAACAGGTTATGTATATATCATTTTCAAATTAATTAGTTGGACGACTGTTGCATTTGATTGACGTTAATCAACTTGCATGAAAATACTTGTATTTGTAAGTACAATGGCACACTATTTGACCAGAAAATGCAGAACGGTAAACGCAATTACATCAAGTTTCCGCAAAACAAATATCTTTCGAGTAAACATACTTCCGACGGACCATGACTGACGGAAAATGCAGCTCACATTTTGTTTTCACTGACATATCAAATTTGCACAAGCTTATTTGAAATGCAACACTGATCGTCATCGGCCGACAGTGAAAATGGAATTAAATCGACGGGTACCCGTCGGAAGATTTCCAGTCGTCCGCCGGAATTCTATTCCATTTCATACGATCAAGTGTGTTTAAATTTTGACAGCGTGTAATAATTGAAGATTTCCTGAATGAGGTCTTATGCACAAGTTCAAGATAATTTTGCTTTGAAATGCTACCAAACCAACTTTTTGTATATGCGAATATCATTCAATAAGCAAATGTAGAAAGAGTGCAAAATTTCCAAAACTCGACAGCGGAAAAAGCCGTCAAGCATTGTCGTAAAAAGTCAAACTATGTTGTCTGTGTCACATTCCTTTATGAGATTGAAAGGGTAAAATTATTCCCGTTTATTGCAACCCTGCGCAGAACATACTAGAACGTTTTTCAGCGCTTAAAAGCAGATGTCAAGCACCGCAGCCGCCATTCCTGAAAAAAGTGTGTCTTCGACCGAACGTGTGATTGCCCACGAGAGTTTTTGTTAAGATCCTGAAATAGTAGAGAGAAAAAGTGAAGAAACAGCTAATTACGATTAATCAACATTTAAATTAAAACTAAAAATAAAAACAAATAAATGTAAGTAAAAGTTTATTATTTATACACGTATAAATTGTGAAAAAAAATACTATAGATAGATTTGGTAGTGATGGCTACACGTGGTATTGGGTTGCTTTCCATTAAAATGGGGTAAAAAAGAAAAGTCTAGGAAAAATCAATAATTAAATAAGAAAAACTAAGTGAAAAATATGCAAAATTCCTCGAGACAGTTGCTTGGTATCAATAAATAGCACAATTTTGTACATAACACGTGGGCGCATGGTAATTTAATCATTCAAAATCGATATGAAAATTAATTTATTTTAATTAGTTTCATAACAATTCCATGAATCTAATTTCGTTAACTTTCCAAAAAATATTTTATTCGCGAAAATTCTCCATACTTCGACTGCATGATTCATTACAAGTGGTGTGAGTCACTTCCGACCACACCACTACCCCTTGTGGCTCCATTGATTTGCGTTTGCATGAGCTGGAAAATATTTTATTTTTTGCAATGTCAGCGCTGGATGGTTCACCCCCTACCCCTAATGCAATAAAAAAAACCTTACATGCGATTTAGTAGTTGCGTCAACAGTCTGTAGAATCTTGTGACTCACACATGTATACACACAAGCGCAAGATGGCATCGCTATACATAAGTACGTACATAAGAATATACTACGGCAAAAACGAAAAACAGATTAAGTCAACTCCAGTAAAATTCGGAGTAAAGGTCAATTTTCCATATTGTTGTACGAAATTTCGTTCTCGAAAAAGCTTCGTAGATATTTCGTTCTCGAAACAGCTTCGTTGATATTTCGCAAGAGTTACCGACTTAGGCTAAGGTTACACTGGATGCGGAAATTTGTTCGTACGAATTCTTAATAATTTGTTCGTGCGAATATATTTGAACAGAGTGGTTACATTAGACGCGACTTCGTTCATACTTTCAGTTGAAGTGCAATCCATCAGCTGTTTTTCTCCTTGTTTTCGTGCGACTGTTCTGATGAAAAACAAAATTTTTTGTTCGCATCAAAGCAGTCGTACAGATTCGTACGAATACGCACGAAGCATGCGTAGCCACTGTAACCGCATTCATATACACACATGCATTTGTTCAATTTTTGCAATTCTTACGAATACGTACGAATTCGTACGAACAAAAATCCGCATCCAGTGTAACCTTAGCCTTACTCCACTTTCGCTCATACATAAAACTTTCAAATTATTTCTGCAAAATAATTAAAATTAACTTTGCCGTTTTTACAAAGTTCGGTTAAATCTTAACCGGCATTTGAAACTGCAATTTGACATAAAATAGAGCTACATAATTGTATAAACAGTAGCAAATTAAAACTTTTTTTTTTAATTTAAGCAGTTACTCATTTTTGCCAAAGTTACTTATGTATGCATGTGTACATACAAGTCACCTTACACGCGGTTATTGATGTGTAAATTTTATATTAGTGTATGTGTATAATTTTATATTCGTATACGTAGTATGGTTTTTACATACAGCGAAACGATTATTAGTAACCATGAGCTGTTTAGATTTTCTATCATTTTGTTTTTAAATAGCGCTATCTTAATGAACTTATCAGTTTCATACAACTGTAGTCGACACTAATTCATCTGGAAGTTTCCGCCCTTTTGCAGCATTGACGGTTGACATAGCAGCTGTTTTCATGTCGCAAAGGTATTTTTGAGGCATTTGAACTTCACAGCTGCTCTTTTTTCCCATACCTACCCTTGGATAAAATACGATATCTTAATGTTTCCTATATTACAAATATATTGTTTATTTTTTTAAACTGCATCTATTGCTCCATATTTCCTGAAGGCGATATTTTGGTACGACAATATTTGCATTAAGAAATTCTGTGAAAGAAATTCTTGTCTATAGTCTTTTGTGATTTTTGTTTTGCATTTGCGACAAACGACTAATTTTGTATCTTCGACCCTTAAGTTTTTCCCCCTCTTGCTAATAAACATCAAGAATTTTCGGAAAAAGTTTCTTTGTGTAAACACTGAGCTAGTTAGTCAACGTTTACACAAGGAAATTTTGGTGAAAGGTCCAGCGGCAAATATGTTATACACCTACATTGATGAATATTTATACCAGTTATAGGCAGTAATGCTCACAACTCGAGCCAAAACTGTAAATTCTTTTTACAAAGGGATTGCCGCTTTGTAGGCAGCTTGCCTACTTCTCCATATACAATGTTTAACAAACGATTGGCAGATTGCCTTAAAACATCGCTTACTAAGTGCCTGTTTAGTTTAGCGAGTTGCCCACATCTCCACATACAAAGCATGCAGGCAAAACCCCTTGCATCTCCATATACAAAACAGGCAGATAGCAAGCATATAAACAAAATATCACAGTAACAATTTCATTTGTGAAACATACAACACAAAGGGGTATAGCTTTTCATACATGAAAAATCAGAGTACTTCATCGATGGGGAAATTCTTGTATTTTCTCTTTTGTGAATTTGTTTTGCGTTTACAGACGAAAACTAGAATATTTTGGTCCTCTGTCCTTAAGCTCTGAAATTGCTGCTGACTTGCTTGTCCTCTATCCTCTATTCCCAATATCACTGTTTCGAGTGATTTATGCAACCCGGATAATACATATTTATTAAAGCCATTATTTTATTGGCTGTGACATCATACTGTTGTAATCGTTTATAATTCATCAATAAAATCAATAACTTTGAACTCAGGCCATATTCTTGTGACACGTTAGTGTTCATCGTAACAGAATTTCCAGTCTCATTTTCGAAAAAATATTTATCCAATTATCCCTACACAATCTCTATTAGAGTTTCATCAGCCCAGCAGTTTATGGTAGTTTTACTTATAAACAAAGCCACTGAGTTGAAAAGAGGTCTTGTCATTGAAATCGAAATACATTTTTATTGCGCTTCAAAAAACTGTATGTCATCTATTCATGACTCAAATTAACCATAGAGACACAAATAGGCTTTCCAATTACATATTTTGCTGAAATTGCTTTTTATCGGAAAGCACACATAGTAGCACACATTTCTAGAGTAAAACTTGATACAACCATATTGCTGGAGGCCGATATTACCTCGAGCGGAATAAATGGAAAGTATACAATGGTAGATGTTTAAGCTTTGAGAAATTTGTTAACTAGCATTGTTTCCTTTTGAGTTTGTTTTTGTTTTAAAGAAACTTAGGAGAAGGTTTTCCTAGCATTTTCCATTCCTGTCTCCTAGAGAAACAAATTTCTGAAAAGTTTCTAATTACATCAATGGAATGTTTTCACATTCATTCACACGTAAAAAAAAATTCATGTGAAGTGTGGCGGATTTGTTTTTAGTATGTATGGCAGTAAACTAAAGGTTCATTTCAATTCAAGAATATATAGGTATATAAATAAGAAATATGTTCATAATGTTAATATATAAATTATTTTTTTTTTTCAGATGTCTAAAGCTCCTGCAGTTGGTATTGATTTGGGTACTACCTACTCTTGCGTAGGTGTATTCCAGCATGGCAAAGTTGAAATTATTGCTAACGATCAGGGAAATCGTACAACACCATCATATGTTGCCTTCACCGAAACTGAACGTCTCATTGGAGATGCAGCCAAAAATCAGGTTGCTATGAATCCAACTAACACCATCTTCGATGCCAAACGTTTGATTGGCCGCAAATTCGAAGATTCTGCTGTACAAGCTGATATGAAGCACTGGCCATTCGATGTAGTCAATGTAGAGGGTAAACCAAAAATTCAAGTATTCTACAAAGATGAAAAGAAGACATTCTTCCCTGAAGAAATCTCTTCTATGGTCCTCTCAAAAATGAAGGAGACAGCTGAAGCCTATTTGGGCAAAACTGTTACCAATGCTGTCATTACTGTTCCAGCTTATTTCAACGATTCACAACGTCAGGCTACTAAGGATGCTGGTACTATTGCCGGTCTCAATGTTTTGCGTATTATTAATGAACCCACAGCTGCTGCCATTGCTTATGGTCTCGACAAAAAAGCTGCTGGTGAACGCAACGTTTTGATCTTTGATTTGGGCGGCGGTACTTTTGATGTGTCGATTCTCTCCATCGACGATGGCATCTTCGAGGTCAAGTCCACTGCTGGTGACACTCACTTGGGTGGTGAAGATTTTGATAATCGTCTTGTCACCCACTTCGTTCAGGAATTCAAACGCAAGCATAAGAAGGATTTGACCTCCAACAAGCGCGCTTTGCGTCGTCTGCGCACCGCTTGCGAACGTGCAAAGCGTACTCTGTCTTCGTCTACCCAGGCCAGCATTGAAATTGATTCGTTGTTTGAAGGTACCGATTTCTACACTTCAATTACTCGTGCTCGTTTCGAAGAGTTGAACGCCGATTTGTTCCGTAGCACCATGGACCCCGTGGAGAAGGCTATTCGTGACGCTAAACTTGACAAGTCAGCTATTCACGATATTGTGTTGGTCGGTGGTTCAACACGTATTCCAAAGGTACAACGTTTGTTGCAAGATTTGTTCAATGGCAAGGAGCTAAACAAGTCCATCAATCCAGATGAGGCTGTTGCTTATGGTGCCGCTGTTCAAGCTGCCATTTTGCATGGTGACAAGTCCCAGGAAGTGCAAGATTTGCTTCTTCTCGATGTTACTCCATTGTCTTTGGGTATTGAAACCGCTGGTGGTGTCATGAGTGTTTTAATTAAACGTAACACAACCATCCCAACCAAGCAAACTCAAACCTTCACCACATACTCAGATAACCAACCCGGTGTGTTGATTCAGGTCTATGAAGGTGAACGTGCCATGACCAAGGACAACAATCTTTTGGGCAAATTCGAATTATCTGGCATTCCTCCAGCACCACGTGGTGTACCACAAATTGAAGTAACATTCGATATTGATGCCAATGGTATTTTGAACGTAACAGCTTTGGAACGTTCTACCAACAAGGAAAACAAAATCACAATCACCAACGACAAAGGTCGCCTCTCCAAGGAAGATATCGAACGTATGGTCAACGAAGCCGAAAAGTACCGCAACGAGGATGAGAAACAAAAGGAGACTATTTCTGCCAAAAACGGTTTGGAATCATACTGCTTCAACATGAAAGCCACTCTTGATGAAGAGAACTTGAAGAGCAAGATCTCTGAATCAGATCGCACTACCATTATGGATAAATGTAACGAGACCATTAAATGGTTGGACGCCAACCAATTGGGCGATAAGGAAGAATATGAGCATCGTCAAAAGGAATTGGAAGCCGTTTGTAATCCAATCATTACAAAGTTGTACCAAGGCGCTGGAGGTGCTCCAGGCGGTATGCCAGCTGGTTTCCCAGGTGCCGGTGGTCCTCCAGGAGCCGGAGCGCCTGGTGCCGGTGCAGGCGCTGGTCCAACTATCGAAGAGGTTGATTAAATTCATAGAAGCCTTTGATGTTGCAACAACAAAATTATATTCATATTGAACAGTGCTGCTGCAGATTGATAAATTTATTCCTTGCTAAAAAAAAATTAAACTTTCCATCAAACAATTTATTCAGTATTTCCAAAAAGAGAAGCTAAAAACAAATAAAGCGAGTGAATTAAAGAAAAATCCAAATATATTTTTATTTAAACTTTTTTTTCCGCATATAGGATTAGTTTGTTTTGTTGATCTATTGAAATATATGTATGTATACAGTTTTATGTTCCGAACAAAACTGCCAAAGCTACACGTTGACAAAAATATGTAGCGTGTGCTCTAGTAACTGAACTTTGAGCTCTTAGATGTAAATTTTGCAAATTGGTGACAATCATTGATTCTATCAAATTTCATACATTTTGTTATACAGAGATAAAAACCAAGCGACAACGGTCCCCACAGAGCACAAAAAAAGGGCCATCTTTGATTTTTGTTTTTATAAAAATAGATTAGATGGATAAATTAATTGCTAAATGGATACAAATTTGAGGAATACAAAAAAAAAAAAAAATGAATTGCTAAATGCAAACAAATGTGATGACAAAGTTTTAAATCTGCAATTTCAAACACGTGGCACTAATAATAACACTATGATGCAATATGAGTATATAAATAAAATTTTGAACATTTATGGTACATAGGCGCTCAATATTGTATTTATATGTTGCAGTGTTGAACGTACATTAGAGCGGTTCAAAAAAAAAAACTTTGATTTTTTCACGATGTGTCAGCGGATTACAATAGCCCTATATGTCTGGACAAGCCCCATTACTAGGATTAAGGTTAATATTGAAAACTGGATTAGCGCCCTCTGTTTTAAGTAAACAACCCATTTTCAAAAATCTTGATTTAAAAAATGCTGCAAGTTGTAGAGGTTATAAAATTTTTCAACAAAGTGGGTATGGTTTTCGGAAAACAATCGATCGGAGAATTCAAATCCGTGATTGGTTTTTCTTCTTCTTCTTCCTTTCTTACAAAAAAATTGACAATTGACCGGACAAAAGTAAAAAATTACCGATTTTCCACTTTCTAGCTCCAACACCTCAAATATTATGTTACCGCCGATCCCACGGTACATCATTTTTAATGAACTGATATTCCCTTAAATGAATGCCGAAACCGCATATCATTATCTTATTTTAAAACAAAGATATCTGCATTTTTCTAAATTAACAGAGCTGATTTTTTTCGAATCGGAGTCGACAAATTTGCATATTAAGGTGATTCTAATTTTTTTTTTATTCATCAATAGGGGAATTCGAATTCGTGATTAGTTTTTCTTCTTCTTCTTTTTTTCTTACAAAAAAATTCAAAATTGACTTGAAAAAAATTAAAAAATTCCGATATTGTACTTTAAAGTTGCAAAATCACCCCATATTATTTTGCTGCCGATCCCGTGTTACATCATTTTTAATGTACTGTTATTTGCTTAAGAGAATGTCGTAAACTGCATATCATTTCCTTATTGCAAACCCGAGATATCTGCATTTTTCCAAATTAACAGAACTGCCATAATTGAACTATTCTATAAATTTTTCTAAAATACTCAAAAATTGAAATTATGTCAGTTCTGTTAATTTAGAAAAATGCAGATATCTCGGGTTCGAAATAAGAAAATGATATACGGCTTACGGCATTCTGTTAAGCAAATAACAGTACATTAAAAATAATGTAACACGGGATCGGCAGCAAAATAATATGGGGTGATTTTGCAACTTTAAAGTACAATATCGGAATTTTTTTATTTTCTTCCGGTCAATTTTCAATTTTTTTGTAAGAAAAAAAGAAGAAGAAGAAAAACTAATCATGGATTCGAATTCCCCGATTGATAATAAGTGTTTGAAATAAAAAAAAAATTGAATCACCTTAATATGCAAATTTGTCGACCACGATTCGAAAAAAATCAGGTCTGTTAATTTAGAAAAATGCAGATATCTTTGTTGTTGTTGGATTTGAATTCCCCGATCGATTGTTTTCCGAAAACCATACCCACTTTGTTGAAAAATTTTATAACCTCTACAACTTGCAGCATTTTTTAAATCAAGATTTTTGAAAATGGGTTGTTTACTTAAAACAGAGGGCGCTAATCCAGTTTTCAATATTAACCTTAATCCTAGTAATGGGGCTTGTCCAGACATATAGGGCTATTGTAATCCGCTGACACATCGTGAAAAAATCAAAAAGTTTTTTTTTTGAACCGCTCTAACGTACATATATTGGCGAAGATTTGCAACAGTAATTGGCGAAGATTTGCAACAGTAATTTGTGCCTTGCTAAAGTAGGTAGATTTGGGCGGACATACGACCTTTATGCATGCTCCCATGTCCTATGAGTAAGAAATCTTTATAATTTTGAATATAAAACTATTAGAGGAATAGAAACGTTAAAATGAATTGAGTGGAAACCGTATTCGTAACGGAACGGGACTTAAAAACTTTATTTCTGCATCCAGATCAATCCCGATGTAGTCTGATGTCTTAGATATTACATTATGAAATTTCAATTCTTTCAATGCTTCACTTCAATGGCTATTTGATTTTTCATGCCCACCTCAAACTGTTCCAAGATACTTGGTGTACCCCACTAGCAGAGCAAAAACATTACCGTAACTAAGGGGAGGAACTTCATAGAAAAAAATTCAAATTTTATTAATTCAATCTTTCTCTTTTTGGTCTGCGTATACGCCTTATTCCACGCCCACCTCAACTGGAGTGTCCAAAAATGAAAGACTATGTTGTTTTCTAACAAATCCAATTATAACGTGAAAGATTCGGATAAAATAAGGCGTATACGCAGATCAAAAAGAGAAAGATTGAATTCTATGCGTTACAAAGCCACTGTAAGGAATGGAGGTGGCAGTGTAATGGTTTGAGATTTCTTCTCTGGCCAAGGGATTGGGCCAATTCATAGGATTTAAGAAACTTTGTATCACTTCGTGTACGTTGACATACTAAAAGATGTGATGTTGCCATATGCCGATGTAGAGATGCCACTTAAATGGAGCTTGCATCAGGACAATGATCCAAAATATGTCTTTAAAGCTTGCAAGGGCTGGCTTCAGAGCAATAGGGTAGAAGTTTTTGGTTGGCCTGCCTCGGCCTGAATCCTCTTGAGATCCTGTGGGACATTTTTAACATGAATATCATCAGGAAAATTGCGAAACCACGGAAGATCCATTCAGTCCTTAAAATATCCTGGGGAAGGATATCATTAATAATTTAATTTCTTCTATGACTTAAAGAGGTGCACGAGTCGTCAAGAATAAGGGGTTCGTAACTAAGTACTAATTTTACCATAAAAATGAGGGTTATTTAGTTTTGTCCGTTAAGCTTTTGGGCTTAAAATGTTCCTTCGATGTTAACTTTTTATTTATGAGACACAGATTTTTTTTTAGTTTTTGCTTGTCAATAATAAAGGTATAAATAAATAAAATAAATACGTAACATGTTTTAAAAACGTAATTTTCCTAAAAAAATCATGATTTGAAAAAAATGTACTAAGGGGGTGCTTATGTTTTGGCCAATACTGTATGTTAATACCTATAATTTATTTTTTCTGTCAAAAAACGTAAACTTTTAAGAGGAAGCTTGTAGAAAGATGATTGAAATGGCATTTTAAAGTTGATGATACATAGAGGAAAATTGCCAAAAAGAAATCGTTTTTTGTTTGAATCTACTTTTTTTGTTGTATCTGAAACTTTTGTTAAATTGAAAACCTTAAGAATTATAATGGAAAATTAATTTATTAAAATTTTTATAAGAAATCGCACCCTCTTTCATGTTGTTCATTGACGGGTACAGACGAGTTTCGGATGTATAAAATATCTTACTGCACTGTAGCTCCTACTTGAGACAAATATTAAGGATTCACGATTTTCATTAAGCTACCAACCATACTTCTATCTTAAATAAGATGAAAAAACGCTGGCAATGGATAAGTCGTTCGATTAGAAAATATGCTAGATAAACTTGTAGTTTGAACCCCCCGTTGACAAATGTAGAGAAAGATTACGATTTTCATGGCTACGAATGGTAGAAAATGATTCTAGAAAAATAGATCGAAGCATATGACTTGCCAAGGATCGCAATAATCACAGAACCGTAGTTCAGGCTCTACGCTCCTAATAGAGTTTTTGGGTATTATAGGTAATATACTGTTAAAAATGTTTGTTCTGCGGTGCATTTCAGTACTTTTTTCCAAACACAATATAAAAATTAAAGCTTTAAAAATTTTCACATGGCACAGCCCTGACTATCATCCGCACTAGTGATGTCATGATAAAATCAAAAACTAAACATTTTTTCTTCAAAAGTAGAATACTTTTGGCCAGACGACACATAATTTTTAGAGCAACTAAGTGAGAATATAATTTTTTCGCGAAATGGTTCACTTTCGCTTTTTTAATAAACTTTCAAATTATACTCATTGAGGAAATTCGGCGTCACTCCGATTTTTTTTAGAAAAGCTAAGAAAAAAAAGTATAAACGGTTTCTAAGAATTTTTATTAAAAAAAAGAATTATAGATACTACTATGCGATGAATTGGAACTTAAAACGTTGTTTATTGTGCCAAACATGATATTTGTTTGAGGGAATCAAAGAGATTTGGTTGCGACAAATAAATATTTATTGATTTTTTTTTTTTAATATTTGATATGGACCCACTGACAAGAAGATTAAAATACCAATTGTACCAAAATTCGTTAAAATTGGTTTGAAAATTCTAGAATCTGTACTTTTTTTTACTTAAAAAAAAACTTTTCAAGAACGTACATATGTTAATATAATCGAATTCGGTAATTTTAAACTTTTTTTATTGCATTTTTTGTAAATATATGGTGTTAGGTTAAGCCCAATTTCCATGTGATCTTATCTTATCTTATTTTATCAAATATCAGGGAGGACATCACATGCTATTAAGATAGCACATGTATGCTATTCACTCTCGCATTCTCCAAGCGCATTAGGTTCTGTTCGCATGCTTTTTCTTTCTTACAAAAATTTGATTTGATATCCCTGATATGGGATAAAATAACATAAGATAAGATCACATGGAAATTGGGCTTTAATTGCTGAAAATCCGATTTTTCAAACTTTTTGAAGTGACGCTGACCTAGAAATAATTAAAAGTCATTGTGGCACAAATGTACCACTTCGCAAAAAAATTTTTTTGACTTATTCCTTTTTTCATCTCTTACGATTTTTCGACTAGCCTATTATCACTTTTAAAAGACATTTTTATTTATTTTAACTAATCAATCCATGCAAAATTTGAATCCTTATCCAATTTCTTCGATGATATCACTGGTAATTCATTCTTGTCTTGCTTGTAGATGCTACCAACAATACCGCTGGTTATATTCATGTGAACACCTCGATCGGGATTTTGTTTGATGTGTACAGTTTTGAATTTTCGACTGAAAACATTCCCCAAACTCTGCCTCTTTACAGGTGACTTCAGTGCTTTTTTCATATTTTCCGCATCCTCTACATCACTTTGTTCGGGATTGTGATTGAAACGTGGTATATGAGGACTCATTTGGTCCAAGTATATTTGCCATTGCAATAGCTTATCATCAGCGGCGCGTAACTGTTCAATACTTCTCTCATGTCCTGGATTCAAACCAATTGGCTGTATACCAGCTACATCATTTAAATTTAACTTAATTGGCGCCAGAGCAGAAATTGCACGAGACAATCCAATTTGAGTATGACGAATGCGATGTTCCATGAGATCAGCACCCAAAAGCTCTTCATTGGGATCCATGCGAATTGGTATGATCTTATTGATAATATAAAGTAGAAAAAATGTAGAGCATATACCCCAGCAGGCTAAACAAAATACTGAAAGGCTTTGTATGCCAATCAAGTACCAACCACCACCTTTGAATAGACCCGAGCGACCTTTAGTGGTCTCCAATGGTACTGGATTGTCGGCGAAAAGTCCAACAGCAAGAACACCCCAGATGCCGCATACACCATGCACAGCACTTGCACCGACTGGATCGTCGACACCAAGACGATCAAAAAGTGGCATCGCAAGAACGCAGAGTAGCGCACCAATACAACCAATAATCAGAGCTTCCCATGCGCGATACAGAAAACAACCAGCAGTGATTGAAACAAGAGATCCAAGTACACCATTTATTAAATCGATTATATCAAGTCGTCCATCGTGGCGCCACAGAGAATAGCTGTAGATGTTTAATTTTTGATTACACATAAATCCATGCCTTCTTACATAAGCGTCACTAGCACTTACCAACAACTTACTGTACCACCGCCAAAGGATCCCATCATTGTCATAACAGCAGCTCGAGCTGCATACTGCCACTTGGCACCGCTTACTCCATAAGTGCTGCCAGAATTGAATGCCAGCCAACCCCACCATAGCACAAACAGTCCCATACAAGCATTTACAGGGTTGCCCAAAGGAAGTGGATCATAACCCTCAGCATAACGTCCCAATCGTGGCCCCAACATTGCTGCTGAAGCAAAGGCGGAGGCACCACCTTAAATAGTTTAAAAATTATTTAGTTTAGCAGTTGCGTGTTTCAATAATAGAATATGTGTGTGCTTATATGCATCAAGAACAAACCAATCAAATGTACTGGCCCACTTCCGGCAATGTCAACAGCGCCTAAATTGTTAAGAAAGCCATGCTCTCCCCATACCCATCCAGCAGGTATGCAATAGACAACGGTGTTGAGTAGTGAAAATAAACAATAGGCCTTAAAGTTACATCTTAATTTTCGTTGTTGGTTTTTGTGAATATGTAAGGAATACAGAGGTTAAGCTTTTTTTTAATTGTTCTACCTTATGAGTTTCATGGCAATCTTATTTAAATAAATGCCTAAGACTATGTTATATAAACGGCTATTGCTTAAGCATTTAACATTTATTGACAATTCTGTTAATTATAATTGCAAAGCTTTAGGCACTGGTATTTAAAGGCCAATAATGTGCATATACTTTAACTTACCTTTCTGCCATTGCACCACTCACAATAGTCGTAGCTGTTGTTGCGAAAGATAACTGAAACAAAAAGGCTGCAAAAATTTGACCCATTAAAGGATCGCCCACTGGGGGATCCAAGAGAAAATCACCAACTGCAATAAACGGATTTGAAAGTGGACCACGTCCAAATGACATGCCATAACCAAAGAGCCAATACGTAAAACCACCAAGCACTATGTCAATAACGTTTTTCATCATGATGTTAACTTCATTTTTAATTGAAACGCAACCGGACTCCAACATACCAAAACCTATTAGTTAAAATGAATATATGAAAGATAAGATATATTATATGAAAAAATGATTGTCGTAAAACACATACAACAAAGTTAGACAACAATGTTCTACTGTTTCTAGTTTATATCAAGATTTCATGCTTCTCTGTCTATCGACCATGGTTCTCCGAGTCTCATGGGGTTCTGATCTATATTTCCTTAAAGCTTAAGCTAACGGTTAAGAACTGAATTTTAGCTACATTACAGTGTTCTTGCTGATCATCGAAAGGGCTTTACAAGTGTTCACCAATTAAATTGTCTTCGCCGAATCCTGAAATTTTGGTGGCCTAGGACCATCTCTAATGTAAGTTTGTTCACTAATATAGTCAAGATCCGATTTTCATTGAAATAAAACGATGAAAATGGAAAAGGATTGGACACACGTTGCAAAAACCATCAACCAGTGGAATCCTCAAGGTAGTAGAAAACGATAGAAACCATTCCTAGAACAGGAAATACGTGAATCAGGAAAATGTTGGTGAGAGTTGAAGGCACTCGCTACAAATTGTGCACGCTGGAAGAGTTTTGAGCAGGCATTATGCTACGTGAGGAGATAAAGGACACAAGAAGAATCGAACGGGCCTAATAGAAGGCCCTAATGCTGCAAGAGAACATTTGAACTGATTGAATCACTTCATGTTTTTCTCAAATACTACTGGTTATATCCATGAGATTTATTGAAATTGGTTAACATTCAGGAGCATTTCAATTTGATTTCCATTTTTCTTTATTGCTGTCGCCCGTAAGGAAATGGATTGAGTTGAGATCGGTAACATGCTTAGAAAACCACGTAGAGTTATAGCTTGAACTAATGAAACTTTCCGTCTTCCTCGCACTCGGGATGGTTTTTTTCTCTAAGCTAGAGCATTGTTTGTCATTCGGTCGATGTGTCCGAGCCAAAATAGTTATTGGATTTTCACCTTTTCAACATGATGTGAGCCCATAGATTTCATGGTTAAGTTTTCATCTCAAAAGACTTTAGTGCCTGTCCCACTACTCTGCTTGTCTAACACTTGCTCCATGCAGAAAAACTGTCAATATTCATAAGTGAAGTTTCGAGCACAACAATTTCATAGTTCGAAACAATTGCCTAAAGTTACATATTTTCACATCTCCACCAAAATATCATTGTAAAGTTGGTGTTTACTTCAAGGTACATAGTTAAGTTCTTTAGCCCCTACATCTATCGATAGGAAAATTTTTCAAACGGTGCACAAATTTTGGCTTATTGTAAGATAGTCTGATCTTAATTTTATCTTCGTTAATTGGCAGTCCCACTCTCGCTCGTTCGCCATATTCTCAATTCAAACAAATAATGATTGGAAATATGACAATTAGCTACCTATTTTCACTAGGTGTTTTGCTGTTGTTCAGAGTCTAGATTGCGATTATTATAACATCCGGATGACTCAAAAATTATTACCCAAATCCGATCGGTAGTTACGCAAACAACAATACGAATACCGGTCGGTGCTGCCTGTGCATAACCTTATACAAGTTCAGTCGATTGTCGTGTGTGGCCTTGAAATATGAAAAGATTATTACCATCTATTTAAAAATCGTTGAGTTTTTTTCACGATTTATTTCAGTGGAAATATTTTGTCCGATCGGTGTGATGCATAAAGACTTCAAACGTTCGCACAGTGCGTTGAATAGGATCATGTACGATAGTTTTGCAGAACATTGTAGATGGGGCAAATAGAGTTGATACTTCGGTCTCGTGCTTCCCACCCTCCATTTTTTGATTTTATTGTGAAAATTCGGTCAGTCTTTTTGTTTGAAATACATCTCAATTTTTTTGGATCTTAAACTTCTCATAAGCATTTTTTCCTACGTTCTCTTAATAGATCTATACGTTTCATGAGCGGCTCTTGATATTTTTTTGAATCCTCCGTTTGTGCCTTAGTGCATTCAGTCATGTATCCTTGGAAGTCTCTGGTTATCTCTCCAGTAATAGAGTCTGCAAATTAAATGTTTTTTTTTTTTTTTGGAAAAGCTCAGTTTCTTTTCGTCAGAAAGGCAAAGAAGATTGGAAGATATTTGAGGTCCTATGCTCTATGAGGATAAAGGACACAAGAGAGTTGAATCAGTCAATGATTTTTCTTAGCATTGTATTTTTTTTCAACGATATCTTCCTGTTTTTGAGCAGCCCGAGCACACCGAATCTTTATATGTTCCAAGCATATACCGTAAATTCATTGTAATTGGGTGTTATTTTTCGTCGTGGTGGTCTGTGGGCCGTCGATGTTGTTTAAGGGGTATAAACGGTTTGGTAAAGTCCTCTAATAATTGTTTGTCTTTAATGCTCTTAAGGATATTGTAACGGAGATAACACTTATTAACATTTTAGTCAATGTTAATAAGTGAAATCAAATGAATATTAGTCGGTTAGATATTGAAAAGTGACGACTTTCTTGGTTATCGCGAAAGAAAGTTAGGCCTTGTACATATCATTATGTTTTTGTGTAACAATTTCCAGAGTGAGAACCTTCTTCTTTTCATTTGCTCAGTAATTTGAAAATAATGGAAAAGGAAACAGTTTTTCAAAAAAAAAAAAGAAGAACCTATTGAAGGTGTGCATAAAACAACAGTTTTCGCTTTAAGTCCCACACTTTCACCGTACGGCCTTGACAGTCTATGTAGTATACATATTTCATAGTCGTTATCATTATTGCAATGCTACATTATTGAGATGAAAAGATAATAAAATCATAACAATTAAAGAAAACATTCTCACCTGTTTGCATAGTAAATATAATGAATGACGATGTTAATACCCAGTTGGTATCCTCAACGCTTAGGTCATATAATCCAGGAATAACATAGCTGCTATTCCGTGTTACACCCTTTAGTGCTGTCGCCTGCGATGCTGTAACATTTCCAAATTTTGATGTCATCTTAAGTCAGTGATTTTTATTGGTCAATGAATCTTAATTAAAAACTAATTTCTGATCTCATACATAAATGCTGACATTTTACTTCCAAAGTCGAATACCTTTTGCCGAATGATTCTTCAACAGTAGCGACTTTGTTTTTCTGTATTTTTATAGCCCATTTAAGCGTTGGCGTAAAACTCAAAAACAACAAATTAATTTGATTTGAATTTAATATTGAACTAACTGAGCACAATTACACACGAATTTACATTGTAACGCATGCAAGCTGCAGTTGCAAAGGGCGTAGATAAGGGCGCTGCAATAAAGTAGATAGCAACGTTCTCTTAAACAGTATAGTTATAGTATATGATTTAATTACAAAAGAGAACACTTGTTGGCAGAAGTTATTACTTGACAATGAGAATTATATACATAAAATGGTAATTTAAACTTATGCAAATGTTGAACAAAATAATAAGTTCAGACACTTGAAACTATTGAAAACTTTACCGTTTTCCGAATTATTTTATATCAACTTATTTTAAAGCTCTTCCGATCAGTTCTCATATTTTGCTAAATTGTTCAAGATTTTTCCACCTATAAAATCATATAAAAATAAATGAATACATACATAAGTAGGTTGATGTTTTTCGATATTTGTACATATGTATGTATATTGAGTTTTTCAATATAATTTGTCGATTTCTACCAAGTCTTTGGAAACATTTTGATTTTATTCAATTTTTTCCTCGTGCATGTCATAAATTTAACTAGAGTTCACCCAGTGGTTGAAATTCAACCATTGCAGTGACAAAACAAAAAAACACTTTTTGGTAAAAAAGTGATATAAAAAAAGCTATTTTTTGTCATCGCTTCCAAAAATAAAAATCATGGTGTCATGTTGATCTATCTCTATCCCTTCTTTAGAGTTCAATATACATATCTTCATACCAAATTTCATCAAAATCAGTCGATTAGTTCAGCTATGAAATCATATTTTGCTATAAGGGACGTGGCACCACTCACTTAAAAACAAACAACTTTTCTGAAGGTTCAATCTATCTCCATACGATATTTCTTCAAAATTGGTCTATTAGTTAAGCTGTGAAAACATATTTTCCCATTGGAGGAATGGCATTGAACCCTTTCCTCAGGGTTCAATTTATTTCTGTACCAAATTATATGAAAATTGGTCTATTAGCTTAGCAGCGTAAACACTTTTCCTGTCAGAGGCGTGGCACCGCCCACTCAAAATAAATATCTTTACTCAGGATTCTCCATACCAAATTTCATCAAAAGCCATGACAGTGTTTTTCCTATCAAAGATGATGCCACGCCCCAACAACCGAATTGCAACTGCCTATTTATATGAATATACATAGGTTTATTTTACACATAGGACAACTTATCTTGTACAAAAATTGTCCTTTTACCAAGACTTGGATCTATACGCCCGTGCATATTCAAACTAAATTGTTGTTGTTCTTTCGACTTATAATAAATGCTTTAGTTGCATGTCATCGAGACTACATAGATAATTTATGTTCTCGAAATTAATCTCTCTTTAACGCCAGGAAATAAAACTTGAATGATTAAATTAAATTGCAGAAAATTCATTCTGATTCTATGGAAAAACATTCATACAAACATGTACATATGTTATATTTGTACATACATGTGTGTTTATTTATATGTGTTTTGACTTACTTACATCCATTCACTGAAACCAAAATAAAATCGTACTTTACTATTTCAAATTCTGTTTAGAAAAGACTTGCCAAGTTTTCCCTAGGCTTATTAAAATAAAGTTAAAGTTGAAACAGAGGCATTCTAATTTTGAACTAAAAAATTTCATAACGTCCCATAATTTGACCAACTAGTACAAGGGTTGCCAAGTGGACGGGAATGACCCGACCAAGCCCGGGATATCATGTCAATGCAGGTGGCCGGGTAGGAAATTAAATATTCGTGAAATAGCAGGGAATCGGAGGACTTTTGTTACATTTACTTAATTTTTTTATCGAAAAAATAGAGGTCAAAAAGATTTTGCCTACATACTTACATATACATATGTATATATCGAGATCCATTAATAATATTCATTTTCCTATAAAACGTTTGGAAATTAATCGGGAAAATGCTACATGTCATCGATGACATTGACCTTTGAAATATGTATGTATTTTATTCTTGGGGTTATTCTGCGCAAGTGCATATATGGATATGAGGAATTCCTTAAATTTTCTGGTCCTGGACGTGCTCAGGTATCTGAAATTTCAAACTACGTGCGCAAATCTTAAACTTTTTTTTAATCCATAATTTGGACGTTTCGAAACAAGATGAGCCCTGGGGCACTACAAATTTTGAGTGGGAACATCCTATCTCCCCCTTAACCGCACAAAAGGAAATTCAACCCATTTGAACAAAATAAAAAGAAATGCATTTATATTTTTTAAATATCTCGCCAAAAAAACCCTTTCAAGTTGCATTTCCTAGCACTCTCTTACGGCAGCGCCAGCGCGATATTTTGATCTCTAACAAACCTAATTTGCATGCAAGTGACATTTTTATTTTGTTATATATACATATATGGTGCGCTCGGATCTTCTTCGTATTTTTTTGGAGCTTGAAATTCGCATTCAGTTTGATGTATTCGAAAAATTCGACGTCTTCTATGATCTTGAAATATATTATTCTTGTGGTTATTCTGAGGAAGTGTGTATATAAGTACCTATGTGTGTACGTAGGGCGTTCTCGGATCTACTGAATTTTTTTTTTGGCTTGAATGTATCTATGTACTGTTGCCAACCGTTACGTAAAAGATCTGTTTTGGGTCGGCCATAAAAAACGTCCGCAAAAATTCAAAAACTTCAACCCTCTCTTGCCCACTTCTGTCCGAAGTTTTTAGTCTTTATTTGTTTCTTAGGAACAAATACAAGGGAAAAAAATTCAAGTTACTTTTAAAAAAATTAACATCCGACTTTGAACCTTTTGTTAGCTTTTGTCCGATCTTACGATACCTCCCTCTTCTCTGCCTCGGACGACCCCTATGTGACAATACGTGCAAAAGATTACTCAAAAAATAGTCATGACGTACCATACCCTCAGGGTTATCAAGTTGAAAAGGAGCGGCTTACTCAAAATAAGTAATTTTTCCTTCAAATAGTAAAGTCAAGTAACGGTAAACATTTAAATTTTGGTGTGGAAAAAATTTGATGATCTGGTTTTTTGGTCGTTAAAAAAAATTTAAGTATGTATGTGTCACAAAAATCGTGCAATTCACGGCTATTTTGAGTTCCTACCAAGCGTTCAGAATTAACCTGAAGTTCCGAACGCTTGGCAACCCTATGTAGCGTGAAATTCTGATCTGAATAGAATTTACATACATTGACATTTCGAACTCTGCTGTTAAAAGAAAATAAAAATATTTGTGGGACAAAAACTGATGAAAAATATATTAAAAACTAAAATTGCATATAAGTTGAAGGAAGAAAAATATTTAATAGATGAGATTTTTCAGCAAATGACTTATACGGTCGAATACAAATTGAAAAGGAATTCCCATCCTTCCTAAAATAAAAAACGTTAAATTTGTTTTTGGGAAAAAAGTTGATAACCTTTTTTTTCTTTCTTTTTTCGTCAGTCATTCAAAAATAATGAATATAATCGTCCAAAATTAAGTTTTTGTGTGAAAAAAACTTAGTCTTTTTTATTTGCTCAAAACCGGGCTCTTGATAGCCCTATTATGTATAAGTAACAGCACATTATGAGCGCACAATTAATCCTTTCGTTGACTCCTCTTGCGTCGAAAAGATTACGCTTTTAGAACAAAAATAAAAAAGACAAACTCTTCAATCTCAAAATTAGGGAAGGACAATAATAGCACAATATATGTAATTTTTTAACCACCCTGGTCACCGTTCCTTTTAGAAATTACGAGAAAAAAATAATTCGAACAAACTCGGGTTTGTTGTTCCACTGCTGTCATAATTTTACTCTCCTTGTTCTGTTCCTCACTGTCATCTTTCTCTTATTTCCAACTCTACATTGATCTCAATTCCACGCCACCCCCAAGGAAAATTGACAATTGAAAATTTTCAGTCACCCAGCAAAAGTAGATGAAAAATTTAGAAATTTCGAATCAAAGTGAAAAAAATCTTTTAATTTTAGGGATAAAAGTGCAAAAACCTAAATAATTAACACAACTAATACGAGCAATTGTTTGTGAAAAGAAAAATGTATATTTTAACTGCTTTTGCTCTCAATTTCATTTATAATATGAAAGGTAAAGATTCTGAAAGAAAAAAAAATTAATATTTTTTGATTAAGCAAATTATTTGTGAAGTGTGGAGAAATTCGGACTTGTGGCCATCAAAAATAATAGAAGTGTAGCATTAAAAATAAAATATTTTTCTATTTAAGAAATAAAGTTGAAGCGAAGAGACTCTACCTGCGAGTGCACTTTGCATTTGAAGCTGCATCTTCAACGAGGGTGTGGTGGCGTTGGAGGTGGTAACCCACTTTTGCTGCTATGATAATTCATGGTCCCACAGCTTAATTATTGATACTTAAAAATTTTATTAAACATTGCAAACAGAATTGCAACCAAAAACATTTTGATGAATTTAAAAAATAAATTAATACAAAAAAATACACATCCGTAATTGTTAAAGTTACGGAAATCATCAACGCGTAGTGGAGCACTGCTGAAAAAATACGCTATACGAGTATGTTTTGAAAAATCTTAAGCACAGGTTTGCCATAGCTCCCATTGACCAATTCTTTGGAACAGGTTTACTTTAACTGACATTTTCCTCCTTTTTTTTTTTTTTTTTTGAATAGGGGGTTAAAAGTAAAAAATAAATATGAAAAAAAAGTGTCACTCGAATTTAGTTTCGGAGATGTAGCCATCGGAAATTGCGGATATAGCTTTTGTAAAAATGATTATAAGTAGGGAACTCCTGAATGGATATCAAAAGTATGAGTGTCATAAGAAAGATAATTTAATGGCCTACATTAATGGTCAATAAGTTTTTTTTTTAGATGCTTGTTGCGAGTCATTAAGCCTTAAAATTGTAATGTATTAAATAATTAATAAAAAAAAAAATTTTAAAATTTAATCTACAATTTTGGAGATATGACATGCTAAAAAAGTATAGTTTAATAACACGTTTTTTGGAATAAATAACGGTTTTCAAAAAAAAAAAAATTGGTCAAAATTTCAGAAAAATCATAATAGCTCCTACTATTGTCGGTCATTTAATCATCTATGTGTGACACCGATATTTTTGATATCTGTTCAAGGGCTACCAACTTATAATCATTTTTACAAAAGCTATACATATATCCATAACTTCCGATGGCTGTGTCTTCGAAACTAGATTCGAGCGACACTTTTTTTCCATATTTATTTTTACTTCTAACCCCATATTATCCATAAAAAAATAAAATTGGAGAATGTCAGCTACAGTAAACTTAAGAAAATTTTTCTTATATGGGTAATACTTAGTGTTTTTGAAGGGGAAAAAAAAGAAAGAAATTCTCCGTCAGACATATTTTACGTGGTATACGTTTATTGTCGACATAAGTTGAGCACCCCTAGATTTATATTAAAATATACTTTGTACTTTTATTTTGGAAGTCGTGTGAAACCACTTTTTCTTTCGAGGTATTGAAAGGTTATAGTCCGGGAGGTAGAATTGCATTTTTCAGAGTAACCTCCCACTTAATTTTTTGAAAGTAGTTGATAGTTTAAGTATAGCTGATAATCGAAATAAGCAGCTGTCGCCACAGTGATGTTTTTTAGCTAAAAACTTGCTTACTGTTTTTGCTTTATGGCTAGGGGCTTTATAGTGCATAAAAATTGGTTCCTCTCCATCACCACACCATTTACAAAGCTGAGGCAAGAGTCGCTTTTCTAAGATTTTCTTGTACTGGTCTTATTTCATAGCAACTTGCACAATTTGTAGACAACCAATAACCACTTAAATGTATCACAGTCGATAACATGATATTTGGGATGCTTAACTGCCGAAACAATGCAGTCAGAATAAGTTTCTTCTCCAGGCTTCCTTCCTACAAAGTGGGACTCCTAGAGATTGTCGTAATTTTTTTATCAAAAATTAAGTTGACAAAATTATAAAAAACAATAGGTATCAAGTTTGGCTCTAATTTATTTTTCGAACCTGATAAACTTTGCTTGACAAAGAAATGGTTTAGATTTGCAAAAGATAAACCAATGTTATTATGTGTACCTTCTTGCGAAGGATTTTAAACATAATTCACGATGCACCTGCGTGACATTATTATTATTATGAAAATAAATGTGTATTGTAACCATAAAATCTATTGTTTGCCACTTAAATAATTGAGTTATTCTCAGTTATAAATTGCTGGGCGTTCCAGTCAGGAAGTTAGTTGGTGTATATGCTGTTTGCCTGAATAGACCGAGGTATTTTCGGTTAAGGTTGAGTGTTCTAGCACAATGCAGAATCTAAGGTTATTCTAACTGGGGTTGAAAACTGCTTTCTGAAAAGCTGAGGAACACATTTCCTCCGTTTCCCAACTCATTGAGTTTTTTTTTCCAGTGAAAAATCAATTACTCAAACTCCGAGAAAAAATATCGGCAACATTTAAATTACTATAACTATGATTCGTCGTCGATCTGCTCATCTAGGAATCGCCGGAATATCGTTTCCGAGGATTCTACAATTGTATTTAAAAAAGTTTTCATACATGACGCTAATGATCGAAGCTTTACTACTGCAAGATACTCAGTAGTGCCTGCAGTACGCCATTCGATTTTAACATGCAGCCGAAGAAATTAAACAGTTTTATAATGAGTGAGGTCCATTTTCATTTAAGCGCGTTCGTCAGCAAAAAACTGCAAATTTTGGGGTACTGCATCATTTATTGCATTTCCAAAAATACACTGTCGGGAGCTGAAAAATCTATCGTTTCATATTCTTTTGAAAATGAATAAGGTCAGCTAAAAAGAATCAACGGGGGCCCTGTAAAGGACAAGGCATGAAAATTTTAAATGCCTAGTGGTCACAGATAATCAAGAGGCATGGTTATAACAAGATGGAGTTACAGCTAATGAACAATTTCATAAAATAATGAATTTGCTTAGCCTATGTGTTCACTTAACTTGGTGGCAGCAGACTTACTGGTCTTTGGGCCTAAACCTAGCCTAGGGTTCATTCAAAATGCTGTAGAAAGAGCCTGTATTTGTGAGCAGGAAAACGGTGGTTATTTTAGGAATGTTGTTATATAATAATACATATAAATAATATTGATAAAAATTCATTAGTTATATTTCCTACAAGTGTTTGAAAAACGTATGGCTTATTTCAATCAGACACTCAGTCTTGCATTGTCGCTAGCTCTCCTATTATGTATAACAAAGAATACCTCAAAACCGAATAAAAAAATTTAATAAAATAATTGTAGTTTTCTATATGCAAATTTAAAATGCTTTAATTTTTATAAAACTTTCAGTTGCACTTGCCGTTAGCTCAAGTTTGGTTCCAGGTGGTCATTGTCGTGATTACAATGGAAAATTATATGAAACAGGAATGCACTACATGCCTGGACCGGAGTCATGTCGCCTCTGTGTATGTGACAGTGGAGCACCAAGAGGTTGCAAAATGGTTCTTTGTGAAGCTTTTAGCAAGTGCAAATCCTTTCAAACTGTTGGTAGTGGCAACAATTGTTGCGAGGTAATTTGTCTTGATGATCAATTAACAGATGGGAGCACCGATTTCGGTATTTGACTGGTAGCCAGTGGCATTACTGCCACTCTTTCACTTTCATTACTATTCTTTTTGGTGAATCGTTTGCGACAGCGAAAAATACGCGCACGTGAAAGTCGCCAAAATGCAGAGGATCAAAGAAGTATTGTTGGCAGCATCGGGTAAGCTTAGCTGAAAAAACTTATTTGTTAAAAAAAAAAAATAAAGCGAGAATGTATAATTTTATAGTTACATTGCGGGCAACATGGGCTACATGGAAGGTAATCTTAGTGGAATGGATTATTCATACGGAGGTGCTGCTTCACACTATCCACTATGGAAGCCACCAAGTGGATATTTTCCACGTGGTGAAGCCCCACCACCGTACGAAGAGGCTGTTGCTATTTCACAAGCTGAAGCCTTGAGTGCACAATGCACTGTCAGTGTCGCAACTACAACACATCGGGCCTTAGGTGGTGTAAATGCGGTTGATATGCCAGGAGAACTTAGACGCAATAACCAACCTCAACAGATGCAACAGCAGCAGCCACAGCAATCGATAGGGCAACAAGCACCACAAACCATGCAGCATCACATGACTGCTTCTGCAGTGCCACACCAACAACAAAATCAAATAACTCAAAGTACCACTAACCTGATTAACATTAACATTAATAGTGGCGGTAATGTAACAACTATTGCTACTGGCGAGAATCATCAACCACCGTACAGGTTGGTAACGAAACTATTTTGCTTTATTTTAATTTAAAAATTTATTACTACTAGTATGTTTGAGCAATTTGGGCAATTGTGAACTCAAAACTTAAATTAATTAAAAGTTAATTAAGAGCTCCCCAATGCAGTTAAAAATAGCAACACATTGGTATATTTCATTAGCCTTTCGTTGAAATTTTACGAAAAAAGCGATTTACTAAAACGTAGAAAAATTCTGCCTTAGGTGCCAAGATATAGCGTTTTTGCTGACGTCAAAAATTGACTCACATCCACCAAAAATTCTAAAATTTTAATGATCCTTTTTTTATTTTCAAAAGTCTACAAAGTGATGGTAGCAACACAATGCTACACCCAGCTCAAGAGCATCATATTCAACAGCAACAACTATTACACCAGCAGCAACAAGCACTGATTAACAACACTTCAAATATCAATGGTCGTCTCCAATTGCCACCAAGCAACTCCATATGCGTGCAAACAATGGCTCATCATCATCATCAGCAGCAACAGCAGCAAATTGCAACAACGCCCACCACAAATGTAACTAAATTTTTACAGCAACCACAACAGCAGCAGCAAATGATTTGTCAATCGTTACAAGTTACTGAATGCAGTTACAAAAACTGCCATCTAAATGCTGCCAGTGCAACTCAGCGTCGAATACATAGGTCTACAATGTCTCCACACCCACAACCAGAAATGTTGCAACAATATGTGACCGTTGCTGATGTTGATATAACGCCCGGTTATCATTCCCTACCAGGTGCAACAACAGTAGGAGCCGCTGGCACAGATTTTGAATTGATTGCATCACCAACACAATTCAGCAATAATGTTAATATAAACAATATTGCTGGTTCTGTTTCAAGTCCAACAATAGATGTACTACCTATCACTGGCGGCGAAATAAGTACAATATCCACAACAGCTAGAGAGCCCATGGGTCAAGGTAGTGTGGGCCATCATACATTGCCAGCACCACATTCCCATACCTTAAATCCAAAAAACGGTAGTGGCGGTGGTAATAAAACTCCATCATCGTCCAGACGTTACCACCGCACTATACCACGTTACTTTGCTGTATCTGATCCGCTAAGTGGACATAATTCAGCAACAACACAAAACCTAAAATCTGTAACGAAATCTATTGCTATCAACACTAATAATGATGCTGCTTCATCAGTTACTGGTGTTGCCTCTGCTAAAAAGCCTATGTGTCAATGTCCTGTGCAGCACGTGCCCATGTCTTATATGGGCTCAAATCAGCTAAACAGCACACAAAATGTTTCTAATAACGTGTTTCTTTCTGCATTGAGCAATAAATTGACTTCATCAGGATCATCTTCAAGCTCTAATTCTGGTCGTTCGTCGATTGGGTATGGTCAGAAAGCGAAGTCAGCATCAAATGTCCAACATGTATCAAATGAGTCTTCAATACCAGCTGGAACTATTAAACGTTCAGCGGTGTATTGCAATCATGAACCGAAAATATCGACAATTTCAAAACAAGTTTGTGACTCCGCACCAGAAGTAACTGTTGGACATCATCACCATCAGCATCATCTACATCATCACCATATTGATGGTCCTCTTGTAGTATTAGGCAAAGTACCAAAAAGATCAAGTCAGGAACGCCCTAAAAGTGCAGGACGAGCACAAGAAACAAGTGCGGCAGCTTATTTAAATGGGAAGGTATGAAAATAAAAAACTTGTATCATTTTAGTACTGTACACAAGGTGTATGCAAAATTAGGTGCCTCTATCTAAGGTCTAACGTTTAGCGCTTGCCATTATTTTATGTTCGACTAGATGATGCAGCTACTGTTATTTTTAATCATTCTTCACAAATCCCGCGTTGCAATGTAAATTGACAAATAGAGAATAAGAGCGAGAGTAAAATTTGATTATTCCATTGCTTCTTTTCCACAAATATATCATTGTATCGCCATGGGAAAGACAAAAACAAAACCAACACACAAACACATTAACTTCCCATTAAACGATTTGTTATGCTTGCATGCTTGTTTCTTTGTGTGTAATTATTATTTTTTATATATTTTAAAACTTTAATATTTCGATATTTAACAGGAATATCGTCATAATTTAAATTGGAGATTGAGACCAAGAGTATAAGAAATAAAACTAAACAAATTTAATCAAAATTGGTCAAGTAATTTTTGCATGATGCACGAACATCAAAAATCATTTTATTTATATAGATTAGGTTTGCATGGCTGTGTTTTTTTTTTATTTAGATCTTATCTCTTTCTGCAATTGCTAAATATTTTCCAAAAATTCAATGATCAACAGTAAGAAAGATTTTTGAGAATTTTAGTGGCTTGTTTTTTTTTGCAGTTTTAAAATGAATTTAATGATAACAATAAACTTATATTATTTATTTAGGAACGATCGATATTAATTTACTTTACACTCAACTCAACGCTTTTTATATAACAAACATGACAACAGAGGATCAAAAAAAATATGGCAAAGAACACACAGCACATTTTCTCGACATCGAGAATTATTTAAATACAAACGAATACAACATAATGAAAATTATTTCAAATCGAGAAAAATTATTTGAGTATTGTGATTGAGAAGTGTTACATAAACGAGCTTTGGATTTAAACTTCATTCACATAATTTTTCTATCACGTCCCAATTCTGACTAAAATATATGTATATAAATTTTTGTGCATCATTCGCGTTCAATCTTCAAAAATAAGAAAAGACGCAACATTTTCAAAATATTACTTAAAATACTTCTATAAAAACACACACATTATAAATCATTTTTTCCCAACTCTTAATTATGGAAAACTTCTACCGTGATTCCTATTGCTCAAAAATTAGTATCTTATCAGCTTTAGGGAAGCCTTTTGAAAGAATAATGTCGCATGAAATTACCAAATATTTATTTAAATTTAAATGGTTTATTGCCCTCTTTATAGTCATATTTTCGGTCTGATCGTAGTTCTACGGCTGTCAATGAAAATTATTAAGGTATTTTGATCAAAACTTATTGTCTCTTCCCTGTCTTATTAATTACTCGAAAACTTTTCATTTAGTGAACCACGTTCTTTCCAATAAGCTCAAAAAGTACTTTAATCGCAGTGCTAATGCAGTAAATTTGTAATCGAATGAGAAGGTAGACAACAACGTTTTCAGATAGGTAATAGGTAATAGTTATTTTGTTTGCCTTTTATTCACAATTTTTGTCATTGATGTTTTTGTTGTATGCACATGATTTACTGTAATACGTGCTTATGCTGACAAGATACAAATCTATCTCTCGAGACATTTTGGACTCATAAGACCTAATCTATATAGACTGAGCTCTGATATGCTCTCACTAAACACATAAGCTGTCAACAACTTGATGCTTATTAATCCATCAAAATCGTAAGTGCTTCCAATTAAGAGAAATTTACCTAGTTTTGTGAACATTCCGCCCTTATATATTGGAAATGGATTTTTTTCAACCCACTGAATCTGAACATGATACAACTTAAAAAAAACTTACCAACAACAACAACATTCATTCACCTGTCCATTCACATACCTTTTTAATAAAATATAGATTTTTCACATAATTTACACGTAATACTATCAGGCCTTCGGTGCCACCTTTTAAATCTTCATAACATAAACTTAATTTTTCCTCAACAGCACCTTGAAAAAAAAAAGAATAAATCCTGTGTGCAGCTCACACGTAGTAGAAGTGAAACCTTTAGAAAACTAGAATGATAAAAGCTGACGAGATCTAGCATACCTACATCAACAGCTTCGAGATCGGTTAACCAAAAGCTGAGATATAGGCGTGGAAAAATTTCCCATTTTTTAAATTTTTAACTATCAAAGCAACAAGGGGAAAAAAAATCTACTACTCTCTCTCATTGCCTTAAAAGTTTTGATATTTCAGAGTAATCTATAGGAATTGATAGCATTTCGACACTTAAATGTTAAATCATGTGCAAACCTGACTCCAAATTTGTTTCAGCATACTCAAAACCATAAAAAAGTGATATCTCACCTAACGCGTAAACTCTTATTTTTTAACAATTTTTTCATGCACCTTAAAGTTGAAACATCAATTTTGACGATTTACAAACTAAATGTCTTAAAAAATGTTTACAGGTTGATGCATACTTAAATTATCCAAGTAATCAACATTTACACAATCAAGTAGCAGATTCTAATCCAGTACTACCACCAAAATTGTACAAAAGCCTTACAAATCTCAAAGCTTCACCAGCATCTTCATCCACAACTGTCGGCGCTGGTACACACAATGCAAATGGCAATTATTCTGTTGTATCATCATCATCTGCAACATCTTCTCCACTTATTTCACTTTGTTCAAAGTCATCATCAAATTCTGTTTATAATAATGAGCCGGCGACGATCAATACCATAAACTCAACATTATCGTCCAATAATGCAGCACATACAGTATTTTCATATAAGTCCACTCAGGACTCGTCAACATTAGGCAACAATAACATCAACATCAACAACAAACCACAAACTCGAAAAAACGAACAAAAAAATCAGCCTCCCTCATTGACGCTACCACCATTATCTCCGGCAGCTACTGGTAGTTGCACAAATGTCACAGATTTGAAAGCAAGTAAAATTAATTCATCCACATTCTATCCACTACAAAACAATCATGTTACGTACACTTTACCAAAACACATTAGTGGAAAGGTTTCTTTGAACAGCACAATTGCCAATGTTGTTAGTAAAGTACCATCGGTAATAAGCATTCCAGTAAATGGCACAGATACTTTGAATGAAGAGATTTCGGCCATCAATACAAAAATATGCAGCGGAAACAGCGTTAGCAATAAAAATTCCAACTCAAACAAATACACTACATTACCAAAAATTTTACGTGTTAAGCGTGATACACAAGATTCATCAATATCCCATGCATCATCGTCAGTATCGCAATGTAACATGCCGGTCTATCCACAACAGTATTCCAGTACTACACATGGAATAGGCGGCAATTTTACTGGTTCAAACACAAGAGATGGCAACAAGCATTTGCCTGTTTGCACAACATCAAAAAATTGTCTCAATCCAAAAGAGCACTTCTTGCCAAATGACACTAGCCTGGATGATGATTACTTAAGTGAATGTGAAAATTGTAAAATTGCACAAAGCTCAAAATATTATTTAAACACAGAATTAATAGACTCACCACAGGAAACAATGACATTGCAACGAAAGTCAATGGATGATAGCAAAGAGGACCAGGAACAGGCTTATTATCGAATATCACATACTTTGCCCACGAATGCGAAGAAGAATGCGTAAGTAAAAATTAAATTTTTTCATAAGTTTTATATTGTCTTCCATATAAATTCTACGTACATTCTCACAAATAAAAACCTACAAGTTGAGGTGACTAGATTTAAAATGGGGCATTCTATGGCTCAAAGTTTCTTCAGCTGAATTTTTTTTTTTTTTTTAAAGTAATTTAAAATTTTTTCCAAAATATGCTCCTAAAAGTATGAAACATTTATTTACTTTGCTTTAAACAAGTTGTTAATTTAAATGTCTTTTGATTTAATTTTTGTAAATAAATATTCATATTAAATGTTGAAAATGATTAAGTTAACATTTTAAAAATTATGATCTTCAAAATTAATTAAAAAAAAAAACAAATTTATCCAGAGAAATGATAAACGCTAGAGTGCTTCATTTTCATCCCAGTTGAAATTTTTCATGTGAGGATGAAGCTGTTTAATTTTGTAGTACCGTGATATGCCCGAAAACAAATTTCTAGAGAAATTTATGACAAAATTGTTTCTTGAAACAATTTGTAATTTGTTAAAGAAAAAAAAAAAAATTCAAATAAAATTAGTTTGGAACGTTTTGTCACGAAATGCGAAATTTTTAAATATTCATCAATTAAATTCGCAGTATTAATTGCTGCGATAAAAAAAATTTCAAATATATGATATGTCAGAATGCAACAAACATTTTTAATAAAATTTTAAAATCACTTTTAGGCCCAATAAAAATAATAATCGTGAACCATGGTTTTCTACAATTCCAGCGAGCTCTTCGTCTGAGGAAGATGTAAACGAATGAGATTTAACGCATTTTCTTTAAGGTAAAACGATTTTAAATGCTCAACAGATTATACATATAAAAAAGTCATAATTAGTTTAAGCTTAAAAATTATTTATCTATAAAAATAAGTTAAGTTATAACTTATTTTCAAATCATTACAGAACTAATGATTGAAAAATTATTGATGATGCAATTTAAACTTAAAGAACCAAATATTGTATTTAACTAAAATTTAAAGAATTTACAGTTATTAAATAATATTCGGAATCTCAGTAAAATTCACTGTTCAAAATTGTATAGTTAATGTCAGTATTAAAAACTTGAATTGTACAAAGTCTAAGAAAAAATACGCATATATAATTTACAAAAAAGTTTAAATTATTATCAAAAACATATGCATTGTAATAGCATGGCAATTTAAAATGATTTAAATAGTGTTAAAAAAAAGGGACAAATTGTTCATGTTTGAAAAAAAAAGAGCAAATAACGTTTAGTTTTAAGTAATTTTTGTGAATTACAGTAGAAATTGTGCAATTTATTTTAGTTTACAGCAGGGACACGAATGGTTATTTACACAAATTCAAAACTTGAAATCAGAGCTGTTGAATCAATTAATATTCCTATTTTTATAACATTTCTTGCAACAATTTTGACTCAGCGTATAGTCTCTGTTTTTGTTTCTTTTACAGAAAAAACATTTACCATGTGAGGCTGAATAGAATCGTGAAACGTTATTACCGGGTTTATCACTTACCCTAGCTTCTATTTTAATATCTCAAGTTTGCCACTAAGATTAACACTAAACTCAAAGACATTGAACTACGCGATCCATTTTTTTCGGAGTGAACAGCTTAACTGATCTGCGAACGACATTATCGATTCACTCCGAAGACAATTTTTTTTACTGCCAAAGTCATTTACAGTCCTTTGGCTTTGTCGGTTGGCTACTATCTCGCGTTTTAGTCGCCGAGTAAGAATTGACTGTATGTTTATAATATGATACTAATGATACTAATTTAGAAAATCTATATCTTTTACGATCGAAACACTGCAAACAAAGTAAAACAAAACTTAAAAAAAAAATGTACGCATCGATTATAAAAATCGTTTGGATCGGATACGAATTTTGCGATTTCCCATTACTGAAATCACGAACTTGTTGCGACATGATACTTTGACGTTTTATCGACAGTAAGAAAGTGAAAGTTGGACTAAAAGCTTCCATTGTTGAAAACGCAGCTGATTAGCAGAACCTGATCTCTCAAAAAGCATAGAAAAGAAAAGTTGTCACTATTTCAAGGGTTCATATTATTAGAAATCTTACAACCTTTTAGATTTTTTACGAATCTCCAAGCTTTTTTACTGTTGGGTTGCATATTTAACTCACATAATCTGTCCACAAAACTACTTTTCTTAGCTTCCTTAACAGCAACTTTCATCCTATTCAAGGCAGTAATCGCCAGATCAAAGTTGTCAGGAGAAGGAAATTTATTGCACTTCCTGTTGGCAGCTAAATTCAATCTGAAAAGACTTTCAAGATCTTTATTCCACCAGAATTTAGGGACTTTGCTCTTACTATTAGCTAGGTTGTACGAGGCGGACTTGATTTCCTTCGACAATACTGATTCAAAATCATCAAAGTTTGCATCAACTTTAACTGAATTCAGAGACAATAATAATTTTTTTTTTGCCAAAAAATGTTTAGACCTGGCAAAAACTAGCGGGAAATCTGTAATGACAGGATAATGATGGCTACGACCAAGAAAAGAATTTAAGGTGAACCATGAATAAGTCAAGAAGGAGTTAGAAAAGGATAAATCCAAGACCGTTTCAAGGCAA
This sequence comes from Tricholauxania praeusta, assembly GCA_949775025.1. Classification (NCBI taxonomy): domain Eukaryota; kingdom Metazoa; phylum Arthropoda; class Insecta; order Diptera; family Lauxaniidae; genus Tricholauxania; species Tricholauxania praeusta. Next base: position 141,368,952 of record OX459029.1, read on the forward strand.
TTGCCATTCCTTCTGAAGGTGGAAGACCCATTATTTAAACATATGAAATTTGATCCTGAGATTAATTCAGAAATAATTTTTCCTTTGACTGTGTCACAGTGCCCTGGCATTGAAATCACCAGCCAACACAACATTTGGCAGTGGATCGAAAAAATTTATAATTTTTTCCATTTCTGAGCGAAAAATTTCAGATGGTAGATTGGGCTCAAACTAAACTGAGCAAATTATAAAGTTGGTGACAAGATTACTTGTTTTAACCACCAAAACATCATGATCAGAATTAAAGTTGATCTTTTTATAGCCTATGGATTTTCTGAGGCCAATAGCCACACCACCATAGCCATCACTTCGTGTTTTTTTAACTAGATTGAAATTTAAAATATTTGAGTTTGAGAAAGAATTATCATGAGAGAAGATCTCGCTCAAAACACAGATATCAAAATTGTTGTTATTTAAATAATGTTCAATATAACTTTTACTACTTTTTAAAGACTGACAGTTATACTGTAGGATCTTCATCAGTAGAGGTTGAGTGATTCAAGGACTCTTTTATGAAATTATAGTCAATATCTAAAGTCAGTTTGTCAATTCTGGATTTGAAATGGCTAATAGCATTTAATCCTTCAGTGCTATTATGTTTTTTAAAACAATCAATCACAAATTTGGTTAATTTAGCCACTGTATTTTCTAGCTGTGAAAACCTTTCAAGATTTTTAACATTGACCATCGTCTTTGTTTTTGTTTTTTCCTGTTAAGTTTTTTTATAGCAAACAGGCTCCTGAACTTAGACATTGTTGTTTTTTTGCAACATTGCTATATTTTTTTGTACGCAGAACTTTATTGACTTCAACATCCTTGTCCCTAACATTAGAGGCCCTCACGGACAATACAGGGAATTGCGCGTCATATTCCTCAAGAGACTGAAACCTATTCGTTGTGTTGACTGGATAAGAATTCACAACCTCCCTCCTCGACATTTTTTTAATTGTCATAATTTTAGATATCTCGACATCTTTTCTCCATTTGCTACACTTCACCTTATCTGTAGCCACATGATCAGTATTTGAGCACAATATACATTTAAAATTATTACATTTAGGCACACATTCATTTTGTATGCCACAATATAAACATCTTCTAGTGGATTTACATCCTTTTTGGGTGTGCCCCAATCTATAGCAATTGTAGCACTGCCTGACAGGTGGAAAGTAATGATCCACTGTCAGCTTTGTGTAATTCAACACAACCTCCTGTGGAAGTTCATTTCCAAGGAAACCAATTTTTACTGTGTATGTAGGTACAAATCTGGAGCGATCCACAGGATCACGCCTGTTAAACCGCATAACAGAGTTTACAGCAATGCTTGAAAAAATATTGGTTTTAATCACATCTTCGGACAAATACAAAGGAACATCTCTAATAACACCAAAGATTTCGATGAAACTCCTTGGAATAAAAGCCCTTTTAAAATCGCTTTTATGGATTTGATCCCTTTCGGGTTAATGTTTCTAACTTTCTCCCACAGGTACAAACCATTTTTAATTTTTTTATTTCGAATATTTTCAGACCTTGATGTATCCACCAGGACATTTACGTCACCTGAGTGACCTGGGAAAATAAAAGCACTCGGCTCATTTTTTTTTTTCCAAATAATTTTGTTCAAAATTCTTACTTGTCGAAAGACCAGTATCCATGTCAGAGTCTACCAGAAACCTCTGACCAACCGTTGCATGACCAGCAACTTCATTTTGTAAAAGACATCCGCCATTGCTATTTTTAAAATCTGAACTGTGAACTTTCGCTGATATTTTTATTAACCAGCAAGTTAGAAGCAGAATTTTTATTAATTCTTTTGTTAGCAAATTTTATTGAGGTCACCAAATTTTTATTAAACTTGTGACTTTTTGAATTTTTTGAAATATAAATTAATTTGTTTGCGAAATATGCCATTCATATGTGAAATATGCTACGCGGACTCCTCGAAATAAATATCAGAAAGAGAAAACATTGTAATTGTTCTCTATGGTAGATAACAATCGTATAGAGTTAATCTCTTTTTTTAGCACGTCAACCGTAGCATTTGGCTCGATTTCCTTCAATTTTACTAAAAGCACTTCATATCTTATTTTATGCATTTCGGTTTTTGTACATTTTCCTTTTTATTTTCCAAGTTTCTAAAAAAAATTTAATAAAGTTCAAAATAATCTTGCCAATTGAAGTTCACTCCATGCAATCTTATTTGAAATGAATAATTTGCACGTTAAGTTAGCAGAATTGAACGATTATTTTCTATGTGCAGCGTCATTATTTCGGTGCGTTGTTTCGATGTGAAGCGATTCATGGCTAAAATTGTACTGAATTGACGTATCAAAAACATATTGAGAAATAATATTTTTGCAAACTCTTTTTGCATTATGTTTTATAAGACATAATTTCCAAATGATTATGCAGTCTTCGCTTATCTTAGATAGGACACATTTTATCTCTTGAGACATGATTGCTGTTAACCTCTACTCCTTTCACCCTGTCATTACTAACGTTCTTCAGACTTTGGGTAAACTTAACACAATTAAAGCCCAATTTCCATGTGATTTTTCTTGAACTTATCTTATCAAATTTTTGTAAGAAAGAAAAAGCATGCGAGCATAACCTAACGCGCTTAAAGAATGCGAGAGTGAATAGGCACATATTTGCTATTTCTTATAGCATGCAATATTCTGCGTGATTTCGGAGATCAGAAAGTTCAAAAAGTTGAACTTTTTTATTAAAGTTGATTACATGCTATAAATTTGACAGTCATTTTTATAGTTGCTCTATAATTTTATGAAGTGTCAAGTTTGAACGTTTTCTAAAAAAAAAGTCTATAAGCAAAAGTTTATAAGCTGCTGAAAAATTAATTTATTACTTAATCTAACAATTTCAGTTCCATTTTGTTCGTTGAAGTGGGTAGACGTGCCTCGCTGTCGTGTCGCGTGCTATTCACAAAGCTGAAATTTAAATGGCGGCTCCCTTCCACGTGGTTTTTCTAACTCGTGAATTGTAATCGGACAATATCGCATTCAAAAATACTTTTTAAAATAAACTTTCAATAGAATACAAATATAATTATTAATTGACATATAATTTTTATGGAGGGATAACCTGGCATTTTGAACTCTGTTTCGCCAACACAAATTATATATATATTGATATATATAACTCCGGAGTACTCTGGAAAAAACCACAAAAAAAAAAATCTAACAATTTGACAATGAGTGACGATTATTTAAGTAAACCATTTTCACAAACGCCGTCGCATTCAAAATCTCTGCAAATGCCGGTTGTCAGCAATCTGTATAGCACCTTTAAGTTGAAGAACAAGTACATAATCCTTAAAATATTGTACTGAAAAACAAATGTCGTTTAATACCTTCGGAAATTTTTTTGAATAAATTGGATCTTCTAAAAACATAGGAATCATTAACAGAACCTGCCTCACCAGCATAGCAATCAGTAAACTTAATTTTATCATCGCAAACTCCTTGCAGCCAAACTGAGTGTACATTTTTACGATTCAGTGACTTCCTCCGATGCATCCAATGACACCTGAGAAAATAGATTTTGCAAAATTAAAAAAAAAAAACAATTATTACCGTTTATAAAAGTCGTCTTAGTGTATTTATTTTCAATTTGATATGTTTACAGGATTGAATTGATATGTTAAAGCTATGTATTTTCTGCCTCAATATTTGGAGTAACTAATCATTTTTAAGAGACTTTCAATGAACTATAGTCACTTTTAAAGTTAAAAATATTTCATATAATTACCTCAATTTATATGTAACTTAACAATTATTTCTATAATATTGAATAGTTATGCACAAGCAAATATATAAAATCCATTTACATTTTCGTCTAATTGTGATTTGTTTACAAATGCACATGCCGAAATGTCAAACTTTTATAGCAATAATGACATATATCCATCTCGCTCATTATGGCAAAAAATCTGTGAAATTTGATAAGATAAGTTCAAGAAAAATCGATACGTGGTGTTCGTCAGCATACTTTGCACACGCAAAGTCGTTTCGCTCGCCCGCTACTGAAACAGACTTGGATTTGTGGTTGTATCCTTTACAGTTGAAACATTTAAATTAGATCAAAACATTTCCTAACCAGGCAACGACTCCATCCCACATTTATTTTTCCCATTTCTATGATTTTATGAAAATGATTTGCATCTAAAGGGTTTTTCAATAAGAGCGCTACAAACGTTTTTTTAAATAAAACAAAAACGGTTTGGGATATCAATGAAACTCTTTATTCTTGTAAAAGAACATTTGATGCCATTATGTATGGAACTCAATTTCTTTTGCATGGCCACCATGGGCACGCCTGCAGAATTTCAGACGCTGAACCCAATTTTCGACAGTTTTCAAGCATAAATCGGCCGATACTGCTGCAATTTCACGTTCGATATTCGTACGAAGTTCATCAATCGTCGCTGGCTTGTTGGCATAGACCATAGACTTGACGTAGCCCCACAGGAAATATTCTAACGGCGTCAAATCGCACGACCGAGGCGGCCAATTGACTGGGCCATTTCGTGAGATAACACGTTCACCAAACTTGGTTTTCAATAAATCGATTGTGACATTCGCTGTGTGGCGCCATCCTGTTGGTGCCACATATTGTCCAAGTTCATATCATCCAAGTTGGGCCAAAAATATTCGGTTATCATTGAGCGGTAGCGATTCCCATTCACAGTAACGTGCCGGTCTTGATCATCACGGAAGAAGTACGGCCCAATGACGCCGCCGCCCCATAAACCGCACCAAAACGTAATTTTTTCGGGATGCAATGTTGACTCATGGAGTACGTGTGGATTGCTGCCTGACCAATAACGCATATTTTGCTTATTGACGAAGCCATTCAGCCAGAAATGAGCTTCATCGCTGAAGATGATTTTTCGATGAAAATCCGGATCATTTTCAAGTTGTTGCTCAGCCCAATTCACGAACATACGGCGATTCTGGTGGTCAAACGGCTTCAGTTCTTGCGTCAATTTGATCTTGTAAGGATGTAGGCCAAGATCTTTTCGCAAAATTCGCCACAACGACGTCACAGAGATGCCCAACGCTTGAGAACGACGTGTGAGAGACTGATTTGGGTCTTCCTCAATTGATGCGCTAGCGGCAGCAATATTCTCGACACTACGGGCACTTCTTTGTCTCACTGGCACGGGAACAATTTATACTGTGCCTGTGGATTCAAATTTTTCCAATAGACGCTCAATTGTTGATCTGACAGGACGATTACGACGACCATAAATTGGACGTAGCGGTCTTAAATTTGAGGCCACTGACTCCGAATTTTGGTAGTAAATTTTAATAATTTCGACTCGTTGTTGGATCGTTTATCTTTCCATGATGAAATTGCAAACCTTACTGAAGAGAAATGTCAAAAGACCGGGAAAAAATATGGCGTCGTTTGCTGTCCCTATTGGTCTACTTTTGTAGCGTCCCTATTGAAAAACCCTTTATTTCTATGACTGCATTCAAATTTGTAAACCGTTTTTTGGTGGTGTATAGGTGCATTAATTTCATTTGACTGTCATCGAAGCCAGTATTTTGTAACATCATCTGAAATATTCATTATACATATTACATAACTTGCATATTACATATCTTTTTTGCAGGCAGATGTTGAAACTTCATATTCATCAGTTAGCGTATTTACAACCAATTTTATTATTTTTATCAAAAGCACTTTTGGTACATCCGTCTCACAGAAAAATCTCTCTAAATCCTAATCCTTTACATAATTTTTTTTTTGACCGAAAACCTTCTTTGTTAGAAGTGCCGTATGTTTCAAGTCATTGTCTTTTTGAAATGGCATTTTATTGGCATTTCCCAATCGGCATGGCCAATTCCTCCAGAATTTGTATATAAAAATTTTTATTCATGATCGTTTTTATCCAAAATTAAGGACCACACCATACCACGAGAAGCATCCCCATGCTATTATATTGCCAGCACCATGCTTAAATGTTAAAAGGTGGGTTTAGGTGTTGATTTCTTGGCCGCCTTACCTATGATTTGCAATAATTTTCAATCATAGTTATCTTCGATTCGTCGAGTCACAGAATATTTCACCATTTTTTTGCATTTTGAGGTCCATCCCAATGTACGCGTAGCGTCTACCGAAAAGATTTTTATCGACTAAGCGCCGCGTTACTGTCTGAGTGAAAATTGGCTGCGCTGCTCTGCTTGAATCGCCCCAGCAAACTTAAAGAGGTATTTATTCGAATGAAGTGTAATATGTTCATCATCATTAAGGCATTATAAACAAAATGCTATGATTTCCCAATGGTTTTGGCTATTTGGCATTTGTTTTGGCCTTCATTCCGTAATTTCCTAATGGTGTCTCATTCTTTAACTGCACAGTAACTGGCGCGACCCATTATCCTAAATTTCCTACATAATTTTTGTTACAACTTTAATTTTTCTATTAAAATGATTAAAATTATGATTTTTTCTTATAAATAAGAATTTCAGTAGTTTTTGAATATTTTTTTCTTCTGATTCTATTGTTATGAGCGCTCCTTACACGTACTTTTCCTAATGTCGGTGATTTCCCGTTATTACATCGAACTTTCAAAGTTGCCTAATACTTTTTTTTTTTCTACACCACACAGTCACAGACTGCCTCCGCTGGAGGTGGAAACAATTAAATATGTGGCGTAGACTTAAATTGAATAAGTATTGCAAAAATGTGGATGATTCTATTGTTTTGTCCGTAACTGTATATAGTTAACTGCTCTCCACGTGGACACTTTTTTTAGTTTCAAAAAAAAAAAACGAACCTCTTTTTTCTAATATCTACAGGGTGTTTTTTTTAGAGGTATAGAGCTTCGAATTGAAATAAAACACAAGAAAATCGTTTTAATGTCCATCAATTTGGCTTTATTGGAAGGATAATTTTATGCCATTAATGTTTAAATATGATTTCGGGCATGTGGCCGCCGCGGCTGGCTCGAATAAATCCAATTCTACAGGTCTAATTTTGAACCACTTTTTCGAGCATATGGGGCCGTATGTCGGCAATAACGCCACGAATGTTGGCTTCCAAGTCCCCTCACGTTTCTGGTTTGTTGGCGTAGACGAGCGACTTCACATATCCCCAAAGAAAATAATCCAATGGTGTCAAATCACACGATCTTGGTGGCCAATTGACAGGTCCATTCCGCGAAATTATGCGCTCATCGAATGTTTCCTTCAATAAATTGATTGTGACGTGCGCTGTGTGGCATGTAGCGTCGTCTTGTTGGAACCACAACTCATCCACATTCATGCCATCCAATTCGGGAACAAAATAGTCGGTTATCATGGCTCTATACCGGTCTCCATTAACGGTAACTGACTCTCCAGCATTATTTCGGAAGAAGTATGGCCCAATGACTCCACCAGCCCATAGAGCACACCAAACAGTCAGTTTTTGTGGATGTAATGGCGTCTCAAGGGTCTCATGTGGATTCTCTTCACTCCAAATGCGGCAATTTTGCTTGTTGACGTAGCCATTCAACCAAAAATGAGCCTCATCACTGAACAAAATTTTGCGATGAAAATCAGCATCGAGATCAATCTCATTTTCGGCCCATACACCAAAATCACGACGCATTGCATGGTCTCGCGGCTTTAATTCTTGCACAAGCTGGATCTTGTAAGGTCGCAAGCCAAGATCTTTGCGCAAAATCTTCCATAAAGTTGATGGACAAAGCTCCAATTGCTGTGCACGGTGACGAATCGATTCATTCGGGTCCTCTTCAACATTTTGCTCTACAACGGCAATTGTTTCTTCGGTGCGCACTGTTCGACGTCTCTGCGGATGCGTATTATCACATAGAGTAAACGTAGTGCGAAAACGACCCATGGTTAACCGAATTAATTGCTCTGATGGACGATTATGTCGACCATAAAATGGACTGAGCTTGCGGTAAACTTCGCGAACTGAACCATTATTTTCGAAATAAATTTGCACGATTTGCAAGCGTTGTTCTTTTGTCAACCTGTTCATGATGATATGGCAAACCAAACTGAACATAAATGACATTAGAATTGCCAGATTTGACCATAAAATGCCAGTTTTATCTCTATTCGAAAAACAAACCTCAAAAAAAAACACCCAGTATATCTATATCTTATATCCATATTTTTTACTTCAAGCAAATTTTCTCGAATGAATGAGTTATTTGATACCCGAGAGTAAATTACAAAAAAAAAAAAGAAAGAAACTTAAGTTCTTAGTTGTTTTATTGAATTCCATATATCGGCTGCTGCTTTTTGATATTAAAATATCTTATGTAAGGTAAAGAAATCGTGCCGCATTCGATCCGTACAAGTATCATACTATAATCGAGCAAAAGTCTAGGAATCATTTTACTGGTAATGGGGGTAGTAAAGGAATTGTATCAATCATTCATAACGAAAAATTTCATATCAATAACATGAAATCAGCTACGACTAACGTTTCTAGCATCAAAATTATTATTTAACAGCTCTCTTTTTAAATATCAACATTTATTTTATAAACTCATAATGTATTTAAAAAGACCAAAAATTATTATTAATCATAAAATAAGTATTTAATCAATCTCAAATCAGTGTTTCAATATATGTAAATCATCACCACACACAGTATTCAAACAATCAATCAATCAAATAATGAACAGTTACAGCACCATTAATATACGCATAATAATTAAATACTTACCATTACAGTAAACAAGTAACATTCTTTTATTTCAAATAAAATAATAATAAATTTCGTTGAAATTCTTCAAAGATCACAGCTACCATCACTGATCTACATACAATCAAAATATTAAATTTTATATCAAACCAATGTAGTATGTTTCATTAGTATTCAAGACCGAACGTTAGACAACTATTGCTTCCCAATGGGGTGGAGTAATATGAAATTTTTATAAAAAAAAATCAAATATTTGATTAAAAGCACATAGAACATAGGTGGGACAAATTTTGAAAGCAGGAGTCACTTACAATAAAAGCAACAAACACAATTCCAACAACAGAAAAAAACTCCACCAAAAATTCGAACTCGATAGCTAAAAAAAACAGCAATAAACCAAAATCCAATTCCAAGTGTCGAGCAAGAACAACATAAGTACTGAAATTAAAGTACATACACCAGTGCAAGATATTCTGCTTCCCACGGGCAACTGCGGTAGAACTCAAGCAGTGGCTGCGTGTATGTATACTTCTCGTGCACGCTGCGAAATACGTTTCGGCATAACTCGATTACGTTCGGAGTACACATTGGCATCTATTTGTGCAGGTTTGCCTTACACTGACATATGTACGTTGATCAAACGAAACTAGAGATGCTGTCCTCAATGTGCGCATTGTTGTTTGCTTGCTTGCTCGCTTTTTTTCCCGAATGATGCAACAATAATGCAAATCCCAATGTAAATTCAATGTGAATATAGCGCGAATAAAAGAAAAATCATGTGTGCAGTTCACATGTGGTAGAAGTGAAAACTTTAGAAAATTAAACTGCGATAGAATGAGACGAAAATATTTTATTAAAATGATAAAAGTGGTTGGGATCTAGAATAGCTACAGCAATAAATAATATGCCAAATTAAAGTACTCATGGAGCAGTGTGCCGGAAAATTATCAGCTTCGAGATCGGTTAAACAAATGCTGAGATATAAGCGTGGAAAGATTTCATATTTTTTTAAGCATTACACTGTTTAACTACCAAAGCCTTGCCATAGCGAGGAGAAAAAATCTACTACTCTCTCTCATTGTAATTGTTGTTGGTTTCTATCAGTTCATTGCTTGAAAAAATTAAGATGGTTAGATGATAATAAAAAAGAATTTCAACTTTTCACATTATGAATTGGTTGTTTACGGTTGATATTTTACATTTATTTAATTTTAAGTTTGTGCCTCTATTGCGTACAAATGTATTTATGTATAAATATTGAATTGGCGTGTATAATGTGTTCAAAGCCAGCAATGCATTTCAGAGTGGGCTCCAAGTAGCGCACTCGGAAACATTAAGATCTTATTCTATTGTATGTATATTTTAAGCAATGACAATGCAAATTGTTTACCTATTTGTCTCAAAAAATATTTATAAGAATGCACATGTAAGTTTATTTTCGTTTTGTAGAAATTTAAACTGTGGTCTTTAGACAAAACAACATAAATCAAATTTGAATTGAATGGCACTACGAAAAGCTCTTACTTTTTTTTTCTTTTTTATATCTGTAACGGCTATAAAGTTACAGCTATAGGAATAGAAGTGAATATATAGTATGTCCTTTAAGTAACTAAAAAGGATTGAAAAAAAAAAAACAAATGGTCTGTTTATTTTTATAAAAATCGATACAACGCTGGGCGTGGTCAAGCAATTCTAGCATGGATTTTTCTATAGTGGTTTCTCAATGGCGTCGACTACCACTTTGATAACTACGATAGCGTTGTACATAGTTCTTTTCATCGCACATTTCATCTTCGGGAACTGGAAATAATCGCAGGGCGACCACATGCGGATGTTGGATCACGTGTACTTGTTTTTTTGGCCAAAACTCGCGAGCAATGACGGTCATGTGTGGAAGTGCACTACCGTGCAAAAGGTACCAGCTGCCCGAATCACGATAATCTGGTCTTATTCGTAAGATTCTTTTCCATAACTTCCAAATAGTACTCACTATTGACCGTCTGACCATACGGAACGAATTCCTCTTATGAACTTTGTCTTGATTCGTGAGTACTCGAAACGCAATTTTTTCGCCTTGGCTTGGCACCTTCCAAGTAGCGTCCTATCGTTTGGTTTCGGGATTGTATTTGAAACACTCCGTCCTATCCATCATCTGTCACAGTCGAATCTAAGTATAGTAGTTTGGGTTATTTTTCGCAGGTTTTATTAAGTATTTTGAAAGTAACCCGGAATTTCATGTGAAAGTCGGGTAAAGCCTGATAAAAATTCAAAAATTTCTGAATAGCCAGGAATTGGACAGATTTTGTGATATAAACTTCAAAGTTTTGTTGAACGAGAAAAAAAGGTAAACTTTCGGAAAAAAAAATGTAACTACCATTTGGGGGAAAGTTAATTTTTTTTGGAAAGCCGAAGCAAAATTTGCAACCCTGCTTTTGAATATTCCACGCGTCACTTTTTTCTCGTCTGTCAGCTTTTTTTCAGTGTTTTTGTGACGACCTATACAATCGCTTATCTTTGAAACTTGTCGATTTCCAAAAGATTTCGACAGAAGGTACATAGCTGATGTGCCATCCCATGAATATCAGTCAACAGATGGTGCCAACATGAACGAAGTACGTAAAGAATCCCTTCCGGCTATTTAAAGGATATACTGTGCATGTATTGTTCATTTGCATGAAACACGTACTCATATACAGCTTAAAATTATCACAATGAGCCGTTGCTTCTCCCAAATAAGGCTTAAAATGTTTTTTTTTATATATATATGCCAAATTTTTGCTATGCATTTTATCTATTTGACCACAAGTATGAAATGTATACACACACTTAGGATGGGCCGAAAAACACTTTTATGAGATTTATAGAAATTTTCTGTCGCTATCACAAATTGCAATTCAAAAATACATAGATGTTTTTGGTCCATCCTAATGTACATACATATAGTAAACATATGTATTAATAGATGCATAAATATTTATAAAGTGTTGCTGGGAAATCGCTTTAGTTTAGGTATTGTTATAAAAATTAGTGAATGTACCTTAAAAAATTCAACGATTTAACTTGATTTTTGTGTCTACAAAGAAAAATAAAACTGGATCATACAAACTTAGTAATTTAAATTAATTTAATATGAATTAGATCGTTACTAATAATTTATTGTTAATATTAATAAATATATGGAACAATGTATTATTAAATTGAACTGTATTTATTAATGTATGAACAACGTAAAATAAAAAAATATAAATAAAAATTAAATACCAAGGATTTTAAACTGTACAATGATGTACTCACTACTATTGGCCCTTTTCGACTTTTATTGGTATAAGCCACAATTTTAAAATTGTAAAAATAAGACTCTGTCTATCTTAAAATAGACATTTCATAGAAATTAAAATGCATATTTTATAGTTTTATTGATGGTCTACTGTTTTTTTTTTTTTGTGCGGGGTTGAACAAAAACTTTGTAAATGTTTTTAATTTTGCTACGTTTTAAGTGAAGTATACAAGTAAGTTAAAAATAAATGTGTTCACATTTTAATGTTAAGAATAAAAAATTCATAGTAACATTGAAAGTATAATATATATATAGTACATTAATTAGGGCGGGTCAAATGGTTCGAATTAAAAACAAGTTAAGGTGTTATTTTCGGCTAGGCCGAAACTCACATACCGTACACTGCGTTGAAAGTACCTTTTAAATAAATGTTAAAAAGGCGTTGAAGAGGTTTAATAAGTCGAAAAAAATGTGAAATGTTACAAAGGTTAACAGAGGTTGAAAAAGTCGAAAATATATGTAAAATGTTGAAAAAAGTTGAGAGAGGTTGAAAAACTCTAAAAAAGTTTTTGCTTATATGAGAGGTGCCACGCTCACAGGTACTATTGAACCAAATTTTTGTTATAAGAGACCTTATAGGAAGTATATCTACCTCATTAAATTTCATAACGATTACGTTGTTAGTTCTCTTTATATAACGTTTATAAATATTGTGGGCGGTGCCACGCCCTTGACCGAGTTTTTCCAGTAAAGTAGCTGAGATTGTATTGATGACTGCTTTCAGCGGCATCATCCCCAAAATTTTAATGGAAATCGTTTGTGCCAATTCTAAGATATACGGAATCAAAATTTTTAATAGTTGAAAAGTGCCACGCCCATTTTCTCGATTCCGCCCACTTTTATCTCAATTCAAGATATATTTGATATGTATCCGTTTACCAAATTTCATCGCAATGTCTTGAACGGCTTACAAGATATGGTAGTTTAAATGATAAAATTTAGGGCTTTGTCACGCCCCTGTACGACCTTTTGGAAACTTGAAACCCAGCCTAATCCTAATTTGGTTCACATGTGCACCAAATCACCAAGTTTCATCAAAATCGCTGCAACTTTTTCAAAATTGGCCTGGGTAAATTTACATAGAGTATGGGCGGTAGGCGTGTTCGTCAACCGATTTCGCCCATTTTCAATAGCAAGATGCGTGCAAGAAGATGTGACCTGTGTGTGAAAGTTTCATTCAATTGTCTTTCTGGGTTCTCCCGTAAACCTGATTTCAACGGACAGACAGACAGACAGACGGACATCGCTAAATCGACTCAGGTGGTGACGCTGATCAAGAATATATATACTTTCCATACCTGCCACGCTCCCTTCGAGGTGTTACAAACGGTGTAGGGTATAAAAAAATGTTGAAAGCGTATGGCAGGAAAAGATTTTACGTACAATTTTTAGAAAATTTAACTAGACACATATACATAGGTCCAAAATCATTTTCGAGCTTCTGTAGCATTTTTACAAAAAGATTTTAATTTTTAAAATCTTTCACATTTTGAGCTTTTAAAATTTCCATTGACTTTAGACTTTTTTGTATTTTTTCAGTATAAAGCCATATAAAAATATATGGGAGAATTATAATTTTTTGCTCCAAACGAGAGCCCAATTTTCATATCATTGATATCATTATTTAGATAATTTATTGTTCTTCAAAAACGCCACAGAAAAAATTGTCCTAACTCAATTATTATCAAAGTTTAAGCCATTCAAAATTAATTTTTGGTCACAATTCATTATTAAATGTGGCCATACATATGATCTAGCCGGAAATTAAAAACTTTAAAGCATATTGAAGAAAATTAAGATATTTTAAAAATGTTCTCAGAGTTAAAAGTACGAGAACAATGGTTCCCCAGATATGGAGGTGTAAACATGAACATTAGGGTGGAGCGAAAATTTTTTTTTTCGATTTTCGAAATGGGTAAAAAGATGCTCCATAATATACTTAATTAAAAATATCCATGGTACTTTTTGATATTTTAATGTTTTGTACTGCCGCAAAGACATTGAAGTTTTGAAAAAAAAAAACAATATTACGTAGCGTTTGTTTGTATGGGATAAAGTTAATAGAAGAGCATAGACGTGTCCAAATCGTGGTTTTTATTATAACATTAACATAGAAGTATGAAACAAAACACATAAGCTCTATAATTGTAGTGTCGGAAACTATAAATATCCGCCTCATATATGACAAATTTTCCGGTATTTTGCGCAAATTTTTACTCCTTTTTAGTATTAAAAACAGGCATTATTTTTCGTGATTCCATTCTTGTTTTGATGAAACCACTCATCTTTCTGAACCACATACCGCAGCAGCAGCTTCACTAACAATTTTCACGCACCTTTCAGTTGCCTGAGTATGATACTGAAAATATTGAGTTTGCGGTAAGAACCTCCAATCCATCCGTATTTTCAATACATTCAGAAATAATTTCTGTCGATATCTGTTTCAATAGAGGCGCCTCAGATAAACAAACAGCATCCCATTCGATCAATTTAGTTTGAGATCTAGCCCGAAAGTTAAATTTCGGCAGAGCAAATTGCGGTTTCTTTTTTCCTTAGTTCGAGTATCTTTTTCAAGGCTGAAGCATCGATATTAAGATATTTTCAGGATGACCAAAATAACCATTTTTCTGAATAATAGGGTCAACTAATTTTTTTAATGAGTTACTCATATAACGAGAGTGCAAAATCGCTTGGTGCAAATGTTTGGCACCATAAATGCAACTTGGTTGAGTTTAAATAGTAAACCACATTGGATATAAAGTTTGTAAGAATCTACAGATTGTCATAGGGTTTTGCTGAGCTAACATAAAATCTTTAAATTCTATTGGCAGTAGTAAGCCATCTCGAAAGGATCATATTGCCGGGATTTCTTTTCAGCAAGTTTTCCGAACAAGTGCCCGTATTAATTGATCAGTACTTAAATCAGTAAAGAGCTTGGGACATAGTTATTGTGAGTGAAAATTTTTAGTCGTTAATTGCGATCGTTGGTTATCCTCTGCTTTCCTTTTTCTGTGCAACGCGTTACGTTTGATGAACTTGCGGCAGTACTAAAACTCAAAATTTTGAAAAAATATTTATATTCCTATAAAAGGTGATTGATGGAGCACCTTTTCCGCACTGACCCATTTAGAATATATAAAAATAAAAAATCTCCATAGAGCCGCGCTCCACCCTAATGAACATGTTGTTTTGTATGAATACAAACTTAACATATACGGGAACAACAGCACATCGTTAGCAGCGTAGCTAGACAGGGCTGACGACATGGGGAATGGGAACAACGGGGGATTCTCCCCAGGCCTGCAGTTTTTCGAAGGTATCCGTAAATTCTTAAAATCGCTGTTCAAAACGCAACGGGTGCAAACATTGGCTCAGTCCCTTCGGTTTTTTTCTACCTAATTTTCACCCGTATATACAGTGAGTGAAAAGATTTTCCTGTCTTAGAATTAAGAAGGAATATCCCGTACTGTCAAGTTAAGAAATTAAACTATTAATTAAATACTACAAGTATTATATAAGTGAAACTTCTTTAGTGACGGGTGATTTGAAAAATTAGGTGTGTATAATAAAACTCGAAAACGTTGACGCCCTTTTTTTAATCGGGATCTAGAATAGCTACAGCAATATATTATATGTATACCAAATTAGAATACTCATCGAGTAGAGTGTGCTGAAACTATCAGCTTCGAGATCGGTTAACCAAAAGCTGTGATATAAGCGTGGAAACATTTCGTATTTACTCTTACCATCACCTCATTTGTAATTTTACAATTGTTAGAGGAGGGAAAGGAGAGGGCCGTGCATCATCACCACCGGGCCCGGATTTGCTTTCGGCGCGGCCTTATAGCTAAGCGCAGAAGCTTGAAGGGCACGAAAATGGTGTTCGTTATGATATGAGCAAATAATATTTAATATTCAAACATTTTTTTTTTAAATATCCAAATTTTATCCAAGGCAGATTGGATCTTCGCTCTACGCCACAGCACCTCGTTCTGCTAACTTAGCACACTACTAAAGGTGGTACCATGTTAAAGATATTGGCTGTATATTATAAGTCAAAATCAATAACGACCACGAAAACTATTGATCAAAAAAAAAAAAAAAAAATATTTGGTGCAAAGAATCTTTCTATTACCTATATGAAATAATTTTCGGTGTCAGAAAATTTGCGTATAATGAAAGATAAAAGACCAAAATAAAACAAATTTTTGTTGTTTTAGTTGTTAAAGTAAAGTAGTTATCAAACATAAAAACATAAAAATTCTGAGAAGCGCGCGCCAGCGCCCACGAGTGAAGTGTGCTCAGGCGGGGGGTTGGTGAGAGTAATGTGCAAGTGGCGGAGCTCCCTTGTCATTAATAAATTTAAGTTCTAGAGAAATATCAAAACATATTTATTTTTTCCCAGAGAATACAAATCTACAATAAAAAAAGGCAAGGCAACTCTATATATTCTTTTTAGGCTCATCGAGCTCTATCATTTGACACAAATTTCATGCTGTAATCTTATACATTTTCTGTAAAGGAAAATTTGGCCCAAAAAACGTGAAGTAACCCTAGTTTAGGACACGCTTTGTCAAGGTAACCCTAGATATTTTTTTAAGGCTCATCGAGCTCTATCATTTGACACCAATTTCATGCTGTAATCTTATACATTTTCTATAAAGAAAAATTTGGCCCAAAAAACGTGAGGCAACCCTAGTTTAGGACACGCTTTGGCAAGGCAATCCTAGATATTCTTTTAAGGCTCATCGAGCTCTATCATTTGACACTAATTTCATGTTGTAATCTTATACACTTTTTATTAAGAAAAATTGGCCCAAAAAACGCGAGGCAGCCCTAGTTTAAGACACGCTTTGGCAAGGCAGCCTTATATATTCTTTTAAGGCTCATCGAGCTCTATCATTTGACACTAATTTCATGTTGTAATCTTATACACTTTTTATTAAGAAAAATTGGCCCAAAAAACGCGAGGCAGCCCTAGTTTAAGACACGCTTTGGCAAGGCAGCCTTATATATTCTTTTAAGGCTCATCGAGCTCTATCATTTGACACCCATTTCATGCTGTAATCTTATACACTTTTTATTAAGAAAAATTGGCCCAAAAAACGTGAGGCAACCCTAGTTTAGGACAGGCTTTGGCAAGGCAACCCTAGATATTCTTTTAAGGCTCATCGAGCTCTATCATTTGACACTAATTTCATGCTGTAATCTTATACACTTTTTATTAAGAAAAATTGACCCAAAAAACGTGAGGCAACCTTAGTTTAGGACACGCTTTGGGAAGGCAACCCTATATATTATTTTAAGGCTCGCTCATCGAGCTCTATCAATTGACACTAATTTCATGCTGTAATCTTATACACTTTTTATTAAGAAAATTGGCCCAAAAAACGCGAGGCAGCCCCTGTTTGGGACACGCTTTGGCAAGGCAACCCTAAACATTCTATTTATACACTCGACTTTTCTGCAGCCGGCTCTTGGGCTAATTAAAATGTAAGTTTTTGTAAGATTTGCCCATATGTGCTGTGAATTTAAGCATGTTTTTTGGAAGGAAATATAGTTTTTAAGTGACCAAAAATAAAAAAGGAAAACAATAGATGTGCACATAATGCGATTTTTTGACACATGGGGTAAAATTTGCCAAGCATACCAGGTTAAAATTGTTTAAGCTCCGATCTTATTCAAATTTTGGTTATTTTTAGTACTGGTAGAGAAAGATTTAATTCCGGGAGAATTTTGCTGAAATGTTATTTGTTTCCAAAACACAAAGGTGTAAAATTATTAATTTTCGACATTTTTCCTACGAATGTCTTTTTTGAAAATTTAGTACTTACATTTCATTCGTAAATTAGGAATTGTAATGAGTGGTTCCCTCGTGCCAGCACTTGGAGTAGCTCACTTGACGCGTAATTTTTTAAGCTATTCAATGCCATAAGAATCAGGAATTTAATTTTTTTTGAGATACGCCCTTTTCGCTTAGAAAAGCAGAATAGCTAGCTTATGTGTTAATAATGTTGTGCAAACGCTTGATTTTTTCTTTGTTATTTCTCTAGTCCAGAGGTTATTGCTTAGTCTTACAGGGAAATCTAGGTCAACATGTTTTTCCATAGCGGTTGGAAGACTTTGAAGAGCTCAGGATTTTAATGTCTGAGTTTATACTTTTTTAGACTCTTAATGTACATGGGTATTTTCTTAATTTAATATTGGCATACAACTAGAGTTGATGTTTAATTATTGGTGACCTTACCTGTTGCCATTTTTGCCAGAGTAGTTATTTTTTTACTTTCAATATATGTACATTCCATTAGAGGGGAGCTGATGCGTCGTCTTTTAAGGGTTCGTAGTGAATACACAGGAGTTGCTCGAAGATGATACGATACTAACATGCTGCTAAATAACTGTTTGACCGAGTTTAGCCCTCTCGAACTTACCTCATCAGAAAGTTGGCAACTAATACATTTCTTGTTTCTTCGCCAATGAAACAACTGCTGCAGTTTGTGTGCTGAACAGGACCCATACGGTTATGAATCTCTTCAACGGATATTCCTTTTTTTTAATAAGTTGCGTAGATTATAAATAAGATGAACTTGTTTTTCTGTAGTTTTTGGGAGCCTTGTTTTCAAGTTCCACACAAACATCGGTTGCGGATTGATTTTCTTGTTCCTGATGTTGAAAATTGATTTTGGATTAAGTTCGACATGAATTAGAGGCTCTTTGGTTTCATTTTATTCTACGTGTGCTTTTTATTATAACATTTAGGTCTTTACTGCTTTTAAGCTGCTAAGAACTTTTTAATTTTTATTCAGGTAAGTGGCAATTGCTTTATTATTTTTATTTTCTCGATAAATTTGTTTCCATGTTTCCGAAGCATTAGCTTTTGTAAGAGGAATGATATAGAAGGCATATTTTTATATTTACATTTGATACAGTCGGTTCTGCATTGATTTTTAATACTTTTGTAAGTTTGTGTGTAATGTGCCGTTTTTGCGCGATGACATCCTCCATGAAATATGTCAGTCATCAAATTCAGACATTGTGAACGTTTTTGTTTCCATAATTATAATACAAATTTGAATGCCACTAGCAACTTTTCATGGGAAATTACTCAAGGTACAACAGCTTGCTAGAAAACATTACCGTGAAACAAATGGTTCAAGTGAAATTGACGAAACCACAATTCTAAAACAATTTCTTCGACCATTTTGGGGTTGATTTCGACCATCCTCGATGGGGATGATAATTTATTTTCCCAAGAATACATTTTTGGCTTAACTTATTCCCATTCCCATTTTTTCATCAGCATAGAAAAAAAACATAAAATGAAAAACATGTGAGCTTTGATTACTTATCGTTTTAGTTTAATGCATTTATTTTCACCCAACGCCGTGACTACTGTTTAAAAAAAATAAAAAAAAAAACTTAATTTTATGTAAGACGAATATAATCAGAATCTCAACAAAGCCTTTATTGTAACTTGCTATTTTAAAAATGTTTTCTATCAATGTTTTTTTAAATCATAAGGTAAGAAAAAGTTTATACTCTTGATAAATTCTCCATTTTTTTGTAATTATACAATTTATTTATGTATGTATGTGTAATTCAGCTTAATGAAGTCTTAAAATATTCTTACTCAAATTGTAGCAGTTTGTAAATAGCAATTACAATTTAAATGAATTTATTTAAATTTTTTAATACAAAAAAGTATTTTATACTCCCGATTTCTCGATCTGCATTCTATAGCGCCTGCATATTTAGACTTGTATCTTCTGTCACGATACAGATGTTGCGAAAAACTCTTGCAATCGTTGTACAGTATTGCGATCGAGTTTACACAAATCGAAATCAAATGTTTTTGCTGTGATTTCGTAGCATCCTGTTGCAGCAATCATCTCTACAACCTGTTGCAATTCTTCGTTATCCTGTAACGTCATGATTTTGCGATGTAGCTCTTGCAGTTCTGTGAGATATTCTGTTGGTAGTACAGCTGGCGCTCCTACTACTGCTGTTGATGCCGTGGTAATTGGAGCATTGTTGTTGTTATTATTACCTGCACTATTGGTTGTGATGTTGGCATTAGTGGAGCTGATGCTTGTGGTGTTGGTGTTTTCAGTAGTTGAGGTAGAGGCGATTGTAGGTGTTGCAGCCACTACGGCTGAGGATGAGGAACTTACAGCACTGCTATTGTTGGATGAAGTGGAATTTGTTGTGCTATTGATGCTGTTGCTGCTGTTGTTATTACTATTGACTACAGTTGCTGCTGTTGGCGGTGGCAAAAAATTGTTTTCAGTATTGCCACTACAACGTCCACTGCTGCTGCTGCGTAATGAAGGCGATTTGGATTTTTCACGTAATGATTTGTTTTGGTCTTTTTTGACTTGTTTGACCGGTGGTTCCACAAAAGTCGTTACAGCTGTTGAGTTGCGCCGCCTTTTTTTATCTTCCTTTTCGTTTGGTTTTGTTGCAGTGGCAGTGGCAATGGCTAATTTTTCAGCGCGATTTTGCTTGTGTTCCTTAGCGGCGCTTTTGAGATCTTTTGCGTGTGTGGCATCTGAGAGTCGATTCGTAGTAGATGCTGTTGACGTTGGAGCTTGTGGTGGTGGTAAAAGCTTTGTATTGTTTGACTTTGTTGGCGCCGCTAACTCAGGGAAACT
Organism: Tricholauxania praeusta; assembly: GCA_949775025.1. Lineage (NCBI taxonomy): Eukaryota > Metazoa > Arthropoda > Insecta > Diptera > Lauxaniidae > Tricholauxania > Tricholauxania praeusta. The sequence continues at coordinate 141,389,670 of OX459029.1, forward strand.
ACTGTTGGAGTTGTCTGAGTGTTGCACATGCGCATTTGTTGCATTAGCGTTGGCACCGGCCAATTGTGTTGATGCGGGTAATTCATGTGCAGACTGTACACTATCGACATCACTAAGGTCCAAATTGTTACTTGATGTTGCTGCCGTAGTCGTTGAAGCTGCAGTTACGTTTGAGTTGTTTGAAGATGAGATTGCAGAAGATTTCGCGTGCTTATTAGAAGTGGATAGGCTTTTGCCATCATCTTCGCGGTTACGTTTTTCTTCCTTGTTTGGTTTTTCTTTGGATTTTTTCTCTTTGTTCTGAGATTTCTTGGTAGAAGATGAGGATGTGGTAGAGGACGTTATAGATGAAGATGATGGTGCCGGTGCGTTTGATGACGTACTAGAGACAACCGTTTGTGCACTGCTTTCGTTTGCCGCTTTAGCATTTACTTCTGTTGGCACAGCCACTGAATCTTTGTCGCGTTCCTTTATTAATTGTTTTTCCTTATCTTTATCTTTGTCCTTTTCTTTGGATTTCTCCTTTTCTTTGTCCTTTTCTTTTTCTTTGTCCTTGTCTTTATCTTTGCTTTTATCCTTCTTCTTATGTTTGTGCGATTTTTTATCTTTCTCACTAGCGGCTGTAGATTTTTTTTCTGCGACAGCAGCAAAAGTTGATGAGTTTGTTCCCTTTTCAGCAGATTTATCCAATTTATTGGTCGCGGTCTTTACGGTTTCCAATTTTTGGTCCTTTTCAGGCTTCTTATTTACATCAGCAACCGGTTGTAATGCTTTAGTATCTTTTTCATTTGAGTTTGTGTTAATATTATTGTTGTTTGAGCTACTTACAGCAAGACTTGATGTAAAACGATCATCTTTTGACTTGATCTCAGAGCGATGTTTATCTTTATGATCATTAGCAGCTTTATCTTTTTCCTTATCCTTATCCCTGTCTTTTTCTCTTTTATCTTTTTTTGATTTTTTACCACTTGAGCTTGAGCTTGGTTCTTTTGATTTGGATGATTTGTTGTTCATATCCTGTATGGATTCAGTTTTACTTGTTTTATTAGTTGAGTCCTCTGCACGGCCTCCAGCAGATGATAACGGCCGTTGCGGCACTGGTGGTGGCGTTGGACGTTTCGGGCTCGTTGGACCAACATCACGTGCACTAGATTTTGGGCTTAAAGTTCGTTTTGATCCCCCGCCTCCACTTGCATTTGTTTTTTCACGACTACGATCACGATCCTTTTCTTTATCACGTGATTTGTCCTTTTTTGGTTTTTCTTCATTACGCTTTTCATGTTTTGATGAGCTACTACCATCTATTGCTTTCTTATTGTCTCCAGAACGCGTTTCTTTATTGGGACTTAATTGTTTGTGCTTCTCTTTCTTTTCAGATTTGTCGCGTCCTTTTTCCGAGTTACTTGTATTTGTCAAACTACCACCACCACTGCTCCCACTACCAGTTTTATCTTTTTCCTTGCTTGATTTCTCTTTTCCAGTAGATGATGAACTACTATTACCACTAGTAACATTTCCAGCTGTTAAATTAGCGGCAGTTCCTGGACCAATAGTACCACCCGCACCTGTTGTTGCAGATCCACCTGCAGCGCCAGGTGGAGCAACATTTTTGCTACTCTTGTCATCAGGTGAAAACTTTGTCGTATTTTTCGTTATTGGTGTTCCAAATAGCGAGGTAAATAAAACTTTACTCTCATCCGTACGAACTTTGTGCTTCTTACCCGAATCACTACTTAACTTTGGTTTGCTCACCATACCTTCATTGTTGGCAGCACTTGCTACAGAAGTTGGTGTTGATCCAGCTCCACTGATGACACCAGATACAGCCACTCCACCACCTTTCATTAACTTTTGACGAAATTCATCAGATGGACATTCAAAAATGAATTTTTTCACTTCACAGCGATGCTGCGGAGGTCCAGCATGCTGCAAATCTAAGTCGTATGTGAATTGTACACGTTTTGGCTCGTCCCGATTACGAAAGTATATATCAATATTTAAAAGAAAACCAGCATAGCCAGATTCCTTTATAACGTATGGTGGGTCTTTAAGTGCTGAAAAAAAAAAAAGAAATAAATAATAGAATTCAAAACGTATAATTTACAAAGTAATTAATAAACTTGTTAAGGTTTTTTTTTCTTGTAATTTTATACTTTCTTGTGGACCCTGGTGACTACACGAATTCTGGCCCTACTGATTTGCTTTGGAAATACTATTATAACACTGTTGATAGTTTTTGTTTTTGCAACTATATAGATTTTTAATAAATTCCTAATGTTTACTTTTTCATACAGATTCATTTGAGCGGAACAAATGATATACAAAAGAATGAAAAAATTATTTATTGCCCTAAATTGCCATATTCATGGCATAGTAGTTTAGAAACAAAATTATTCACATAAATAAAATTTTACCATAATCAATAAAAATACAAGGAATGTAAGTTATAAAAAATTGACAGATAAATAATGGTTTGCTTTTTTTTAATCATTTGCTCTGTATATGTAAATATATAGCACATTAAATTGGTAGCTTTTACCTTGCTAAGGGAATTTTTCTTAATATTTTGTTTCTTTTGCATTATGTAAGCAAAAAATAGATTATGGTTTTCTTAATTGCTTCCCTCAGACTAGTAGTATCTGAGTAGCAATTAGTTCTTCATAACAAAAATAATAAAATATGATTAAGCGAATTTTTTTAACAAATTTAAAAGCATAGTCTCTTGTTTTCCAGAAACTTATTATCGCAATGAAGCAATGCACGTTTTTTTGGGTGGATTTAAATATAAATATTTTTGGTAATGGCAGCGTTATTACAATTTTTTGCAGTAATTTCATTATGTCTGTATTTCACGACAGTATATCTACGCATCGCAACGTGCAACATAATTCAACATTATTAACCCTTATTTTTGCCTATAATATCAGACTAGTTTCTAAAAAGGTCAAGTTCAATTTTTTGCTCTAAGTTTGTAACATGCCATAATTCACAATTCATGGAGCTCACTTCTGCGCAGGCTTTCTTTAACTTTTCTATACATAGCTTGTGAAAACATCTATGTAAATTAGCGTTGGAAAAAGCTAGACTCTTATGATTTTACACTACTTTACACTTAATGAGGAATTTTTCAGTAAAATCATACTTAATACTTATATATAAAACATTTCACAAAAAGTTTTAGGAGGTGTTATAACCGAGAAATAATTTGAGCCATGGAGAAAAATTATTTAGATTTTCGTTTCTATTTGGAAAATAGAATGAAAGCAATCGGAATGAAAGGATCGGTCGTCAAAAATATGAAACAGGAAATCATATTTAGCGATTTTATAGAATTTTGGATGCGGAAAACCCTAAATTGATTCACGAAAACCCAATGCATTCACCATACATCACTGTTTGTTGCGGTTTTTTGGCTGACAAAAGTGATCGAATCGAATGCGTCTGGAAATGCAGCTAAAGCGAATGGATTAATAATAACAGAGTTTTTTTGGCGAGGATAAATTGATCTGGATCTTGAAGACATGTGGTACCAGTAGGACGATACAACCTGTCACACTGCGCGCTAAACAACTGAGTTGGTGAGACAAAAATTTCTAGGTGGTGTAATCTCAAGAAATGCACATCAGAATTGGACATCAATACCATGTGACTTTTTTCTTTGGGGTTTTTTTTGAATTCACATGTGTAAACCAATAAATTACATAAAAATTCTTGAGCTTAAAACGGAGATCCAAATTTTATTGTTGAAACCGAGTCATAATTAAACAACGAAGTCATCGAAAATTTCATCAGATGAGTAAAAGTTTGCCACCAGAGCCGTGGGACACAATTGTCTGACATTTTGCTCCATACTTATTCGCAACATTTGTATTCCATAATTAAAAAATATTGTATTTAATTTAAAAACTAAATCCGAACCTCTTAATAGGATACTTCTTATAACTCGTGATGTAGCTCAAGATTTGACTTTCAGAGCGCTAAGAGAATGTGTGTGTGAGGTGCAATTATGCAGAACTTAAATAATAATAATACTGAAATTTATATTTTTAGATAATTATTGTAATGTTATCACGATTGTATTATATAAATTTATTTTACCATTTGATATTATAAGTAAAAAAAAAAAAATGTATGAAAATGTATAGTCTACATACGAAAAAATAAATAATTATGGTGTCATAATTGCAACATGGCATCACGAACGGCAAAGCTACAACGTTGAAAACTCAGAAATATAATATAGTCGAGAGCTCTGCTAAGGATATCGTGGACTAATATTAAAACTAGATTGGTGACAGCACAACATTTTATCGCACACCCGACATGGAATCAAATGGATCTGAATTGTTTCCGTTATGTATTTAGTTAACAATTTTAGACACAGCACTTCGTCAGTTTGTTGCATCCATATGCGATTAAGATGCATGCCATCAAAATCGGTACTGTAATCGATGAATTTTAAATGTAATGAGGCCTGCCACTCATTTATATGCCCCACTATAATGCAATGGGTGTTCATTTGATAAATACAGTTAGTTCTTGCTGCCTCTGCCGAGGATTTTTTTGTCAAAACCTTGAATGGGATCGAGGATATCATGATGCATGTAGTTGTGGCAAGGGAGCGTTCAAGTATTACGTAACGCAATTTGTAAAACGATACGATGCGGCACAGGGGCGGGAGGTGGTGTCGAACAACGGGTGGTTTGAAATTAGGTGTGCATAATGAAACGATTTCTAGATTAGCTACAGCAATAAATATTATATTTATTATATAAATAAATAACAGCGCATTACTTTCAAAGATCTTTAAAAATTGCGTTACGTAATACTTGAATGCCCCCCAATAGTGCTAAATCAATTTTTTTTTAGTTCTCACCTAGGTCTTCAGACATCAGTATTCAGGTATCTGCTCTTCATAAGTTTGAATAAATACAGGGTACATAAGATCAGCTTACTACGGGGATGCTTTCAACATTTCAAAAACTATGCGATCAGTGCTCGTTGCAAAACAATAACAACAAATATAACATCTTCCTTCTTAACCCATGCTCATTATAACCATAGCTGGGCATTAACTCGCTAATCCGTTAATTAACGAAATTAACATTTCGACTTAAGTTAACTTTAAAAAACGTTAACGGACTTGTTAACTTCCGTTAAATTTCCCCAAGTCCGTTAATCGTTAATCCTGTACCTACTTTTTAACAAAAAGATACCGCACGCACCGCGCCGAGTCGCGAGAAACACGTTCTGGTTGATATAGCTGGAAACGTATGACAGCAGTCGAGTGATGCAGTAAAAAAAATGCATGAAAAAAAAAGGTAGAAGAGGCGTTAAGACAAAAAGCTGCCGAAAGTTCGAAGAAGTGGCGGAGGCAGCAAGGCGAATAACAACGACGATGATGAGGAAGACTTTTTCAATTCTGTCACTCAGTCTAAAGCATGGATGCGCATCCCATAGCTCAAATAGCTCTTACAACAATAACAAAAAATATTGAGCTCATCTCGAGCTCTTTCCGTTATTCGAGCAAAATCATTTTGGTCCGCAATCACCACATGTATTTTGTTCCTGTAATTTTTTCTTCAACACATCGACTCGTTCAACCCTTGCCGTTGCTTAAGTTAAATAATTTCGGTCCGCAACCACCGCATGAATTTTGTTCCTGTAATTTTTTCTTCAACTCACTTTATTGTTTGTATGATTTTGTCTTCAATTCATTTGCTCCTTCACCTTGAGATTTTTGTTTTTGTTTACATGCAATTAGCTTGCCGCCGCTATTTCAAAATTTTCGTCAATACTAGAAATTTTTTCGCAAAATAATTTTCATGTTTTTTACCTCAATTGATGTGGTTGTAGCCGCCAGCTCGCGAACAAATTTTCGTGCGCATCCCTGGTCTAAAGGGAAACCTATGAGCCACAAGTCTTTAAAGAGTAAAGCTCAAAATCTCGTCAAAATGTGGATAGACATGAAATCAAAAGACTTGTTCTATGACGCGGTATTCCTCGGGGAACAGATATTCATAATCTGTTTATGAAATATAATACTGCTATACCCTCAAGCGCTGCAGTTTATCTTTTTTCCACGGGCAAAGATATTTGAACGCCGTTTTTTTTTTTGTTCCTAGCCTGTTAACTTTCAGAATCCAAACCAAAAGTTTTTATAAGATCACTAACGTAACGATATAAAAAATGTAACGCTTTAACAAAGTTAACTTTTTTAGTAACGGATTAGCGATTAACGAAGTTAACTAAGTAATTGAATTACGGTGCCCAGCTATGATTATTATAAAATTGATAACAGAGGTTTTTGAAAAAGTTTCTTATTTAAATTTAAAGGTACAAGACTAAGGTTGAAAAAACTTAGTTTAAAATACCGAAAATAATTTTAATAGGATTGTAGTCTAGTGATTGGGCCGGTCATTCAAGGACTTGAATACACTACTCTGCCGTACTAAGCGAAAATGGCGTATCTCAAAAAAAAAAAAAAAAAAGAAATATCCGAGATTCTTATGACATCAGATAGCTTAAAAAATCACGCGCCTAATGAAATACTCCAAATGCCGGAATCTTAGTTCAAACATATAACAAATCTTCTAAGAGAATTTTCTCTATCGCAATTTTACAGGTATTTCAGTACAAACAAAACATCAATTATCTCGAAACAAAATTTTTTGAGATACGCCCTTTTCGCTTTTTCGTCCCACAAATTTTTTAACAGCTCTGTTGTATCCATCGCAGCATATTTTATCCACTTATACCTAATACAATCCATGATTCAGTCTGTTTTATGGAAGCAGATAGATTCACTAGCTGAAAATGATGATACATATTTCTAGACTACATACTTAATGCATAACATTGATCTTATAGTTTCGTGGATTCACTTTTACACGACCAACTAAAAATTTCTTGTGATTAGAAATTGTGTTTTATTAAGCTTTTTTGGTACTTTTTATTTTTTTTTTTTTTTAAATTTATTAAATTTTTTAAAAATCGCTATTTGGCGACCTCTTCAAGGCACAAAACAAATAGAACAATCAACACTCTTTTTTCTAAGCATAAAACCAAAACAAAAAATAACAAAAACTTCAACGTTGTCTATAAAATAGAATGTACAGGCAACAACAATGAAAATTGCAACAAAATATATATTGGACAAACGAAAAGAGACTTAAACATAAGATTAAAAGAACACAAAAAAACAATCGAACTAAACAAAAATGACAACAGCTTTAGCTCAGCATACTAGCGAAAATGAACATATCGCTAACTTTGACTCAGTCACAATTCTCGAAAGAGAAAGTAAAACTAATAGAAGACTCATGCTAGAGAGTTTGCACATAAAAAAACAGCAGGATAAAGCAATGAACAAGAAAGAAGATTCGGAAAATGTTAGCTGTCTGTATAATTTAGTTTTAGTTGGTCATAATTCTTAGAGCAATTCACAACAAGTGATTTTTCAATTTTTTAGATTTTTATATTTTATAAATTTTAAAGTAAGTGTTAAATATTGTGAAAAGTAACGTACATATTTGTTTTCTTTGTTAAAAAATTTTTTGTTTTCATTTGTGATATTTTTTAAATAATTGTTTTTCTATTTTTTGTAAAACATTGCCTTGAAGAGGTCGCCAAATAGCGACGAAACGTTGGCTATATTTTTAAAAAATTTAATAAATTTAAAAAAAAAAAAAAAAAAGTACCAAAAAAGCTTAATAAAACACAATTTCTAATCACAATTTAAACTACATTGGTCTTATAAAATTCTACTATTAAAAAATTTTCTCTCTGAATGAATCAAATTAAATTTTGACTCGTGTTGAGAATTAACGACTGTATCTTTATAAAAAAGCTTAGTCTCTTTATATTCTAAAAAAGTTAAAGAAAGCGTAATCCCTCTAAGTTGGAAATAAGTTTTGTTCAGATTTAGTTTCATTAATTTGGAAATTACCGTTGTGACACTAGAAAGGAAATTTCTATTAAGCAGGTTCAAATATAAGACTTTAAGAGGACGTCTTACACCATTTGTTTTTCTAATCTTAAATGAACATAAACAATTCCTGCTGAATGAGAGATGAATTCAAATATACCTTGAAACAGTGGTAGGTATTTCGAAATCTTGACAAAATATAAAAAGTGTGTATATAAATGGTACACACACCAGAAGTAAAACATAATCATACGCTAAAATAAATATTAAAGTCAAACCAAAAAAGCAAATGAAACGATAAAATTAGCAAACTATCGAAGATCATCAAATAAGTCGAAATATATTGAATGGTATGGAAAAAATTTAATAGTATCGAATAGATCGATAAAAGTTATATTGTTTCAAGACATTAAAAAAGTTATAAAAATCGAAGAGCGTTGAAAAACATATAAAATTGGTAAAGTATAAAAACATTCAACACAGTCGATTGAGTTCGGGAAGTATATGAAATGTATGAATCAAAGAAAAAACATCAAAGTATCGAAAAGTATAGAAAAACATCAGACAACTCGATAAAAGTAAGAGAGCATAAAAAACATCAAAAAAGTCTTTAATAATATAAAAAAAATTTTGAAAGTCAATAAAAATCGATAGGTATCTTTAGCTTTGGAAAACAAATTAAATCAAAAATCAGCGAAACATCAAAATATTCGATAACGATTGGATAGTAAGGATCGTTAAATAGCGATACAAAAAAAATGCTTATAAGCCGAAAAGAGTCAAATAACAAATAAATACAAAACAAATAGTTAATTTCAAAGATATTAACAAAAATAATTTTTGCCTGCAGTGCTTTCTGTAATCAAATTTTTGAAGCTTTAATATCTCCGTATTAATTTGCTAAAATCGGTTCAGTAGTTTAGCACTACTTATGTATGTATGTATATGAACATTGTATCTCCAAAAAACTTTAACTTAGTGCGCCTAAAAAAAGTCTCACTACAAACACTAAAAACCGATTTTCCTTTAGAATAGTCAAATCATAAAAAAAATGCCAGGTTAGTTGGTTGGTGTCTTCCTCGAAAATATATATTTTTTTGCGGGTTACTATGCACACCATTTCCATGCGTTAAAAATTTTGAATTATATAATTGTTGCTGTCAAAACTTATCACCCGGATTTTTTTTTTTATATATATTTATGGTCTTCCACAGTTAAAGTCAATATTCTTTTTGATGTTATGCATATTGTAAGTGAAAATCAATTAAAACTGGAAAAAATGTAACATTTGTTTGTACAATCGGAAACGCTATTAGTCAAATCTTATTGCATTTTATATATTGCCCAAAAACGCGTTCAAAAACTAGAAAACGTTTTCAAAAACAAATTTGAAACCATCTCTACAAACGACTTTATTGTTTTCTTATTATTATTAGAGATGAAACGGATATCCGGTAACTATCCGGATAGTTTTAGGTAATTAATTGCTTTATTTAGTTAGTATCAGTAATCACAAGATTATTTTACAACTTAGAAAATGAATTAGTATTCATACTGTACTAAGGGCAAATTATGGTGAATGAATACTAATTTCTCTGCATTAAGAGGTAGAAAGCGGTTGTACATATTGCTGCAAGGTGCTGAAAGATATATTTGGGTATTGTTTAGCATTAGCTGCCCACCAAGAATAAGGGTCACAATTGCGATCAATTCGCACTGACTTAAGATAAAAATCAAGCTCACGTGCTAGTATTGTTTTCATTTGCTATCTCATCAAAGCAATCCCAAAATGTGTCACGAGCTTTGCGAGATACATCTGGCTCTGTCTCTTCTCGTCTACTTTTTTTATCCGGTGTTAGAGATGAACCGCTACCATAGGGCTCTTTAAAAGACATTTTAAAATATTCCAATAGAATCACTCGGCGCGCTCTTTCAGCATTAAGCACCCCTAAGTAGTTTGTTTTGAATCTCGGATCTAGGTAAGTTGAAGTCAAGTAAGTTGCTTTTAACGAGGCCTGCATATGTTATAAATCAGGAGTTTTTTGCTGTTTTATCTCTAAGTATTTTTTAAAGCAGCAACGTGTGGTATTACTTCCGACACGCAGAATAGACCAGAACTTATTATTTTGGTTATATCTTCGAATGGCTTTCATAAGTTGATACATTGCTCCATTGAACTCCAATGAGCTGTCAAATTGATAAGTGTATCGTGATCAGCAACATACAATGATATGGCCCGCTTTTGTTCTAACAAACTAACATCTTGCACTAACCGATGCTCGGCTAAATTTAGCTTTTTTTGAATTGGCAAATTTGCGCCGGATACTTGGCGGCCGAATATCCGGCTATCCAGCTACAAGGTTGGCCGAATATCCGGTATCCGGCTAAACTCTTATGCGTTTCATATTTTATTAACGTACTCTAAAGTACATCGGCTGACACGAAATAAATAAAAAAGCAGTCCTTGCTTAAAGATGGGTACCAAACCGACTTCCATATAAAATGGTAATGTGTTAAACACATTTCTAACATATTTATGTGGTCATGTTGCGAGATTGGGAATTAACTTTGACATCCTCATCTAACAGATTTTATATTTTGTGCGTATCGTAGTTATCTCCAAAATTTAAATATTTTAAATTAAAAGGTAAATATTTATAGCTTACCTCTTTTTGGTTTTGGAAAAGATTCGTGTAGGTTGAAGATAACTTTCTCAACGAACGTACTGATGTCAGTCTTATTGACACCCTGTACGTAAAGCTCCCAGTCATGTGTGAAACCCTCTGGAGTCTTTTTACTGCGTAGCTTTGAAGTGTGTCCAATCTCAAATTGCACTTTAACGGCCATTTTCGCGCAGAATGGAATAAAAACTTCCAAATATTATAATTTTAACAATTTACATATAAATGCAATTTGGTTTTATCTAAACAAAGAAAAAAAAAAATACAAAAAACAATTAACAGTGATAAGAAAAACAAAATAAAAACATGAATGCATGCGTGATTTTTGTACGGAAGGACCGAGCTCTAGACAATCGACACTTAAAAATTGGGGAGTGGTGCGACGCAGTGTAACAGCGTGTCGCAGGACAATTTACAGATCCTCCTCGGTAAATTGGAGCGAACAAACGCACAAACCAAAAAAAATGCAGAAAAAACATACACACACTGCTAATACACGCGCGCACACAAAACACAGGCAAGCAGGGAATAATCAATAGTTGCAGAACTTAAATTGTTGTTGGCTGATATTATTTACTTTTTTTAAATGACTGCAAGTTCCATTAATTGAAAATTTTCTCAGGTCTTTTTTTTTTTTGCTGCGGTGCTTCAACTCAAAAAAACCAAAGGTGAAATTGTAGGAAGTTATGAGGGAAAATTTGTGTCAAAATTTTTGTTTGCTGTGCACTGCATTTCGTGTTTCTTGAATTTTTCACTTCACAACTTACATGGCGTTCGTTTTTTCAGAGCTCTGTCCAAAATGTTTATTCCTATTAATTGCTAAAATACAATTTTATAGTGATTTCTTTAAATTTTCTATTTATTTTAACAAATTTTTAACTAATTTCTGGCGCAATATGTTGTCCATGATGTTTTCGCTCCAATTTGGTGTCGAAGAACAAATCCGTTTTCAATTTTCTTCTTCGCTTATATTTTTTTTCTTTTACTTTTCATATTTCGTTTACGGTTGGCAGTACCTTTCTCAGTTTTAAACACAACTTTCTAATAAGCAATGCATGTGCGTGAGGAAGACAGCTGGCATTGTGTCAACAAGTTTGTGTATTGGCATTACATTCTAATGTTGTAGATAGTGCTGTTAAGCTGCTGTTAGTCTGCGCTAGAGGCCACCCATGCAATTATTAAGTGTGCTGTATAGTAAATTTAGTTTTTAGTCGATATGTAAACAGTTTATATCCGTAAGAAGTCGGTCTGCAGACATATGACCTGAATAAAATTGAAAATGATAGAATAATTTTTCCCAAAAAAAATTATTTAGGTAACAATTATTTTAAGATCGGAAATTGTTTGTATTAGGGGTGATGTATGCATGACCAATATTAAAATCATTTGATATTTCTATGATAGATCATGCACACATAATAATAGGTTGTAAGCTCATCTCATTTTACGGTGATTTTTGTCAATCCCTACCGCTTGGCAGCCCTGTTTTGCATATTTGACATAAGTTTATCTGTCATCCGAACAAATTTAAAATAAAACACAATTTAAAATATAATCTGTGTCAAAAATTGTGTAATTTTATTTACAAAATAAAGTGGTGGCAAAATGATAAATTCAAATAAGAGAACAGTTTTACTATAGCTCACATTAATTAAATAAAAATATATAAAGCACAAGCGTCGCTCGGATTTGATTTCGGAGTTATAGCTATCGGATGTTGAGGACATCTTGATTGATTGATAAAATATTGGTGTCATATGAAAGGTAATTTTATAAACAATACTACAATGTTACTACAATATTAGTGCAATCTTTTTTTATTCTCAATAAACCGCTATTTTTCCTAAAACTACATTATTAGCCTATAGTTAACATAGGAAATCTGGCTTAAGTTTACTTTAGCTCCCATTCTACAATTTTGATTGAGCCAAACTGTTCTTATGGGTTTTTAACTCGAAATATGTAATCAAAAAGTGTCGCTCGGATCTGGTTTCGGATATATAGTCATCGGAAGTTGCGGATATAGCTTTTGTAAAAATCCTTATAAGTTGGGAACCCCTGAATGCATATCAAAAATATGGGTGCCATAAGATAATTTAATGGTCCACAATAGTGGTGAGCAAACTTTTGAAATATAACCCATAAATTTGGAGATATGATTATTTTTCTGAAACTTTGACCATTTTTTTTTAAAAAAAACCATTATTTTTCCCAAAAAATGTGTTAATAACCTAAAATTTTTTTAGCATGCTAAGATTGATTGATTGATTGAGTAAATTTATTAGTATTTTAAATACTTTGAATAACATTTTTATAACTGTAACTTAAAATATGACTAGTTTTCGTTTCTTTGATACATCTTAACATATTGCAGTTTATTATTTACAAATTTGAATTTCAATTCATTGTTCTTTTTTGCTTTGATGAATTCTAAATATTTTCTTTTAAAAATTCTTAAATTCGATTCATTTTTTATATCATTTGTGAAGCTGTTAAATAATCGAAAACTTTTCTGGAAAAGGGTCCTCTGGGCTGCTGTTGATCTCTGGTATTCGATTCTAAAATCACTCGCATTTCGAAAACTATATGGCTGGACCTCTTCTACTCTTCTGACAAAATTTGTAAGATAACATGATACTGTCTTGTGTCTTATCTTGAAGACCGTTAATAGTGTGTTGAGCTCTAGTCTTTCTGTAATATTAAGCCATCTAAGTGTTTCTAACATCCATCTGATTGAGGTGTATCTATTGCATTTTAAAATTGTTCTCATAACTTTATTTTGGAGTTTCTGGATAGTAATAATAATACATTTCCTTTCAAATGGTATATATGTAATTTGTTGCATATTTTTAATATTTACCCCCTTTTTGACCGAAAAATAAAAAAAATATTCAATGAATTCTTATTGAAACTATGTTTTTATGGACAAAAACAATGAATAACAACAACAACAACGACTATTACAACAACAATTGTAATAAGACGATTTTCATTATAATATGATAAGAATATTATATGAATGAATAATTATTTAAAATGTAAGGTTATGTTGAGAAAAGTAGCGAAATTTTTAAGTCTTATAAAAATTGGTGTTGTTGTAAAAGTCGTTGTTGTTTTTCATTGTTTTTGTCCATAAAAACATAGTTTCCATAAGAAATCATTAAATAAATTCCGGTCAAAAAGGGGGTAAATATTAAAAAATATACAACAAGCTACAGCTGTAAACATGAAAACAACAGTACCTTCACGTAAATTTTAAAAAGTCCAATATATTTTTTATATAGAAGGTATATCAAACACCGGCTTCGCTAGCCTCAGTAATTTCTCATTAAAGTTAGAGAAAATAATCTATTATTATATAGCGAGTCGAAATGTCATAAGAAGTCGTGGACTTGTCTAAGTCCGTAACTTTTTTGCTTAGTTTAAATTTTTTGTGACGAATAAGTTCTCTTTCGCAGTGACACTTTTTCTTCACATCGAAGTAAACATTCTTTGGAAACGCGTAGAGATCAGGGTAGTATCTACCCCATACTACTTACTTTGAAAAGAATCATACAGAATTGCATGAATTGCATGAATTGCATCGTAAATAAGTAGAGATCCAAAAATAATTCAATTAAATTTTATTAAGAGTATTTTTGAATAATTAACAAAGGTCTTAAATATTTTTTTTAAATAATTTATAAATCGACATTAAATTCAATTTCTATCATTAACACTTCTTAAAATCTGAAATGGCCACATATTACGTTGATGATGCTTCCTTATATATATTCTAATGTGAATCTTCTTCCAAAAAATCTAATTTCAGATCACGAGATATTTTTTTAATTTTGTTGTCTAATGTTTTATCTTCATATTCACAAATATAATGGTGTCTGGATGTACACTCTTGACCATAGTATATATAGGAGTGCTTAGACGTGTTGTACGATAGACGAAGACATCGACCCTGACCCTTTATTTCGACTGTGTTGTTTAAAATTGTATCGTTTGATTCCGTATCGGTGACTGGTTTCTTCTTTTTGTCGTCCGATGATAAATCATCTTTTTTACTAACGGTATTATCATTACCTCCAGCACCGTCTTGTTGTGACATGGCAATGGATGTAAGATTCATGTTTGGATTAACTGGTTTGGCTGAATTCGACCAAATCCAAAGTAAGCCTGGATTGAGGCCTCCAAGCCAAAAGTCTCGCCCGCGATGATTTGGTTGATTAAGTAGATATGCCATTATTTCCTCATTTTCTGAGGTCTTCTCAAATTCTGCCAAATGTGCGTTGAGCGCTTTGCACGCTGAGTTTGCCGTCTTCCAGTTAACTTGTTGATGACTGTTGATGTAATAGCAATTGTCACTTATGCGTGAAAAATTCGCAGGACATGGATCACGTACTGTAAAAAAACGACATGCATGTAATAAAAAGCTTATGTTCAAAAAAGTACATATACATAAAGGATATAAATATTGGGTAGTCTCTAAAATGTATTTGTCTCTAACTTTGCAATCTCAAAAATTCAGGCTGAGTCGCATAATTATTTAGTTGCATGTATGCGCAGACCCTTAGCGAAGTTTTCTTCTTGTAGAATTAACTATGTTTTTCATTGTAACAAAGAATACAACTGATGCTAAATTTTTCTAGAAGTCCTCAATTACTTACTTATTTAATAAATACCCAAGATCTCACAACAGGGTTATCAGCTTTAGCCTTTTAGACCGAATATCGTGAAAAATCAAATGTCTTTGTAAATAAAATTTAAAGATAGTGAAGCTCGTAGATCAGCAGTTCTGTAAACGCCTACATATATCAGAGGGTTATTTCCAGCGAAAATTAGAATCTGGCCTCAGAATTTGGTCATTGCGTCAATATTTTTAGATATTTGAGGCTAAATAGTCGAAAAATGGTATGTATGATTATATTTGAGGTTATGTGTAGGAGAGTTACAGCTCTTTTCTCCTAGTAGCATAACTAAGTATGTACTATCCATTTTCTTCAAATAAAAGCTCCTAAATGCTTATCTACGATTTTTCCGCGCAAAGTTAAGTCTATTTGAAGATTACATGTGCTTAGAAGTTTGTAAAAGTAGGTTTCCCATACTTCCGTACAACTAAATAAGCTAATTATCAATTATTTAACCTTAAATATTTCAAAATCCTGATGTAATAGAATAATTCTGAATAACCCACAGTTGCCTAACAACATTTATGAACCCCTCATTTGCAGATCTGTGTTATGGGTCGATAATTTACTAACAGAATGTCATATTAACTTACCTTCTTTTTGGTTATTTCCTGCCATAAGGTAGTAAATCAATTGTTCTGCTCTTCGAATACGACTTTCTAGATAGTCCACGCGGTAGACTAATTTTTCAATAGCTCCCAGAAGGTAAAGGTCATTTTCAGATACAGCACGAAAAGTTTGTGTACTGACTGGTGCTGGAATATGATGTTGCTGCGACGGTGAAGGTGGGCGTATTTGTGGCAGTTGCTGTTGCGTTTGTGCTGGTGAACCACTTGGTGTTATACTATTGCTTCCGCCACCACCACCACCAAAACCAAAAAGGGATTGCAAAAATCCTGGCTGTTGCTGCTGCTGCTGTTGCTGTTGTTGCTGATGATGTATCATTTGATTAGTCATAGGTCGAAATTGTGGATTTACTACTTTTATTGGTGGCCTCATATGTGGTTCTAATTCTACTTCTTCACCAATTCTCTTTGATATATAAACATTGGGATTATTTGTTGGTATATATCGTTTATAAGCAGATGAATGATAACTGAGCGGAGCTTGATGATTTTGCATTGGACCATTAACATTCATATTCGAATTAATTTGATAATTTGTGTTTGATCCAGCCATATCATTTGGCATACCATTACTCATGAATGGCAAATCTTTAGATGTGCGACTACTAGAACTGGAACTATGAATGAAAAAAAAATTATTTATAAAATAAATATTTGAATTTTACGAAAAGATGATACCATGGAAAATGATTTTTGTGAAAATACGAAAAATTAATTCTTATTTTGTAGAATCATTGGTCTCATTTTGGCTCTAGGTCTTTTTTTATAAATTTTATTATTAGGTTTTAATTATTTCCCAATATTTCGAAAAAAATCGTTTATTTGCCTCCACGTAAATTCCAAAATAAAAATATAAAAATTTCCCCTGATCACCAAAATAAAAACCAGACAAACCATTTTTGTACACATAGAAAAATGTTGTGATAGGAACTACTGGGTTTATAGAAAACTCTACTATATTTATCGAACTAACCAAAAACCTTATGTTTTTTAAATTTTTCACTAAGCTTATATTAAAAAATATGTGTATATGTTATCGGCCAAACTAGTTTTTAGGATAAACTAGTTTTTCGTAGGCCAAACTAGTTCATCCTTCAATATGTTCACGCTTTGGCCTAGGAAAAACGATATCCTTCAATGTGTCCACGCTTCGGATAAACTAGTTTGGCCTAGGAAAAACTAGTTTAACTTTAAAACTAGTTGGACCGTTAACATATGTATGGTAATTTCCACGTCAAGTAAGAACAGAAAAACTTTTTTCTTTTCCCTCGAAACTTTCAGGATATGTTTTAGAAGTAAATATTATAGGTCTTCAAAGTTTTTCTTTCTCCGAGTACTCATATTTTGAAATTATGTAGTGAAAAATTAGATTTTCGCCAAACGTCTATTTTTCAATTGCAGACTGCGCTTAAATATTGTTATTATAAGGAAATACATAATTGATTCGGGATCGAAAAAGAAAGTAGGCATGAAAGAAAAAATAATATTAAATGACTTTCAAAAACAAAGGTAAGCAAACAGAAAAAAAAAATGTTGCTTTGCTTTGCTTTACTTTTTGCTGGGTTTTTAATAGATATATGCGACTTTAAAATTCGGCTTAAAGTCACTGATGAGTCAGTCCGCTTAGTAACGGTGTATCCAGTTTATCTTTGTAATGTAATTTTTTTGGTGTTATCACACACAGTACTAAACAGGAAGCTCAGTAAAATAATTATAATTATCTGTTCCGATATATATAGATTACCAACCAAAGAATTTTTTAGGATAGACTAATTTTTTCTAGGCCAAGCTAGTTCATCCGAAGCGTGTTAGTATGAACCAGCTAAGCCTAGGAAAATTTTAGAAAATATAATAATTGATTATAAAAATAAATTATTAGTAAATAAATAAATTTTTTAAAATACAAATTTTAGTAACAATGTATTTTGATGCAATATTTTCTATAATAATCTCTCAAAAATGGAATTTAATTTAAATTGTTGCTTGCAAAAAAGAAAAAAAAGTTTTTTCTTGAGGTCAGGGTGGTCGCTTTTGACCCGGCCAAGTAAGCCTGGGGCCGTGTGCGAATTGAAAAATTTGGGAAAAACCCGCTAATTGGAGGATTTTTGTTACACTTTGTACTTAAATAAAAAAAAAAAAAATAAATGTCATTAAATTTTATACTGCAAGAAAAAATTTGATTTTTTGGATTATTAACTAATTATTTCTTAATATTGTTGACCAAAAAAAGTTTTTCCGACACAAAAATTTAATTTTTTTCACATTTCATAAAAAAAGTCATCAACGTTTCGCCAAAAAAGTTGATTTTTTCCACGAAGCCTTTCACCATTTTGAGAAAAATTGAAAAGTTGCAAATTCTTTCTTTTCAACTTGGCAACCCTACTTGAGGTGGTCCCCTCTTTGTCAAGCTCTAATTCAGAGAGTTTGCGCGCTTAAACACCAAAAATTTGATGTGATTTCCTGCTTAGACAGGAAATCGATTTTTAAAAATTTAAAAAAAGTTCAAGTTCTCTTTTTTGCAAAATGTATAGCTTTCAAAACTATTCATTTCCAGATATTTTATATTTTGAAAATAACGATGTAATTTCTTCAAAAGTTTAAAAATTGGATATGGGCATTTCCACGAAAACGGAAGTTTTTGTCCCGTGCGACACCTTGGTTTTTTGCAATTATCTTGCAAACGAAAAATTGCCCAAATTCAACCTTAGCACCAATTATAAAGCTAATTAGGAGCTATAAGTTAAACCTATTGTCAAATAAAAATCCGTTTTATTTTGACTTTTTTTTTACTTCAAATGTGTTCGACGGTCTTACGGGACCCATAGCAATGCCCATATAACAAATATATGTTTCATATAGAGCAATCATATTATTATTTCAGTCAAATATAATTTGTTATATTCAAAGAAATCGTTTTCTCAGTGTAGTAAAAATATTTCGGCATATACTGCAAAGCATGGTGTAAGGACTGTTTTTTTTCAAAGTGTTGAAAATTTACTCTCTCAGACCTCTAAAATTCTCTCAGTTACTAATCAGGTCAATGTACAATTTCCAAAAACGAAATTTGATTTAAAAACAAGAAATATAGACAAACAATAGAACTTGTTGTTGTTCAGCCGCTTCAAATCATGCACGAATTTACCAGGAGCCAAAGCAAATTTCACCAATTGCCAATTTAACTTGATCCAAGAATCATTGAATTGATTGACTTGTAAATTAACAATTCTATCGACTTTTGCTAATGACTGTCAGTTATATTAAAAATATTTTAAATTATAATGTTTGTAGTATTTTTTATCAAATATACCTTAAAACATAATCCTCTAAAAATTGCGACCACACCAAACCCGATGAAGCTGTGATAAGTTGATGTGCCTCGATCAATGATTCATTCGCATACTTGGGAACTTCATTTCCAAGTTTTGCATTGCATAACACTACATTGGCCAAGTTCAAAACGATTACCGCACACAAAACTGAATATGGTTTAATTTTCATACCATTTTGAAGACGACTCATTATAACTGAAAATTTGTTTTTATTTGTTTTACTTTGAGCTTTCGTTTTCATTGCCCTATATAGTAAGTGCGGGTACGGGCACACATTCGATAATTTTTTTATTTTTATATGTTATTTTATTATTATAATTATTGAATTTTTATAAATATAAATTTTAATACTTTTTGCAAAAATATTTTTTGAACACAAGATACTTTATCCCGGTCTCGACTTGTGTATTCGAACGATTTTAAACTGCGTCTGCGCACAGTCTACATGATGAAGACTAAATTTTGCCGTTGAATTAAAAATTTGAACATCATGTTTTTTATTGTCTATACCGCCTTACACATGCATGTACTTATGTATATTAGGGTGGTTTTTTAAATTTTTATTCTCAAACCTAAATGACTACTTTTAAATATACAATCATTCAAGCTCATTCATAAGAAAATTTCCAAATTCATTCAAGGTCGATGGATTTTTCTATTTAAAATTGTATTGGAGCATCAACCTTTTGCTTAAACTGAAGAAAACAATCGAATTTCTAGATATAAGGCTTTGTATAGTTTTTAAGATAACTTGTTGCCAGGGCTACCAATTCTTGCAGAAGTAACTTCTGGCCATCTCTCGACAACTTATATTTCCTAAAAACGTATAAAAAAATATAATATTACGTAACTATAAGAATAAAAATAAATATATAATAGGTGTTGAATTCCCAGCTATTTCAGAGATTTCTTGAGTTCCAATCAGGCCCCCAACTTTTCGAAAGTGTTGTAAAACAAATTGTTGAACTAAAATATTTTAAAAGTTACAAGTATTCAAAATCAACTTTTTGTCACAGACAAAAATTAATTGTTTAATGTGGACAAACGGTGGATCGAATTGGGAAATTCAATTACTTAAAAAAACTTCAGAAACAAAAGTGTCAAAGGATATTCAAATGTAACCATACACATAAGCGCACTTGTAGCAGATATTGTTTTGCTCCACATTATGAGTCATGCACTCATTATGTATATATGTTACCGGCCAAACTAGTTTTTAGGATAAACTAGTTTTTCCTACGCCAAACTAGTCATCCAAAGCGTGTTAATATGAATCAGTTTAGCCTAGGAAAATTTTAGTATATTAGGGGAAGTTTGCGGTTTTCGGCCGCGAATCAGGATTTACATCCTCCAATATGTTCAATTCCGGCTTCGCGGTAGCCTTTGGCCACGGCTAACTATATTATATCCAACATCGGCGTGTTAGCGAAGCCTCTGTTGGACAGAGTATTGCGAACCGCGGCCGAAGGTCGCCACGAAGCCGGTATTGGACATACATATAAGAGGATGTAAACAATGAGCCCTAACGCTAACATACTAAAATTTCAGGTAAATAGGAAGTGAGACTGATGAAGTAAACAAATACCATAAATTTTCCAAGGCTAAACTGGTTCATCCTAACATGCTTCGGATGAACTAGTTTGGCCTAGGAAAAACTGGTTTATCCTAAAAACTAATTTGACCGGTAACATATGTATGCAAAGTAACACCTTCTTCATAATTGAACCTATATATATTGGAAACGATCGATCTCACACATTTGATTCTAAGTAATTTTTTTTAAGAGTTTCCTTTGCTTATTTTAAGTATTTTTTTTTTTTCAATAAGATATACCATTTCACCACATAAGTCAATTAACACCATATGTACATATGTGCCAAGAAATTGAGTTTGTAGACCTGTAACCTTGAAAACATATTAGTTAGAGCAACTTCTCGAGTTACACTTTTAAAGAACAATAAATTATTTTTAAAATGATACAAATCGTATCTAAAAATTCGGCTCTTTTTTGTTGACTCTAAGCAAAAGTGATGATGTTACATTTTTTATGAAAAATCTTCACCGACCATGCATGGGTGACCTATTAAAATTTGAGTTCAGAAATATTGAATTTCCCTATGCTTAAATACTACTATATTATAATGCAAACTTAAACTTTTTTCGAAAAAAAACCACCCTAATCTACAAACTTATGTACATATGTCGGTTGTGTCTGATGTATGTGTCGGTGTTTGATGACGTCGGCGACATTGTTAGTGGGGATTGTTTACAATAAATGATGGTAAGAAATGCGAAATGTAACTTTCTCTATTATTCATTTCGCTTTTAACTCAAAACTGGTATAAACTCTTCAATTATGGCCCTATTTTATTAACTTATAACAAATTTTTAAACATATTTTATGACATAGCACGTATGAAATATATAGACGTGAAATGCGTCTAGTCCATATTAAAAAAAATTTGAACATGAAACTTTGAAACTTTTTAATTATATACTATATATTTTCATAAAATATGAATACTTAGCTCTAAAAAATAATAAAAAAATAAGTATGCAATTACATTCTTTAGCACAAATATATTGTTTTAAAAAAGAAATTAAAATCAGTTCAGTATATTATGCGGTTTGGCGTTACAAACCATTTCCATGAATGCAAATTTTTATAAATAGTTAGATATTTCCGCACCGCGTATAGTAACATGAATAGTTTCCTTTGTTTATTTTTTCAAAGTTTTTTTTTTATTCATATGGCCCACCTGCTGTTTCTGTATCAACCCAACGGGAAATCTGAAAGCAGTTTCCAAGCGGAGAGTGACAGATGTGCTTCTCCGGAAGCATTTATCTCGAAATTTTTTTAAATTAAAAAAAAAAACATTTTTTTGATCCGCATCCTCTGGGGTTTGAACCTAGGCATTCCCAGTTGTTACATGCTCATTAATAGCTCAGTTGGTTAAAATTAAGTTTTTTTTTTCAGTACTAAGCTGCCTTGAATATAGTATCTATCGCATTTTTTATATGCTTCCAAAAATGTGCTACTTCTCAACATCGAACATATGTGCATACAGAGATGTGCATCCTCGCAATGACATCCTATGTTAAAAAAGATAGGCAGTGAGAAGTGCGTTGGAAGCAGTTTCCTGCTTTCCTTGAAGCACATCCGCAGCGCTTTGTACGCGATTTTTTCTTGTGTGGGAGGTGAAGGCACGCCTAGTGCTTGCTTGTCTCCTTAAGCGTTTCTGTGCCAAGTTTACTCAGTCAAAGGCTTAGGTTTGATTTATCAAATATATAAAAAATCTTCATCTCTGCTTAGCTTTATTAGAAGGTGGGGGAAAAAAAATTTAATAGGCATAAGGTCCTCATTTATGGTATGTGAGTCAAAGACATTAGCTTTTCGGAAGATGAACTCAAGCTTAGATTAAAAACTAGTTGCAGTTAAATTCGTAGCTCAGTGGTTCTTTGTCTTTTTATTTTTGTGTTGTCCGAGCCCTAAGCAAGCAAGCAAGGTAAATTTTTTCTAACATTTGTGTCTTGGACTTTGTGAACATATCGGTGATTGTCAAATAAAGTGCAAAAAGTTGTGTACAGTTTATTGCGTACGCAGAACGGAATTAATTTTAAAGTTTTTAAAAATATTTTACGACAGCATGACCCTTGGAAATTAATATAGTGAAATGTGGTTAAACATCACTAGTGTGGTTCAGTCTCCATTTTCAACAAAATTTACCATACCACGGTACACTAACTTTTCTTATGGCTTTGTTAACTTCTTTAAATAAAACAAGTAAGAAACACAATTTTTTATGCCAGAATTGTAAAATAGTACCTTATTATAATGGCTTAAAAAAGACACGGTAACCATTTTGTGGGCAATTGTAAAGTCACACAAACCTACTGTCCATAGTTAAATGACAAGCCATTTCAATTTAAATTTCTTTAGAAGCTTTGAGATAATGATGTAAACAAGAAATGGGGATTTCTTTATATTGGTGACGAACGTCTTAAATAACTTCATTGGCATGGGTAGATAAAATATTTATAAGGTTTTAAAAAATTTACTGATGTCAAATCGATAATATCCAATTCAAACCAATTGTAGAAAATTGGATATTTCAAAGCCTGAAATAAAGACATCGATATCTATCCCGGGTGATTTCATTCCAATTTTGTAAACTGAGTGATTTGATGTCGGCAATCGCCTGCCCGAGTAGGAATTTTCATCCGGATCGCATACGACATGCCTTATTGCAGATCCGATCAAGACTTGGATAAATGAATCAGGCCCGAATTTGGGTAATCGAATCAGGCTTGAATAGGTTTGTTAGCGCATGAAGCCAGCTCAAGTAGAAATCGCAAGGATCGCATACGGTTGGCTCTATTAGAGATCCGAATCGGATCAGGCCCGGATATGTTTGGTAACGCATGGAGCCAGGCTAACCGAATCAGGCAAACCTGATATGATATTGATCAGTGTGCCTGATGCGGCACTGATAAGACCGAGCAATAATTTTAGTCCGCATCGTGTACGATTGGCATTATTACAGATCCAATTTGAACTTGGATAATTGAATCAGACCCTGCCTTGGGTAATCGGTTCAGGTCCGGATAGGCTTGGTTACTCATGGAGCCAACCTTAGTAGAAATTTTCGACCAGATAGCATACGGTTGGCTCTATTAGACATCCGATTCGAACTGGAGTAATCGGATCAGGACCGGATAGGTTTGGTAACGCATTTAGCCAGACTAACCGGACCGGGTAGACTTAAGATGGCACTGATCAATGTGCCTGATGCAACACTGATAAGCATGCATGATGCGGCACTGTCCACTGTGCCTGATGCGGCACACTTCTCTATTGCTGCTTATTAATTGAACTTATTGTTAATTAAATTTAAATTAAATTTAAATTTTTTAACCTGTCACCGATCAGAATTGAATCCAGATCGCTCTGTACCATGCCACTGTTTAAAGATACCCAATTGAACTACTCTTATTATTTTTCTGATTTTTCATTTTATATAATTGCCAATTGATAATTCAAAAAAAAAATTTACAGGGTCTACATCTTTAAATTCAACCACACCTTCACCTGATCTGACTAGCCTTCAGTGTCCTTAATTTGGCTAGGCTGATCAGGATTGTATAGGATTGTATAGGATTTTATAGGCTTTCCATAAAAAGGAGTAAATAAGGCTTGCAAGCTCCGGTCCTTACTAGGATTGTCAAGGTCCATTTATGATTTGGAGTCTCGAACTCATAAATTTTGATAGTCACAACTACAACCATTTTATGATCTCCATCAATGTGACGTTGGTGGAAAGAACGTTGCACTGCTCGAATTGTGCCGAGAAGCATTGGAGTGAAAGCCTTAGGATAGTAAGAAATGTGTCCGTCCTAAATCATCTTGGAAGCAATCGCTGTAACACGAAATTGATAATTCGGGATTATCTTTGAAGTTTACAGTTACAGGATTTTGTAAAGCTCCAGCAGCAGTAAAGGACACAAAAAGAGATTTATTTATTTTTGTACCACATTTGAAATTAATAAAAACTATTTGTTTGTTGTTTAGTTTTTTTTCTTTCAGTGTATTATTATATAATATAATTATAATGATTTTACTCTTCGTTCAAATAAAAAGTTCTATAAAATAAATAAATAAATAATAAAAATATTTGATCGTTTAATCATAGTATTTTATTTCAATATACGCGCGCTGAAGCAGTCACATTTTGGTTCCATGGTAAGCAGCTCAGATGCGAATAATTTTTTAAAAGCATTTTTTCTTTTGTTTTGTAAATAAAAAAAAATTAATTTTGGTGTTAAGAATTTTTCTTTTAGGTTAACTGGTCCGTTGTTCGATGGAAAATGGTGAAAATACAAATTAATAACCAGCCAATTCGGCGAATGTGGAGTCCATTTCGTCGGCAAGAGACTTGTACCTGTCCTTGTTGATGCCCAATTCGTCTGTTGTGGAAGCGAAAAAATAAGAGAAAAAGTACATATTATTACTTGTTCAACATATGCTGTTTAGTGAAATAAATACATTAAAATAAAAACAAAAATAAAAACAGTATATGTTTTTTTTTAGTGCAGTGTGAACAACACTTTTATTTGAAGTACACGTGGAAAAAGATAAATTTATAAATTAATAAAAAATAAAGTTATGGTATTGATAATTTTGCTGCGTTAGGTTAGTAAGACAAGAGCAAGGTTAAAATGTAGCGAGCATAATTAATTTATCAAAATGTAGCCTACAAGAAAGTTTCCACATATTAGAAAGAATAATATACGTGTATTTAAAAGAATAACCATGAATAACACAGGTCAACAAGGGTCAAGAAGCAGACACACCTTCGAAAAATCCAGTAAAAATGTTTTTAACAATCAGAATTTTACCTCGAAGTTTCTGCTTCTTGAGATCATATTTATAAAAAAAAATCTAGAAAATCGACGATAAAATAATTTCATTGGGTTTTCCTTACAAATTTGTGATTAGTAGTTTAGTTTTGTTTGTGTCCCATGTCAAACTTTTATTGCAATTGGGAGTTTAAGGTGTTCTGAAGGTTTCATATTTCATTAACGACATTTCTACTTAACAGACCATATTAAGGGAATTGATCATTATGGACTGTCGAAACTGTTGGGCTCGATACTACTCCCTTGAAAGGACACAGCAATTTATGTACTACATATTCATGTTATAATTTTCTGTGAAAAATATTCAATCATTAGTTCTATATTAGAGGCCCTACAATTAAGAATATATATTCTTAGGATCATATACCTTAAATCGAGGGTCTTAATTTTTTTGCAATGATATATTGTACAATTCGTTGGGAAATATTAAAATCTATGTCGATATGACAATATTTGAAGAATATTCAGACCTAAAACGACCCATTAACGTTCTATATGTACAACTTTCGTAACAATTTGTTTGTTATCGAAAATTCTTTGAAAAAATATCAAAAAAGAAAAACTGCTATTTATTTATGAATGTAATTTCTCAGAAATCAAATTAGTTGTCTTATATACGAATGTATTATGTATCTATCTATTTTAATAGAATTTTTTGGTTGCATAATGCTGTAAATTAAAAAAAATTATGATACAAAAAAAGTGGAACTAGGGGCTTTTACATGCCACGTACATTTGAATTAAGGGGTTATTCTGGTTTTTTAAATTTATAAACTTTTTTTTTTTCAACTAGTTTTGATACCACTATTCAAGCTATTTGTTTGCTAGATAGCTAAGAAATCTAAGTACTGTAAACTCTATTATTATTATTTTGCTTTTAGAAACTTGCATTTTTTTCTCTTGCAAATGTACGCCATTTTAATACTCCGTGACCAAGTTTTTAGCCAAAGGTCATTGTTATGACATGCCGTTGGCTTTTTTGTTTCAGATGTTTCACATATCGTTAGATACGTCGTAAACCATATC
This sequence comes from Tricholauxania praeusta, assembly GCA_949775025.1. Lineage (NCBI taxonomy): Eukaryota > Metazoa > Arthropoda > Insecta > Diptera > Lauxaniidae > Tricholauxania > Tricholauxania praeusta. Next base: position 141,416,355 of record OX459029.1, read on the forward strand.
TATACTGTTTATATAAAATTGCTGATGTGGAATTGTTTTGTAACGCTTTGGCGCAAAATATACTGAGCTGATTTTAATAATTTATTTTTTAAAATAACATATTTGTGCTAAAGAAGGTTATTGCGTACTTATTTTTTTGAGTTAAATATCCTTTTTTTAGGATTAAATTTTTGCAAGACCTCACACAAAAATGTTTTGGAGAAGAGTAATTTCATTATGAAATAACGGCACGTGCGGAAAGTTGCTAAATGCCGAATAATGTTAAAATGCCGATAAATGTCAAAAAGATAATATTTGCCGGAAATTGTAGCATGGTGCGAATAGGTCGATAAGTATCAAATTTTTAAGAAGAATATTGAAAAATTTTAAATAACATAGGAGAAGCCGATAGATACATGTTATGTACATATATCGAGGATTTTTTTTAAGTTGTGGCAATATATTTTAATATTTAAAGAAGAATCCGAGTTGGTATTTAATAAAACAGCTGAGTAAAAAAAAAAAACTTTAAAGGTATGTAGTATTTTCACCTAAAAACCAGAACAACCTCTTAAGTCTAACATTAAAAAAACTGAAATTTAACATATATAATTAATAATAATTTATAATAGGTTTATAAGAGCTCATAGCAAGAAACTTCCCACTATAAACGTGCTATAAATCTAAAGATCATAAATTATGTTTAATTCTGAATATTTACAAAAACAATGTAAAATCACCTTTTGTCCAAATAGTCTCATGACTAACTATAAAGATGATTTTCGCTCTATTTATATACACTATGTATAGAATATTTAATTTAATATTAAATATTCGTCTTTTTTGTTCATTTTTACAGTGTATTGCTAATTTGCTTTTATTTTTGTGTGCGTGCATGAGTGTGATATTTAGCTTAATGGTATGGTGCACACAGTAAAAAAAACTTGTTACGTATGAAATGATTTTTTTTTTCATTTTCCAAAAACAACAAATTTCTATAAAGTTTATTTACAAAATACTAAAAACGGTAGCAATGCGACAAGGCAGGCGTATCGTATTTAAAGTAATTTGTGTAAATGATATTGTCATGAGAAAAAATTTGTGCTACGGCAACAATATCTCATGCGATTGAATATCTTGAAACTGTTTGATGATAATATAGTACATATATCGTTTAAAATATATCGCAGAATTCTGTATGTTTTGTGGTAGTCAACATAAATAAAAAGTGAAAATATGTAGGTGGTATGTGCTTTTGTAATGATTTGGTAGTTTAAGTTTGTTCTTGTTATTTTTTTTTTCTTTATTTTTTTTTTTAATATTTTGCTTTGCATTTGTAAAATTAATATCCTGTAAGTTCAGCAAATGTTGAGTCCAAATCATCGCAGATTGCTTTGTATTTTTCTTTCTCATTGAAGAGCCGGTCTGCAAAAAGCATTATTTTTCAGTATTAACAAGAAGCATAGCAATTATATACATATCTACTATATACATATTAGAAACTATTTAACTTTTTTATAAAAATTCTACATTAGATGAATGTTCAAAATTTTAAATATAAACGCCTAAATACAATTTCGTTGTATAGCCTCATCAATAGTTAGCTTTTGCTCTGCAAAGTTTAGGGAATGTTTTTTTACTGACGTTTCTGACGTATTTATTGGGAGTTTTCGACCTTTAAACGTTGAAAAAAATTCTGACGTTGTAATCATTTTGCAAATATTTGGTAAAGAATATTAAGTGATACGTCATGTTTAAATCCACAAGAAAAGAAAAAACATTCCACGACCTTCTGCAAGGTAAGGTCTATTAATTGCTCTTTTTAAAAGACTAGTAATCGTTTCGTTCTTAAAACGATTACAAAATATTAAATCAGTCTATCTGAAAATTCGTAAAACAGTTAAAAATATAAATTATTTTTTTGTTGATTAATTCGGTCAAACAATAATTTTAAACAGGAGTGAGTTAGGTCACGCTGTGAAGACATTTACAGATTTTTTACGATGCTAAATCATCCGTGGACACTTCATCAAATTTGAGTACGTATGACGAAACCCAAAATGAAATAGCTCCCAAATCGTAATCAAGTTGAGCGTTTTCTTTGACTATCGAGATCTTGTCCATTCGGAATTCATTCCAAAGTAAAATTGTCTATAAGGCGTTTGAGGGAGAATATTTGCTGCTAAAGGCAACATTTTGAAACAAGCAATTAAACGATTGTCTCCCATCTCATAATTTATCTAAGACATTCTTTCATATCGTTGTAAACAATTGCTTAACGAATATTAAGTAGTCAATAGTAGTATTCACAACGACCTGGTTAATTCGTTACTTTTGTATGTGCATTTTGTTTTTGTTGTCGGACTAACGAGTAAAAAAGTAACTAGTTGACATGCCTGATAGTTTTCTGTTTAGTGACGAGACGTAACGAGTAAATTCAAGTACACTAGAGCTCCGATTTGCGTCGATCCTATTTGCGTCGTTTCGATTTGCTACATACGATTGGTTTTTTCACTGAAAACCACGTGTGAAGAATTTTTCAATTTGCGTGAAAACGGGGAATTCCCATTTTAATCTGTAAGGTACGAGTAAGTTATTCTAAGCATAGTTGCGTGTTAGGAAGTAAGAATTTAGCTCTCAATAAGAAGTGATGTGGTTCCATAAAATAACAGAAAAAAAGTGATTCGATTTGCGTCGCATTAATCCTTTCCCTATTAACGGCGCAAATCGGGGCTCTAGTGTATATTATAAGCGTACGTAACTGATCGAAAGTGAACGTAACATTTTGACGAGACATACTATTCCGTAGGAACCGAACTTCAAAACATCACTACTCGTCATAGCAGCTGTTTCGAATCGTTGCCTAGACGCTACAGACGTAACGAGCGCAAACGTGCGTTTAGTTGCTATCGTGTCATCAAGTCTATTTTGGCTTTAGTTGTTAACATAGCGGTCAGCTGTTCAAATATTATTTTTCATTTCAGTTCGTTGCCACAAAAAATCACAAAATCAGCTGTTACTACCAAGTTAACGAAACAAAGCAAGAGAGTTTTCACAGATAAATGCTCTACCGAATTACCAACTAACGAATTATAAAACTAACTAGACTAGTGTGAATACCACTAATGCTATTTTTAAAATGATCCATTTTACGAATTTTAAGTAACATACTAAGTAGTGCACAAACTGGATATTTGCAATATTCAATTTGCAACGGTTTCATACCAATTTAAAACCGCTTTAAGCCTTAAAGTTCAGCTAGCCACTTTATGTACTAAGGCGTCTTTAGTTGATTGTTGCATTTTGAGTCTTTTATTCACGAATACTAACTCCTCTTTATGTATCACGATTCGTCTCGTTTCGTTTCTAATTTTCAAGACAGAAAATATGCTAGCATATATTTGTAGTTAATCGTTCATTAAGCACAGGCTGGATATTTTTATTTTCATTTAAAATATAATAGCATATTTTTAGGCTTGATAATAAGAGACGAAGCGAGAGGAATCATGATACATAAAAGGGCGCTAACTATTGAAATATATAAACGTTTAATAAAAATTTGAATTTCGATTATATGACCTTGAAACCGACTTTCTAGGTCTCAACCCCGTATATTTTGCTTCACCATTATTATTTAACGCGATTCAGTTAGTAAAGCAAGCAATATTTTTTTTAGGGTTTATGCGCTTAATTTTATATCGCATAAAACTTTGCATTACTATAAGTACTTTCTTAAATAACTTTCATATTACAATTTTTTACATTATAACCATTATAAAAAGTTACACTCTAAATATATATGTACATATGTTACCGGCCAAACTAGTTTTAGGCCAAACTAGTTACCGTTAAGCCTAAAGGTATGCCATGAAATTTTAATGCAAAAGCACTGTGGCTAGTGAAAACTAAGTCAGTAGCGAAGTAACACAATAAAAGTTATCAATTTTATTGAATACTTGCAAGTGGTCAGTGAGAGTAATTGGGCGCGGCTCAGGATTTACATCCACCAATATGTCCGTCACCGGCATATAACATGTGCAACTCCGGCTTCGCTATCCACAGTGCTTTTGTATTAAAATCAAATTGCATACTTTTAGACATTCAAATTAAATAGTTTGGCCTAGGAAAAACTATTTTATCCTAAAAACTAGTTTGGTCGGTAACATATACATACATATATTTTACAGCATAGCTTTGTAAGGTTTGAATTGCACTATTATTACTCTGAACAAAATTACCTTCTAGCCTGTCTACTTCCTTCTGGAGACGCTTAACATGCTTCTCAGCGTGTTCAGCGCGTTGTTCAGCTTCCTTCAATTTGACGGACAGTGTCTTCATTTCACGCTTGAATTCCTCAACACGTTGATTGGCCTTCTCTTCGGATACTTCCAAAGATTTCAATGAGTTACCGACGACCTAAAATAATCAAGTGAACAAAAATTACTTATTCGGAAGCTGACAGAGCATTAAAGTCAAAAAATATGAAAGTATTTTATTTTGGAGCTCAATGCTTTGGAAATACATCCAGCACTTTTCCGAAAGAGAATGGAAAATATACACATGTATATAAATACAAAAACTATATTTAATTTACATTTCAATTACCTTCAATTCTTCTTCAAGTTCCATGATCTTTGCTTCACCGGACCTGACACGATCTTCAGCCACTTCCAATTCATCTTCAACGAAGGCCAACTTGCGTGATACTTCATCAGATTTGGTATCAGCATCTTCAGCCAACATACGGGCTTCCTTCAATTGAGCGGTCAACTGATCCATACGTTCTTCATCTTGATGTGAACGGTTCTCCAATACCTTGCACATACTATATAAATATGGAAGAAAAATATTTTTTTAAAAACAAAGTTCTTCAAATTTCATATCTCGATCTTGCACTTAAAACGCTTTCGGAACAAACTTTAATTGGTTCGTTCCTTAAAATCGTTTTCATCATTTCAACTCACCGGTTGTTCTCGTCAGCAGCTTGTGTGGCTTCCAACAATTTTTGATGTGCGGTGGTTGAGCGTTCCTCAGACTTTTCTAAATCTTCTTCAATCTGTTGTACCTTACGATTCAAAGTGGCTACTTCAGATTCGGTAGAGGTCAACAATTTCTCCTTTTCCTCCAGCTCTTGATTGGCCTTCTCCAAAGCTTCCTTTGATGTGACCAAATCAACATCGACTTGTACCAACTTCTTTTCTAAGTCACGGACTTCCTCATTGAGCTTGTCAGCACGTGAGTTGGCATCCTTAGCTTGATTTTCACAGGTATCAGCCTTATCCATGGCATTATCCTTTTCAAGCTTCATCGCTTGCATCTTCTTCTTGATGGCATCCATGGTGTATGTGTTTTGTTTCTTTTACTTACAAAGGAAAATGAAAAATTGAAGAAAAATTCTGTAAAGAAATGAAGAAGATATAGATAAATTAGTTATGAAAGCGATATTTTCAAGGATATTTGATACACAAAGTCGTGGAAATAGTAACACCAAATGATAGCAAATTTTGTACATCTATTTATGTAAACCTATCGAGAAGTTTAGCACGCCAACTTCCACTCAGTACTAGATATGTATTGAGCACAAAAAGGTATTGTGTTTTAGAAGATTATAACATGATTAAAGAGGTATACAAAAGGATTTTGTGATGTAAAAACAAGTGAATTTTCTTTTTTTATCATGGCACGATCGCCCAGTGGCTTTTAGTGATGTGATGAATTTTTGCTTATCACATTAAACTTGGTGAAATTATTTAAGGGGCCCCTAGGTGCCTGAATTTTTTGAGCTCAAAAAATATTTCACGTTGCTCAGTTGTTGAAAATTAAAAAATTTATTAAATTCGCAAAATTCATTGTTAGCATAGCATTGGAGACTTAATACTCGAAAACCTCGCTTTGTTCCCGCTGTACTTGAATTTGATTACTCAAAAAAAAAGGGTATTTGGTGGAGCACTCCATCTTGTTCCTCGCAGCATAAAATATCACGAGAAGTTTTAAGTCTCAATGAGAAAAATCATTTTTGTTTGGGAGATAAAATGTTAAAAATTAGTAATAGATTGAGATAACAAATATTTTTGTAAAAGCTTTTTTTTTATGGGTGTGTCACAGCCCAAATGTTGAACGCAAGTATATACTCGCATACGGAATTTGGTGAGGAAGCAGAACGCACGCGTACGTGGTACCTTTTTGCACAAAAAAGGGTAGGGTTTATTGAAGGTATCACGCGACCACGTTAATTTTGTGTATGGTAAGTCATTGAGGTGACTTGATTCAGGCGTGTATACAGACTCATGATTTCACTTCTTCTCAGTTATTTTATAGAATACTTGCATTCTAGGGGTGGGTCATATCGTTGATTTTGATTCTTAATATCACAAATTCAACAGTTTTCTTGATATATAGTTCAACTGCTGGATTTTATGGGAGGTACAACGTCAATGAATGTAATCTCGTTCATTTTAAGTTCAACGAAAGTTAATATCAACCAAAATTAACCGAAAGCTCACCACCGAATTTTTTAAATAAAAGCTTATGTGCGTGTGCGGAAACACGCCCCTTTATGAGATCATACCAATTTTTTTTGTCCCTTAGTGCATTTGTCACGTCAACTTATGCAATATCTGCTGCTTTGACGCCAGCCACAACAGTGTTATATCCATTAAAGTCTTCGAGATATTAAGAATTCAAATTTGAACCTTGGGGTCAACTTTTTTATTACTTGTTATTTAGTATCTCCACTAGTTTCATGAAATCATTTGCACATAAAAAATTTATAAAAGGGGATGATAATCTTTTCCATCAGGACTTGAAACTTTTTAAAGCTTTAGATTACGAGCAACAAGTTGGTGTACTCCGTTTTCGTTCACAATAGTTATCGCATTTTAACTTGCTTTCAGCCCGCCGTGTAGATGAGCTAATCTTTCGAAAAATTTTAAACGATCAAATTATTTAATTTGGAAATTTTTTTTTACGACGTCACAAAAAAAAACGATGACCAATTCTATAAAATATGTGAACTTGTTTAAAAGCTTTTTTAACATAATCAAAATAGTATACATACATACTTATGTACGTCTGTATGTATTTAGTTCAATATCTACTTGTCTATACAAATTATTTTTAGGCCAAGTTAAAATGTTTTTAAAGTAAAATTCTATGACTGCTTGTTTTACACTTTGTGTATGATACCTATAGCGAATTTCATAAGCTTAGTAAAAATAAAATAAGATCATAGTGGGCGGTGATGGTATGTTAATTTTTCTCACAAGGATAAATATCTACAGCTACAAAAGAAAGCTTTTTCTCTTTCTCTTGTTCTTATATCGATAAATATCTACAAATATTTAGAGATTCAAAGAAAAGAGAAAGAGAAAAAGCTCTAAAGCTCGTTTTTGTGTAGGAGGAACATATTTAACGAAGAAAGCTTTTAAAATATTTTTTCGTATGGAATCTTTGACAGAAAAAAAAAATCTTTAACTTTCGGCAGGTGTTGAAACATTGTTTATATTGCTATTTTCTCGCAGCGTGATGTGTGATAGTGTGCAAAATTTTGTACATTTTTATGCATGTGTGTGTGTGTGTGTGTCTATGCATATTCATATGTGTATATTCATATATGTATGTATAAAAATGTACGCATACATTGGCATAATATATATATATTTGTATGCCCACCTATATTTATGAGCGATTTAGTTACAAGATTCCTTATAAGCGTATTTGCGCGTACTGAGCTGTTCAAAAAAAAATATATATATTTCAAACTTTTCGCTTTTATTGGGATATTTTTTCCAAGTTGCGTAATATTTTTACAAGGGATTCAAAACCTCAACAAATTAAATATCCCTTGATGTCTCAGAATGCACTTCAATTTCGCTCAGTTGAAAAATAAATTATTTAAGTTTCTATTTTTTTTTTTAATGTTTTGGGACAGTGTCGAGCACCCAAATTTATTTTTTGCTAATGTACTCAACTGGGTCAATAGCTGATCAAAAGCAAAAGTAGCTTTTATGAATATGTTCCCCGGAAAATTATTAAATTTCCACACTCTAACTAAGACTTAAGGCAATGAAAACTCTTTAAAGTTTGTTAAAATATGCTGTCCATGGCTGAATTCATTCAAACATTCTGTAGAGCCAAAAATTATTTTAATGGAAGCCATTTTCTTTAAAATAATTACAATTACAAAAGCTTTTATCATAATATTCAAAAAAACTTCACTGAAGTTCAAGTTAAATAGCTAAGAAGGCTATAATAGCTGTAGTAGCTAAACTCTATTATTATTAAGCTAACAATGATTAGCGATTTCGTATAACATTCCAGTAATTTTTGGCTACCCATGATAAATTTCTGACCGTGTCCGAGTGCAGTCAGTATCTATAAAAAACTTTGTTGATGAGAGCTTTCACTTTGTAGTAGGTACAAGGCACAAAATATATTTTAACGAAAATAATATTTTCCATTATCGTCGTATGGCATATAGCTTGAAATAATTTGTTTGAAGCCATTTTTTGAATTTATAAAATTTAAAAAAAATTTTTCTTTTTAATTTCAACATTTTTTAGGCACACACACACCCACGTTTTTTAGTACACATTTCATTATTTCTTTTTTAAATTTTTTTTTAAATTTATTTTTTAATTATTTATTCTAATTAAAAATTTTTTTCTTTTAAACATTTTTTCAAGCTTTTGTTTTTTTTTAAGCCAAAACCGATTTTTGTATTATATTTCTTTGCTGGAATTTTTTATGCATATTTTTTTTTAACATTTATATCCTTATTGTTTCTTTAACCAACCTTAGCGTTCCAAACACACTATACGCTGGCAAAACCCCGAGAACACTGATGGCGGACAACTTTCTTATACCACAAAGCGCCCAAAAAATAGATTTTTCTAAGCAAATTAAAAAATTTCCTTTATTTTAATAACACACATACATAAAGCCAACTAACACATTGTTAACAAAGAAAATTTTTTTCGAAAGCATGCATTTTTCACACACGAAAATTTCCCATTATATTTTGCTGAAAGAGCTTTTTTGTATTATAGATACATATCTTCGGTGGTTTCTCAAATTATTCTCAAGGTAAAAGCTTGTTGAGATCGCTCCCGTTTACTGTTAATTTTCTTTTTGAAAAATTTTGAGCGCGGGAGAGTATTTGTGGGGAATTTTCTTTTTTTCAAATATCCCAAAATTTATTTTTTTTAAACTAATACTTGTATTTATGAACGCATGTACGTATATATTTTGTGTACAGATTTATACGCTGGCATATATGAATATACATATTCTATACGTTAAATTAATCGCGAACATCCATACGTGAGTATGTTGAAGCAGCGTTTTAAAAATAGAAAATTTCTCAACTCCTAGACTATGCCACCTTCCATTGAAGAAACAAAAAAAAAGCTGTTCTTGCCTTGCTTACGCTTTTCCAAACAAAAAAATATAAAAATTAATCCAAAAATATTAACATAGAAACATACATACATAAGTATCTCGAAATTTTGAAATTTAAAGTATTTCCCAATTGATTGCCGTTTCCAGGTCATAGCAAAATGAAATTGTGTTATTCTTGAAGTCTTAACAAAGCAAGAATTGCTGTACTGTAACGAGATTGTGATGATTTTTCATAAATATTATATGCAAATATTTGCAGTCCTTTCTAATTGACTTCATATTTTATTAAAATTTTCAACAATTTATTTTTAATTTAAAAATGTTTTCACATTAAAATGGAAATATGATATTCCATTGAAAATTTCAACGTGAAATTTTCTTTTTCAATCTGGTGGGCGGTATTTTATAGTTTTATCTTGCAGAAAATTTCAAATTTGTATTTACTCGTTCGTTTTGTTTATTCATAAAGAATTGATAAAATTTGAAGAAAAAATAAATTTAAATTGCGCGAGCAGTAAAAGAAAGGTTTTGGCAAAGACATCTAAAAACAGCTGAACTTTTACGATTTGGTGATTTTGATTCACTGATTACACAGGTCAACAAGGGCCAAGAAGCAGACACACTAATATGCATTCTCGAAGGATTTTGGTGCGCTGAATCCGAATCTGGCTGCATAATTGCTCTATCAGGTCAGGTTTTTGAGATATTCATTCTAACCTTAAAGTGCAAAAAACATTGTTTTTAACATATTTGAGGCTATGCAGCACCGTGAATTTTAATTTTTTCAAAAGACTTTGTGTAGGATCTTAAAGTACAGTTATTCTTCGAATACCTTTTTTGTCAATGTCAGCGTAGAGCTCATACAGCTCGTGGTTCATTCGAATGCGATAGTCGTCGCCAACTCGAACAGGACCAAAGATTTTGCGGAGAACTTTCCTCTCGAACACCCCAAGAGCGGCTGCGTCTGTTGTCGAAACCACCCATGCCTCAGCGCCATAAAGTAGCACAGGTAGAATGAGCGTCTTGTAGAGTGTTAGCTTTGTCGATCGAGAGAGAGCTCTGCAACGTAATTTCTTACTGAGACCGTAGTAGCACCTATTAGCAATTGTTATTCTCCGCTTAATCTCCAGACTGACATTGTTATTGCTGGTTACGGCAGTGCCAAGGTAAATGAATTCCTTGACAACTTCTAATTTACAGTTGCCCGCTGTAACATGAGAGTCTAGATCCCGTGCTCTCTTGTTGTTGTTAGTAGACATCATGTATTTCGTCTTGCCTTCGTTTACCGTCAAACCCACTTTGGCTGATTCCTTTTCAATAGCAGTGAAAGCAGCAGTAACATCTCTCTTACTCCGACCGATAATATCAATATCATCAGCGTACGCAAGGAGCTGAACACCTTTGAAGAAAATGGTGCCATTATGATGCACTCCATAATGAAATTGAAGAGATCGCACGAGAGCGGGTCGCCTTGTCTGAAACCTCGCTCGGTATTAAAAGTTCCGGAGAGGTCATTCCCTACCTTGACGGAGCTAAACGTATTGCTCAACGTCATCCTGCAGAGCCTTATCAACTTTGCAGGTATACCGAACTCAGACATTGTTGCGTATAGGCAATCCCGCACTGGGCTATCGAACGCAGCTTTATAATCGACGAAGAGATGGTGAGTGTCGATTTGATATTCATGGGTTTTCTCCAGGATTTGGCGTAGTGTAAAAATCTGGTCTATGGTGGACTTACCAGGTCTAAAGCCACACTGATAGGATCCGATCAGCGTTAATAATAATAATAATAATAATAATAGAGTTTAGCTACTACAGCTATTATAGCCTTCTTAGCTATTTAGCATTGAAGCTTTATACCAAGTAAAAAGCTTATTAAATAAAAAATGGAATAGAAAAAATTATCATGCACATTAATTTGTTATTTATTTTATAATTTTTTCTTAGCTTTATCGCACTTTCTCAACATACCCACTCACACCATGTAAAAATAGACATATATATATTAAAATAATTATATGTATAAATTTACGTGGTCCAAGGCATAAATGTTAGAAAAAATTAACCCAGCATGCTGTGGGGCTCGGACAACACAAACAAAAAAATTCACACCACCATTAAGCTACAAATTTAGCTACAGTTAGTTTTCAGTCTAAGCTTGAGTTGACCTTTTGACAAGCTAATGTTATAAACTTCGCAATTATTAATAAGAGTTGTCATGCGATTAAAAGGAGCTGTAGCCATATAATTAGTTCTACTAACCGGTTGGTAAAATAACTGATAAGAGTTACGAGTACTCCTCCGATTACTATTAAAATGTATATAGTTAAGAAGCTCTGGTGCAGCAAGAGACCCAGTTACAAGTTGATGCAGATAAAGTATATCCGCAATATTTCTACGCGAGCTCAAAGACTGCATATGTAATAACTTTAAACGATCCTCATAAGGAGGAAGGTTTAAAGGGTCAATCCAATTTAAGCCATTGAGAGCAAAACGAATAAAATTTTTTTGAATTCTTTCAATTCTATTTATATGAATATTATAAAATGGTGACCATACTTGGCTGGCGTACTCTAAGTGAGGGCGCACTATTGTATTATATAAAGTCACCGTTACTAAAGGGCTATTAAATTCTTTTGCCCACCTCTTAATAAAGCCAAGCAGGGATGAGGATTTTTTACAAATTTGATTAATATGCTCATTAAATATCAACTTAGTATCAAAATGTATACCTAGGTCTTTGACTACATCGACACGACAAATATTTTTATCTTTTAATTTATAATCAAATTCCACAATAGTTTTCTTCCTGGTAAAAATCATAGCTTGGCATTTATCAGGATTAAGATGTAAGTTATTCTTAGAACACCAAACTTCAAAGGATTTCAAGTCAGACTGAAGTGGAATAGTGTCACCAACCCGCTTTACGTTCCTGTTAATTTTCATGTCATCTGCATTAGTATACTAACAGATGGGAGTTTTTAATAACATGTGTAACGTCATTAATTGCTAAAATGAACAGGAGCGGCCCCAGGTGGCTTCCTTGTGGAACACCTGATGTCGCTCTAAATGGGGAGGAAAACACTCTCCTAAATTTTATTTGATGCGTACGATCAGATAAATAAGATTCAATCCAGCTGACAAAACTTAAGGGAAATCCAAGCTTCTTTAACTTAAACAAAATCAAATTATGTGGTAATTTGTCAAATGCTTTACTGAAGTCAGTGTAGATGCAGTCAACTTGCCCACCAGAGTCTAAAGAGCTTAATGCAAAAGAAGTGAAATCAAGGAGGTTAGAAACTGTAGATCTGCCATTAACAAAACCATGCTGACGAGTTGTTATGACTTCACCACAGCACACCTTAACCTGATCGTATATAATATGTTCAAAAATTTTCGGTATTGATGATAACTTAGCCACGGGCCTGTAGTTTGAAACATCATTTTTACACCCTTTCTTGAAAATGGGGCTAATGTATGCATTTTTCCAAAATTTAGGAAAATAGCTTTCTTGAATTGATCTATTAAATAAAATACTGAGGGGCTGACTCAGCACAGAGCTGCAGTTTACTAAAACTGTCGCAGGAATACCATCCGGCCCGGAGTTGAAGTCATCATCAACAGATGAAATATATTTCTCTATGAGGTCAGGAGAGAAAGATATCTCATTAACCGAAACTAAAGGGTCATTATCCATATATTCAAAATAGTTGATTTCAGGGCTAAATAAATCCGTAGAAAACGATTCACGGTTCTGTATACGGCTTCAATCTTTCACACAATACGCTCGAGAGGATCTTATATGCGATGGAAATAAGACTGATACCCCTGTAGTTGGCGCAGATTGTCGGGTCTCCTTTCTTATTACGTCTTACACCTAATGCCTCCTAATATCTTCATCAAAGCAACCGCGTCCTGTAGTGCGATCCGTCTCAGAGAAGATGGCTGTTGGATAGCGAAGCAGTAGGAGTACTGCTCCATTCTCGACACACTATCAAAAGCACTGGCTAATTTTCCAACCGATTACAACTACCTTACACTCAACTTCGAGACAAACTTTCAGGTGGAGATTCCGGAGAAGGTTCAATTTAAATTTTGAAACTACTATAAACGCTAATGATGTAGGCGCGGTGGTCTACTCAGAAGTCCCAGAAACTTTAAATCTTTTCGCTTGCTTAACTCAGCTAGCGTTTTTCAATCAAAAGTGTTTGCTATTTTAGTAGCCTGCAGGCTAGTGGGCAATACTAATATGAGAAAGCTAGCAAACTTATCCGATAGCCATGCCGCCATTAAGGCTCTAAACTCGGAGACGATAAAATCTAAATTAGTAGAGCAATGCAGGAAGGTACTAGCTAAGCTGGGGCGTCAGCTCTATGTAACTCTCTAGACCACAGCAACATTGAGGTAATGAAAGGGCTAACGAATTAGGAAGACACGGTTCTTATCTTAACGAAATCTGCGCTAGCAGATTCCGATTAGAAAAAAGTTTTCTCGCATTTTCTTTCCGAGGCAACTAAAAACTGGAGAGCCCCGCAAAGATGTAAAACATCCTGAGCAATAATCCCCTCGATTTGCACTAGACACTAGCCTATTGGCAAGCATTCTGTTAAATTAGGTATTCCATTCGATAATTTTGCCGTAGTTGTCTGAATGCAAACGAGAAAGAATCTATTGAGCTTTTTTTCTCCAACTGTCCGGCCCTTGCCAGAATCAGGCTCAATATTTAGGACCAATTCTAAACTTCAGCGAATTGGCCGAAACTGAAAACGTATCGCTGCTTAACTATCTCAACAAGGCTGATGATTGAAGAAACACTGTTCCATCACAAGCTTGAACATAAAAATTAATAGGTTTCATCTGATCATTGGACAGACATCCAGATATACCATTTTTTAAATAAGAAACCATGGGAAAGTTGCCTTCTTGACTTGAGACCTTGGCAAAGCACCGACATTGGCTTCAATCACCACTTCATTCTTTGGCTTAAGATAACATATATTTATAACAATTTGGTGCAACAGCCAAAAAGTTTACCCTACATAATCTCAAGGATGACTGTTTTCGGAGAAACTTTATCCACAAAGTCAAAAAGATCAGCGACAATAAATCTCCAAGCTCAACTAAATCTTAAACAGCTAATGAGGCCATAGGTGACTGGTGATGGAACAAAAAGCTCTGGAAAATTGGCGCTACTTAAGATATCTTAGAAAAAAGATGCGCAAAGCGTACAAGATATGAAGCACGAACAAAAAACGTAAGGCAAGAAACTGCTTGGATATATAAAGTAAAAAGCCTCCTGCACAAGGATAAATGAGAAATGTATAACGACCTCACAGCCAAAGCTCAATATATGGCAGAAACTAAACCCCTTTCCGGGTATTGTTGAAATAAATGCCCTTCTCATTATTGTATAGCAGATCCATGAGTGACAGACTTCGTTATAAGTATTTAACCTTCATCGACTACAGTGCCGCTGCTTATAACATGTACCGAAATTATATATGGGATATGGGATTCAATAGACGAGATGCAGACTCAACATCATTGACCTCATCAAGGCTCAATGCGAAGGTTTCACATGTGGGGAAACTGATCCCATTGATGGTGTGCGTCAAATGTTTTTGCTGTCACCAAACTTATTTCTAATAGTACGGGACAATGTTCTCAGCAGAGCTCCAGACTCTAAAAATCGTGGCATTCAATGAACATTCAGCGAGCCCCATCGCTTATTACGATAGCATACCACTTCTCGAAACTAAGCAGTTCGACGCTCAAGAAAAACTCACTGTTGTCAGTTCTTCTCTGGAAGAAGTAGCTCTTAAAATCGACATTACTAAAAGTATCTTCATCATGAAAGCCGAATTCGGCATAGGTGAAGTGAATACCAGTGCCAATAAGGATATCTATGCTAGAATCAACAAAGCAAAAGGTGCATTCCCAGCTTCGTAGTGTGGCAGTCTTCTTCGTTCTTCTCAACAAAACGAAGCTCAAAATGTATGAGTCAAACGCGAAGGCAGTTCTCTGTAAGACTGTAAAACTTAGTTAACTAACAACGACGGTATAATATTGCATTAGCTCAGTTTACAGAATTTAGTCGGGAATTTTTCGATCCATAGATTTTTCGGTACTGGAACGCTTATCCTACTAAATCTTGTAAACTAGACTAATGCAATACTGTACGGGATCGCAGTTAATTTACAATTTTTTTTTGCCGAATTCTGCAAATATGGTGATCCAGGACCATCTTAAATGTCGATGTTGCAGATGCTGTCAAAATCCCATTTGCATTTAAATCAACCTGCCAACAAGCATGGGAGTAAAACCCCCAGTATAACAAATAACGCGGTCGTCCTAAATCATCGTGGAATACGTAATTGGGGGAGAATCAAAGGTTTTTGCTTCTGATCGGCTTTTTTGAGTACCCTTAAATACCATATACTTATTATTATTATTATTATTATTATTATTATTATTTATTTATTATTATTATTATTTGCACAATATATTATTATTATTATCTAAAACAATTCAATTAAGATTTATACAATTTCATAATAATATTTAATAATAAACTATTTTCTACATCCTGTAGTTAAAACTAGTAGTGGATGTGGATGTACATTTAAAATTCACATTTGAGTACGTGGGGTCGTTTTTTTTATAATAATAATTTAAAAAAAAAATGTTTATAAAAAAAGAAGATAAAATTTTTATTATAAGAAATAAAACTGTTAGGCGATTTACTGCAACAAAATATGCTAATATAGGGAGAAAAAAAAAAAAAAAAAATTAAAAAAAGAATATAACAATGCAGCCAAAATTAGACTAGAAATATTCTATAACGCAATATCGATCAATGAACTTACGGAATCGTAAGAAAATCCAAACAGCCACGACTTTACTTCTTTGAGAAAAATATGATTATTTCGAAGGCATCTTATATTAAGCGGAAGACTATTATAAATCCTTGGAGCAACAGAATCATAAAAATGCAAGAAATGTTGAATGTTATGTGATGGCACTACAGCTAAGTTAAGATAATTGATTCTTAAATTATAATTCGAGTGAGTTCTAGAATTATGCGAATAACCAGCTCTATTAAAAAACAGTTTCAGTACCTTAAAATAATATAGATGCTTCAACGGTAAAATATTTAAATTCCTAAACAGTGGCAAACTACTCTCATATCGATTTTTTTTACTTATAATGCGAATAGCATGTTTTTGAATAGTAAGTAGTGGACGAATTTTATTGTTATGTGTACCACCCCAACATGCCAATCCATATTCCAACTTTGAATTAAATATACCAAAGTAAATAGAAGTGAGTAGTTTTAGAGAGCAACAATTTCTTAAATGATATAGTTGCCTTGTTGCCGACATTAAATATTTTTTTATCATGGTTGAATGCTCAAACCAATTCATTTTGCAGTCAAGTAATAAGCCAAGGTATCTGTAAGACTTCACGCAATCAATTTTAAAACAATTTTGTGAACAAGAACCTGTGCCAATATAGCTATACGTTGAATTTGCCGAACTGCAAATATCTTTTGGAATTAAAAACTTTTTACAATTAGCGCTGTGATATTTAAAATCACATAGTTTAGTTTCTCTACCAGTCACGTTAAAAATCATTAATCTAGTTTTTTCGCTAATAACCAGTTTGTGGGTAGAAAACCAGTGCCTTAACATTTCTAAGTCATGATTTATATCCTGCACCAATTCAAAAATTGTATCGCAAGAAAAAGTACACGCCGTGTCATCTGCAAAAGCAATAGTTTTGCTGCTAAGTTTTAGTGTAAACAGCGAATTTACGTAAATCAAAAACAAAATAGGTCCTAAGACAGAGCCTTGAGGAACCCCTATATTTATCTCGCTTGATTCACTAAATACACCATCAATCTTAACTTTTTGAAATCTATTGGATAAATAAGATGCAAACCATTCTAGTATATTGCCACGAAAACCGCATTTGAATAACTTATTTAAAAGAATTCGATGGTCTACCGTGTCAAACGCTTTTGTGATGTCTACAAACAAGGCTGCAGAAATCTTTTTACTATTCAAAAAACTATAAATATCAGTACAAAACTTTAACAAGGCGTCTTCTGTTGAGAGTCCATTTCTAAATCCAAATTGGCTGTTACTGAAAAATTTATGTTTATTAAGAAAATTAACCATTCGGACTTTCATAGCTTTTTCGAAAATTTTTGAAAAAGTAGACAGAAGCGAAATTGGCCTGTAATTATTTATGAAGCATTTATTCCCTTTTTTAAACAAAGGAATTACTTCTGCTAATTTCAGAACGTCCGGAAAAATACCTTCACTAATACTTTTGTTAAATAAGTAACACAAAATGTCGGCTATGTTAAAAACTATTTTTTTAATAAAAACGCTAGAATAGCTGCAGTTTGTGGATGAATTTGAGTTTTTAAGTGCCAATATAATTTTATAAACTTCTAGAGACGATATTGGCTCACAGAAAAAGGTTCGTTGAATCACTTTTTCTCTATCTAAGCAAATACAAGATGAATCGTGCAAGCCATTATTTGTAACAACATCTTTTCCAATATTAACAAAATAATCATTAAAAATATTTGCTTTTGCCTGAGGATCAGTATATATAGTATTATTAACGTTTATATCAAGAATAGTATTTCTCTGGCTTGTCCTATTAAGAATATAGTTCACTAGACTCCATTCTTTTTTAACATTTCCTTTGACCTTGTTAAATTCATTAGCAAAAAAATTATTTTTAAAAGTAGAAACTTCAGCAGATATTTCTTTGCAAAATGAAAAAAAAAACAACCAAATTCTGTCTTTAATTTTTGCAAAATAATTTGTTATATTTGAATATGAAAAAGTCTTTTACATTTATGTAATTAATGAAAATACGTTACACCTTAAAAATAATTTTTTAAATTTGTTGTTAATAAAACTATCGTTTACATTTACTTACAAAGTCATTTATTTGTATATGAAAGTATCAAGGCATGAATAATGTGAAACTAAAGAAGCAATATACATAAATATTTTAATTTTATTAATTTAAAGCTTAAGCCAAACATTAATAATATTTGTTTTTACTAAATGTAATTTGTGATGTGAAGTTATCTGTCAAACTGTAGAGGAAGTGGGCGGGGCTTCAACGCTGCCCATTTTTGATACGTTCATAAGCATAAGTAAACGTTTCTGCAAACATCAATTTCAAAAATGCTTTGATATGGTTTGGAATCCAAACAGAGCTCCTGCCAGCGCCCACTGCCTATAAAGTTTGACGAAACTTCGCCTGAGCTCCTGTTTATGTCCTTAAATATAATGTAGCTAAAATGAGCCAAATTAGCTTCCTGACACGCCCACCTCTCAGTAAACTTCATTATTTAAAGTGCTCTAATCTCAAAAAAAAAAAACGCTGGTTTGTCATCCAGACACGCCTACCTACCATATAACTTTAGCAGTTATAGTTTCGTAAGAACACTGTTGAAGGTGCGAGTACTATAATATAACAATATTTTTAATTGATCTTTAGCTTCTAGAAATAGTGGCCATGCTGATGAAAATTGCGTCCAAATCGTCTCATTTATACGATGATAAAACGTTAAATATCTCGGTGGAGGCTTAGATTTGGTTAGCGTTGCGCGTGTCCGTCTGCTAATTTCACCCATTCTAAATTGGATAAGTATCCTGTAGACTAAATTTTATCCGCATAAGTGGGGTCTTTGAGAACGGCAGCTAATGTTTTTGAATGCCACGTTTAGTATGACCTGTAGTTCTAGGGATATCATTTAAAACTTGTTTTTATTTATTTCAAAGTGACAACCTATACAAATCGTACACTAAGGGGAAAGTTAATCGCTTTCAGGCAGTTTGCTATTTTTATCTTATTAGAAATAAGTGGAAAGAAAGTTTTTAAATAAAATATAAACGGAGAGCTATAAAAACAAGCAATCAAAAACAATTACATGATGCTATGTACATAGGTACATGTATATTAGAGCAGGGGTCGACAGCGCCTAACTCTTTCCACTCTTTTACAACAACTTCGTATTGTTGTAATTCGCCGAATCATTAACAGGCGCAACTGCACCAAAACAATTCAACCCTTGCGTGTTGTTGCTTTGCTTGTCATTGTTGGTAAATACGTAGCGCACAATTCTTGCTATGCTTTGCTTGTTGTTGGTAATTTTTGTTTGTTGTTGGTAATTTTGCGTTGTGTTTCGTCACCAGCTATTTTTAAATATAAATTCACTTGTCTGGATGCATTGAGCGTTGTTGCTTTTACATGTTTTTTTATGTTTATAAATCCTTATGGTACCGTATCCAACGATTTGTTGTTGTTGTTGGTTTTTTGTTGTAATTACTGAAGCACTCTTGAAATAAAATCCTTGCCGACCACTGCATTAGAGTTACCAAAAAAAAAATCGAGTTTTTGATTTCTATGTTGCTTATAAGAAAAGTAGTTAGTGTTATGTAAAAAAATTAAGCCCTGAAAATTTTATTAAAAAATATTGATATTTAGAGGTCGCTAGTGTCCGATTTATGAATTAATTTCATTCTTTTTATTTGCGAGTGATTATAACCCTTCCCAAAATACAATTCCGTATGAGATACGGGCTGTTGGCATTGATTCTTATATTTTTTGGTCTGCTGAACACGATGGTGATGATTGTTTTGCTATACAGTGGCTGGGTATCTGGTAGCACCGAAAAACTCCCAAAAAACAGCGAAAATTTGGGTTGAACTCGAGGAATAAACTTTTTTTCTTAGTTGAATATTCTTTAGCATTATAGTCTGAAAACAGACGAATAGATACTGGCTAGTCCGGATGTTCCAGTACTATTTATCAGAAGCCCAGAGTAATAGAAAAATGAAATCCGTCGCAAAAAGGCCAAAATTCAAGCTTAAATGAAGCAAATTCGGGTAATACATTTTTTAAAGATCGTTTTCCGAAGTAAGTTTTTGCGCTGAATCCGAATTTGGCCTCAAAATTGACCCATCGTATCAGAGTTCTGAAATATTTGAGGTTAAGTACCTTAAAAAATTAGGTTTTTTGTCTACTTGCGAGGACATGTATAGGATTCATATCATGTGCCGGTAGCATATATAATAATATCAATTTGTCAACTATAAGCATAACTCTGTTGGCAATTAAGTGGATAAATATTTGTTAAAATAAGTACATACATATTTTACTGTAGTTTGAAAACAAAAAGTGATGGAATCTTTTATATTAATTTTCCTAAGTTAAGGACATTTCAATTATTAAGAAAATACATTTTACTTCAAGGACAAAAACCTTATAAGCTAGCGTAATTAATGTTTGTGCAAATTAATTATATATGTTTTTAAATTGCTATTTGTTATAAATCGCACCCTAACCGCCAAATTATCGCAAGTATCAATTTTCCGAAATAGATCTTTTCGTACCAATCAAAATTACTAAACAGTCATCGGACAAAATTTCAAAACTTGAAAATGTACCATTACGAAATTTTAACGTACTTAGTTGTTTATATGCATATTAGATGTGAATATTAACTTTTGCAGTAAAATTTTTGGTTAAATCCTTAGCTAAATAACTGAAGAGAGTAGTAGGGGAACTGCTCTCAGAGAGAAACTTAACAACGAAAAGTTAACAGACAAGAATTAGTTCAAAATATTAGTCAAACCAAACCAAATATATATTTTACTTCGACGGTCTAATTACGGATTGCCAAAACAAATTTTGTTTCGTAACAAAGTTTTTTTATTGATTTTATTAAACAATTTTACTTTTTCAATTTATTTCTAGTTATTTTATTACTGACAGCTAGCTTTTTACATTTTTGATACTTGAAAAATTTTAACTAAGGAAATTTTGTAGGTTACTTTTCCCAGCGGCAAATATGTTATAAACAACATCGATGAATAGATATACTCATTGTAGGCAGTAATGCTCACAACTCCAGCCACAACTGTAAATTCTTTTTACAATGGGATGGCCGCTTTGTAGGCAGCTTGCCTACATCTCTATATACAATGTGTAACAATCGAACGGCAGATTGCTTTAAAACATCGCTTATTTAGTGCCTGTATAGTTTAGCGAGCTACCTACATCTCCACATACAAAACATGCAGCCTACAGGCAAGACCCCTTACATCTCCATATACAAAGCAGGCAGCCAGCAAGCAAATAAATAAAATATCACAGTAACGATTTCATTTGTGAAACATACAACACAAATGGTATAGCTTTTCATACATGAAAAATCAGAGTACTTCATCGATTTGCCGCTGGGTTGTTAACTTTTTTCGGAGAGAGAGAGTTGTTTATTGCTCTCATTTTTGCGTTCTCATTTAACTACTTTTTGGAGTAAATAGATAATATTTAGGCAACAAAAGGCGCCTAAATTTAAGTTTAGGCACGTAAACTAGTATATTTCGACGAGACTATCTGCTTTATCTTATAGCTTTAGCTCGAACACATCTGGTTTTCCAGATAATTGGTGTCAAATACCAAAAACATCTATTTTGACCAAAGACACAGATTCCTCGAGAGCAGTGATAGGCAAATATCAAATATTTCTTACGCTCAAAAGAGAGGCAAATAACAAAAGCTGCAATCACTGAGAAAAATATTTGCTCGTTTTGCTGTTTACGTTCCAAGGGATTTCTTATTTCAGGGGTTAAAAGTTTAGTTATAAAACGCTATTTTATATTAAACTATCCCTAAGACTTGCTTGATTAAGGCAAAAAGAAATTAATTTTGTCATTTGATTTCAAAAATTTTTACATTGCATTTAAAAAAATAACCAGTTCAGTTTGTAGTGTGCTTACTCTCGCTTAATCTCTTCGTTTGCTCGCTAGCATTTGGAGTGCCCACCACTGCTCTAGAGTATATTTGACTTTATCTTCATCAAAATCAAGTACTTGACTTTCTTTTTAAAGTTAATTTCCAAACGTTCTCATACAATTTTTTTAGTGCCTTTATTAATTTCTTTTTGTTTTTGCAACTTGCGTGAATTTGGCGGTTAGGGCTCGAAATGGTTTAAGAATTGTTAAAATCGGCAGTTAATATTTATTCTAAAGTTTTAATTTCATTTTTCGTAACTTAATTTTAATTTGTAATGGAATGTTTTTTGTTTTTAATAATCAATTTTTTTTTATAATCTCTAGCTGCAACGCTGTTAGAATATATTTATTGAATCGGTGTATGTAAACGCTTGTTAAAAATATCTCCGATGGTCAGTGATTGTTAGTGTGATGTTAGTTAAACTGGGTGAGATGATTTAGTAGGCGTTCAAATCGGCATATTCGAGCTCTCTGGCAATGGTTTTGTATTTCTCTTTACCTTTACTGACTTCCTCTGAAAATGTTAAAGAAAATAGAAAGAATTAACTAATTGCAAAGAAAACATTCTGTCTAGAAAACAAAAAATAATGACTCAATTTTTGAAATATGCTGATATTAACCAATTTTTTATTTTAACTTTTTTCTCATTCATTATAAGCTTATTTCATTTGTAAAATACAATAGTACGGCAAAATTAAAAATTAAACGAGTTAAACAACAATAAATAATTCAAGCTAATCAAATACAACCAGATAATGCTAAAGTAATACAAGAACACGTTCTAAATGTTTGTGCAACTTTATCTAAAAGTATTGATAGTATTTTTTGTAATAAGTGGCTACGCCAAAACAATAAATGGATCGATCAATCGATGATGATGTTGGTATATATTTGAATTGAAAATTGTAGTTAAACTCTTCGCAAATGTTGGAAATTTGTACGAGTCGTACGCGCATATCGTCGTCAATATGTTGTTGTTCTTGTTTATTCCTTGAGGATAAGTTCGACGAAAGCGGTGTCGAGATCGTCTCCGATATCCTTGTATCTTTCCTTCTCCAAGACGAGGTCGTCTATATAGATTTTTTTTTAATTTTTGATAAATTAAAATTAAAAAAAAAAAGGGGAAAAAATAAAAATTAATAAAAATATAATGGACAAAATAAAACAAAAAACATTAAGACAAATAAGACGTAAAATTCAAAATTTTAGACATAACTTAAGTTAGAGGCACGCAAAACGATTTCCATTTAATTACTACGTCGTATGATGCTTTCTTTGACCTAAGCACTTAAAATACCCCTCAGCAATATCAGATGCATGAAATTTATTCGAACAAAGAGGACTGAATCCCATTGATTGATACAATAAAAGGATCTAAAACTACTTCATCTAGAAGTCAAGGGCTAAAGTTCAAAATTCTTATTGATATTTTTCTACTTATTTGTGTAATTAAAATGTTTACGAAGAAAACTCAAAAGAATTTTTATGGGGGCTTACCCCACCCCATAGATATTCATATATGTGTTAATAGTCATTGTTCATATTTTGAATACAATTAAATTCGGACTTGATAATTTTGGTGTATACATTACATTAACATTAGGGTTTGCGTCTATTTTTTTTTTGTGGGATGGGATCTGATTCTCCACAAAAATTATTCTTTTAATTTATGCAAACAAATATTCTTATCAAAATTTGTAATCGAAAAAAGTTGCTCTATAAATAAACTAATATTTTGAACTTGTAGTCCGCATCTATAGTAGGTATGTGCAACTATAATTTTATTAAATTGGTTTCTGCATATATGACCGACTATAGCGCATCTACGTCAAAGCCTGTATTTCTCTCTTAATTACAAACATTCAGGATCTTTTCAATGGATTCAGTAGCTAAATTTTAAGTTGAGTGACTTGGGAAAGGTACTCTTAATAATAATAGAGTTTAGCTACTACAGCTATTAGCCTTCTTAGCTATAAAGCTGTAAATCAACTAAAAAGCTTATTAAATAAATAATGGAAATGAAAAAATTTTACAAACAAAAAAGGAATTATTACTTAAAAAAAGAAAATTTTTACTTTTTATCGAATTAGACTTTCAGAAAGCCCTTTTTGTATCCGACGTATTTAACTCGATGAGTCATTTAAAAAGTCCTCACTTGCATAAAATCAAATTTTTACTTTCATTATTTAATTTTTTATTACAAAGTTCAAAAATTCAAGATAATCGGGAGGAGTTGGGATTAAAGACATAAATTTTGCCTGAAATACCCCATAAACATTAAATTGGCTGTTCCAACAATATAAATAACATTGTTTATAAAGGAAGCCACTGCAAATATTAATAAATACACTTACTCACAAAAATAAAATACATACGAGTACATACATATAAACATATGTACATATATTTAAACTAAAGATTTACCTTATTGCACGTATGTTGGCGCATCAGCAAAGCATTTTTTATGGCATTGTTATTTAGCATATTGCAAATTGTCATATTGACAACTTTTCTGGTTAATTTAACTATTTTGGCTAGTTATTTTTTGTCTTTTCATTTATTGAATGTGCAAAACATTTTAAAATTGGCAGTAATTATAAGCTTTTACGTATGTTGGTTTTCTTATTTATACATTTGTAAATGTAACTTCAATAAAGTTTTTTATGTTTTTATTGTAAAAAAGTTTTTTTTTTTAGTTTCATGCAAATGGCAGGCAAAAGTTGCGGTTGTGATAAAAAAAAAATTTATGTTTAAAAGTTCCATTTCTAATTTATGAAGCTTTTTAAGCACTTTTTAGATTTAATAATTATGTATTTAACCACACTTCTTAGGCTGGTGCCGCTTCGGCAGCTGGTGCTTCAGCTGCTGGTGCGGCTTCGGCGGCTGGCGCTGCTGCTTCTGTTGCTGCTGGTGCGGCAGCATCGGCAGCTGGTGCTGCACCTTCAGCTGCAGCTCCTTCTGCTGCTGGTGGAGCTCCTTCAGATGGTGGTGCGGCAGCATCACCTTCAGCTGCTGCTGGAGCACCCTCTTCTACTGGTGCTGGCTCTGAACCTGGTGGTGGTGGTTCGTAATTCTTTACATATGGTACTTCAGCACCCTCTGGTGGTAAATCAATAGCATATTCAAATGGTGGTGGTGGTGGAGGTGGTGGTGTTGGTTCTTTAGGTGGTTCAGGTGCTGCTGCGGCAGCGGCAGGAGCACCTTCTTCTCCTTCTGCGGCATCAGGTGCACCTTCACCGGCAGCAGCAGCTGCTTCGGCAGCTTCAGCCTCCGCTGCAGCGGCAGCCTCAGCTGCAGCCTTGGCTTCTTCAATGGCGGCAAGTTCTTCGGGTGTTGGTGTAGGTAATTTTGGTGTTGGCGGTTTTGGATTGCGAGGCGTATAGAATGGTTCCAAGCCAGGAATGAGGTCCAAGAAAGCTATATCTAAGCTGTCTCCGATAAGGCAGTAACGTTCTTTCTCAACAATAAGATCGTCTGGTCATAGGTGATTTTTTTGTTTTTTGCAACATTTGTCGTTATAAAATATGCATGATCGTTTTGTGAATGAAAGCAGGTGAGAAAGATAGTGCAAGCGATAGCGGGAAATATAGATTGGATTCCAATCAAAGAAACAAAAAATAAAGAAAAGTGCTTTAAAAAATAAAAAAAAACTGCATAAATTAAAAAAAATTATTTCAATATTGATAGAAAGTTTCGAAAACAGTGACGGCCATGTCAAATAACAAAATTTTTGCGCTTTCGCATGAATAGGAGCTCAACGGAAGCTCACAGTTCATATTGTAACTTCAAGCGAGCAAATAACTATGGCTGCCACTGAACTTTAGTAAGAGAGAAATAGGACGAACAGAAAGTGTGGGATTAGTAGACAGAAAGGAAATATTGGTTATATTTTGACATAAAAAGTTGTAATGATGTGCAAACATTTTGTAGAATTTAACATCCTTTGGTGGTATCATACTCAAAATCAGAAATATAACAAATTTTAAAGTTGTCTTTTCATTTACTCCAAATTTAACTCCTAATACATGTACAGATTTCTGTTCTACACTTTAGAAACAATTAATCCACAGCACAAGTTTTCTTTAACAAACATTTTCTTAACATGATGCTCAATGGTTTATTCTACACATTCTTATGCTGGAGGAGCAGTTTCAACAGGTGCTGCTTCCGCTGGTGCAGCTACTTCGGCTGGTGCTACAGGTGGAGCAGTGGCTTCAGCAGCAGGTGCACCAGCTTCTGCTGGCGGAACACCTTCGGTTGGTATTGGAGCGCCCTCTATTGCAGCTGGAGCTCCTTCTGTGGCGGCTTCGCCAACTTGAGCTGCTTCGCCAACTAGTGCTGCTTCGCCAACTACTTCAGCTGAAGGCTCAAAATTTTTAACATATGGTACTTCTGCACCTTCTGGTGGCAAATCAATTGCATACTCAAATGGTGGTGGTGGAGGTGGTGGTGGTGGAGTTGGCTCTTTAATTGGTTCTGTTGCAACCTCTTCACCTACAGCTGGTATTTGACCTTCAACTGGAACTTCGGCACCTTCACCTGCAGCGGCGGCGGCAGCTGCTTCAGCAGCAGCCAATGCAGCGGCTACAGCCGCTTCCTTAGCAGCTATCTCTTCCGGAGTTGGTGTTGGCAATTTGGGTGTTGGTGGTTTAGGATTACGATCAGTATAGAATGGTTCCATACCCATTAAGTCAACGAAAGTGGCATCTAAACTGTCGCCGATCAAAGCGAAATGTTCTTTCTCAATAATGAGTTCATCTATTTTGTTTTGTCGTTGTTATTGTTGGTATTGATTGCATCATTAGATACGTAGTTTTTTCAGCAAACAAAAATACATTAAAAGAAAATATAAAAATTTACAAAAGTTTGAAAATTTTAATTTCTACTTCAGTAAGAGTTCGTTCTAAAACTTGGAAACATTCGGCAAACGATGTACATAAAAAACACATAGCAGGCAGATGTGTGTCTTTTCACAACATATATCTGTATCTTCGAGGTAGTTGTATTTAAGGTGAATGAATCCAGTTTGGTAACTTTTAATTTCGTATTCTAATTCCTTCTCAAAAATCATGTGGTGTTGCTATATACAAATTTTGGAGCCAATGCTTTAATGTAATGAGGAAACCATTTTGTGAACCGCGTTTAGTATTTAGATATATTTTTCGAGCCACTGCTTCAAATTTTTGTGTCTTTCAGTACCCTAGTATGAAAAACATCACTCAGATGGTGCAAAAGATTTGAAAAAGTTGTAGAGTTCGGCAAAAATAAATATTTATAGCGGATTCAATTTACAATTTTTCTGGAGAAAAAACGTACCAATTTTAGGTAGAAACAATCATAAGCTTCTAAATTTTTAATGCACTGAAATGCAGTGCAATATCGTTCAAACTGTCTTGTTAAAATCCATATATAAATGAAATAATAGTTAACAATCCATGTTTTTTATCTCCTCCACAATTTTATGACACTATAGCACAATTTGAAAAAATATGCATAACTGACATATGGATAAGATATATATTTTGTATAAGGCCCATCATTTCATATTTCCTTTCTTAAATGCACTTAAAATTTCAGATTTTTCATACATAAATAAAACAAAATCAGTAATTTAGCTAATTAATGCAAGTTTGTTGGAATGTCAATAACTAGAAAAATTTTAAAAAATTCGGTATTTTTGTGTTTAGCTGAAATCGAATCTAAAACCTCAGATTTCCTCGGCTATGTTTAGTTTTTCAGAAATCCGCAACGAAAGATGTGTATGTCCCAAATTTTGAGTGCATCTTTTAAAACAAATGTTACGTGATAGAGGTACACATTGATTTGGAAAGATTATCAGAGCAGATTAACCTTTTTAATAATATACATTTTATCCCTCTTCATTGTTTTTGTTCTGCTTTGTTAGATATTTGTTGATTGAGAAATTCAAGTGAATCAACATCTTAAAAATGCAGTAAAAACGTAACATTTTTTTTAGCGTCGGAAACGTTTTTACATTACGAAATAATATATTTACTCAAGAAATAAACGTGCAGGCATTAAAGCACAGCATTTTTTTTTTTTTTTTCTGAGTAAAATACTATTTTTGGTTTGGAGCACCTTTATGCACTGCGAAACGTAAGATTGTCAAAGGAATTGTGTACTTTGTGGAAAAAGTTCAATATACACAGGTACACAGTTAATAGTCCAAAAGCTCGTAAACTATTTTGAAGAGGTTTTTGATAAGTGAGACAGAAGTCAGTCGGTAAAAAAACCCTTTTTTGACATCTTTGAGCAGTCAAATCTCGCGAACTAACCGCTAACATGATATAGCGGACCTTTAAAAATGCAATCAGTTAAAGTATAAATATTAAAGTTTTGGTTTTATCAAAAACTTTCAAAAAAAGTTATCGAGCTTTCTGATTAGATTTTATATAGTGCACACTTCGGCACTGACTTTGTTGCGTATTAGGGAAATTTTGAGCTAAAAATTTTTAAATTTAGTTAGCTTAATTGTTATAAGCCAATTGACCTTAAAAGTTTTGTAATTGTAAATGAGCAAATAGATGATATGGAAAGGTCTTATGTCAAAAACCCAATTTTTACTAACGCCAGTTTTTTACAATAAATCAATGTTTTAACTTTATTTTAAAACTGAAATTGACAGCTTTTTTGAAACTTTAAGTGAAACAAAATGGATAAAATTGACTTTAGTTATTTTTGATAAAAAATGTAATAGTTCGCTCATTTAATTTCCGCTCGAACATCTTCAGAACTAAAGATTTTCAGATAAAAACTGTAGACAAAAATACTGTGATTTTTTGAACAAGATATTCAATGTTTATAAAAAAATTTGAAATTAATCGATCAGTAATGGAAGCTCAGACTAATTTTTACTTTAAATGAAGTAAAAATTTGTTTTATTTCAGTTTGTTATACTGAGGAATTTTGAATTTCTTTTCCTAAAACGATTTAAATCATCAAATTTTCGCTACAGTTAAATGTTCCTCATGAACTCAATTTTTTTGTTTTTTTTTATTTCTGAAAATCCTTAGATTTCGATATACAGTGGAACCTCGATTATCCGTCTCCCGATCAACCGTCACTCCGATTAACCGTCACAGTTTGTCAGCAAACTTTTTTTTCGTTTTGTTTCGATTCTGTTTATGTATGCACACAATGCGCGAAGCGATTCTGTCTGAAATTTTTCTTACGAAATTCGGAGATGAAAATTTCGCAGAAATTCATTAATCTAGTTCACTTTGTGTGTGATTCAATTTCATAACATGATTGATTTTGTTCATTTGCGCTCTAATTGATTTTGGTCAGTTGCAAAGTCTCAAGCTGTTGTAAAGCAAACAAAAGTGACGAATTTTTTCACCGAAACATCTTGATTTGATTGTAATCTATCACATTGTTTTTTTATTCGATAATAAAATACGAAAATGACAAATAAACATTTTTTGTTACGTTTCCTTTTTTCTTGCGTTTTTGTATTACAGTACACGTAAATGTGTATTCAATACCTTGTATTCTAGCGTCACCATACAGAATCAAAAAAAAAAATCTGCCATATATTCGATTATCCGTCTATTCTATTATCCGTTAGGCTGCTGGTCCCGTGCCTGACGGATAATCGAGGTTCCACTGTACTTTCTTTTTTTAGGAAAATTATATTTTTATTAAGTTTATCAATTTTGATTTTAATTTCTTATATAATAAAAAAGAACAAAATTAAAAAAACAAGTACAATTGAAATTGAAAACAATTTTCAAATATTTAATTGCTATTCTTAAAGCTTTCGAAAAATAAACAATTATATTCGGTTCCGATCGAATAGTTTTTTGTTTTGACTAAACGATGTTATGTGCAATATTCGCAGTGCATTAAGTTGCTGGAATTTTATAGTATTATTATAAATAAACACATTTTCTTGATATTTTTTATATTTATTACAAATATTGTCTTTTATTTTTGAAAATACTTTATTATTAAAATTTTGTGCAAATTGCAGCAGAATGTATTGATTTGTCTTTATATAAATAACATAAATTGTAAATAAATCATTAATAGGTTTTTTTTAGACGCTTCCTTTTCTATTTTCATAGAATAATTTGATTTTAAATATATATTTAGTAAAAATATATAATAAAACATTGCGAAGTAAACAAAAAATATATCAAATGTAATATATGTAATTCTTTTTCTTTAAATGTCAATATGGAATGATTTAATATTTATTGTTGTTCATAACAAATTTTAATATTGCTTAATTATTTTTTTTTTTAAATTTTAGTGTCTTTTTTCTGTTTATTGTTTGTATGTTTTTGATGTCAATGAAATAAAAATTAAAAAAAAAAATATTACACATAATTTTACGCATTTGCTTTTCGTGTTTTTGTTGCTGTTGCAGTTTTATACATTACAATAATTAAAGTAAAATAGTTCGTTATTTTAATACAGTTAAATTAAACAAAAAAAAAAAGAAGAATAAAATTATAGCAAATTTACGTTGGGAAGAAATACACATACAAAGAAAATAAAAATAATACAAATACATAATATTTTGTTTGCTTTTTTAAATTAATTTTAAATTAAGAGTAAAGTTTTTAAAATGCGCTTTAAATTACAACAAAATAAAAAAACAGATCATCATTATCAGAGTGTGTTAAGAAAAGAAAGAAAAAGTAACAAATGAATATTGTTAATTTTGCTGGCAAATAAAGGCAAATACGAAATGTATTCAACAAAATATAAATTAAAAAATCATATGTAATAATACTAAAGAAATTAATTATTATAATGCATCGAGTAAAAATGCCCGCTTAGTAATGGAAGAGTGAAAAGTTGGGAAACTTGGTAGTGTTGGCGCAGCAGAAACGTTTTCGTTATTATTTTTTCTTTCTTGTATTTTTTTTTTTGCTTATTTATTTTGATTTTTGGATAATTTAGTTTAGTTTAATTGTTTTTTTTTTTATTCTGCTTAAGATTTAATAAAATATAAATCTTTTCGTTAAGAATTTTCATATTTTCCATTTAGTTTGTTGCATACATTTAGGCTGGTATTTTTTTTTTTTTAATATTTAGTTTTGTTGTATTTTGTCGACTTTTTGCAACAAATACTCAAAAATAATTAACTCATTCATGCTTTCTTGAAATATTACATGTTTTGAATATCATGCAGAGTTGCTTCCATTTCCTCCTGCAGCAATTTGTTCTTGGCGCGTACATTCATCAAATCGTCTGTGTTGAAAAAGTTGGTGAGCGGCAGTAAGGGGAGCGCATATAAGCATTTGTTTGTTAGCGCAGGCGTAACATAGCATTGCAAATGTTTCGTTTGTGTGTATAGGCATGTTGACAGAGTAATTGCATATTGGCACACGCACACATACAAAATTACAGCAACAAATTAGTTAGAGGTAGTGGGCGAGCAACACAGAATTTTGGTTTAAAATTTTAAACAAAAATTAAATCAAGAACATAAAAATAAAAAAAAAATAAAAATTTGTTAAGATAAATCAAACAAATAAAATAAAAATATTATTGAATATATCGTATAAACATAAAATTGCAAACGTTTTAGGATACATATATAAGGAAGCATATTTGCAATAAGGAATAATAACACCCTTAAATCCTCTCCTACGCACTACAATATAAAAATTTTAATTTGAAAGCAGTTATTGTTTTAACTCAATTTGGAAATAAACAGCATTATAACATCGTACTTTTTTGAATTTCAAAACTATCAAAAGTATTGATTGTTTAAAATTTAGAAAAAAAGTTGGTTTTTTTATAATTCCTACTACTACTTTCAAATTCAATAAATAGCTATCGTACTAATTATGCTTAAAAATACAAATTTTCGATATTTTTACTTTATAAAATACTATATATATTTAAGTAATTTTCGAAATATATCAAAACAAAATGATTTTCACATTTTCATACATAAGATAAAGAATTCTTTAATTGACATACCTTCGAGCCTGTCGACTTCCTTTTGCAATTTTTGAACGGAACGTTCGGCGAATTCAGCACGGGCTTCAGCCTTTAGAAAAAAAAAGTTTATTAATTTCATTTTACAAATTGAAATCAGAGGATGGATAAGTGGGGCAAAACCGCAAACAAAAATGGCTTTTAATATTACTTTTATTTTAAGCCATAGTCATTTTTGCTTGTTAAACATAAAATAAAAAAATTTAAAGCTTCTCAAAGTCTACCAAAACCAGCAGCGTAACCAATTTTAAATAAATGAGTTTTCTCTTTTGAAAAAAAACACCAAACCTTAAATAATACAATATTAAATTAAAAAAAAAAACTCATTTGGAAGCAAAACCAAGAATTTTTAATCCTCAAAATATGTATAAACTTATTAGTTGAAATAGAAAGCATGCAATGAACTTATTCAAAAGAAGAACAAACAATCAAATTTGTGCAACACTTGAAAACAAGAGAGAAATTAAAAAAAAATCAGTACCTTTTAGGCATACTAATCATTTGCTCATAATGCAAACTGTACTAACATAACGTACATGGCCGCAAATAATAGGAGTTTTATTTTATTTCTATCAAGAATAATATCGATCTTTAATAAAATAAGTAAACGAAACATATTCGAAGTTCTTCATCGAAAAAATATAAATTATTAAATAACGGTTATTATTACACTAAAATCAATAAAAATCAAGTGTAGTTTTGATAGAAAATATAAAAAAAAAAATGAGGAAAAAATTTAAATGTGTAAGTTTTTAATTGTCATCAACTAATATGTAAATGTTATAATTTTAAAATTCATCAACAGAATAATTTTTTCCAATAAAGAATTTTGAATTACACCTGAAGATGCTTAAAAACCATAAGCGAAACGTCGGGTGAAACATTGTTTTATCCAGTAAACCAGAAGTGACTAAATAACCCGGTTTCCGTAAAGAAAACACTATTAACGAAATAGACGATTATTTTTAAACGAAATAAATAAAAATCACAAATGGCGGTTGTTATTGATGATAAAAATAAATGAATAAGTAACAATCGATTAATATCAAAAATGTATAAAAATTTCGTTTTAGTTTTTAAGTCCATTCTTTTCGTATTACTTACATTCCTTTATTAAAAAAAAAGTTAACTTGACTATTAAGACTCATTTGAAAATTTATTTTTCTTTCTCATTTCAAAATTTATTATTGATAGTTTTAATATCAGAATACTAATATTCGATTGGGTGAGCGGGACTTCGTTTGAATTGGGTTTTGTTATTTCAAAAAACAAAAAAAAAACTACAATATTAAGTAGATTTTCTATAAAATAAATTTTCTTAGTAAATATCTATTTGTAGGAAGCTTCAAAAAGTTTTTATTATGGAACATAAAAAAATACATAAAAAATAGTTTTACAAACTCGTAATATTTATCGACTGGAATTGTTATTTTTAAAACCACTATCGATTTTTTCCAACTTTTCAAATATGTATTTATTTAAGCTGAAATTTAAGATAAGCTTTCACAAAACCGCCCTCTAAAAAAAATAGTTTTTCTTGTTGCAAATAAGTGTTTATGCTGTTGCACTCTGGTTAGTTTCTAATTATTTAATAATTAAAGTAGGTTCATATAAACAAATTTAAAAGTTTATGTAAAAGGTAAATAAATTGGGTATTATGACTGAAGGAAAGAGGATTTCTCACTACATTTTCCATTACGTGTGTGTTTAGACAAAACCTAAAAGAAATTAGAATACTTATTATTACATTAAAAATAACGAAACACAGTATGCTTCTTGATGAAAGTGATCTAGCTATCTACGCTAACTACAAGTAAATTATTTGCGCTTTCAATTCTAAAACTTTTTTTTCTAAATTTTCAAAGA
The DNA here is from genome assembly GCA_949775025.1 of Tricholauxania praeusta. Classification (NCBI taxonomy): domain Eukaryota; kingdom Metazoa; phylum Arthropoda; class Insecta; order Diptera; family Lauxaniidae; genus Tricholauxania; species Tricholauxania praeusta. Next base: position 141,450,409 of record OX459029.1, read on the forward strand.
CGACAACAGAGACGTAGAAACTTACAGTTTCAACCGTTTCTTTCATAAGTAAAAACTCCCCTTCAAATTCAATATGTCTGGCGCGTGCCTAAACGTCGGTCAAAACAAACAAACGAAAAAACATGAAAACAACAACAATAACATTTTATGTTTTAACAAATATGGTTATTATGTATGTAAAAAATTTCAGATTTCACTAAATTTGATTGTGAAACATATTTTTGTGATGTCAAATAAAATGTCTACCGAATTCTCTAAAAACTGTTGACGCAAAACAAATATCTTAAGGTTTTCTTTACTTTACCACAAACATTAACAGTAATTCTTTGATATTTTTAAGTTGAGTTAATGTAACATTGTTTAATAAAAAATTATAAAGAAAAAAATAACAAATCAATTGTGTAAAATATAATGAACATATCAGCTTGTGATATATTATTGTTTATAGCATAAACATGTGATTTTTCATTTCTATTTAACTTTTTTTTCTGAGTAAAACAAAACTATCACACAAATATCTAAATACATAATTTTTTTTTTCAAATTTGCAATTAATGCACAAAAAGTTGTTTTCAATTTTATCCAAGTGTACATTTTATGTAATTCTTAAAGAGTTTTTCATTTTCTATTACGTGTACTAATGCTTCTAGAGAACTTGGTCAACTTAACTTAAGGGAGCCAAGTAAACAGAGGCATTTAATAACATCACGTTTCATTTTTACTTGCCTGATATATATACGTTATTCTGTTGTTTCATGTTTTTTCTTTTCTTTTTTGGTTTAGGTCCGTTTGTACAATATGTAAACTTTTGTCTATACATTAATTTTTTGTCACTTAAAAATCCTTTAATTTTTTTTAAAAGAAAATATTAAATTGAGTACTTAATAGTGATTATAATTTTACAGCATAATAAATAAAACAATAAGAAACATTAATTTTAAAATATGTATATGCCACCAATTAGAGAACACAAATAATTTTTTTTGCTTTATGTACATTAATTAAAATTGAGAATAACGATTTGTGCAATTCAATATTTTCTTTTCTTAATTTTTTTAATAGTTTATTTTGTGTTAAAAAATTTTTCATGCCAAATTAATGTGGTAAAATTCTATAAAACATAGAATTCGCACACAATATTGACGTTAGAGTTTCTACTTTGAATTTATTTAGTGGTGGTGGGATATAGCAGCTACTTTAAAAACATAATTAAATTAAATAAAAATAAACAATTTTTTTGTAAATATAAAAGTTTTAATGTAATTACGATTTAAAAAAGCTTTTATCAAATAATTTATGCAAGAAATAGAACACCTCAATATTTTTGACGAAACTTAATTTGTAAATTACCAACTGTTGTGAAGGGTACATTAGGGTGATTCAAAATTTGTTTTTTTTTTTTTTTTTTTTTAAGGTGCTGTTGCTTAAAAAGCTTAGTTTATGTGATGAAGAAATATTTCACGAAAATTCAGTTCTGTACCTAAATTTTCAAAGGTAAATACGTTTTTAAGAGAGAAAAATATTTTTTTTTTCTTTTTTATAACTTTTTCTGAAAGAGGCTAAACAATAAAAAACAAATTGTTCCGTCGTATCAAATTTTTGGACAAGTGACTTCGTAATAGATGATAATATTGGTCATATTAATACCTTCCGTTTTTAATCTACTCTGGATTATGAAGATAGTTCATTTTGAGAAATATAACACTGCTTACATTTTTACTAAAAATTTCATCCTTTTACATACTTTAGTACAAAATAATTTCACGCCGACATTATGTTGAGCGACATAATTTAGCCTTCCGGTTGTATTAATTTAATTGATTAGATAAATAGTTGTTTAAAAGCTATTATGATACTTTCTTTTGAAAAGAAAAAACAAACACTATTCACCATTTCATATACCTTTTACCAATATAACTAAACCAAGACCAATTCTCCCATTAAAAATACAAATTTTAATACCTCTTTCAGTTGGTGATCCAAAATTCTGATCTGGTTTTCAAAAGTTTCTTCTTTTTGTGTGGCCTTTTTTTTTTAATGCAGCAACGTCGTGGTAAATATATTTTGGTGGTGTTTCAGTATGTTGTGTTATATAGTTTTTACAAATAAATTTAAATGCATGCAAGCGCAATAAAAACGAATTATTAAATTTATCAAGTTTTTTGGCGGTGCGTTAAAAGTGCAAAGCAGCATTTTTTTTTGTTAATGACAAATAAAAATCAATATTTGTTTTAAAATATTTTAATACAAGCAGCATATAAAAAACAATCAGCAGCAAACAAACATGAAAATAAAGAAAAAACAAAAATATTAGAAAAAATCATAAAAAACTACATAAAAACGAATGATTTTTCGGTAGAAATTTTATATACCATACATACAATTGTGTAAATAAGTCAATAATTAACGAATTTAAAAAAGTTAGCAATATATAATAATTTAAATTAATACTTAGTTATATTAAAGAAACATTGAAAATAATAAATATATTGTAGATAAAAATAAAAAAATACAGTGTTTTCAATAAGAGCGTGTTCGACGGAAACCTTTTAAAAATAAACAACCTTAATAATGAAATGTAAACTAATCAAATACAATTATTCCTTAATTCAAAATAGAAATTATCCTTGTAACAGTGTCATCATAAGACTATGCTCTCACCTTTTTTATATACATACATATATATTAAGGTGAACCAAATTGTATGAAAGAAATTTTATCCTTTTCATTCAGTTCTAAGGAAATGTCACCAAGAGACCATAGATGAAACTAGCATTTTGTTCGGCTCAAATTTCTTCGAAGTTTTAGCACAAAGCCTAAACGATTTCGAAAAGTTACAGGCAGTGCTCATTTGCAACTTTTCGAAAAAAAAGAGCTCAAAAAGCAGGAGGAAATAATCAGAAAGAAGAGAGCACTAAGCTTTATGAAAAGTTAAGTGTCATGTCCCCGCATCATAATTTGAACGCAAAACCTCTACGCTATAAGCTTTCATCGCGCTGAAAGATTGACAATGTTTATGGATGATAAGCCGTTGAAAAGCAAGTTATTTTGTTTTCAGAATACTGGGTTTAATAATATATTTCCTACTTGGCATATATTGAAATTAGTATAGAAGTTGGACTCATACAATTAACCGCGTCATTTTAACGAATAACTACCCAATTAGCATTTTTTGCAGAGGAAGCTTTTAATGCGCATTTACAGCGCTTTTACAGCTGTAGAAGTGCTGTAAACACGCATTAAATGTTTCCTTTGCCAAAAATGCTACTTGGGTATCTAATTAACCTTTGTTTATTTTAGTTTGAAGTACGAGTACAAACTATAAGCATAATTTTCGAATGTACTGCCACTTGAAAATTTCAACTTTTTACTATATCCTATGTAAGGCGATGTTTTGAAATAATATTTTATGTGCTTTTAAGATTTTACTTTACTTTTTTTTTGAAAAACTAAACAATTTGGCAGAACACGCTCCTCTCAAAATGAAGAATTTGGTATTTTGCAGTTTTCGCTTAAAGAGTAATAATACGAGTAAATTATGTATATAATTAAATAAATTCATCAACAACAAGAGATTGTAAAAGGAAGCAGCATAAAGATTGTAATCGTCTTCACCAGCGGCAGCGGCAGTAACAGCGGCATAAATAGCGACAACGCGTAATTCTAAGCAATATATTAAAATTGTGCTGTTTTTTCTTTTTTGGTTTGAGGTTGAAGTTAAGTTTTGAGAAACTTTTTACTATTTTTTTATTTTTGGCACCCACTTAAGAACGAGATATACTGCCGCAAAGTATGCAACATTATTTTCTCACGTCAATATCTAAGTTTATTTTTTTATACCTCCTTTAGACGGGTGTTCAATGTCTTGATTTGGTTCTTGTATTCCTCCTCGCGTTGGTTGGCCTATTTTTTTTAAGTGTATCAAGTTGTTGTTGAGAAAAATAGATTGAAAGTTTCGTTAAAATATGTATATAATTCTTGTTTTTTAATCAAAAACTCAAGACGACGAATACTTATAAAATAATTATTTATCTTGGTATTATTATAAATATATAAATATTAATTAAAAAATAAAAAATTAATTAAGAAATAAAAACATAATTTTATACTGACCTTTTCTTCTGAAACTTCTAGAGATTTCAAGTTGTTGCCTACAACGCGGAGTTCTTCCTCAAGTTCTACAATTTTGCTGTGAAAATTTAAAATAATTAAATATTTAATAACAATAAGTAAAACGTTAATTTTTTTTTTTTGTTGCAAATATTGAATTGTTTTTTAATACTTGTTGTTTTTCGCAGTTGTGGCAAAACGTTAAATTCGTTGAAAATACATGCGTATTACATTCTTGAGTTCTGTTTGAAGTCCGCCAAGTAACAAGAGGGGGGGGGTCATCAATGAATCCGTCTGTGACATTGTGTGGGGGTCAATGAATCCGTTAAGAATAAAAGTACTAAGTTATAGTAAGGGGATTAAACGCTCTGAGGCTTCATTTTTTTACGGTTTTTGCTTTTCATTGGTGCTACCTTTGTTTGGACAGGCAACGATAAATTCTATAAATGAAATATTTAAAAACCTTCGTAATGGAAACCGGGTCGATGATTTTCTCCAAACTGAAGTTTATGGAATAACTGGTCTATGTGAGATTTTGGTTTCATGTATTTGCCGCCAACTCTACATGACCCAGCTTCACTGACTGTTTCTAAGGTTTATACCTTTGAAGTGTTAAAAATTATGCAGAAAGCGTATCGGGATGTGGCTTTATCAAGAACTCAGCTGTTGCAGTTCCCAGACGACATAAAGAATAATTTGGTGAAGAAACTGAAGGTCATGTGGAACGTGATTGGAAACGATATATTTTGAAAGTGATACGATAAATCGATAATAATAAATTAATGTGATTTATTGTACCACTCTGGATACTTTTTAATAGTAACTAAATATTTTCAACAACATTTATGGATATGCAGATAAGATGACATGTTTTTTTCTCAAATTGAAACAATTTATAAATTTTTTTGGAAATTTTGGAATTCAAATATTTTAGAGATCTCTTAAGTTAGATGAAGCTTTCTCATATAAAAATGTATGGGGACATCTTCATTTCAACTTTCATAAGACTTTGTTTATATAATTTCTAGCACTGTTTAAGTGTCGCAAGGTAAATTGCTCTATCTCACAACATTTTCAAAGATATTGGCATTCAAAGTAAACTTATTGACACAAACATCATTAATTGATTTTTGTTGTTTAGGGCCTCCGGGAGTTTTTCGAAAAATTTAATTTTTATTTATTTTTTTTTTGAAGCTTCATTTTATTTTAGACCAAAATTTATTTACGAGTGCATTAATAAAGTATAACTATCCAAGATTTATCCCAGACATTTTGGTTCATAAATATTCGTCGATAAGGTAGAAAAGTGCAATGCCGCAAAGGACCTCAAAATTTGCAGTGAGCAAGATATCTGGAGACTGGTAAACAGTTTATGGGCGTTTAATCGTTGGTCTTAGAAAAATATTAATTTTTAACATAATGGTGGACGTAGAAACGATGGGATTTTTAAAGAGCAATAAGTAATCTAAAAAATGCCACAAGCCATAGTCTGAAAAAATGGCTGTTTTCCTCATTTTAAGCAAAAATGATGATGCTCCCATATATTTTTATATATTCGACTTCGAAATATTCCTTGGTGTTTTTTTCGTCTATATATACGAGAATATTATTATTTGAATTTAGGAAAAACCTTTCATAAAAAAAACATCCTTATGCAGATATCTTACACCAAGTATCAAAAAACTATGTCAATGAAACAATAAATTCTTTGCATATATAGAAAGAAAATGCTGAATAATAATGACACACACATAAGCCTAAATTTTATCTGAAAAGGGACAACAGCGCATAAAGAAGCTGTGGAGATCACATAAAAAAATACTTTATTAAATCTTGTGGTTTTTTTTCTTCACATATCTTTGCAATACATTCAATTTACTGCTCTGAAAAAATTAGCAAAGTGACGCGCGCATTTTTAAGATACAATAGCGCAACCAAACATCAAAATACCATTTCACCAAATGTTGGTTATGACGATTTCACTTTTTAAGCAATTCACTTTGCAAGTCACTGTGTCAAGTAGTTGAAGCAAAAACCAGCGAATGAACGTTCGACGAGGGTGCAAATTAACACACGATTTTGGGTTTTTTTGTAAAGTCTCTCTTGGTCAGCGGCAACGGTGAAACCACAACTGTTACTGTTTTTTGTATGATTCACAAAAAACAACAAAAATTTGTTATTTCAAATATTTGCTTAAAACAAAAAAAAAAAAAAAAAAAAACAATACCTTAATTCTAATTAGTAGGTGTACATAAAAACAACACAAAAAGAAAAGAAAAACAATGCACAAACCTTTCGCTAAGCTCAACCTTTTCCTCAGAACGTTCCAAATCTTGTTCCATGAGGACTAGTTTTCTAGCAACCTAGGATTGAGTTCAGGAACAAGTAACAAGCGGCAGCAGGCAGGTAACAACATTCGGTTAAATAAACAATTAACAGCAGCATTATTTTTGGTTAGCGATTTGCAGCACAAAAACACATTTTTTGTTTTTGTTTTGGGCACAAAAGCAAGCAAACATTTTTTAAAAATAAAAAAATTCATATATTAATAGGGTACATTATTTTAAGGGTGTGGCAGTCAAAATGAAAGTGAATGAATATGCGTAGCGTAAACATTTTTACATGTGAAAAATGTCTAAGGAATATGACCTTGTGTAAAAGATGTTGGAATAATGAACTTTGTACAAGGGGAAGTACATGTAAGCATGCTCTCGCTATTAAACATATTATTCACATTTCAATTTGTTAACAAATAAAATAACTAGCTAGCTAAAAACTCATTTTAATTTAATCTTTTTAAATTGAAAATATATAGAAAATAATGCTTGTCGGTTAGTAGTTGGGAGAGTTTAGTCAGAAAGTACATAAACATAAGTTTATAAAATTATTATACGAGATAACAGCAGAAAATTGATCATCAACATTATGTATGTGCCGAACAAAATTTATAAAATGTAAATTTCAAATAACACAAAAAAGATTAATTTTAAAGAAACGGTGTTCCCAAAACAATTAAACCAATTTTATACTGAAATCCTATGGCACATGGACATATGCCGTTTTGACTGAATAGCCCAAGTAATATTGTTGTTTAATCGGATATGGAACTTATTATGGAAACTTCAACTTTTTAGTTTAACTCTCACATTCATAATGTGTTGACTTCATTTTCTGTGTTAAACATATTTTTCAACTAAATGTTAATTTTTTTAAAAAGCAGTCTACCAAATGTCATCTTGTGCCAGCACATAAATATTTATCATTGCCGAAAATATTAATGATTTCTTATATGTATATTTATAAAAATCAATAAATTTTTACTATCATTAAATAGTGCATTAATATTATTAAATATTATTTAATTTAATTGAAACAAAATGACCTTGGATTCCTCAAAAAACTGCTTTCTTAAATATTAAAATAAATTGTAAAATTGAATCTTAATAATTTTATGTTTAGTTTTCAGTAAAAATAATAAAAAAAAACTGTACAATATAAGAACAACTCGAACAAAGTAACAAAACGGCAACGCTGTTAGTTTTTTTTTCCCCCTAATTTATGGACATACTTTTCTCCTTGTTCGGCACGTTCTTCAGCACGCTCCAAATCAGCTTCAACCATCGCCAATTTACGGGCAACCTTTTGTTTTTTTATTTTAGATTTTTTTTTTAATTTTAAAAATAAATAAAAATACATATATAAGTCACACGTGTTTAAAAAAAATGTTTGGTAACACAGGCCAAGCACAGAAGGAGTTACGCTGCGAGCAAATTTTATTTTTAACAAATAAAACTGTTTAATTCATTATTAATATAAAGTTTTGTTTTAATCATTGTCACATCAATTGTTATGATTTTTTTGTAATTTTAGTTTTTTTTGATTTTGTTAGTTAAGAAAGGATGATATTGTGTCTTGTTTTCTGTAATTTTTTATGATAATAAAACTTGTGCTGTTTAAATAAAAAAAAAATTAATACTTGTATACTTTACTTATGAATAACACTTTTGGCAACCCTAAAAAATGATTTATTAGACATGGTACTCCACAGTTAACATTTTGTTGATATGTTGAATTTTATTATTTGCAGCAATTTGTTGTTTTAGCTAGTAAGATCATACTGTATCACCTTTTAAAAATATTATCTTTTATATAATATGTTGCGAAATAAGCTAGCCTAAAACCTAAACCTTTCTAAAACAAAGGACTCTTAAAAACACGAACTTTGATGTCGATTACACTGCTCTACAAAAAAATTCAGTTCTGATTTCATTTCATCGGTGAATTTTATTTAATGATCTCAAAAAAGACCCTCCGTTGTTTAGTTTTTGAGATATTTCAAAAAACCAGTTTCTTAAGTCTCGAAAAAACCGAAATTTTCATTTTCGTTTAAAAGTTTTTGCATATCATTTTAACGGAACAAAACATGTTTCTAAATTTAACATGAATTCCATTTTTAGCCAAGACTTTATAAATTTGTTACCGTTTAAAGTGTCATAACGCAAACAATTCAAGTCATCCAAGCAAGTTATCAGTTTTAAAATCTTAGAAGAATTGGATAAAAATTGTCTAAGTTAGATCGACAGCCAAAGTACCACATTCTCGCTTCTGATAGACCTATTATCAATCCAAAAATAAAAGGTTTTCGCGTGGAAAAATTGCTTTATTTCACACTAGCTGATATTCGCGAATTTGTATGCGTAGCCTGTTTTAAGATTGTTCTGCGAAGGCAAATAATTCAATTTTTTTTTGATAAACCCACTGTAATTTTTGATCATTCTTCACAAATCCCGCGTTGTTGTTGTTTGCAATGTAGATTGACAAATTGAGACTGAGAGCGGGAGTAAAATTTGAACATTCCGTTGTTCCTTCCATAAATATTCCATTGTATTGCCATGGGAAATATAAAAACAAAACACACACAAACACATTAATTTTCCATGAAAAGATTTGTTATGCTTGCATACGTGTTTCTTTGTGTGTAATTTATTTTTTAAGCAGTTTTAAAACTTTAATATTTTGATATTTAACAGGAATATCGTGATAATTTTAATTGGAGATTGAGGCCAAGTGTCTTAGGTATAAAACTAAGCAAATTTAATTAAAATTGGTCCATTGGTTTTTGCATGATACGCGAACATCGAAAACGGCTTCATTGTATTTATATTTACATAGAAAAAATTGAAGAAAAAAAGTTTTGTTAAAAATGAAATTTAACTAAGCCTAAGACAAGAAGCTGCGAATGGCAAAACATTCAAAGAGCATCGTCTGAAATTGCGGCGATGACCTAATTGTTTGCAATTCGAGTGGAAGGTTTATACACAGCTGACTTGTAGCAACAAAGCAAGAGCGTTCCATGATTAAGCTTTTGTATCGTTGAAAAGTTAATTTCAAAACTTCCATCGCACAGAGCCTATACGTATAATACAAGAAGCCGATTTTGGCCACAATCGGATTTAACTTCTTAGCATTATATATCGAATAACTTTCATTCTTGAACTAATTTTTCCACATTAATACATTATATGTATTGGGCCAATAGGTGTGTCAGGAGCAAAAATTCAGATTTACTTTTTTTTTTGTTTGGCGGCAGTTTAAATATATTTTTTTCTTTTATAAGAAAACCGGAGCTGATAGAAAAAATGGTCACCATTTTCGGAATCAAAGGGCAAAAATCTCACAAAAAAGTGAACTCTAAAGAGTACAACTGTATTATATATTACTATATACTCGACAAAGCACCTTAAACGTTTAAACTATACCATTTAAGAGATTTAGAAGCAAACGTTATCAATTAAACCAAACAGTTTTTGATATAAGCAGTGCTGTGCAGGAATCATAGTTTCGAATTTGAAATCAATTTTTCGATTCCATGGCAAAAAAATGTTTCGAATTTTCGTTTCCATTGCAAACGAAATCATTGCTTCGTCGATTTTAATCCAAGGAATTTGTATCTTTTTCAATCTCACCATGCCAATAGCACTGATTTTTTGTCAATCGTATTAAAGGATTCATTATTTTGCATTGGAAAGTTTTAATTCTACTTTAAACAATTGGAATTCAGAATCGACTTTTACAAATTCCATGGTTGAAGGAATGATTCCTTTGTTGATTACATTACAGTTATCGAAAATTGTAATTGAAAAATGTTGATACCATTACAAGGGTTTGGAAACGACTTTTCAATTTCGTTACAAAATGAGTGATTCTGGGATACAAATTTTGGAATTCAAAACTTGTAATGTTCCTTCAGGAAATCGGAACCAATGTCCGAGCCGCTTTTTCCAATGTTCAACATTCCCCCATCTATTGATGCAAAACAAACTCTTGTGATGTCGATCTTTTGCCATGGAAGTGATAAAGTCAATACTGAATTACAAATTTTTAATATGGAATCAAAATTTTGAATTTTGCAATGGAATTGGCAAAGGAATAAAAAATGTTCAATCCCATATTTTGATTTCTGCAAAGGAATCTCATTCCTTTTGCCGTGAAATCGAAAAAAGTTGATTCCAAATATTAATTCCTTGAAATCTTTTCGATTCCTTCTTTTCATTACTACTCAGCTCTGGATATAAGGACCTGTTCTAGAATGCATAAGTCATAAGACTTATTGAATCTAAAAATTACCACCATTTAGTAGTTTGTCCGGTTTTCGAGTTATATACATATATGTATAAGATGTTGAACATGTCAGCCACCTAAATTTTGTGCTGAAGTTCATGCGTTGTTTTTAGGCACTCCAGATATCCATATTCAAGGATTGAAACAATGTTCATGTCAACATGTTTTATGACAAGTTACCGACATTATTATTATTTTGGAGCAAAGTTATTTCCCTAATGCAATTTTCCACGTTTACATGCGAAACACCCTAATATATAAAACTACATACACAATGTAATATTTACACAAGTTTTTTCAAAAACTATAACTAACAAACTTTGATCTAACTTTGATACAACTAAACATTACTCAAGATTTTAACAATCATGCCAGTCTTCTTTTAAAAAACAAACTGTTTCTCAAACTTATTAAACAGCTTTGATGAATCATGAGCTGACCAAATAATTATAACATCTTTTCTGCTGAAAATTTCACTTTAACGAAAAATAAAATTGTGAATCATTTACAAATATTTATAAGTTTATCGTAAGCTTTTATCAAAATTTACTAAACACATTTCTTAAGCAACGTTTATTTTTTATTTCAGCTGACCAAACACATATTGCACATAAAATTGATGACAAACTCTTTTAACCAAAAAACTATTAATTTTTCAGAATAAAAATTATGATTATTAAGATATTTTTATACTCATATTTTGTGTTCGATATGTCAAATTTATTGAAATAAGGTAGAGGCCAGGAAATATAAAAGATAAGATTATTATCGTTCAAAGCTTACAAGAAATGCAAATAATATTATCTACGGTAGATATGGGGAATAGTACAGTACATTATGGTTTTCATTACCAATAAATTAGTTTAGTGATTGTGAAAGTTTTCTCAATGCAACTAAATTTTGTGGTAATGAAAATTATCAGCTTCACTTAAATTTAGTGAGTGTGAAAAGATTTTCACTATAACGGTAGTAAAGTTTTCTACCACTATTCAATTTACTGGTAGTGAATATTTTTTCATTATCACTAAATTCAGTAAAAAAAACGTTTACTATAATTAAAGTAAATGGTAGTGAAAAATCTCGAGATATAATAGACCACTTAAGCATTGCCATCAAAAGTTTTCAACAATTTAAAAAAAGGGTAAACTCTGTCTTTTATGTCCCGACTGTGGGGCATAATAAGCCAAGATGAGGAATGACTGCGCATTACTTCATTTGTCAGAATTCTCTTCTACACAACATTATTAATAAGCTCCTTTATCATTATTTATTATGCGGGTTTAAAATACACCATAGGCAACATTTGATCCTGTATCCTCTTAGATGTCTTCAATCTCTTCAGCTCCTTTCATGATTTTTCATAATTGCTTCTTGGATTGAAGATTGACTATAAACTTCCTACGTCATTCAATGACCACCCTTGTATTACTCTACAGGGAAGCATAAAAAATATAAGAGAACGTAATTGTTCTTTACTTTGTAAACAGTACATTTGTAAACAGTACATTTCAGTACAGTACTTTTTTGATCAGGGTGGATTTAAAGAATCGCAATATCCTGCCTAATAAATATGTCTTTTAATATTTTTACTTAATGTGTGTAACTAAGCTAACGTTTCCTTATGTCGATTTCATGAGCAGTGCGATTTTCTCCGAAGAATAGAATCGATGGTAACAAATTTTCCACTATCTCTAATAGTTCAGTCATTTAAGCCGAAATATGCATTCAACCTCGGAATGAAAGATATTAAGCTGTACGTTTTTAGAAAGTTGGAAAGTCTCATAGATAGTCAAGATATATCAAGGCCAAAGAATATCTCATTTCCCTTACTCTGAATGACATTTGGAGTTATTAAAAAAGTTAAAGAGCATAAAATGTTGAACAATTTTGGTTTTCAGCAATATTTTATACATTTCATCGTTTTTAAGAGAGCTTTTTCGAATAATATTGAACGAAATACAGTGAAATTCCCATTACGGACAGCTCCCATAACCGGGCATATTTCAGCGACACTCACTAACTTTTCCATACAAAATTGATTCCGATAGCCGGACGCTCCAATAACCGGACAAAAATACTGCAACGGTGGGTGTCTCCGATTATGGGGAATTTCACAGTATTTTGATTTTTGAAAATATACCACGCCCACTTCTAATTTTGTCTACTTTTGTTAAAATTCCAGTTCATCACAATATCTTGCAGGGTTTACAAAATAAGACGTCATGAAAATTAAAATATAGGGTAGTGCCACGCCCATCTTAATATTCAAACACTTGAAACCCTGGTGCCATCTTTATTTTGTGCACATGCCCTTAAATTTCATCAAAATCGCTGCATCCGTTATCGAAATAAAATTGTACAGCTACACTTCAGCCTACTAACGCAGTTGAAATGAGTAATAATCTTACTCCACGCCCACCTCAACTGAAGTGTCCAAAAATGGAAGAGTATGTTGTTTTCTGACAAATCCAATATACAACCTGAAAGATTCAGATGAAATAAATCGTGTACGCATACCAAAAGTAGAAAGACTGAATTTTAAGTACTGCAAAGCCACTGTAATGAATGGAGGTGGCAGTGTAATGGTCTGGGATCTCTCCTCTGGTCAAAGGATGGGGCCAATTCACAAGACTTCAGATATTATGGAACGCTTCATTTACGTTGACATACTAAAAGATGTGATGAGGTTGCATCCGGACAACGATCCGAAATATACCTCTAAAGCTTGTAATACCTGGCTTCAGAGCAATTGGATAGAAGTTTTTGGTTGGCCTGCCCTGACCTGAATCCTTTTAAGATCTTGTGGGATATCTTTTTATCATGAACATCAACAGAGAAAATTTCAAAAACCACGGAAGATCTATTCAATCCTTAAAAATATATATAGGAAGGGATATCGCAGGATATCATTAATAATTTAATGTCCTCTATGCCTTAAAGAGGTTTCTGTGTCATCCAAAATAAAGGGTACAAAACTAAGTACTAATTTTAAAAGTTTTAATGTATCATAAAAAAGGGGGTGCTTTGGTTTTGTCATTAAATTTTTCGGGCTTTTAAAATGTTCCTTTGATGTTAACTCTTTCTTTAAGAGACGCATATTTTTTTTAATTTCTCTTTGTCAATGATAAAGGTATAAGTAAATAAAATAAATACGAATTATTGTTCAATAACGTCGTTTTTATAAAAAATTTATGATATGAAAAAAGTGTACTAAGGGGGGTGCTTAAGTTTTGGCCAATACTGTCTATGCAAGGATATACCAGAATTCTGTTGTTATAGAAAAAAACCTAAACTATTTATATAATGCACATAAACATCGTTCGTACGTACGTCGTACGATCTTTAGGTATTACTAAAAAAAAAATCCAAAAATTATGTTGAATCACCAGTTTTTTTCAAATAAACAACATAAATGTAAAAATATTAGCTAATACCATGTTATCCCACTTATTTTGAGTTCACATTAAAGAAGTTCTTAGTAGAGTCTATTAATTTTTTGGAAATTCATATTGCTATTTTTACTATCCTCAACTTTACTAATATTTTACCTATCTAAACTGCAATTAATGATATTTAAAAATTGTTTATAAATCACCAATTTATATAACTAACGTAGTATCAATTTTTTACTAATTTTAACAACAAATGCTGCAACATTTCAAAATCGTCGACACTGTAACCAGGAGTTCAAACAGGGTTTTGCCAAATAGAAAAATTCTAAGCTTTTTAAATGAAATATAACTTTATTGCCATATAGTTTAAAATTTAAATAATTTTACTTTTTAATGTGAAAATGTTTCAATCTTATATAAACTTGAAAATAAACTTTTTTGATATACAGAAAAATTATTATAATCATTCTCTAGAAAATAAAATTAAAAGTATTATTACACAAAAACAAATAAATTTAAAAGAAATTGAATTAAAAAATATATGTGTATACATATGTATGTATATAATTTTTGAGAAACATAATCGATTTAAAATATATAAAAGAAAATTATTTTTAACATTTTATTATAAGAATATAATAATATAACGTGTGTGACGACGACTTCATTTAGATTATTAGAGAGAGATTTTTCTCATTTAGTAAAAATTGTCTGTAACATAGTTTAATTTTTTACACGTCACTCACATTACATACATGTATATTCCTGCGGAAGAAAACTATTTGAAAAAATTTAGCTGCCAACATTGCTCTTTTTAATTTTATAATTTTTTGCTAAGCATTGCTCTTCGTTGCAATTTCGTTTACAAGTCTCATGAATTATTATGTACAAACAATAAGGCATTATTCATATTTTGATATGAGTTTAAATTCCGACTACTTTACAAGTTATGCATTAGTTTAACATGTACAATCATTAATGATCATTTTACAAGATTTTTATTTTTTTTATTCTCTTAAAACAGCACAGTTTCATTACTCTATACATCGTTACATTATTTCATCTGTTGTTATTATTGACGAATGATGAACGATGAGTGAAAGCTTCCAGTAGCAGCGCACAAAATCACAAATTTTTGATTTCTGCTCCACATTCTCCATCGTGTACGAATATTTTTATCAATTACACAATTTAGTTAATCGTTATATGTAGGTTTTTCAAAAAAAAAAAATTTGTGCAAAATGCAACAAACATTTTTTTAGTCAATTGATTTGATTATTAAGAATATAAAAGAAAATTTTTATTTCATGTTATTTGTAATGAATTTTGCGATGTTATGTTGGAGGAAGCTTCACTAGTATTGTTATTGTTATTGCTATTGTTGTTGTTGGTGGTGGTGGTAGTAGTAGTGGATGTTGCAGTTGCAGTAGTAGTAGTAGTAGTATTATTAGTAGCGTTACTATTTGTGATATTGGTATTGGTGGTGGCGGTAGATAATGATTCAGAGATAGAAATAGCTGATGATGAACAAGTGTTTTGTTGCACCTCATCGTATTTCTTGTCGGCCTCCTCAGCAAGGAAACGGGCTTCCTTCAATTGATTCTCGAGGGCGTCCATGCGTTCTTCATCGGCAAGGGAGCGGTTCTCAAGGATCTTACGAGCACTGTACAAATTCAGTTTCATTGCGATTAGGAGAGACGGCAAGTGTTGAAAATACGTTTTCCATCATCGTCGTCATCAACATATCGTGATCAATTAATGATCGAATCGATTGTGGGCCATCATTTGTTGGTGGTGTAATTGTTGTTGTTATTGATGTAATGTACAGTGTTGTTGACAACAATTAACATAATTCGTTTAAATTCACACATGAATTTCATAAGATATTTAATAAAAAACATTTAAATGTTGATTCAGGTTGAGATCGAACGCGCATCAGGTGGTTTGATTTGGAAGAACAAAAATTTATGTTTCATTTTAGATAATTAAAAATACAGATAAGTTTTTTTTTTTGTTTTTACACTTAAAAATTTGTACATGTTTATCAATAAAACTTGAGCGAATAAATTCAGTATGTACCCAGCAATAATCATATCTCAAAATATGTAGTGAGTTTTACTGCCAACAAAAGATATCATTTAATTGCAAGAAGTTTAATAACTTTTGTTTTTGATCCATAAAAAAAAAAAAACACCCATGAAAATTTTATTAATAAACGAAGACAAAAAACATTCCTTAAACGTTTTTCTATAAGTAGTGATTCGTCAAAATTTGAAATGGAATTCAATGTCTGAAACCTTTGAAACATTCATAGCCAAAATAGAACTAGTTAATCTTTTTCTGATTGTAAAATAAACAGCTAATGAGATTAGCAACAGTATATACTTAGTACTGAATTATATATGAAAATCATATCAATCAGAAAATACCCTTCTTCATTAGTGTATAAAGTTGCTTTTGATAAAGGCAGGTTTTACGTGATAGGGCGAAGAGTTCTAAATTTGCATTCAGCTAATCAAAACTCTTTCGAAACATGGTTTGCGTAGAAAGAGTACTGAAAAAGTATTTATCCTTCATCAAATTGTTAATTAAAAATTAACTCTACCTTTCTCATGTATATTTTTTTTAATTGTTAACCTTATTTTGAAGTATTCCAGATTCCTTAATATAGAGTCAAAATTTATTAATATATTTTTGCAAATTTGTCGTTAAAAGAATCTCGCGTCAAACAAAATTTGACAAAAAATTTAAATCTATTTTTATTCGCGTTTTCATAAATGAATTCACTTTTCAAAATTGACATGCTCAAGTAGAAAAAATATATGAAAAAATTTATCATCCCTTTGATTTAGTTATAATGCTATTTATAAAGGTTTCAGACACAAAAGTTTATTTTTAACAACTACAAATTTCTGTAGTTGAAAAGTTTCAAATTCAAATCGAACTTTATCCACTACTAGAAGAAAAACGCTACTTTTTTTTAATAAGCTACTTAATTTAATAATAATATACATACAATTTTTTAAACTAAATAATATGTACTAGATTCAACCAACATATGTATATACTTTATACCGTCCAACAATATAAAAAAGTTAGTGCAATTTCAAAAAACACGGTATTGTTTCTATATCCAGATGCAGGCATTGATATCTGGTACATTTACACTATAATACAATTTATAAACTTACACTAAGCTAAATCCATAATCGTTTCTAAAATAACTTATTTATAAATAAAAATACATAGTTAATAAATTTTTAAAAACCAAACAGTGTTCTGCTACTGGTGGCGCTGCTGCATCCATAATTATTTGTTGTTCGATTAAAAGTATGAAAAAATAGAGACAGATAAAGAGAGCAAAAACCCGTAACCGTAGTAGGCGTAGTAGTAAAGAAAATAATATCCCTAACGATCAAAAAAAAAAAAGTCCTAATAACCCTAGTATCCCTAGCTTTTCATTGTTCAAAGTTTAGAACATTTTGTATACCTCTTCATATTTTTTATCAGCTTCTTCTGCAATTAATTTTGCTTGTGATAATTGGGCTTCCAAAATAGCTACTCTGTCATCTTCCATATTTGTGCGATTTTCTAGAGCTTTTCGTATCCTATAAAATAGTGCGCAATTTGTATGCAAAAATGTTTATAACTTTTTTTTTCAAATTACTTATAGCTTTTCATAAAGAATCGCAGCATTACCTTATGTAATAAATTCTAATAAAAATTATTAATATTATGTTTAAATAATTAAATGATAATTAAATTTATAAAAATCCTTCAAAACAATTCGTTTTGTAGGCATACTAACCGTTCGCTCTCATCAGCAGCTTGCGAAGCTTCGGAAAGCTTAGCTGTAGCAGATCCAAGACGTTCTTCTGAACGTTCCAAGTCTTCTTCGAGCAATTGAATGCGACGGTTCAAAGCAGCAACTTCAGATTCAGCCTATATTTTAAAAACATCAATACAAGAGACGAAATAGAATTTTGTTTCTTCGTTTTTTTGTTTGTTTATTTTCTAATCTTAAAAGTAATTTATTTAATTATGAACCTTATTGCATAAACTTTAAAATACTTAAATTAAGAAATACTCAAGTGTTATACATATTTATAAATAGATGCTCTGCGTTTTGCTTGTGAAATACTAAATCCTAAGCTAACCTACTTAATGAAGCCCAAACTAACGAGTTCTCAAAAAAAAAAACAAAATTAAGTGATAAAAAAGTGAAGATAAAGTTCTCTTTTTTAAAGTGCAGCAGCGCTGTTGAAATAGTATCCGCATCAATTGTGAAGCTCTGAAAAATAAAAATATATCTCCAAAAAAAAAAAAATAGTTTTGTTGTTAAAAATTCGAATTTCTTTAAGAATTTAATGAAATTTTCATAAAAAGAAATTTCATCGGCTTTAAAAATCTGTTCTTTGTTCTTCAAACCATTTAAAATAAATTGTAATTTTGAATGTTGTTCAAGTTAAATCACACCAAAAACAATAGGATCATTTTATTTGCTTTTCGATGACATATTGAAAAATTAAGATGTATGTTTTCAAAGTATTTTTTATATAGCTACAAGTGAAAATATTCAAACCGTATTTTCAAAAAATAACCAATTTTCCTAAACGGTCAGACATTTTTGTCACACAAAAGGACCCGGATTAAACTGAAAAAGTTTGATACGCCTTGCCAAATCCTGGCTACGCCGCTGCCTTGGTACAAGTTCTCTCTGGAACTAGGGGCAAACCTGTACTCAGAACCTATCCCGAGGAGAATCTGTTTCAAATTTTTGTTGACCTTGAAAAGATTTAATAATTCTATACGATTGGATTATTTAAATATAACACCATACAACTTAAAAGGTCAATGCACAATTTATTGGCTCGATAGTAAAACTTGAAATTTTTGCCATTCTCATTAATTTATTCCGAAACCAAAATTAAATGACTGCAAAACAACAAAAAAAGCCGGTGAATTAAAACATTATGTGAACGCCCTCAATTGACGGTAACATGGTAAGAAGCCATAAAAAAAAAAAACGAGCAAAAATTTAAGATTCCAAAAATAGTACAATCAACTATGACAAATTCAACAACAAAAACCGCTAACAAACTTGTCAAGTACACGTACTTTTCAATTTTCAAATTCAAGTCAAGTTCGTTTTATAACTCCAATTTTGATAACATTTTCCATAAAAGGTATTTTGTTTTAGATCATTTCATATTGTTTCAATTTGCGCTCAACCAATGATGATGATATGGTTGGGTGGCGGTTTTAAAACGCGACGAGCGTCGCCGCCAATATTGGTTTTGGCTCTAAACTCGCGATATGAAAAACAAGATTACGTCATCAATACAAAAGCAGTATATCCACCAGCAGCATAGAACCAAGAAAGAGCGAGCAAAACGTTGATGATTATTGCGTTAGGTAAAACCAAAAAAACAGAAAATTTCAAATAGAAAATATAGCGACAAGTATGGAAAAGAAAAAAAATTAACAAATAAATAAAAAACGAATATCAATGAATAAAAACCTGAACGATTAGAATGAAATGAGGGCAAAGCTCTTGAGCGGACAACGGGAAGGTGGCAGAAAAGAACAAGATGGTGAGAATTATGAGCGCAAATAGATAAAACATTTAAAGCAATAAAAACCTTAACTAGCGGCTAAAAAAAAATGAAACAAAGTCAATAACTCCAATAATTGTTGAATATAAAACAAGAGAGAGTAGAAAATATGAAAAGAGCGAAAAAATATCGCGTAAAGTTTAACGTAGATTTGAACTACAAATTCCTTTTCATTTAACTGGCGATAATAGCAGGCACACGTTCAAAACTGAAATACTAACATAAAAACATATTTTAAAATTAACGTTTCAATAAACACAAAAATTAATTTCTATAAACGGTTAAAAATCGTTGAAAGCTTAATCAGTCACACCTTATTTGGGTGATTTGATGATGACGTTGTCGGTGGTGGCGGCTCATAAATTTGTTGCCATTGGCAACAGTAGAAACAACTGTGTTTTAAAGTAGACTCATACATTCTTTATTTCTATAAATTTCTCTGCATATAAGCCGTTTATTTTAGAATTAACCTAAAAATACAAAACACAATAAATGGAAATATTTTCCCGGGGACTGACAGTATCTCTATCGACCCTACACGTGTTTTACTCACAACTGATGGAAGAGCAACAAAAATAATATGGCTGCTTGAATGATCAAATTTTACAATTTGGCCTTTTCTTAAAACGCATGGTACTTTCATTTTCAAATGATTTTTTACCAAGTGAGAACCTTAGCTCATAATTTGTGTGGAAGGTAATTCGGGTGTGTAAATCATGGATTCTCATTTCGGTAAAGGTTGCACTTTGTACAGGTAAAAATCTGCATAAGTCCGCCTATTGACAGTTGCCAGAAAATGGATGCCACTTGAACCCAATTATTTCTCATTAAGTAAATTCATACACCATTGACTAGATAATATATTTAGCTGCTAACAAGTAAAATTATGGACTCGATCAAACAAGAAATAATATTATTTTTTACTAATCTCCAAAATAGTAAATTTCCTTTTTTTTCGATGAATTTTCAATCAAAATTGTCAAACGAAGCATGAGAAGTCGCACGATATGCACCAACACATAAGTTGAGACCTTGACTAAGGACTGTACTGAGCTAATACTTCAAAAAAATATTATGTGTGGAAGCTTTACTGATTCAGCTATAGCCCGTCAAAAGGCGGGGGTATGTATTATAGGGTTAATTCATTAAAAAAAATTAGGTTATCAAGTTACAAAGCATGAATGATTACATTTCTAACTAATTGTGATTTGAATACATATGATTCTTAATTCTTTAAAATAAGGTATTGCAAAATCTAATATGTACCGTCAAATCACTTTTATTATTGTGCATCGAAAATGCAAGTAATAGAGCATTAAAAGTTCAAATTCAAATATTAATTTATTTTTGTGAAATAGTAATTTCTTTTTAAAATATTTTTTTGTTTATTGAAATTACGATTCTTCTACCTCAGCTCTGTTGAAAAACTAAGCTGACCTTTCCATACTGTCATAGGATAAATATGGTACTAAAATGTATCATACAGAACAAAAATCAAACAATTTAACAATAGAAATTGCTATTGTATTGTCAGTAGAGGTCGTTGTCATCACGTGTGAAATGAAATAAACAAAAAATTATCTAACAGTTGCATAACTACTAAAACGTAAAATTACATATATTGTAGAAATCAACTTCTGTTTTCAAATAAAAACTAATTTTAACATGACGTATATAATGTACTACATATACATAGCTTTAACCCCGTGAAGCTTAAACTTGTTGATGCGACAAATTCAGAATGAGAAGCACAAATAGAGAAAGTATCACAAACAAGAGACGCACATACCTTGGCAGTTCATTAACTATGAAATTGCTATAAAAAAAAGTGACCATGAAACGTATTAAAAGCCATGCCAATTAAAAAAAAAATGATTGGGGAAACAATTTACGACAAATATGTAGAAAAAAAGTGGGTAGACATGATCATATTTTTGGTAAAACATTTTTATTATTAAGTTTCGCTTTTTTCTTTTTCCAATTACAACGGAGTCAATCCTAATCAGTGTTGGCATTTTCAGTTTCAGTACATTTATGTCGTAAAAAAATCGTCGTCAGCACATTTGGCATATTTGCAGTGCCTTCGGTACACTTGGCCCATTTTCAGTACATTCGATACACTTGGCCCTTTTCAGTACATTCGGCTCATTTTCAGTACATTTCGACAATTTGTATAAAATATCACTATTTTTTAGTAAATTTATCTTAAATGACTATTTTTTTTTTTTTAGTAAAAAAAGTTAAAATATTTTGTCATTTTTCATGTTCATGCCGAAAAAAGTACATTTCAACTCTGCATTTAGTACATTTCGACAAAACCGAAATGCCATCACTGATCCCAATATGCTGAAATTTTTATGACATGTTTTTTTTTTTGTCTAAAATCGTTTAAGTTCTAAAATTATTTAATTAAAATATTTAAGAAAATTTCAATTTTGGTCAATATTGCGTGGGAAATTTATGATGTTTAAGAAAGATAATTGCATTTATTGGCACAATTATAGAAAAATTAATTGATATTGTTTTTATATTACAATTTAAAAAGGAGAAATGAAATTAAAATAAAATTTTTCAGAGGCAATAAGACTAGGGAACGAAATAAAGAAAATGTTTTCCACCAATGCAAGGCTATTCCGATCCCGGCAGATACTCGATACTCATTTAAGTATCGATACTAAGAGGCGTAGAAGCTAAAAAGCATTGCTAAAATGTATTTATGCCACATGAATGGGTATTTATGAATTTAAGGAGAGGTCTGACAATTTTGTAAGACAAACATACAGAGAAAAATTGAAAACGGATTTATGGTAAGCAAATAAGTACTTCAGGGTAATTACCTTATCTCATTTATGGAGGCAATTCTACAAAACAAAAAAAAAATATCACAAAAACATAATTTAAAAACTTGCCCAATGGGATATTGACAATTTAAAATATGAAGAACGAGAATCAGTGGCGGATTTAGGATTCATTTAGGAGTTGGATGGGGCTTAGTTTGATGAGGTATAAGTAATATTTGATGAAAGCAGATATTTCTTGATATACATGTAGTACAAACTTTCAGGATATTGGGCTCTTTAGCTCTCATAATATTGAATACAAATTTGAGATTTTTTATGTTTTAAATTACTTTACTTTACTAAATTTATCTTAATATCATCTGTTTTCTGCTGTCATTAAATCTACATGCACCAATTTTAAAGCTAATCTTTACAAAATTTTTATTGATATTTAAAGGGTCATCCAACAAGAGGTTTAAGTTTCGCATCATTTTTAAATTGTCGACATTCAACTATCAATTGAGATAACTTCTGATAAGTAAAATTTAGGAAGTTATTAAATATGGATCAACACACAATCGCACAACATGTTGAAGTGGTGAAATTTCACTACAAATTTCCAGGGCGGCTGATTTCTCGAAATGGAGACTTTAGTTGGCCGCTGAAATCGTGTGATTTAATTAAATTAGAATTTTTTCTTTGAATGTTTTTCGTGAAATACAGACGAACGACCATTTATAGGCAGAGACGAGGCGGACATTTAACAGGTATTGTCTTTCATTACTAAAATCAGTTTCAGCTAGTTTACACTAGGAAATTCTGTGAAGGAAATTCTTGTCTGTTCTCTTTTATGAATTTGTTTAGCGTTTACACAACGACAAATTCTGTACTCGACGCTTTCGTTATTATATACCTTCTTTCCAAAAAAACAGGTAGAATTTTCGAAAAGAATTTCCTGGTGCAAACCAGCACACTTTACATAAAAATATATAATATCACCACATATCATATGAGTATTGGGTTTTTCTATTGATTTACAATGACACATCTTGTTGGATCACCCAAATTACACCTCTTGCTGGATGACCCGATATTTTTAAATTTCTTAAAATTTCAATTCCTCTTATCTGTTTGGCCTAAACCAAGCCTTTTTCATCATAGTATTATTGCACCCTGTAATTAATAGTAAAAAGTCTTAAAATATTTCTAACTGGAAAAAAAGAACAAGACAATTTTAATGAAGAAGAAAGGATGATGACGACGACCAAGACAAAACCACTCATGTCATCGTCAGCCGCCAACGCTGCTACTCAAGACCTACAGAGAAAACAACAAACCAAAGAAACGCTTTTACATACGATAGTGTTCTCGCTCATACGCAACAATTAAGTAATAAAAAATTTAAAAAACTAGTAAAAATAATACAAGACATTGGTAAAAAAAAAGACCAAAAACTACCAAAAAGAAGATAAAACAAATGAGCGCAAAGTGGACGAGTTAAAAATTAACAAACTCAAGAACCACATAGGGTTGCCATACCATTCAATTTTAGTGATGTGCATTTATGTATCAACAGATATATTTTTAAAATCCAACACAAACCTCATAATTTTTAAATTTCTCTACATAACCGTAAAGTATAATGTACGAAGGCACTTCCCTTAACTTTTTTTTACGCACAACGATGTTTCACTACAACGTCAACGAATTATTAAAGGTGTTTTAACAATAAGATCAGACATTTTTGCACAATGAGGGATGTCCCTCAAATTGATCAAAATATGTCCAAAATTACCTAAGCTTTTCTAATGAAACCGATTTATAGAAATAAATTATTCGCACTGTTCATATATTCACCCAATTCCTACAATTCGTATGCCGAACAAAGTGTGGGAAATAGTGAAAAATTATTATTATTGTATTTTACTGGATTGCAGCTAAAAGTTTCGGTTTTTCTTAGGATATGGGAGTGATTTAGTGATAAGGAAGCAAATGGGAATGGAAATGGTTTTTTATGAATTTTTGAATCATTGGAGCTTAAATATTATTTTAGTGAAAATTAATTAGTAGAATATTTTTTGTCCGGAGTTGGAATGCGATTAAGGTCATATTATTATTTGAAAAGTTTTTGTTTATTGAATTTAATTATTTTTCCAATTCCGGGCCCATTGAGCTGCATATGTACGTGCCCGGCTAACTTATGAGAGCTCACATTAGCAATCAATAGAAGACCATTTTTAAATTGATAATAATCTGACCACATATCGGTAAATTTGGAATAACTTTTTAACAAAATCAAAACACAAATGATACTCGTAGTTTGGTCGGCAATCAACATTGCCACCAATTCAACCAATTGGACAATTGAGACCAAATATGTACATAAATCATATATGTAATTGAATGGACACGCGAGTCCTGGACACAATTTGGAAAAATATACAGTGAAACCTGGTTAAGCGGTACCTAGAAAAGTAGGAAACCTCTTTAAGTGAGACTCACTTCAAGGTCCCAGCACTTTTGCATCAAAATATTATATACTGGAAAAATGTTGGTCCCTTGGAGATCCCAGTTATCCAGGATTTGCTGTACTAATTTTTGACTAACTTCCATCTGGCAACAATGAAATAGAAGGATAAAAATGTGAAGGCAGAATTAGGAGCACAATAAAATAAACATATTTAAGCCACTTGGCAAAACTTCAGGTATTTGGATTTTAGCCTGCAACGTACCAAAATCCAACATAAAGTTAACACCTTTTAGCCGCATTGCAAGAGCATCTATTTTTTAGAAACATTTTTAGGTTATGTTTAACAAAGGTGTTTTACTTTTCTTTATATTGCTCACTTACTTCTTCGCGACGAACTACTTCGAGTTGCAGCCTTTTGTGGAACTCTTCACACTCATCTTTATACTTTTCCATTTCTTCTTTGGTCTGACGCATCTTCTTTTTTAGCACATCCAATAGGGTGCCTTGTGGAATGCTGGTAGTCATTTTTGACAGGTTTTTTTTTATTACTCTTTTGATTAAAAAATTTAACGTTTTTTTTACAAAATTAACGTAGAAACGCAACGATGACGACGACTACGTTAACACAGCGGGGACACAGAGCAAGAGGTTAAAAAACTTTTTAAGCGCTTTTTTCTTTTGACGTTTTCTTTCAATTCAGCGAGGACGAATTAACAAGAATTTCACGAAATCTTTTTTTATTTTTAAAAGCACCAAATATAAGAAATTTTAATTTTTCTTCAAAAATGGAAGGAAAATTTATTTTTTTTTTTATCTTTTACAGCAAAAAAAAACTTAACAGCGACTCAAATGACGATGACAACGGCGAAGACTAATGACGACGGCAATAACGAACACAAACGACAACCACCGGTTTCGAACGAGTAGGAATGAAATGAAATAAACTAACGAGCGTACAGCGAAAAATGAGCGTTAATTATTTTCAACACTTTTGTAAAGAAAAAAGTTAAGGCCACAAAATTTTAACTTTATTTCTTAAAAAGCAAATATTTTTTTTTCTCAGAAAGAAGCGCACTGAACACGTTTGGATTAAAATAGGTTTAAAATTTTAACTCGATGACATGCAGACGCAGCTAAAAAACGAGAGATGAGCTCAGCGCTGAATGAGTTTGTTTTAACTAATGAAATCGCTGAAGAAATGAAATTCTTTGGAAGCGGCAACAACGAATTGATGAGCACAAATTCCAACATTGGATTTTATGGTTGCCAGATCACATCAATAGTACGATGTATTGATTAGCAATAATTTAACACATATTGAAGGCTGTTATACAAATAGAGCCTTAATCAGAATAGACGTGACGAGACGATAGCAATTGAGTGAACGTTTGCAGTCCTTACGTTACGTTACGTCGAAGCAGCTGTTATGAATATTAGCGACGGTTTGAAGTTTGGTTCTTAGGGGCCGTTCAAGTATTACGTAACGCAATTTTCGAAAATTTTTGACCCCCCCTCCCCCCTATGTAACGCGCCGTAACGTTTTCCTCTACCCCCCCCCCCCCCCCTTAAACGTTACGTAACACCCAAGTGACCATATTTACCTAAAAGTCACAATTATGTTGCGAAAAGTACCGGAAATACATGCGTATGTTGTTTATTTTCTTTATTATACCCTACACCGAGGGTATATTCACTTTGTCATTTTGTTTGTAACGCATAGAAGAGGGCGGTGGTAGGTATGAAAAAGTATTACGTAACGCAATTTTCGAAAATTTTTGACCCCCCCTCCCCCCTATGTAACGCGCCGTAACGTTTTCCTCTACCCCCCCCCCCCCTTAAACGTTACGTAACACCCAAGTGACCATATTTACCTAAAAGTCACAATTATGTTGCGAAAAGTACCGGAAATACATGCGTATGTTGTTTATTTTCTTTATTATACCCTACACCGAGGGTATATTCACTTTGTCATTTTGTTTGTAACGCATAGAAGAGGGCGGTGGTAGGTATGAAAAAGTATATAGATATATTCTTGATCAGCGTCACCACCTGAGTTGATTTAGCTATGTCCGTCTGTCTGTCTGTTCAAATCAGGTTTACGGAAAAACCAAGAAAGCTAATTGAATCAAATTAGCACACTCAGGTCAGACCTTCTTGCAGGCATCTTGCTATTCAAAACGGACGTAATCGGTTCATGGACACGCCTACCGCCCATACTCTATGTATATTTGCCCAATCCCATTTTGAAAAAAAATGCAGCGATTTTGATGAAACTTGGTGATTAGGTGTACATTTGAACTAAATTAAGATTAGGCTAGGTTTCAAGTTTCCAAAAATTCGCGAGGCACGGTCCTAAATTTTAACCACTATACCATCATATCTCGTAAGCCGTGCAAGATATTGTGATGAAATTTCTTTATTTTGTCGACTTTTTCATCGATTTTAAATTGTTTAGACTTTTTCAACCTCTCTCAACATTAACATTTTGCATATCTTTACGACTTTTTCAACAGTTTTCAACCTCTTAAGCATTTCACACTTTTTTCGAATTATTTAACCTCTTCAACGTCTTTTTTTACTGAAATATATGTATCTACTTTGAGTGCAGTGTAGGGTATGTGAGTTTCGGCCTGACTGAAGATAACACCTTAACTTGTTCATATTGTTATTTAATAAAAATCACACATAATGTAATAAACATTTGCTTAAGCTTAAAATATGTTAAAATGGCGAAAAATGAGACGAACATATTTTATTAAAATGATAAGAGTTGATGGGATCTAGAACAGCTACAGCAATAAATGAGAAAAATAGGAAATCTTTCCACGCTTACATCTCTGGTTTTAGTTAACCAATCTCGAAGATGATAGTTTTAGATCATTCTGCTTGATAAGTGCTTTGATTTAACATATCATTTATTGCTGTAAATTATCTAGATCCCATCAACTTTTATCATTATAGTAAAATTTTTTGGCTGTAGCTATTCAATAAGCATACACATAAAGAAAGCGTTTCATTATACACACCTCATTTCAAATCACCACCCGCTAAAGTAGTTTCACTTCTAAAACAATGTTACGTAACGCGTTGTTCGAACCCCCCCCCCCCCCCTCCCCTGTAACGCATCGTAACGTTTCACAAGACCCCCCCTCCCCCCCTAATTGCGTTACGTAATACTTGAACGGCCCCTTACGGATAACACGTCTCGTCAGAATGTTTCGTTCGCTTTCGATCAATTACATACGATCATTTTGGCTTCTAACATTGGCTTACATATACTCGAATTTATTCGTTATGTCTCGTCACTTCTATTTTGGTTTAGGCTTAACAAGTAAAGACAACGTATAGCTAATAATAGCAAAACTATGAACCATATGGTGTCACTAGCTAATGTAGATTTCGAAGCCAAGCTTTTGACACATAACTTTTTCGAGTTAAAAACAATGGTTAATATTGTTTAAGAATAATGTTCTACTGACATTATTTATTCGAAATTAAATACAATTATATTAATCTGGCAACATTTGTTGTGATGACGGCAATTCGTTTAACATTTTTGTATTGGAATAAAATAAACGAAACGCATAAGAACTTAATGAGTAAAAGAGCAAAAAGAGAGCATGAAGTGCAAAAAAAGCCTCGCCTTAAAAATACCACTCGAAATAAAAGCCGAATCGCAAGGTATTTGGCTTACATGTCGTCAGAAAGAGACAACCATATGAATTACAAGCGAAAAAAAAACCAATGTATTAACATTGAACTACATAACAAAGAAGCCGAGCTAACATAAAATATTAAAAAAACAAGCAAGCTGGCTTATGAAATCTGCACTTAATCGCACTATTCGATAGACCAAAAATGGAATACACTTTAACAGTGCGCGTATCAACAACAACAACCACAACTCATTTAAGCGTCTGATTGGAGTTTCGAGTTAGGGATGAGCTCAAACCAAGCTAAGCAAACTGATAATGGAGGACTATTTTACAAGTTTATTTAACCTTTAAACAACTAGGTTTTACAGCACTTTAATGAAACTGTTAAAGTTTCATTTTAAATCAAAAGTTGTCCGATTTTAAAAATTAAAAATAAATTAATTTAATTATTTTAAGTAGATAGGTACAGGTGTAGAGAATAAGCGAATAAATTAATAAATTTTTATTAAATGTGTTATTGGAAACGTGAAAAATCGTTTATAACTTTTTCGTAAAAAAATGTTACTTTGAAACTTTTTTTTTTGAATTTGCCGGATATTGCTTCTGCCCTACCAGACAGACTAGTACAATATGAAAAAGATTCAAATTAAAAGTAATGTTTACACTGATTAAATTTCCTACAACCTAGCAACAGTCGCGGATTTACCTATAGACCCATAGACTTTAGGAAGCGAAATATTTTCGATCGATTTCTCAGTTTCATAGGAATTTATTTTTATTTTGTTCATAAATTTGAGAACATTGGGAAAGAAAACAAACGGGTTGTCCCAAAAAATGAAATTAAACATTTGTAAAAATTGTCATTCGGCCCAAGCCTTCACAAAATCTCGGTTTGGCCACCTCAATGATACTTTAAAAAAAGCCCAGGGACCCTATTTTGTATTGCTATACGAAAGCAATGCGATACGCAATTGAATAAATTGTATTGAAGAATGTATTGGTTTTCGTATCGCATGCATTGGTTTATGTATCGTTTCGCCTCGCATTACAGAATAAGGCCCCAGAGCGGTAAAACTTTAAGACCCCACCGCTTTTACAAAAACATGTATTATATGTTGAATTAGATGGAATACAGAAATAACGAATAGATGAACTAAAATGGATGGGATCGTATAAAGAAAACAAGATTGAATACTGAATTTTCTGATATACATAGTATTTAAAAATTTAAATTTTGAATCTGATTTTAGGATATTCGGTTACTAGGCAAAAAATAAATAAGAAAACTATACATACATCTGTACATATCGTCGCTCTCGGGTAGAAA
This sequence comes from Tricholauxania praeusta, assembly GCA_949775025.1. Taxonomy (NCBI): domain Eukaryota; kingdom Metazoa; phylum Arthropoda; class Insecta; order Diptera; family Lauxaniidae; genus Tricholauxania; species Tricholauxania praeusta. The sequence continues at coordinate 141,480,380 of OX459029.1, forward strand.
GGCCCTAACACATGTTGTTGCAATTTTACAGGAGGACGAAAAACTGCATAAAAGCTTCAAAATCTCATATTAGGGTCTTTTTTCAATTGGGTGTAAATCCGCTATGTTTTGAAATATCGCGTCAAAATTTTGAGTGGACGCGTATTTGAGGGTTGTCTCTTAGGATCGACAAAAAAGTAAATTTCGAAAAAAAAAAATGAATTAGGGCCTCTCTACCCGAGAGCGACGATATACATATATCGTCTATGTAGAACACAAAGTTACTATCTACATTTTTATGTTTTCGAGTTATGCTGATTTTTAAAATACATTTTATCAATATAAATTCAATATGACCGAAACAAATCTTTTGAATTATATTTGTTATTGGTTATCAACTATTACTTTAGGCTGTTAAAAAGCCTTCTAACTCGAAAACATCTAAATGTAGATAGTAACTTTTTGTTCTATATAGACGATATATGTATATGTATGTAAGTATGATAGGTAAATTCAATTTTCATAGTCAAACTAACTTAATAGATATGAAGTAGAAAAGTATACCACAAAATGTAAATTTCAATAAACTGGGATCCCATTATCTAAGCGAACTACAAGTAAATCACAAACATAAGCAACGCCATCATGTTGATGACTAATCAGTGCTTGTTTTGGAAATATGACGTGACTTCTAAATAATACAAAAGCGACAAGTACTCGTAATTTTGCTGTCTATTGCAAAAAAAAAAATATTCGAGTCAAATGTTTAAAGTATCGCAGTAACCAACCAACAACAACAACAGTTGAGCAAACAAAAATTAAAACAGCAGAAATATTTTAGATATGAGCCAGAAAATATTTTGTATTAAACGAATAAAAAGAAAAGGAACGGCACAGAATTGCATAAATATACATACGTACATATTGATATCAATATAAAAACGATATATCTATCACCTGTACGTATGTATATTTATTTGTACAACATAGTAGGTACATAGTATAAAACTTATCAGCATTATACAACGTAAGCATTGATAGCAAAAACCACACACATATTAAATCGAAAAAAAGAAAAATTAAAAGAAAAAACATTTTTATATTTGGCTAATTGCGCAATCGTCGATCTTGAGGCAACTAACTTACAAGCGACAAATACTAGATAGCCCAAGTAACTTAGTAACGCATGAGAATTTATGGAGTACGGCGGCATAACCATTTATAGCAACTATGTACGTTGTGTATGCCATAATTTATGTCTCATATGCATAAAGAAAATAAAAGTTAATTTTCTTTTCATTTTTTTTTCGTATATGGAATAGGTAATTAGCAAGGTCATTGCTATCTAGTGACCCATGAAAAAGTGCTAATAACTGCTTATTCTTCTTTATGTTTGTTTTTTACTTGAGAAAAGAAGAACTATGCAGTTTTCACTGTTAACTTGGACATATCTTAGGAAAGATTTTAGATGCATTTCGAAAGAATACGTTTTTTCAATAAAATGTTAAGCATACGCACTGTTTTCCAATTTATCACAAACGAAGTCGTGATTCAATTTGAAATGAACTACACAAATTTACCAGAAAAATTTCTACAAAAAATGTTTATGTTGAAAATAACATTTGTTTTTTACCACGACATGAGCCTCCAAAAATTTTATCTGTGGTGTGGTTCAATGGCTCATAGCTTCTCTAAAGTAATGCCTTGTTTTAAAACCAGGTTCATTGTAATTTTGGTTCAAGTAATGGGGGTAAACACATAAATATTGACAAATGATCTGAATTTTGGCTTTTGATAATTTTATTAGGTTTTATTTCGAAAATAACACTTGTTATGGTTTATCAGCATAAGCCAGAGGCTTCACATATTCCCACAAAAATAATCCAGTTGTGTGAAATCATATTAGTCATAGCTTCAAGAAATCAAGTGGATTCAAAACTAAGTGTTTTTGAAAAACATTTTCCAAGCTAGATGCATGAGAAAAGAAATTTAATTCTAAGGATTGACGTTTTTTAACATTTTCTTTAAATGTCAGTACATAAGCAGACTATCGCCCTATTCATTATAAATTATAATAAATTTTTAAAGTATTTTAATGGGAACATTTCTCATTATAAATGAATATGAATAACGATTTAAGACTTGTTAACTAGTGATATTATTACATTTGGCAACTAAATTTATAGTCATAAATAATGACATTTAAACTGAGCGCCAAATTAGTTTTAAAATGTAAAGACCAAAAGAAACAACAAAAATGTTCTCATAGAACACACCAGCAGCAACCAGTTTGAATGTGGATTTACCTTAAAAGGCTAAATTAAAAAATATGGTTGCATTTTGGCCCGATAAGGCGTGTTAGAGACAAGAACATTTAACAATTATTATTGGTAATCAAATACTATAAATGTTTATAGCAAGTTAAATACATTTTGTGAGTTTTTAAGGCAATGTGCAATATGTTGACATTGAAACTATTATGAAAATGGTATAACTTATATTTGATTAAAGAAAAAAAAATCGTACATTTATATTATATAAATTTACTTAAAACCAAATGTTATACAGTAAGCATTTTCTACCTAGAAAAATTCACATACAAAGCAAAATTTAAATTAGCCCCATTTTAAATTAATTAAACAATTAAAAATAGTTCAAAAAAAATTCTTAGCTCTTGTCATTGTACGTTAAACAAAAAAAAGAAAATTTTTTTTTGTTTTAAATTCTGCCTTGTGAGAATGCAGTAAGTCAAGAAAAATAAAATATTTTGCAAAAAATAAAAAATAAAATACGGTCATTCAATCAATTCTTAAGCCAAGAACTGGGTCATCGTTGGTAAAATATAAAATAAAAAGAATAACAGCATATTTTGCTTCAACTACAAAATTTGTAGTATGATTTTCAAGTGAATTTAACACGTTATCGTTAAATTTATTCTATCTTGTTCTCTTTTACTTAATTTTGCTAAAAATAAACATCAAATGAAAGTAGTAGAAAAGCAAAAAAGTTTCTAAGCTAAAAGGAACAAAAAACAAAAACAACGAAAACAAAGACGACTGCCGACTACGTAATCGCCTAAAAATGCAAGAAAATATCATTTGGTGCAAATTTTTATCAAATGAAATTTTTTATGTACAACATAAATAAATTTGTATGTTATTTTTTTAATTGTTGGCTAGACTAATATAAAATAGCTATGAAAAATTTTCCGTTTTTGTTGAAACAGTTTGTGATGTTGAACTCAAAATTTTTAAATTTGAACTTTCATTAAGTTAATGATAATTGAAACGTTTATTATTTTATTCTACCAACGATATGTTCCTCATTTGAAAGAAATTCTTTAGCGCTTTTACCAAATGACCGATTTCATAAACCTTGTGAAAAAGAGCGTAGAGCTCGAAGAAACGTACATCTTTATTATAGTTTACCCTTAAGCCAAACGCGTATACAGAGTGGGTTTTGGAAGTCATAACCCACCCCAAAAATGGAAGTTTTCTCTGAAATTTTTTATTAGATGAAGAAGTACATAGATGAAAAGTATAAGCGTGACCCCCAGAGAAGAAGTAAAACTATGAGTCTGTATACATGCTTGCCTGAAGTTATGTTCTTGTCAAATTGATGACTTGGATACCATGATAACAGTTGAACTAAGAAACCCGTTCAAGTCATTGGTATAAATAAATTAAGATGGCCTCACAGATTGGCCCTTCCGCAAGCAACCTGAATCTTCAGGCAGATTTTTACAAATTAGGAAAAGCTGGTGTTTGAAGTTTCCAATACAAAATAATCCATTTATTTTTATAAGAATTTCAACTTTTAGTTTTTTGTTTTTTGTATTCAAATTAAAAATTCAAACTGAGCACCTTGAGATTGAAATTGGCCTTTGTAATGTTTGGAGCTTGAGTTTTTATTATCTCACAATTCAAATGCTCCCAACGATTTCTACGATTTTTTTTACTAAGCTAAAGGATAGCCTAAGAATCGAATTGTAGTTCGCACACTCATAAAACATTAAGTGATTAAGATCTTAATAATTTCGAAAAAATTGAAACCTAAAAAACTTTTGGATTGATTACTTCAAAGGACTTTCAATTTTGCAAATTTTGGAATCGAGTTTTTCCTTCGCTTCTGCCTTAAATGTTCTCGAAATAAGAATGATTCTGTGGCTTTTTATCATTTGGATGTAAAGATAATTGCTAAGCTCTTCAAAGAAGTTTTTCATAAATCAATTTAAAAGAGATACTGCTTAAAACTGTAAGTCTTTGAAAATGACAGACAGTTTACAAATTTAAAAAAAATAATCATTGCACATGCTCAATACTTTTATAATTTTAATGTGTGAGCACTTTGTGAAGTCCGATTTTCAGCTTCTTTGAGCTAATTGTAAGTTGCGATCTTTCATAACCTTCACAAAAATATCATACATAAGGAAAGTAGAAGACAAACCAGTATTTTCCAGCTTTTTTAATGTAAAGCGTTTGCACGAATTATACAGATTTTCGCAAATTAAAGTCAAAACCAAAAAAATATCCCAAAGCAACACTGGATACCAAAATTATCACTTAGCCATTTCCAAGAAAGTGAAATGTGTATGCAATTAAAATTTCGTTTCAAAGTCAATGGAAAAGATATGTTTGTTTTTGTTTTCATACTACATTAAATTTTTAAAATATTTGTAATGCTATGAAGCGGAAAAATTATCGGAAAGGATGACGCTTCTTACGTAAGCTTAAAAAAAGAATTAGTTCAAAGTCTATTTGCTATGAATGATAAATCGTTTTATTTTTGCGAATTACGTTGATATATCAGAAGCGTTTGAATTACAAGTGATCAGGCAAAAAAGTTAATGGCACCAGTTAATTAAATCGCACAGTAAAGGAAGCTTTACTTTTTTTTTAAATTTCCTACATTCAAGAAATCTTCTGCTTCTTATTTGAGAACATACAGATAAACATTTTTTTACTTTACTTCAAAGTACTGATTATTTTTTGAGTTTTCTTAAGAAATTCTTATTTTTAACAACAAAACCAACCTAAAAATTTATATGGAGTGAAAAATAAAGAAAAAATATTATTAATAAGATATTCAATATAAGATTGCATATGTTCAACAGAATGAAACACTAGTGACATACAAATTTAGTGTGCACAATTTGTAAATCTTTTGTATGTCGTTCACGTTTCATTCATTTGAAAATATTCAAATATTCGTAATGGTTTCAAAGTTAAATTTTTACATACGAAGCGTCGACTTAATTAAAATTTCCAAGGCGCAAAAATGTCAAACTTCTTTTATGAAATCTTTTTTCGTTTTCGAGATATTCATGTTAAGTTTTGAGCACTACTTATCTGCCCTCAGAAGCGCAAAAGCCGTATTCTTATGGCGTGGGATAGCTTAAGAAATTGCGCGTCTACCAAATTTTGGTAACTTAGTTCAAACATACAAAAAATCTCCTAAAAGAATTTCCTCCATCTCAATTTTACAGGTACTTATTTCCAGAATACGACATCGACATTAACAAAACATAAATTTTCTCAAAACTCACTTTCAACGAACTTCGGCTTTTGCGCTTCTGAGGACAGTGTAATAGTGCTTAACGCTTTACAACATTTCCCTCTAAAACTAAAAGATATGTATGAAAAAAATTTAACTCATTGAATTCTACAATTTGCAAGATTTGGCGCGACGGATACTAAGATTTGTTAGTTTTGAAAACCTTTGGCCTCTATTTTCTTGTTTAATTACCCGTTTTAGTTGCGTATTCATGATATTGTGAAGTTCATTACGTATGATATTGAATTTCATCATTGTATCGGAGCTGAAGATGGATCTACCAAACGCTAGGCCAGGATAATCAGCGCAACGTCCTTTATTACGACGCGACTCACGTTCAGCTACAATTTCGGCAGCCTCACTGGTGCAACGCAATTTAGACCATTCAGAAGCATCGTCATATTCAATGGCAATGCCCTCATCAACAGCATCGGCTAATTCTTGCTCCTTTTGTTGTTGATCTTCAAGGTATGCGGAGGCACGTTTACTTTGTTTATCCTTTCTGGATTTTTTTGATTTCTTGGTTTCACCGGATTTTTCACTCTTTTCGCGTCTAGGCGATTTTACTTTTGCACCAGTTGAGGTAGGTTTAGAATTTGTCGATGTGGTTACATTGCTGCCCGCCTCATCCAGCATGCTGCTGTCATCGGTCGGTGTTGGGCTATTGCTACCCAGCGAGGATGTGGTTACCATTGAATCAGTAAGTGGCAAGTTAAGTGCTTTGTTCGTAGCTGTGGCGGCAACACCGCTATCAGCATCCTCATCTTCATGTATGTGTGTGGATGTGTCAGTGAACTGTGAATATTCCTGTTGTTCCTCCGAGAGCGATGTTTCTAAATCATCAAGATTTTCATTGCTAGCACCACCACGCAAATTAGTCAAAACGCCTTGAGAATCACCGCGATAAAGTGCCGCTAAAATTTCCTTTACATTAGGAACATTAGAACGTCTTGTGCCATCAAATCGTGGATGATGCTGATGACCACGACGTTTTAATGCTGACGCCACTGCCGCTGATGGGGCCATCAGCGGTGATGTGGCAGCAGAAGCGGCACTGCTTGTATCACTTTGGTCTGTAGACATGACGTCGAATTCGAGTTCAAAATCGTATTCGATATCGTCGGAGGAGGACCCTTCGCTGTTTTTGTTGTAATATTTGTAATTGTAGAAATCAGCTGCTGCTTCTGTTTTGTTTTTCTTGTTGTTGTAGATTTCAATATCAGTTGACGAGTCGACGACGTACTCACCCTGCTTCTGCTGTCGTTGTTCAGCCTCCTGCTCCTCGTCATCACAAAAGTACAACAATTTATCCAATAAATCTAATTGTTCTTCGATGGAACACCAACTTGATGAAATCACTGAATCAACTTCAACTTGTTGTTGTGGGTTTTGGTTTTTGCTGGCACAGCCGTCGCTGTTACGTTTATGACGACGATGTTTTTGTTGCAATTTTCTTTTTCTTTGTTGTTGTTGAGTTCCCACTGCTGTTGTAGCTGTTGCTGCACTGTTTTCAATTGCTGCACCAACACCAACAACACCACTTCTCTGTTTGCTCACAACACCGCCACTGTGCAATTTTTCCTTCTTTTTGCTTTTGCTTTTGCTTTTGCTCTTCTTTTGACAGTTAACTGACTGTTGTGCTAATTTCAGCTTTTGTTTATGCGCAGTTGCTACACCTGCACCTGCTGGCGTTGCCTGCTGTTGCCAATCAGTTCCGCCACTCGTTAATAGATGGCGATGTGCGCGTTTTATTTGACGTACTTCCTGTTGATTCGAACGACGACGAGTTTGATTTTGTGTTATATTTAATTTATTGCAATTATTATTTGGAAGTTGTTGTTTTATTAAATTTACATTTGCAGTGTTATTGTTTGTTGTGTTTGCATTAACTTTGGCAGTCACGGTTTTTGTAAGTGCGGCTGGTTTTTTAATTTTAATTGTCTCTTTAGTGTTGCCGTTTGTTTTAGCATTTAAACTTGAAATGGAATTTATTGTATTAGCAGTATTTTTTGTAGCATTTACTTTAACAGTATTTTTGACATTTGTTTTCTTGCGAAAGCACACTTTTTGCCATGGATTTTTATTATTGAAACTATTATCACAAAATGCTTTATCCAACATATTCAAAGCGACGACAAATGGCTTATTCGAAATTTTTAAATGTTCAAATTTTGTCCATTAAATTTTAAATTGTATTTCTAAAGTTAAAGTTAAATAACTTTTTGTTGTTTTGTGCTAATATGCTTATCGCAAAACACCGGCGGTTTATTGTATGTGTATAATTTTTTTAATAAACTGCTATAACTTTAAGATTTGTTTACTTTCAGCTGGCGCAATGTTGACGTCAGTTTTGTAAAAATATACTTTTTTATAGTTAATTAACGTTAATCACCTCAAATTTTATTTTCTTTGTTATTTATTATTTAAATATGCAAATAGTTATGTATTATATTTATTTTTATATATTTATTTTTTAATATTTAGTATTGTTCTCCTTTTGACTATGCGGCGTTGACCTTCTGTTTTATTCAATAGTTGTGCTATAGTACTTTTTATTTTAATTTTGAACTTGCTGCGCTCGCTATTGCCGCTGCCGCTGTTACTCAGCCTGTGTGCGGTTTATTGCCTGTCGTCGTGTTCGTATATGATGTTCTTGCCAGCGCCATGCTGATGACTCCTTCCACTTTGAAGAGTACAAACGAACATATAATTTTAAATGCTGAGCGCAAATGCAAGAAGTACGAATACCCTCAAAAAGCAAAAAAGCTAAATAGTTGTTCTTGCTTTCAAATTAACTTAAAATAAGAGTCATATGGCGAGGTCATACTCTCCTTCTCTAACTAAATTTACTCTCTATCGTCGTATTCATTTTACGCTCTTGGTAAATTTTCCGTTTTTCATTTATCTTAACTAAAATTGGATGCTCCGCTGTGTTCCAATGCTTTTGATAATCATCCCACAACCCACACAAATGTATTTTGACGATGGCAGCGCGATGTTGTTGTTGTTGGGGTTTGGCATTTGATCACGCAATCGGCAAACGATCGGGTGTATACAGCGGTAGTCGTAACTTAATTTTCTTTGTCATCATGTTGCTGAGTTTTCACATTTTGGAGATGTGCATTTTCCATAACGATCGTATTTTTTTTAAACTTTAACTCATATTTTTATCATAGTAATCATTAATTGAATAACCCGACACAGCTATTTTTGCAAGTAAACTCATTCAAAAATATGGCGCTTTAAAAATTACCGTCATAGCTTTAACAAATATTTGTTACTTTTATGATATTTTTGCACTCGTTATTGAAAAATAATTATATTTATTTGATTAAATTATTCTTTCCAAATGAAACTGTCAAAATGACGTTTTTGTTATACTTCAAATTGACAATTATTAAATTAATCAATGTCATGTCTTATTTTCAATGCTGTGTCAGTGTGAACAATTTTGAAAATTATGATACATTTTATAAAATATTTATGTACATATATACATCTGCACAATTTCCGTGAGCTCATACTCGTACATATGAATTTAACAAAATATTTAATAAAAGTTTGATATTAGTAACGCATGCGTATAATCAAAATACACATTATGGAATTTCCCCTTTTTTTCGGTTTGAAATTAAGAAAAAAAAATTTTCTTTGTTCACAAGTTGTTATTTGATATTTGAAGTAAACGCCAAGCATCCAAGGCTTTTCTCGCAGCAGCAGCCGTATTTGGCAGAGCTAAATTATTTGATTTTTTTTTTATTTAAGTTTTTCCTTTTTATGTGAGTGAATTCATTTTAAAAATAGCACACACACTATTTGGTTGGCAGCATGCCGTTTAGTTATCGTGTTGGCAACGCGTGGCTTTTCGCAGATAAAGAGCTGCCAGACTTTTATAATTGTTTATGTTTTAATTAATGGGGTGTTTTTCAGATTTTAGAAATAACTTTAAATTAAACCAATTTAGAAATGAACAAAAAACTTCACATATCAATTATTAATAGTCTAGTTACGAATTGGGTCAATTTTTACCTTCTTAATAATTTTATATATGTACACAACATATCTGCCTCAAAGCAGTTTTCTCAAATATTTAAAAAAATTAAGTCACTTAAATAAATTTTTAATACAATATGCATTAAGTGAAACATATTTTTAGAGCAAAACCTTGAGTATTTCTTAAAATTAATCTTTTTGTTGGAATGTGCTTAAGATTAAAGTACAAATTTTGTGTCAGAATTGTAAAAAATTTGTTGTTCATGAAAATTTCAGTGACATAGATTTTTGAGAGATTATGCGATGGTCAGAAATAAAAATGTCATGGAGCCTACCCAATTTTTTGGTACATGTTTTTTATGATATTTAAAATGAATATATCATTCAGGAAATCCAAAATCCAAGTACATATATTCTTTAATGAATTTTAAAGAGGTCGAAAAGAGTTTTTGCTTAATAACTCGTGAAGTAAATCTCAAATAGAAAAAAATATATGAAGTCCGAAAATGTGGAGTAGATAAAAACACATCGATTTCGTGTACTTAAAATCGACGCTTGATAAGATTTGAAGCAGCTCTTATCGTTTTAAAATTTCCAAAATGTATGGTATATATTTTTTGTGAAAATTGCTGTTTTTATTGAAAATTTTTAAGCGACGTAGCTTAGTGAAATCTAAAAACAAGCTCTACTTCCGTACTTTCGTTTTCACTCAAACACCGGTTTTCTCACAGTGATACTGCATTGAAGTTTAATTATAGACATTATAACTAGATGTTCTCATGAGAAATACGTACATAAGTTCCATCAGTCTATGTATTTATTATCTTATAGCATTTTGGCGTCACATCAGGCCCATTCTCACACAAGTACTTTTTTTCTAACTTCGGTAATTTAAAAAAAAATGGTGGCACTTCTCTATATACCCCCTAAACTATCTACTGTTCCCGTAAACCATCGCGGTGCATATAATTCATAGACGATTTCTTCTGAGCGTTGATTTCAGCTTAAATAAGAAGTTTAACCTAACGAGATTGGATTAAACTTATCCTAGGGCAAACTGGTTTGATATCTGTAGCAGTAAAAATAAGTTATAACTTTCTGAAAACATTTTTTTAGCTGCGATCCCGCTGAGATCTTTAGAATGAATGATCTTTAGAAATCTAACTATCAAATTGTTTTTTTTTTTTAAAGACATGTAACATCAAGTTGGCCTCCCTTGAAAAATACTTACTAGCGGCTCTAGTTTAGCGCTAAGCGTAACCGATTCTATGAGGCCTTCTTGAAATCTACTTATCATGCAAATATGTCTTCCAACAGCAGATATGTTAGCAAGGTAGCAACATTTGAATATTCGAGATCTGAAAGACATGCTATTGTACCTTTGAGTAGAAGGTCTGTCAACAGGGCTCAAACTGGAGAATCCAAATGAATACTCAATTTTTTCATTATTTGAGAATTTTGTCATAAATTAACTTCGCTTGGCCCACAAAAATTAGTAAGTAATTGCAGTGGCGGTGCTGGGGGGAAGTGGCCCCGGCCACAATGATTTGGGGTTGGCGGAATGGTCCTGTCCGATAAACTTTTTTCTTTATTGTAGTAGGTTTTTATTTTTTATGAAAATTTTAAAATTTATTCCACGAAAGGATCGTTGCTGGTATTTACGATATCCATAGATCAGAGAAAATATATATCATTTGCGCTTAAACTTGAAAAGTTTTTATATGAACTCGTCGAAATTATCAAAATTTGACACCTAAAATTTATAAGCTTATATGGGCTGAAATTCAAGCGAGTTGGCTTATTGAATGACTGTGTTGTCCTGTATGAATTTGCGAGTTTTTTTTTTATATAAAACATTTTTTTTTTCTCATTAAAATACAATGTTCCAACAACATTAAATTTATCTTTAACCTCAGCACATTCCACATATCTCTAACTTATATTACCTTAACGTTCAAAATAATCAAATGTACTTGGTAATCTAAATATCAGCACTATCACTTACGTTTTGCAAAGCCTTATTCTTCTCTTCCAACTTGCCAGTGACCAAGGTGAGGGCTTCTTGTGTCTGATCCAATTCATTTTCAACTGTTTGGATTTTCTTTTGGAGTTGGCGAGCCTCTTCTTCGGCCTATTTTATTGTTTTAAAATAAAGAAAGAAATACGAAAGGTGATTAGTATACCTAAATAATATAAATTTCTATTATGCAAAGCAGTAGTACGATAATATTTTCTTATTTAATGTAGATATTAGAGGTCTGCATGAGTGCACTCGAAACGATCATCATTTAAACTTCGAGTGCTTGAACTTTAAGAGCATTTTATATGCGATTTATTTGCACTACTCCTGCTTAGTGTTTTGATTTGATTTTTGGATTTTCTGCACATGGGCTCATTGAACTCGCAACGTGGCGAGTGAGTTGGTTTCGATTGCACTCATGCAGACCTCTAGTAGATATTTGAATTTAACTATTTACAAAACCTCCATTATTTACCTTTTCGGCACGAATGTTAGCATCGCGTGCTTGCTGTTCGCAGACCAAAGCACGTTCCAAAGCTCCATCCTTGTCGATTTTCATCGCTTGCATCTTCTTCTTGATGGCATCCATGGTGTGTGATTTTTTTGTTTGCTCTGTTTACTCGAAGAAACTGAAATTCATAGATGGAAAAATAAAGATAACGTAATTAAAGATCATAATTGTTTTAATAAAGTGATTAAAGCAAAACAATTGCGAGTTAAATATTCGTAAATTAAAATCAAATCAAATGAATTTAACGCATTTAGATTTTTTTTTTTTATGTTGGTTTGTGAATAGAAAGTGCAAGTAACTTAATGCTACTGTTTTGAATTATTTTAAAGTGCAACAATTGGCTGAACTTATAGCTAAGAATGTCAAATGAAACGCTGAATAATAAAACTGTAATAATAAATTAATAAGGGAATGTTGAATTGTGCCGGAAGGGCACAGCAGAATTATCAGTTCCAGGACTTGAACCCGCGCGTTCTGCGTCCCTTTGCAAACGTTCTAACAACCGACATGAATAAACATTTTTTCACTATCGTCAAAATTAAATAAAAATTTCATTTCTATTTTTTAATTTGTTAAAAAAAAATTTTTGTAATAGAATTTTTTGTTTCTCTACCATTTCGCATACTTTGCATGTAGAAATGTAGACAAAGTGTCTATCATCTGCTAACTTTGTATATGAAGATGTAAGGGGTATTGCCTCTTATCTGCTTGCTTTGTGTGTGGAGATGTAGGCAACTCGATACACTATACAGGCGTTTAGTAAGCGATGTTTTAAGGCAATGTGCTTTTCGTTTGTTACACATTGTATATAGAGATGTAGGCAAACTACCCACCGATATACCATTTATTGCTGTAGATATTTTACATCTCGTCAACTTTTATCATTTTAATAAAAAATGTTCGTCTCATTTTAACTCAGTTTAATTTTCTAAAAGTTTTACTTCTACCACGTGTGATTTTGATTTTTTTTTCTGTCAAAGTCGCCACTTTTACCATTTTTCATACGAATTTTTGAAAAATCCGTAGAATTCATATAAAGGCGATAGAAAAAAAATAAATTGGTTTATATAAAGTAGAAACAATGTACCCTTTGCCAATATGCTATATTAGCGTATTTTCTTTCAAACATGTTAACTAACAAGAGTGCTCTGTCCAACAGAAAATTGCATGAAAAGTTCCATAGTTCCACATTTTTGGTGTTCAAAGCTTAGAAGTTTATTTAGAATTTTTATAGCTTTTTTTTTCTTTCCCTAATTATTATTTGATGATTATCTTAAGAAAATTTTAAATTCCTAGCACTTTAATTTTCTTTGTATTTATGGCCACGATCTCCCACTGTGCGATCGTATTGCAAGAATTTGAAAATACTAAGACTCTTTTGTTCGCCAAAGTACAATTCCTTAGCAAACTATATGCGAAATTGCTTCCAAATAAGTTCTATATCTAGATGCTTTTAACCCTTAATGCTCTGAATATTTAATGCGATAAGCTGTCAATATAAACGTGTTGAGAAAAAAGTCAATTGCAAAGAAAAACATATCGATTCTACGCAAAATTGCTACCCCCTTAAGGTCTACTACTGTTTATGCGATCCTCTTCGGCTGCACCTCAATTCCGGCTTATTGTGCTGCACGAAATATAGTACAGTAAAACCTCGATATAACGGACTAATTGGGTGGATGGGCTGTAATATACTATAGCTCCGGCTAGGTGCAGTCTACAAGCAGGACGGCATTATGTCTCAAATGCTAGTGCTAGTTGTATGTATTTTTAATTTTTTTACATTTGTTCGGATTTTTTTTTTCTCGATATATCCAAAGTCCGTTAAATAGAAGTCCGTTATATCGAAGTTTTACTGTACCTACTTCATGTGATTTCTGGAGATGTTCATTGATCCCATTGAATACAATTTTGTTTTGAATGTAATTCATTTTTATTGGTATCTTTACTTTTGACATACTTTTTACCCATATCCATAAAAGTAACAAAAGCTGATTATGCGAAATGAATACCAAATTAGAAGTTAAAGCCAAAAAATAATTTAGAGCATTTTTCACAATTCTATCAAATATATTTCTGGGAACAAAAGTGTCATGAATTTCTTTTGTAATTTATGTTCAAATGCTTAATTCTACGTATGTCTTTTGTATTACGGCCAGCTTCTTCAGTTGTTCAATCAATTTACATTTTAATATCGGTTCGTACGTTAATGCCTAAAAATAAAAATAATCCAAAAAATCGTTGAGTATTCAAGTGTGAAATTTTGTATAAAGTTAATTTCGCCAAATGCAATTTTGTTTGTTTAACATTTTAAATTCCAAAACACTGAGTCAGTTTTAAAAGTCCGTATCATTTTTGTTGTTTACATAAATGTCGTGCATGTGTGATTGTATTTTAATTTCTGAGAGGTAACAAAAAACGAAAAGGTTAACAATGCGGCAGTTACTACCAAAAACTGCAGCAACTGCAAAAAAAAAAAATTTCGTAGTGGCCAAGGTGACAATAATTCATTGTTATTGCAAGCCAGCATAATATGTGCAACACATTGGGGGGTGCACATGACATACATATATATTTGAAGAAACCTTAATACGTATGTCGCGAAAACCTACATATATGATGTTAAATGTTTATTGGCGCTTCTTATGCTTAACCTTATGCATTTCGAAAAGTAGCGCCACACCTGAAGAAGTCAATTTAGAAGCACTTGGTTTGTTCATCAGTCATCGCCTTGTTTTTAAGTCATATTACTAAGAATTTTGTCAACATTTTTTTTTCTATATCCTACACTGAAGGTATATTCACTTTGTCTCTCCGTTTGAAACACATAGGGCGTGGCAGGTATGGAAAAGTATAAATATTCTTGATCAGCGTCACCACCTGAGTCGATTTAGCGATGTAAATCTGTCTGTCTGTCCCTTTGTTGTAATCAGGCTTACGGGAAAACCAAGAAAGCTAATTGAATGAAACTTTCACACACAGATCACACCTTCTTGCAGGTATCTATGTAAAATGGGCGAAATCGGTTAACGGACACGCCTACTGCCTATACTCTATGCATATTTACCCATTTTAATTTGAAAAAAGTTGCAGTGATTGTGATGAAACCTTGTGATTTGATGCACATGTGAACAAGACTGGGATTAGGCTAAGTTTCAAGTTTTTAAAGCTTCCCACAGGGGCGTGGCACTGCCCTGAATTTTAACCTTTATACCACCATATCTCGTAAGCCGTGCAAGATGTTGTGATAAAATTTGTTAAACGGATACATTTTAAATATATCTTGAATTGTGATAAAAGTGGGTGGAATCGTAAAAGTGGACGTGGCACTTTTCAACAATAAATATAAATTTTGATTCCGTATATCTCAAAATTGGCACAAATGATTTTCATAAAAAATTTTGGAGATGATGCCGCTGAAAGCAGTCATCAGTACAAGCTCAGCCACTTTACTGAAAAAACTCGTTGAAGGGCGTGGCACAGCTCACAATATTTATAATCGTTATACTAATTGAACTAACATAGTAATCGTTATGAAATTTAATAAAGCAGATATACTTGCTAGAAGGTATGTTTTTGCAAAAAATTGGCGCAATGGAGCCTGTGAACGTGGCACCTCCCATACAAGTAAAAAACGTTTAATCTTATAGATAGTGTGCTATGAGAGTAATCTTCATAAAATTTTGCTTAGAGGTGTCCGCTGCTATGGGCTATGAAATTAAATGAAAATTGACGGGATTGCAGTAGTGGGAGTGGCACCTCCTATATTGTCATAAAGTTGCTATAAAGTATACCTGAATCAAAATTGGCGAAATAGCACCAGTAGGCGTGGCACTCCCTATACAAGTAAAATACCTTAAGTGACATATCCATCGAAATATGTGATCAATTATACTAAAATTTGGTGAAAGAGTGTTGCTTATGGAAAGCTATTTCTGGATCGGACCATATTACACCCGTGGGTGAGTTACCGCCCTAAATTTTAAGATTAATTACGGCATATATCGCAAGCTATACATACTATAGATTTGGTCAATGACGAATATAATTTAGTAAACCAAAAGTAGTCAGAATTGAATAATTGGACGTGCCACATTTCAATTTCTTAGTTTTTTATTCGATTTCTTTCAACATTTTCCATATTCTTTTGACTTTATCAACCTGTTTTTCCTTTTCCAATATATCACATATGTATTTGTCTGACTTTCAACCTCTTTCATTTTTCCTCATATTTTCTTTATTTTTAAAACTTTTTCAGCGATTTTGAATTGTTTCATCATTCAACTTTTTTGAACATTTTCATATTATTTCGACATTTTTAAACTTTTAGCTTATCAGAACATTTTTTACGAAACACAATTTTTTTTTCATCTATTTTTTCTCCAACAAATTAAAAAGCAAAAAAAAAGTTAGTTTATTAATAATTGAAAGAGTCTCTTCATTGTAGTACACTAGCTAGACAGATAGACAGACGCAAGTATAAGAAATGGTTTTGGGGGTTCAACCCTATTGAAACAAATAAATACATACAATAAATGTGGTCGAATGCCGTCTAAAAATTGTTCTGCATCCGCCCCTGATCACAGATATACATATTTATTTTAAGTGAACATGGATCAGACTGTGTGTTTGATATAGATTTTGGGTTGTTGAGTCCAAGTGCAGAAAAAGCGTTTTCCCTTTACACATTCGACTTTAACCAATAGAGTCTGGGCAGAGTAAGCAATATTTGCATTATTTGTGTTTTTTCTTTTTTAACCCACAAACTGTTGTGCAGTTCAAAATGAGACAATTCAGTAATAGGAATGTAGCTTTGCGAACGACAGGTTAAATAACTTCTATCTTGGTACAGAGTAACACAGATTTTTTATATCTAGTTTTCTTCACCTACACAAAAAGATATGTGTCATATCCGCACAAATTTCAATCCGTTAGGTACAAATTTTCTGTTTTCATTTTGTTTAATTTTGTTTTTGGAATGTGTTTCCAAAATGCTCTATACAAAAAGTTCGCGCTATTTATAAATACTTATATTTTTTTATACAGAAACACACTTATAAAAATACAAGTGTATTGTAGTATAAATATGTTTTGCAATACACAAAATTTAATTCTTCAAGAATGGGAAATTCTATGCGCAATCGCAGTTCATTTTAAACAAAAAAGTATCTTACATTTAGAGAAAGCTCATCGAAGATATTTGTATCTACTCGTGCACTAACAGGATGCAAGAGAACGATTAAATAGCTGATGATCGTGTGAGGAGGTGCTAAATTTAAAAATAACGCAAAATATTTCTAGGGTAGATATTGAGCAATAAAAAACACAAAATATTTTCTATCGCATAGTATGAGAAAGTGAGACCGATCGTACATCTGTTTAACGTCAGCATCTATAAAGACGAAAACTACTTAATTGCAAAAACAACAACAAGATAAAAGCAAAGCATTCAGTGCTACTGGTCAGTCCATTTATTGGTAACCATCTGCGATAGACAAAGTTGTGCATTAGAATAACTTGCTCATATGTTTAGAAAGATCGAATTACATTAAAAGCAACAACACATCACTTCCAATTAAGCAATAAGGTGGTGTGGTACACTTGTTTTGATTTTACAATATTAATCTCGGCAATGTTTCATTGAAGTAATGGCCCAACTGAAAATGTAACATATTCTTAAGTCTTTCCAAGATATGCGGAATTTTTAAGTCTGGCACTGAATAACACTTTAAAAGTCACCAGAGTTTTGAAATTGTTGAAGCATCGTATATACATTTCTTCTGGCATATATAACAAAAGGCTAAGCCCTAACATAAAATCTAGTGGCAATTAGTTTGAAAGTCAAGCATACCTTCAAATCCTTGGATTAATTGCTAACTAAGACTAAGTAGAAATTATGGTAACAGTTTGGCCAAGTTTGGCGTTCTAGTAGCGCATGTTTACTCGTAGTTTCTATGTACCCAACCGGTAAGCGGTTTCTCTTAAATCCATCACCATTTCCAACTAGCCAAATTTATCTGATGATGTCTACATGACTGTAGATGAAACGCATGTCAGATTAAATTCAGCTCCTTTTGCCATATTTATTATGAAAGGAAGGCATTAAAAGATTCGTAAATTTACATAAGATTTGTAAAATAACATCCCTTCGGTGACAGCTCTAGAGTGCTCTATATCAAGCTAGAGCTGCCAAAAGTCGAAAACTTTTCACTTACTCTAAGCGTCATTATAAACACTGTATGGCAATTCTCAAAAAGCATTTAATAGACATAGATAAAATATATATATTCTGAAAGATAATTCTAAGTCGATTAATCTCTGAACCAATATTTACTTATATCATTCAATTCACTTTTATCTTAAATACAACGAACCCCATGGTTGCTAAGTGAAGATTGTTTTTATTTACGCGTCTCTATCTCGCTAGTCGCTGGCATTAATGGCATTTAAAAAGGCCAAGGCCGAGACCATCTATCGGATGTTACGTCCCAAATACTATTTTTATTAAATATTTTGACATATGAATCTTGCAAAATGTGCATTTGAACAAAATAGTCAAACATGACAACTGGCTGAATTGTGTTTTCCTCTAGATTTTCGAAATGTCATACCACATATCCCTTAATTAATTAAGGGATTAAAAAAAAACTTTTCAAAAAAAGTGTTCGAGCGACATTGTCTCCACGGAGTTTTTACCAATTCAGCGAGAAAAATTACTCTACACAGAGATTCATGGATTTTTTACCATTTGCCACACATCCCATCGTTATTTGCTTGGAATGACCATTTCTTTTAAGTTTCTATGTATTTTAGAATCGCTTAAATATTACACTCTTTCTTGGAATACAATTCAAAATGAGCATTCTTTCAAAATTCCTTTTGGAAATGGTTATTCCTATTTCATTTGAATGGGAATGAATTAAAGCATTCCCAGTATATATCACTGACCTTTTTCTCTATATAATGCTTTTTTAACTTTCAAATATATACGATGTTTACGTTTGGGACATAAAGCAAATTATAAAAACCAAAGTATCAATCAATACTAACATTGTACAGACTATAATAATGCGTGGATGCCATATCATACTGAAAAGGTCGAAAATAATAGCTTGCTTGGAAAAACCACATGGTGTAATAAAAGAAATTAGCTTAGTAAATTTCTTGTTAGTGTCTGCTAACTTGAGATGCAACATTTCTGACACACTGAAGTATATCAGAGCAAACTTCGAGTTCATACGTAGATATATGCTGAATTGTAAAGGGGCGTGGCGCCTTTCAAACATGTGATATTTTATAATAAAAATAAATCAGCATCAGAAAACGGTTTGTATATCTATATTTCATATAGAGCAATCAAATATTTATTTCAGACAGACATATTGTATTTGGATCAAATAGTGGTACATCTTGGCTGAAGCATTATGTGTTTGACTCAATCAAATATTTAATTGCGCTATATCAAATATAATTTGTTTCATTCAAACAAAAAGTTTTATCTCTTATTTTCGGACTAGCTCAGACTAGCACTGACTATAAATTGGGCGTGGTAAAACAATAAGATAAGGCAGCTTAATTAAGCATCTATTCCAGTAAATATAACCGATTTCGCTATGTTATGTACAAGCAAACGTTAGAAAGCAAGTAAATGGACTTGGATCATAGGATGTGGTCTCTCCATACAAATGAAAAATTTAAAGCGACGTTGTTTTAAGAGCTTTTTTCAAATAAATTCAACCAAGCTGAGGTATGGCAACATTGCTTGACATATACTAACACGCAACAAAAAATGAGTGGGTTTCAACAAGTGGGCGGATGAGCACAAGCGAATATTAGAAAAGTCTGTATTTATGGAAAATTTCCAAGTAATTTTAGCTTAATTTATTTTAGATATTGAGGCTTATAGCATATCCCCGTCAAAAAACAGAATCTTTATGAGAATTTTTTCACGCGCTAAGGGGACGTCCATAAAAAACGTCTGCGGCAAAAGTGAAGGAGAGCCTGGTAAAAGCGGGCAAGCAAGGGGGGGACCTGGGGGTTCAAGGCCTTTTCGAAAACCTTTTTCGTAGTTTTTTTTTTTTGTTCATAAGAAACGAATAAAAAAAGGAAAAGAGGGGAGGGTAGCATAATCCTTTGTGGACGAGAGTGGGTTTTGAAATCAGACAAGTATGCTCCACCAGATGGTTAAAATTCCAGTATTTTTGCGGATATCTTTATGGACGACTCCTAAAACCTTTTACTCTAAATAATCATCTTCAGATAACCATAATATTTATTTGATAAAATTCAAGGTTAAGGGTTTAATAATGTTAGACTTCAGCTTTAATGATAGTTGTTTAATTGACTGGAAAATATTAAACCACGTTCCAGCTCCATCAAAAACTCGGTAGGCTATTTTTCTGGGAAACGTATGACCTACAAAAAATTGTATTACTTAAGAAGAGATTTTGGAACAAAAAAAAAAATTCTAAAGAATTTTACATAGTTGTTACATATTATCTTTTTAATATGTGTTGTTTTAGCATTGTTTAAAATTTTGTCACTTTTTGCACGAAAAAAAATTTCGCTTACATGAAGCCCTCAGTACACTAATGTTCTATTTCACAAAATTGGGAATGTTGTATTGTATCACATGTAATCAAAAAACATATATAAATGAAAAATCAATAAGCGAAATTCATCGATTACTTTTTTTGATTACCAAATGTATTACTTAAGCATAGGCGTATTGTTTGCAGTTGACCGACTGTACGCTCCATTGATTTAGACTTCATAATTTATTGTAGAAAATAAAATTCAAAATGCTTAGCAAAATTTTCGAAATGTTTGCTGTGACAAGTTGATCTGCATATTATTATATAATGATTCTTAACTATATAAATCAATATTTGAATTGTGGTTTTCTTTTTTTTTTTTTTTTGTTCCGCAAACTATGTCGACCCTGACGAAGTAACCAAGTTTTAATGCTGCCACATACGTAACAAATATATCAAGTAACAAGAATAAAGCAATGAACTGCAATTCGCAAAATTAAAAATCACAAATTATATAATAAACACGTCTAGCCGTTCAAGACATATTAAATTTAGATTCTTTTCGGTGTTGGCATATATAAATATTTTTTTCAGAATGTATTATTTCTCAAGACTTTATATCCTTAAATGATTGTGCACTTTAACTCGCATGGTATGTATTATGCTGCATAGTAGTTAAATAGTACAAATGGTAGTGGAAAGTACTATGTAGTAGCATTAAATTGCAGTTGCACTTTATTGCAATGATCATCACAAATGAAAATTCGTTACTTTTAAAATTTTTTATCACTGATTTTTGAATTTTGCTTTTTTAGTCTTTAAGCGTTTTTTTATCGTTTTGATAAGCAATTGCATATTTATATGATTTTTTATTTGTAATCCTTTATTTCTTTTAAATTTTTTTTTTTTAAGATATTTTCAGTATTTTTTTAATTAAAATTTTTGTTTTTTTTTTTTAAATACTTTAGTATGCATATAACTTACAATATAAAAACTTATTTAGGAGATATCCGCGACTTGAACGGATTGTGATGTTCAACTGACAATTTTGTTAAAACAGTTGAGACGATCTGCTGTGCAATCTGTTGTGTGCTTTGCGCGCGCCGTTTTTGTGGTATGCTCTTTGGTGTTGGTCTTGGTCTGCGTACATTTTTTTGGTATATGTGTGTGTGTGTGACATAGCTGAGTATTGGTTGTTG
This sequence comes from Tricholauxania praeusta, assembly GCA_949775025.1. Lineage (NCBI taxonomy): Eukaryota > Metazoa > Arthropoda > Insecta > Diptera > Lauxaniidae > Tricholauxania > Tricholauxania praeusta. Next base: position 141,502,169 of record OX459029.1, read on the forward strand.
CTGTTTGTTTGTTTGTATGTAATACGTTTGCTACTAAACGGTAGCAAAGCACGAAAAACAATTGAAAAATAACAACAACAACAAAAAGTAGGAAGATCATCAACAATTTTGATTGAAATAAGAGATTTTTTAAATCTGCGGGGCATATGATTTTATAACGGTTTTCTTTAACAAAAATGTTTTCTCTGAATGTTCAAAAGATTTTTTTTTTATTTTCAAAATAATATTTTCACTTCCCTAAAAATTAGAAGTTTTTTTTTTCCTCAACCCTTACATACTCTGTGGTGTTTAAATTTCGAAATTTTTTCATATGTGTTTGTTGACTTTGTCTATGTGTTTGTCGACTTTTTGCATGTGTTTGTTTGCTTTGTATGTATTTGTTTTTTTTTAGTCCTAAGTATATGTTTTTGAGTAAAGTTAAAATTCCCAGTTTTTTTTAAAAAAACTTTTGTACAAGCTTTTTTCACCAGTATTTCGAATATTTCTCTCTTTTCTATTGCAAAATTTTTAACAAAAACAAAAATCAGATAAAAATGTAATTTTTTTTTTAATTTTGATATGTGCTATTTTTAAAATTTAGTTAATGATATCTCATGGCACATACTACATTTATAAGGAACTTCTCGCTCTTATACATATGCAAATATTTTTCTTTTCTTTTTTGATAAATACATATATACTACGTAAAAAGTTATGACACCAAAATTATTTTGATAATATTTTTTTTTTTTGCTAAATTTTGAGAAAAAAAGCGATTTTGACCTTAAATTTTACTTTAGGCTGAACCCCATGCTCTGTCACTTAATAACCCTGCCCTAGCCTTAGAAATTTCCAATTCAACCCTAGAAGTACACGCATTACGCTTTGTGTCTAATAATAATAAGGAATGTTAGCAACTATCAACTATCTAGATGACTTTAGACATGTTAGCATAGGTCAGCCATTTAGTTTTATTACGAAATCTGGATGGTTCAATGAGAGGGTATAGTAAAGTACCCTGTGGTATCACAATGGACCAAATTTGGTATAAGTGAGTCGGTTTTGTAACTGGCTGCCACTCCTACCTAACCTAACCTAACCTAACCTAGCAACTATCTCTGTTCCAAAAGTACTTACACGGTTGAAAATATCAGTATGAAATTAATAACTTTTAGTTATTCATATAAATCCATAAAAAAATCGTATAGATTTTATAAGTTCCGCAGTTATAAAATTTTATATGAATATCATATATTTTTTCTATATTAAAAAGTATAGAATAGGTTGACGTATAAATTCTATTTTATAATAAGAGTTTATATTTAATTTTAACAATAGTAAAAAAAAATGTATATTTATGTCGGTTGTTAGAACGTTTGACTGGGACGCAGAATTCATGGGTTCGAGTCCGGGAACAGTTACTTCTTTTTAATTTAATTTTATTTACAATTTTTATTTATAAAATGATTTGAATAACAGAACATGAATGGGTAGAGATTTGAACCTGCTTCATTTCTAGAATAGTTTGAATTCGACCCCGTTCGTTAGCTAGCTCGGCTACAGAATGTTGATGATTTATTAGACAAAATTGAGCAAAAACAGCTGGCCGCATAGCTGGTTTTTATATGTTGAAAAGTTATTAAATTTATACCTAAATTCATTTAAAACGACCCTTAAACTGATATTCGTATAAAAATTTATACTGATTTTTTCAACCGTGTTGTATTTAAAGTATAACATTTACATGTACATACATTTTTTACATTAAGGTCAGGATATTGAGCTGTCCACTCCATAACCTCAATTCTAGTGTCCCGAAACTACAATTTTGCAAGCTTACTTGTATGTTTTGAGTCGTTATCTTTTTGCAGTACCAACTTAAGAGGCATTTCATCCTCAGCGAACGGTAGCATAACAGTCTGCATTATTTGCACGTATGCATGCTGGTCCATTATAGTTTTTATCCAATATAATGGCACCGCACCATTGTATGAAAAACAGCCCCATACCATGATACTTAATCATCCATGTTTTAACGTCTTTGTAGTGTACCGTGGATTGTACTCCGTATTTAAGGGGCGTCTCACATATTCCCGAGAACCTTTACAACCATACAAAACAATTTTAGATTCATCCGTCCACAATATGTTCCTCCACTTTCGAATTGGCCATTCCAGATGTTGCTTGGCGAAATGAAGTATGCTTGCTACATGATTTTTTTTCAGAAGAGGTACCTTACGTGGACTTCGAGCATACAGGTTATGTTCGCGTAGTCGTCTCCTTGCGGTATGAACACCACAGGGTAATTTTAGGTGGTCCAAAATTTCAACAGCTGACATTATTGGCCGAGCTTTGGAGCATTTTATAATTTGTCGTACGATGGTCGCGGAAAGTAAGTATCTGATTACCACCCATTTTTTCAGCGTTTTCTATATGTGTCATGACATTGCGTATCATGTTTGATGAACAATCAATAAGCTCGTCCACTTCCTTATAACTTTTACCACTTTTTGCACACTTCGTCCCACTAAAGTTGTAAAGCATAAATTAATTAAAAGCATAAGTTTGCCAGCATAAATATTAAATAAAGCAATAAAACTTACTTTCTATTAAAAAATTATAATTTTTTTTGACCGAAAAAAAAGTTATATCATTACTTGCCCTGCACTACTATTTCACTGCTCGCTCAAAAATGGCACATGGAGCAATGACTACTGCTTCAAAAAAAACCGTTACAGCTAAAATGTTTAAAATTTGCAGAGATGTAGATGATAAGCTAAAGATGATTATTGAAATCGATAATCGAAACAAAAATCGTTTTAGGTATACAAACAGAAGTCATATTGCAAGTGTGCACTACTATTTTACTGCTCGCAACTGTATGTATGTAGGTCACTTTTATTTAAAATTCTCGAAATAGTGATTACCTGAATGTCACCTATTGCAGCTTCATAAGGAAAAATTTTGTAAATATTTCATGGCATAAAAATTTTCCAAAGTAAAAATGAAAATTTTAAAAATTTAAAATACTTTAAGGGCAATCTTATAGCTATTGCAATTTCAGTACATGCCGGATGTGCTATTTTTCCTCAGCCAAGCAAAATCAATATAGCTTTCTAGAAAAAAAAGATAAATTCTTACCTTTATTGGATTCTGTTATATAACATTTATGCATACATTTATACAATATATACATTTCAACTTAAAAAAAAAATTCTGATTAATGAATGCAGTTCAATTCCAAGTAATAAGGAGTACCTATTTATCAAAAAACCAAGCCAATATTCTCTTGTAAAGAGGTTGAAAACAGGCAAAATGCTTTATCAATTTTAGATATCTCAAAATTAATGTCGCGGAGGCTGAACGTTTCCCACCATTGATGGCATTTTCAGTACAATTGTATTCTTTTTGAGTACATTCGCGGATTTGAAAAACATTAGAATTATTTTAATGCATTCATCGATCGTTCAGCACACTTTGAAAATACTTTTGTAATAAAAATTTATTTGTAAAATTTGTTTATATTACTATTGTACTCATTAAATCAGTAACGGCTCGAGGAATGTTCGAGCTTGGAAAAATACTTGTCAACTCTTCTGATTAGAATGACCTAGATGGTGCGAGAATTCGTGAAGCTAAATATACCACTAAAAACAGTTTCATACAAAACTTAAATGTAGATAATTCCAAAGATGAATCATAATTAGATGAAGGGAACGTTTTTCAAGAAGAATCTACGAGTTTACAATACATGGCATGGTCTATCCTAAGTACAGACTCGAATCAAGTTCCAAATATCGGAATCTTTCTGCAAGTTCCAAAACCTGATGATGAAAATAAATAGATGGATGGATAAATTTGGCAACAAAAAAATGTAGGTCTTGAGAAATCTGCAAATTACGATTTTCACATCGCAGATCCTATTTCATGGTCTCAAATTAGCGACGTTAAAACAATTGATTATTTAGTTTTCCTTGGTTCTATACAGATTAAATTGGACATGTATTCTCATTACCCTCTTTCATCGCACTCTGCCTTATGGAGAAAAAAATAACCGCAAATAGTTTAACCACTCTGCGTCTGCTGATAGCTTATTTTGCTTTTGCTTAGCTTACACTGGATTTAATACTTAATTGGTATCTTCTGGAGGAAACGCATGAGCAAGTGCCAAATCACATCAAGTCTTATCAAACTTGAAGTAAGTTCGAATTAACTGTTGGGAAACATAATCGATCATGCAGAGCACAAGCTTATCCAAAGGAATCACAACGCTTAAATAGTGAATTGACGAGAACATGAATGAACATTATTTTCTTACTCGTCGAGAACAATATGGCATTCCGAGGGTCTTCCGTAAAACACCAAACACAACGGAAACAATTTGGGCCTTATACAACGACGGAATCGTTTCTATTAAGTGTTTTGAAGTACATCACCAAAACCAAGGACGAAGATCTTTACCTTAACGTTTGAATTTCTCTAAGTATTTTACTAACGTCGCCAGTTTCTGTGTCAGCTAGAAAGATAGGTACAGAAGAGGGCTCCAAAACATTTCTAAACAGGACGCCCACTACACTTGAGCCGGCACTGCATTAAATGAACAATGCCAAATAAATAATTGCATATAAAATCTCGAAAATTATCAATTTACAATATAACGATAAATTCAAAATTACCAAAACTATCGAAATATGTACATTAGGGTGATTCAAATTTTTATTTTTTTGTTTTTTTTAAGGTGCTGTTGCTTAAAAAGTAAGTTTATGATATGAAGAAAAAGTTCACGAAAATTCAGGTCTGTAACTCAATTTTATAAGTTGGCGCCGGAGCCTGTTAGTTTTACATGTAAATTGTATGGAAAAATAATTTTTTACAAAAAAGGTATCTAAATGAATAAGTGATTAGTGTTGTTGAGCTGAAAAGGCTCGTTTTTCGACGTAATTTCTTACGCTGAATCCGAATCTGGCCTCAGAATTGACCCATCATGTCGGAATCCTGAAATATTTGAGGCTAAGTACCTAAAACATGATGTTTTTTGTCTACTTTCGAGGCCATGTATAGGATTCAAAGAAAGTTGATCAGCTTATTTTTAACAAAAGCATCATTTAGTACCATCCTAAAACCACCCACTTCTTATTAGCGCCCATAACTTTTTTGGGTTTAGGAATTACATCATCTTGAAAACCGAATACATATGCCCAACACTTTTGTTAAGAATGTATGTATGTATCTTGCATGAAAGTATTTTTTTAGAAATCAATTACTTTCTAAAAACTGCTGACGTAGATCATGTGTGAAATGCTCCATCAGCAGTTAATAAAAAAAAACTTATCGGGGAGCCTGCAACGAAGCGCCTGCAAGCAAATGTGTTGTATCAAGGGAGTTACTAGTTAGGGAGTTTGGCATTCTTTACTTAAATTCATTTATAAGGTAAACAAATGCATGTTGCTCATACGACATGGTGTACAATAATAAATTTTATTATTTAACAAAATTTGTTTATTTTGGCTAGCACAATAGTGTTGGTGATCCAAGAAAAATCGTTTAGCTTGCGAGTAATGTTAGCTAGAAAACCAACTAAGAGCCTCAAACTTCAGTTTGCGAAATCTAACCAGATCTTTGGGCTCAATATAATGAATGACCTTTGTTGTATTTCATCATTTAAAAAAAAAAACTCAAAGTTTTTCAACTATGGCCATGTGCAATTTTTTTTTTTAATTGTACTAAGGACTGATATACATTTACTATTTATATATCAAAGAAAAAGATTTTATTTGTACTGAAAGCTCTTAATCATCTCTTTTCACTTTACTGATCTGAATAATCACCGATCACAATTTCTATTAAGTGTTGTTCTAATTAAAACATTTTGTAAAATAGAATGTATATACATATGTACGAATACAGTATGTATTATACTTTATACAAAAATGTTCATCCACCCACATTGTGACGTACGTATGTACATTAGACTTGTTCAATTTTGTATGGAAACCCAAAACACGTTATTTGGAAACAAATTCAGCGTCTTTTTATAATCCCATTTGAATTATGTTTGATTCCCATATTTTATGAAGCTCTCTAAGTATAATGCTATCCAAGACTGTAGTGAAGGCAAACAATTACATAAGAAAAGTTGTTTGCCATTTGCATTTTTGCTTAAGGATATTACAGAGGGTGACTATATGAACCGTACGTACATCAGCGCTTTGTACGGAATACGGTGGCATATTTCTGAATGAGTTTTCTAGTGGTGTTGAGGAATTTTATGTTTTAGCATTTTCTATATTCTATTTTCATTGTTGTCAGGATTCAGCGTAACGTTATAGTGGTCATACCATCAGACTAATATGGTGGGTTCGGATGTAGTGTTCTGTTTTCAATTTTTATTGAACGTGAAGTGATGGTAAATTCTTGCGAAATTTTTTTGTAGTTTCGAGCTGCTTCAACCGCAAGACTATGAAATTCTTTGTAGCGCTGCTCTAGCGTGGCCTTAAGCTTGACGTATTCGTGCATTGTAGTGTTGGAGTTAAACATTCCGTCCCACGTCGAGATCAAGTGTGTTATCGCTAATCCAATCAGATTATATTTTGCGCCAGAACGCAACAGCAGTGCTGCAAGATCGCAGATCAAGTTCTTCAGTCTTGCTCATATACATACCTATGGTTGAAGTCTTATAAATAGTAATGACTCATTTGAAAGATAAAAATCGAACAAAAATTCGACCGTGCTTTACTATCAAAAAATAATGTTAATAGATAAATTGTTAACTATACTCGTAAAAATAGATAATGAATCGCCTAATGCTTTGTTAGCTTTAATTCACACAATTTCTTAGAAGTCGCGCACACCTTAACATTTTTGTATTTTGGACCAGTCTAGTTTGCCTACATACTATATCGTTCTGTTTTTATTTAAACTGAAATATTTTTAAGCATTAATGATTTAAAATAAAAAGGAATTTGAACAAGTGAATGTATCATACAACATAAGACATATTTAAGAGACAAAATAGCTGTAGATTAATTTTATGCATAATACTTTTAGTAAAGGAAATTAAGTAAAAATCCACCTTAAAAAAAAATAAGTGAATGACCCAAATTTTGGCGACAAGTTTGTTATGTCTATTAAGGGAACGAAAAGTTAAAAGTTTTTTGCGAATAGCTAAAAATTTACAATAGAAACAAAAAAATAAATATTATATATTATATATTATAAGAATCGCTGAATCGTTAACTTTTCAAATTATGTGCCTTGAAATCTTTGAATGAAAATTTGTTCTGGTAAAGCATGCAAAAGCTTACTATTTTCGATTTCGGAAAAATCAAACAAAATTTTCAAAGTATCTTCTGGTCAGGAAGATTTCTGCAGCATTCTAAAAGCTTAAGTAAATTTGACAAAATTGTGGAAAATAAAAAAAAATCGAGCAGATCTGTTGCGCCGTTCGTGAGTTAAGTGGACACGAACTGACAGCATTTTATTTATATATTTTGAACATTTTGTGAAACGAAATATCTCAAAAACTATAGAGGATAGGAAAAAAAACATTGGAGCTTTTTTGCTTAGAAATGCTTTGACTTTATAAGAATATAATAAAAAAAGTTTATATGAATAATAAATTTAAACAATAATTTTTTTATTTAAAAAAAAAATGTTTCTCAAAATATCTTCTTTGTTTAAAAATGATTTAATTTTATGATAAAAAATAAAAAACTTTAAATCAATTTGCTTAAATATTAAAATGTTTTTGATATAATTTCGTATTAATGGCCCACTTTGCGCCGTTTCAATCAACCTTTTACATGCCTCGTATCTAAAGCTCAGCAAAATTGACAAACAAAAATCAAAAAGGTGTACTATTCGAATGTAAATTTTTATTGGAAAAAAGTTTTTTCAAAACATTAATGTTTCTGACCATTATTAAGGAACACTTGCAGTAACTTTGTACAATATAGTGGATATTCAACACTATAATTTATATGTATATGCTACCTTGATGAAGAAATGTTTAAGACTTACATGGTTTTGTTTTAGGTTTGGCCTTAAAATTAGCAACACCAACACTTTCAAAATGTTCAAATATACTAAATTCACTAAAATTTGAATTCTAAATCACTCAAAATTCACATAAGTTTTTGCAATTTTGGTCGGCAAGATCGCGTCATATATGGTTCTTTTGGGAAACTTTTTTCCGAAAATTCTATGAAAATTTCCTATTTGTTCTCTCATGTAATGTTTCATACTATAGTTTCTAATCGTAACACTGACAGCTGTGACGCATGTCTAATCAGTCTGGGAAATAATAAAAATTATTAAGAGTAAAATAAACACACAAAAAACTACATGTACGTGTAATTCTTTTTTCTTATATAAGAAAATTTTTTCTTAAAACCAGACAACGTTCATACATATTCATTGCTAAATGTGAGTAAATATTTACTAGTTTTAGAAAAAAAAAACAAAAAATGTTTGTGCTCTTTTTTGCAGCAAAAAAAAAAATTTAACATTGAAAACCTTGTTAGTAAAATGATTTCCATATACGGGTAAAATTGACGCTTACCCAAAATGCAGCAACATTTACTATTAACTTGCAATATAAACTTTCAGCTTAAATCACTTGAATGCCTTTTTTATTATAAGACATTGACTACAAGCGACGATCAATGATCACGTTAAAGATGTTAGATGCATGAGTTCACACTGTAACTCATTTTGTTGTAACTTATTTCTTTTTACCAAAGCCAATTACAAATTAAACACATTTTTAATAGAACTTTGAACCAATTTATGAATATGTATTCATCAATATTATTCACTGAATTTGCCTTGAATTTTGACGTCCTTAGACGTCTTTTGTTTGCTAAAGATTACTTTGACATGGATAACTTTCAGTACAAGTGCTGACAAAATCTATTATTAACTATCCTTAATAAGCTTTTATTCATAACAAAATATATTTACATATGTTAATGTATAGTTAATGGAGGGCAAAGCGCCAATCACCATGCAAAATGTGGAAAAAGCGAAATGATCTATGAGCGTTGAAATATAGGGAATAGAATTAAGGACAAAAATTATTTTTTGCTCATCATTAATAGAGTTGAGTCCGAAGCGAACTGATTCAATTTTTTGTTGCTATTCTCTGAAGTCTCAATAGGCATTAAAACCTTTTCCAGGTTTTTTTAATGTTCCCATGATAGTTGATGGTCCGAACAAATGGTAACTAGGATTTTCATTAAATGACGCGTTTGGAAGAATTAAAATAGCAGGTAATGTTTAACAACATGTAGTACATTAACTTGCTCTGACCTCTGAATACCTTCTGTTTTGTTTGATGCTATCATTTGAAGCATAGTTTTCGGGTGACCTAAGATCGTGATGTTCAACGGAATTGTCATTTTTAGTCTGTTTCGTTATCGTCAGCATAATTTTTCGAAAGTACGTTATTTATAACGCCATTCGATACATATATATAAAGTATTTTTTGGGCATATACCATAAAGAGATTACTACTATTATGTCTTCAAAATTTTGTCTCAGTCCGCTCAACTCTACTTTGACTACTTTCAAATTAAGTATTCAACTGATATCCTTTTAGTAGGCGCCTGAATTGAAGTAAAGAAGCTTACTGAAATAAAACAAGTACGCTCAAGTTAATCCTAGTGATAAGCAAAATTTTGGGCTTGGTCCTCCACAGGACAAATTATAATATATTATACGCATATACTATAAATAAATTTTTATATGTATCGAATATTCCTTAATAACTTTGTTTTTTTTTTATTACTTTTATGGACATTTTTTGAAAAGAAATATCTCAAAACGTATAGGGATTAGAATAAGAAATCTGTAGATCGTTTATGTTTAAAAATGCTTAATTTCGTGAAAAAAATACTTAAAAAACTCGACGCCCGGGGCGAATAGTATAGTTGCCGCTCTCTACATATACGATTTTTTTTTATAATTTTCGAAGAAAAATATATTTGTTGAGCAAAAAAACAAAAAAAAACCCTCACTCTTACTACATCAAAAACCTTAGCAAAATCAAATAGATCCCAGTACCATTTTGCCGCCACCAAGTGGTTGCGCCCGGGACGACCGCCCCCTTGTGCATATATATGTATGTACATTAGGTTGGTTCTTAAAAAACTATGTTTTTTCAATTAAAAAACAATCGTCTCTTAAAAACCGTATTCGGAAATTCGAAAAAAAATTAATCTGAGAATATCTCGATGATATCGGTTGCCGAAACCGATTGTAGTTTATGTATGAGATCTTGCCTGGAAAAATAAAAATTTTTTCTTGAATGCATACAATTCAGTTTTTCAGTAATCTAATAATTTTTCAATATAAGGTACAGATACGTAATTACTTTCAGCTTTATGAAATGTTTTTAATATTTGAATACCGTTATATCTGCAGAAGTTACAGTTGTTTAGAAGTGTACTTCTTTTAAGCATGCTGCCTATATAATCAAATTCACTCATACAACCTGTTGTACAAAACTAATACATAGGCACAAAAAATCTAAAGCAATGATGACAAAAAAATGCTTTTTTCGTTTTAGTTATTCAATTTAAGAAACGGATTAAAGAGCGCTTATATTTTTAAAGTTTTAAAGTTACATATTTAAAACCATGACTCCTGTTGATCTTAGGACTTGTTGCTACTTCCACGGTATGGCTGTGGTCATTGTTGACAGCTTTTTAACTGTCCTCTCTATAAGGCTATGATCTTTGAAAGAAAATCTTCAGGAAGGGCTGGATTTTGAAAATTTACCGGCATAATTATGTTTCTTATCTGCCTGGGACAGAATCTAATCGAATTATTATTTTTTTCTACTCTAATTTTCAAAGTGGCTTAAAATTTGAGGCTTTAACACAAAAAGAAAAGCGGAATATCTTAAGGATTGAATCCAACTGCGCTCTTTCTACAATGAAAATGAAGGAAAATGAAGGAATGGGCTAATGTAACAGCTAGTAAATCGACTGTCGGACGAGCAATTTTAGTAGAACCACACCTAGAGTACAAAAAAAAACACTACTTGACGACTCTCGCAGGCAACGTCGACTCGACTTTGCAAAGGACCACATGACTTGGAGCTCAGTGAAAGATAACGACCCCGGTGAGTGGAAAAAAGTTGTTTTTACTGATAAAAAAAAATTTAATCTTGATGGTCCTGATGGATATAATTATTATTTTTATGACTGGAAAAAGGAGGAGAGATTTTTTAGTTGATACGTGAAGTGTGGGGAGCACTATGGCGAGTCGGCGTTGCTTACGAGAGGCGCCAAGAGGTGATGTTTTTGTAATTTTTTGTACTCTAGGTCATGATTTGGTTGTTACTAGGGGGCTATTTACAAAACTGTAATTTACAGGTATAACTAAAATTATGGCAACACTGGCCACCAATGACATATACTGAACGCACTTATGCTAATAGACTTATGTCAAAACAAAAACACAAATTTCTTATTTCGTAGATTTATTTTTATAAAAATGAGTGGTAGAAATAAAAGTAAAAAAAGTCGCGGTGGTGCCAATGGACACTATCGCAACGTAAAATCAAATAGAAACTGTGAACGCAACTTGGCACAACGTGAATGTGAGCTAGCGGGAAACGACAGTGACGGAAGCAGTAGCAGCAACTCATCAACAAGCACAATCGTCGATAGTCATGGCAGCCCACCAGATTTTCCTGTTGCAATGTGGGACTTAAATCATTGTGATCCCAAAAAATGTTCTGGTCGTAAACTTTTACGTTTAGGACTTATTGAAAACTTACGCTTGGGTCAAAGATTTCCCGGCCTCGTGCTCACACCTGTTGGTACGCATTGTGTGAGTCCATTAGATAGAGAAATTGTTGCGACATCTGGAGTAGCAGTTGTTGACTGTTCCTGGGCTAAGCTTAACGAAACACCTTTCAATCGTATGCGCAGTCCCAATCCCAGATTACTACCCTTCTTGGTGGCAGCAAACCCCATCAATTATGGAAAACCATGTAAACTGAGCTGTGTAGAAGCGATTGCAGCTACGCTATACATATGTGGATTTAACGAGGAGGCCAAATGGTATATGGGTAAATTCTCTTGGGGACACTCATTTTATGAATTGAATGAAACTCTACTGACAAGATATGCGTTATGTAAATCGAATGAAGAAATTTTGAAGGTACAAAATGATTATCTGAAAGAAGAGAGAGCAGAACGTGAAAGACCAAAGGACTTAAAAGAATTTTATCCGAGTAGTAGCAGTGATAGTGATGAAGTTGAAGCTGTCGAGCACGAAGCTGGAGGAAGCTAGTGTAATACTATTTAACAAATAAAAAACAATAAAAACTTATGCATAATGCATATATGATTTGTCCAAATGAAAATATGACTTTTTGGAACCTCTAGATTCTTCTTACCTTAGAGTGAATAAAAATGTCGTCCCAAAACATATAGCTTTGAATACCAGTTGGCTACACAAATTTTTCTATACATTTGGGATACTTTTGTGGGACTTGAAAATTTACATGAATATCGGTGTCTGTTAATGACTTAGTTCATTTAAAATAATATCCAATTAAAATGTTTTTTTTTTGTCAGGATAACTATCTAACGTGACCAGGCGTAATATCTAACATGACCAGCAGTGCATCTTTTGAGAGTCCAGTACTTCTTTTTCGCCTGTTATACTGCGTACTTCGAAGTCCCGTCAAATGTACTTCTGCTTTGTGCTTCTTTTTAATAGCTTTTTTGTGTTGGTGAAGTGATTTTGTGAACTGCTGTTGAGGATCGGAATTTATGACTAATCTTTTTTATGTTTTGGCCATCAATATGTTTTGTTCGTAAAGTGTCCGATATTTTTATTTCTTTTCAGTTCGGTTTGTACTTATTTTTGTTGGTCACGTTATTTTTAATATTGTCAATTCTGGAAAATTGGTGTTAGCGATTCATGTAAACAATCCCATTTAACCCTCTAGCAGGAGAATTTTTTTTTTCAAACTTTTTTTTGAAAAAATTAAAATAAACCAATTTTGGGTCGTGGAATACGAATATAAAAATATTTTTTACCTCAGGTAAATATTTCGCATGTACATGTGCAAAAAGATAACCAGATAATTAAAAATATATGTGTTACCAGATGATTTTTTTTTATCAAAGTGTGGACCGCTTTAAAGCGGTCCTGCCTGCTAGAGGGTTTAACAGGCAGATAACGCGTTTTAAATACACTCAAAATTTTGATTGTATGCTCCTCTCGTCTTAAAAACAGACATAATGGGAGTGACGATTCGAGCTCAGCGTATCATAATGATTTCGAAATAGTGAATTTTTTAAAACTACAATCGAATTCGCTTAAGTAGCTACAAAAAATGATGATTTTCTTATTGAAATTTACAGGTGATTATTTCAAAAAGTATCTTAATTTCAGCGATCATAATTTATTACAATTGAAAGAGGCTGGAATTGGTTGCCGAAATGCACAAAAATTTTTCTCAGATTATAAATGCTTTAAAAAAAGCACTTTTAATAATTTGAATAACTGATTTTTTATGAATATTTTCCTTTAATTATTTGATTAAAGTTTTATGTTTAAACAAATGTATTGATTTTTTATTTGTCAGGGAAAGATGATATATATATTTGTATTTACATACAGTGGTGGAAAAAAAAAATAATGGAAGCAACAAGAGATTGAGCATTGCAACCTATATACAAGATAGTTCAATAACTATTTTTTATTATGAAGTCGCTTTTGCGGATATTTCGGAAAAAATAATATCAGTTCCACGTACTTGTTGATCAAACATGGGTTTGTATCAACAAGTTGCGGCCAGGCCGAAACTCACATACCCATTAAGGTATAGAATGAGTTTGGCTGATTGCGTTAAGGAGCACATCTAGCGACCCGGAAAGACCAGGTTCAACTTCAGGGCAGGAAAATTTCATCGAATTTTTTTTTTTAATTTGAGTTCGCATAATAATGTTAAAACACCAAATTTATAAATACATCACGGTCAATATTCATTAAAAAATGTAATGAAATGATGAAAATTAAAGTTGAAAAACTTCAGGAAACGTTGCATCTGAAACCTTTCAGAATGATTGCAACCGAAACATTGCATTTGAAATGTATCAGAAAGATTGCTGTAACGTTTCATTTGCAACGTTTCAAATGAAGCGTTTCTGCAACGTTACGAAATATTTCTGAAACTTTCGGAAACGTTTCATGCCGAGTGGGTACACTGCACTGAAAGTTCCTTTTCATCAAATGTTAAGAAGACGTTGAAGAGGTTGAATAAGTCGAAAAAAATGTGAAATGTTAGAAAGGTTGACAGAGGTTGAAAAAGTCGTAAATATATGCAAAATGTTGAAAAAAGTTGAAAGATGTTGAAAAACTCTTAAAAAAATTAAAGAGGTTGAAAAAATTTGAAACTATTCAAAATTGATGAAAAAGTCGAAAAAATAAAGAAACTTATGAAGAAAGTTGAAAGAGCTCTTGTGGGCTGAAATAATTCGACGAATATAATAACTATAATCAATTTTCAGACTTATAAATGTTGCAAGAGAGACATCTAAAGAGAGTAAGTGTAGGGAAGAGATGTACTCGCGCAATCTGTATTTTATTGATTCATGGTATGTTAATTACTTTTGTACTTTCAGGATTGATTGGAGAAAAACAAAAAATAAATAAAACTTGTAATGTCGAAGATATTTTGAGAAACATTTTTGTAAATAAAAAAGTTAATTTTAAAAGCAAAAAAATTAATGATTGTACAAACTAACTTAAAGTAAATTATTTTTGTATAAAATTAAAGCCTTCTTAAACAAAAATGATGGTCAAATTTTAAAATACTCATAAATTTTTTGAATTCTAAATATGTAGGTTCAAAGACAATTAAAGTAATATAAAAATCAAAAATACCAGAGAAAAAAGTCAAACATCAAGTCCGCGTGATATCTGACGGACAAGCGCATGCGACATCTCACGGATAAGTGCTTATGGCATCTCACGGATGCAAGTGCGTCTGAAATCACTCAAGCTAGGTCAATACAGACATAAAGCCTTATTTTGTAGTTATATTACTTGTAACTATTGCAATTTAGACAATAGACATCTGCAAATTCTAACCTTCTTACAAATTAATAGTGGTTCATAGTTAAAGGCATTGCATATTTTAATTACTTTTTTTATTTGTATAATGTATAGAATTAAATGATAAAAGTTTGATTTTTTTTTTAACACTATACTAAAATTGTTTTACTAAAGTCATTATTATTAATAGAAGTCTCAAAGAAATGTATGTGCAAAGATAATGCAAATTTTTATGCGTACGATTGGATCTTCAAAATCATTTCAAATAAAATTACAAATAATCTAAAAAAAAATAAACACCAGCTGAAATTCTACACTGAAAAAAAAAATTAAAAGCTATATTATAATATCATATGAGAAGATAATGTTGGATATACATATTAGAAAACAAATCCAATTAAAATTAAAAAAGAAAAATCGTGCAATTCCATTTTCAGCTGTACCGGCGCCAATTTCACTTTCTGTTTTTCTCTCTCCTGCTTTACTGCGTATTACGGTGATACTCCGGACTAACATTTACAAAATTTGACATGCTAAAGTAAGTTGCACTGTTTTTCACTAAAAATTTGAGAAAATCGTTAAGATGGCCCAATAAAGTTTGCATTGATTTCTCATCCAAAGCTGAAAATCCAAGCATAGTGCCAAGTTTTACAAACAGACGCAGCAAGTGAAAGGCACCATACAATTTGGAAAGCGGCGTTTCTGGATGTTGCTGCAAAATTTCAGCGTACTGCGGACGTTCGAACTTGTAAAGCAGTTGCGAACCGAGCATTACATTAAAATACTCAATCACACCGTTAAGCACATCATTGATGGCAACTTCCTTTGAAGGGTTTGTTGATTTAGAGGTTTTCTTAAATGCTATATACTGATCGATAATATCTTGTACAGTAATTTTTGCCGGAATGTCAATGAGTTTATGCTGGCGTGTTATTGCATCCCAATCATCGGCGAGGCATTGCTTCAACTCATCCGGTATTTTGATTTTTACCTCAACTTTGGATAAAAAGTGTTCCTCGCTTTCAACACACGGATCAAGTCGATTAGCAGCACTATTTATTGTCGGCGTAGCGGCACAAACACCAACAGTAGTAGTGTTACTTGTGTTACTATTTATTATAGCAGTGCTTACATTAGATTTTTCGCTAGAACTAGAATTTGCAGCAACAACAGAGCCACGTTTTTTCTTTTGTGCGTCTGCTAAATCCTTAGAAGCATCAGTGGTAACATCTTCTTTTGTTGAATCGTCTTTTTTGTTGATCGTTTCGGTAATACCTTCTTTTGGTGCAGCAGTAATAGGTGTACCCGGTGTAGCAGATGACTTTGTACGGTTACGACTAGTTGTTGGAGCAGCTAGTGGTGTTGTATTCAATTCCTTAGATGGTGTAGATGCACGAGATTCGCTACCACCGCTGCTAGCACCATCTTTAGGAGTTGTTGTACCAGCGTCACCTTTTTTACCTTTAGGTGTTGCTAAAAATATTAAAGATGCGCAAAAGCAAAACAAAATCTCTACCGTATCTTGAAAATTAACATCATATTTTTACCTTTCTTATTACGCCCAGCAGCAGAGGAGTGCTGCTTAAATACTTCTTTCTGTCGCTGCACATTGGCCTCATTGTACTTAAGCACGCGATTCTCAGGTACCCATTCATCCCAACTGTAAACAAAAAATACCATAAATCGAATAAATTTGTAATTCTATCCAATTCTGTAATACGCATATGTACATATGAATGTAGCTCCAGGGTCAAAATCACAATTAAAAAAATATTTTTACTGTAGAAACTATCAATAGGGTCAGAATACGTGTAATTTGCAAAAATAAAATGACCATCTTGATTTTAATCGGAATGTTGAAAAAACTTTTTTATGGACCACAAAAAAAAAAAATTTTTTTGTTTTGGTTTTTTCTTAAACCAAAGTTATTGCAAAATGAAACTTTAAGTAACTCTTTAAACAAAAGCTTGTTGCTCTTGAGTAAATAAACCGATATGGGAGGAAGGGGATGAATTGGAATTTAATTAATTGGTTGGAAATTTTAAAAAAGTTATTTTTTCATAAATTTCAAGAAATGTGTGATATCAAAGAGATTACAAGGTCAATTGCATAAAAATGTAGAAGTTTTGTTCTGTTTTTTGCTGTGATTCTTAACAGATCAACGCAAGAAAGAGTACATAGTAGGCTTGCAGACTACTATACTTCGGCTAACAAAGCTTACTGATGATATGACGTAGCGGTCATTGAAACTAGTTTAAGCAGCTCGTTGCCCATTTTAAAGCATTTTGCGCTTGTAATTTTTTTGTAGTTTTTTGCACTAGAAGTACTGAACATAAAAACTCTGTACAAAAACAAATTTTTATTAATTGTTTATGAAAATATGGGTAATATTAAATTAATTATTGTAGTACGTAATTGCTGTAAAATTTAATACGCAGTGTAAGGAAAGCTCGCTTTAAAGTACACTAAAGCCCCGATTTGCGTCGTTACATTCGATTGGATTTTTTCTCTGAAAATCACATGTGAAGAATTTTTCAATTTGAGTGCAAAAAAGGGAATTACCATTTTATTCTGTAAGGTAAGTTATTCTAAGCATAGTTGCGTGTTAGGAAGTAAGAATTTAGTCCTCAATAAGAAGTGTTGTGGTTAATTCAATAAAATAACTTAAGCAAAAAAAAAAATGAATAAAAACAAAAGAAAATTTATTAGTTTGGAACTAAAATTGGTTGTATTAAAACGTTTTAAATCGCGAGAATAAGCTGTTGACATAGGAATAGCCCTTGGGTTAGCACCTACAATAGTAAAAACAATTTGCAAAAGAGACAGTGTTAAAACAATTAAATTTGCTAAAATTGCCACACCATTCCAATGAAAACAAGTTACAAAAGTAAGAAATTCTTTGATGGTCAAAATTTAGTACCTTCTTTCTATTTGGATACAAAATCAAAATAAGCAAAGAATGCCACTGATCAATAAAAAATGCATTTATACAAAAAAAAAATGATTCGATTTGCGTCGCATTTCTCCGGTCCCTATTAACGACGCAAATCGGGGCTCTAGTGTATCTCAGAACCAAAAGTGTAAAGGATTGCAGCAGTAGACGTGACACCTCCTATACAAATTTAAAACCTAAAATGATGTATTTAGTGAACTATGTGGTATGATAGTTTTCGTAAAAATTTTACTGCGTTAAAAGTGATCGAGAGACTGCAGCAATGGGTGTGGGTCATACACTTAAAAATTGAAACAAATGTTTTCTTGAACTGTTGCGTTATGAAATTATGTATAAAGGTTGTCGATGTTCCAATCTTTCACAAGACAAACCCAAAGCTGGGTGGTACTGCGCTTGTAGGCAAGTAAAAAAAAAACTGTAATATTTATTGAATTATGTTCAAATTTAATATTAGTGCATATCATGGTGTTCAAATGAAGATTTTAATAAAAAAAAAACATGAAAATTCTATTTTGGGAAATGTTAAACTTTAGCATATTACTTAGCTGAAAAGTCTAAAATTTTAGAGATAAAAATTACATAGAGACGATCCTTTCGCCTTAAAAATCTCATTTTACATACATACACACATTTCCAAAACCTACAGGTATTTGAAAAAAGGTGCATTTTTGGATTAAATAGATGATATTAACTCATATGATTCGTTATTATTATGTACAGTAGACTAAACTCGTTTTCGCTTCTAAATTGTTTAAAAAGTAAAGTTTTTTGATAAAATTTTAATTTTATAATTTTTTGCAGTTGAGTTATATGAGTATGATTTACAAATTTGTAGTCACAAAGAATAACATCAAAAATCGGATGTGAAAAAAATGTAAGATTCGGATTAAGTGTTGAAATAACATAGAAAATGATAGAATACTTGAAGAACTTTGCAAGCAACTTTACAACTTTGTAGCAGAAATTTAAAGCAAAAAAAGCAATGAAAGTATTAATTGTTACTTATATTTAATAAAAAGTTTCTTTAAACATCTAATACCACAAATAAGAAGCAGTTAGATTGGGATATTGCTTAAGGAACCTTCAAGAAATAGACCGTTTAATGTTGTATCTATCTCTGTACAAGTTGAAGATCAGGATTTTTATTCCTTTAATCAATAAAGCACTATCTTACATCAATGAGAGATAACTTTGATAAGCTGAAGTTAATTTTGACAGTTTTGAACGGAAAGCAATCTAAATAAATTAATGTTATTTTAAAAATTACGTTATGGCTGTATAGCCAGAATGGGATATTACCAAAGGCACCTTCAAGGGATAGGCCGATCAATGTTGTATCTATTACATTATGGCTGTATAGTCAGTTTTTAGTCTGTCATGTACAACACTCTTATGTGCTGTTGTTATTGTTGTAGTAACGTTAAAAATTGCAATATTTAATTGTGCGGAAAATACTATGAGTCGAGTTCAGTGTGCTCCTTGGGGAGGAAGTGGGACGCCGTGGACATGAGGAAAGATGTAACATGTTGTGAGGACTGAGGTCGCATTATGGGCAGAGCTTGGCAAAGCGGGACATTCATGTCCATTCTGACCAAAGTTTCGTCATAGTGCATCTTGTACTTCGTTACGGTTTATTTTTTTATCGGCCTCAGGTGGTGGTCAGCCGCTTAGTACTATGTTTTTTTGTCACTCAGATAGGGTTGGTTTATAAATGAGAAGGGTATTAAAAAGGAAAAAATTAAAATATTTACGAGTGAATTCTAGTCAGACCTCACTGGATTATATTGCAAGTACACGATATATTTTTAAGTTATATTTGAATTTTTCTTGGTACATAGGTAAACTATATGAATAACATACTCGTACTTACTTTAACAAAATTTTTACCAGAAGCTCTTGACAAGTGAGGATAGCATTCTGCCCTAAAACTTTCTCTCTACTCGACAAATGCAGAGCTATCCGCTTGGCGCATTTAACTCTTTCACCTACAAGGGGACTAACAAAAATAGATGTTTCGGTCTCTATAAGTCTTGATTTTTAGTCAGTAAGACTAATGATGAGCTACTATCTAGGTGTAGTGTCGGTGATGTTACGGTTTCATTTTTGAGTGTAGCTTTAGTATGATTCAGTATAGAAATTTCACAAATAAACAGTGTTTTTCGGTGTAATTTTGGTATCTTCTGGGTGAAATAGGTTTATACCGAAATACGTAGTCGGTTTCGCTAGGGATAGCTGCAAGAAATGGCTACATGTATAATAAAAATGATTATGTTATATCAACGCAATACATGTCACACATAACGGAGAAAAAAACAAAAATAGTTTTGTGAATTACTGAACAATGGAAGAAAGTTTTCATGAGGATAAAAGTAATCCTAGCAACAAAAACAACAAAGACGCCGAATGCACTGGTGCTATACGCTTATTATATAAAGTTTGGAAGTAGCGAGAAATTTAATTATTCCAAGGAAGACCTAATTATTATTATGATTTGCTGTTTTTGCAATATTGTTCACAAAATACATTTATACACTAATTCAACTACCGACTGGTAGTCTTAATTTTTTACTATAAAAACAAAAATGTTAAATAATCTGTGGGAGAAAGCTACTTACTATGATACTGTACCAAAAACAATACGCACTTTTTATTCCAACCAGCATAGTGGATGTAGTATTTAATTTGTTTGTCCTTCGTTAGTGTGCTCTTGAGCGCTTTAGCTTCGTAAATAAGTGGTCCATGGAAACAAAGCACTTTTTCGCCTATTTAAATAAATTAAATTTAGTTTTTTGTTTATATACGGAAAACACTAGTATGAAGCTGTGCTAGGATAAACAAACCAAACACTTGCAAGTTTCCTTCAAATTGATTTACCTTCGGCGAATTTGAGTTTGGGTGTCATTTCGCTTAAGGAAGTTATTTTGAATGATTTTTATGATACAAGCTAAAGCAAAAATACTTTACTTTTGAAACTTTTAGAAATTTAAGAAAATAACTAAATTCTGGCTCCAAAAACGTACAGCTGTAACAAAACTTTTTTTGCGATAACTTTGACAGCAATGTCAAACTGTTGGTTGTGTTTTTCTTTCCATACGATGGAAAGCCCAAGTAGGAAAACTTGTAACTCTATGATGTTAAATTTTGTCAAATTAAAGTTTGAGAGGGAGGATGTAGCTATATGCATTACAAAACCCAACACAAATCGTAAAAAAAATTTTTCAACCTTTGTTATTGAATCATGGAATAATATTCCTAAATGTAAGGTTGTGTGATGTAATATTGATACTTGCTAAGTAGAAAACTGTGATGTGATACACCAACTTCGCTACACACTGTTGCAGAAGAATATTTGAACATTCTATGCAAGGTCTATGTTACAGCGTGTATAGGATAGCGAGAAAAAACAAAAAAGAGACAAGATTTTTCGTATACGTTAGAAAAAGACGCGCAATGTAAGCTCAAAAAACCACTATTGCGTATCTGGCTCTAACATACATATAGAAAAATTCATGATATCTCGTTTTGTTTTTTCTCGCTTTCGCATCTCGTTCCAATTGTGCTCGTTCGTAGAACAGATGACTTAAGGGCTTGTTTATGTATTAAGTAAAGCTCTTAGGGAGAGGGGGGCTTGGGGAAATGTGGCAGTTTGGGTTCGGGCTTATGTGACAGGTGTGTGATAGGGAGTGGAGTCAAAAAGCGTTATGTAATATATGAACAGCCCCTAAACGGTTTGAAACTGTTAAGCGTCCAACGAACCACCAGAAAAGCTTTATCTTACCCTGCGATCTTACCTTTGATGACGCACTATTCAAATCTATGCCTAAGTACCTGAGTTAATAATTCAACCTTCCTATATAGCACGAATCGTTTAACCTGACCTCAAGAAGAGATGGCAGGGGCAAATTTGGTTTACCGTAGTTCTTGAAATTGAGCGTGACTCAAGTTGTGTTAAGATATTTATAAAGAAACATGTATTCTAGGAAAAAGAATGATAATTCAGAACCCTCCACTAACCACCTTTTCCAATATATCCTTAGAGACTAATGTGTAATCCAAACCCTTCTTGCATATTTTTTGTGATAAACATTAAGTTCTAAGGTTGCTATATAAAAAACAATTATAAAGCGACTCACCTTGTGTATTGGTGTCAGTGCTGCCTCACATGGAGTGATGTGCATTTGCATCGCAGTCAATTACCAGAGTTTGCTTATAGCACTATCCAAGACCGTCTTACTCAAAATCTTCCCATGCAGACTATTCATGGTACGCTGAGATAAACCGAATCCGTAAATCATTTAGCTATAGATGCTTTACTACAATACAATAAAATTGCTCCCGATTTTTTTTTTTTTTTTGATATATCGAAGCAACTGAAGCAACTACACATTTCAAAATAATCTGAAGTTAAAACTTTTTTCAACTTTCTGGAAGCTTGTTTGACACACAACGGCTAAACTAAATTCGAGGAAAACAGCAATTATTCGAGTCGATTTGGTAATAATTTAATAAACTTTTTTTAAAACTAATATTTACAAATAAATAGCGGTAAGTTACACAAATATTTATCTGCGTTCCTACTACATGCTTTAGTTTAAGATTATACCCCCTCTTCCCATGGTCTTGGGCCGCGTTTATTTTCCCAATTATCAATATTAATATCCTTTACTTTTGCATATTCCGTTTCCAAAGTGACTTCTCCTTGACCTTTCATAGTAACACCATATTTTTTTGCGTCCTCTGCACTCACCGGTTGCTTTTTCGCGAACTGGTATCTATAAGATAAGATATTTATAGCATTATCGCTTTAAAATTAATTTCAGAAATTTTACCTCAATTGTGTGAATTGCTGCAAACCAAAGGAGCCACCAACCATAAGTATAAGAAATGGTAAACCATATTTAAAAGATTTTTTGCGCGAGTAATTGATAAAAATTTGTTGAAGCGACATGTTTCCTCCGTGTTGTTTATGTAAAAGTGGTGCTGTCAAATCTGCACGACAATTTCACGATTCGCTGTCACATTGACAGAATATTTTTAACACAGCGTCTACATATGAATGTTCGCCAAAAACGTCACAGGCATGCAAAATACGCCTAACTTTGTTTTGACGTCTTGAAATATACTACAGTGGTACTCACACCGATTTCGTTAAGCCAAATTCCATGTGATCTTACCTTATCTTATTTTATCAAATATCAGGGAGGACATCACATGCTATTAAGATAGCAAATGTATGCTATTCACTCTCGCATTCTCCAAGCGCATTAGGTTCTGTTCGCATGCTTTTTCTTTCTTACAAAAATTTGATTTGATATCCCTGATATGGGATGAAATAAGATAAAATAAGATCACATGGAAATTGGGCTTTAGTCGTTATTAGTTACTTTTCCATGTGCATTCTATTTTTTCAAACTTACCGCGTTTGCTAGCGTTACGCAATTGTGTTGAGTTTCAACCATAAATAAGAGCGAAGCGTCAAACGCCATGTGCAGTTATCTGTTTGTGACAGGTTGTATAAAAATTCGTAGCGTCTGAATGTCTAAACAGAATAGAGACGTGCAATTTATCTTCTGCGTCAAATCGCACCAAAAAACAGAATTTGTTCTATTTCTTTGCGATAAATTTTATGTGTATATTTTGTATTCACTATTAACGTAAAGGAAAAATCCGGACGATATTGCACGTCCCAATTATGTTTAGACATTGAAGGTAAAGCCCAATTTCCATGTGATCTTATCTTATCTTATCTTATCTTATCTTATCTTATCTTATCTTATCTTATCTTATCTTATCTTATCTTATCTTATCTTATCTTATCTTATCTTATCTTATCTTATCTTATCTTATCTTATCTTATCTTATCTTATCTTATCTTATCTTATCTTATCTTATCTTATCTTATCTTATCTTATCTTATCTTATCTTATCTTATCTTATCTTATCTTATCTTATCTTATCTTATCTTATCTTATCTTATCTTATCTTATCTTATCTTATCTTATCTTATCTTATCTTATCTTATCTTATCTTATCTTATCTTATCTTATCTTATCTTATCTTATCTTATCTTATCTTATCTTATCTTATCTTATCTTATCAAATATCATGGAGGACATCACATGCTATTAAGATAGCAAATGTATGCTTATTTTATTCTTATCTTATTTTATCCCATATCAGGGATATCAAATCAAATTTTTGTAAGAAAGAAAAAGCATGCGAACAGAACCTAATGCGCTTGGAGAATGCGAGAGTGAATAGCATACATTTGCTATCTTAATAGCATGTGATGTCCTCCCTGATATTTGATAAAATAAGATAAGATAAGATCACATGGAAATTGGGCTTAAGTCGAATGAAAATCAAAATATGTAGTTTGATATTTTCTCAAGTTGAGCGATAAGTCTGGGGGTGTGAGAGCAAGTCGTACGGGTTGATTTCATTATTTATTCGCATTTCGTATGTGGAGGAGCAAACATCAAGTGTACTGAAGAAAATGGCTCCCAATTTTTATGAAGCCAAACTTTTATTATGTAATTTTTATTTCTTAAAATGAATATGTAATCAAAAAATATCGGTCATATCTAGTTTTGGATATGTAGCTGTTGAAGGTCGCTGATATAACTTTTGTAAAAATTAATTAAAGTTTGATACTCTGAGCTTTTTACAATAACTGATCACTGTTTTCAAATTTAACCCATAGTTATGGAGTTATGGGAATTTTTTTGAAATTGAGACCTTTTTGTTTACATACCAAAAATTTTTTTGAAAACAACTACAACAACTAAACATTTTTTTGATATTTTTTTCTTGCTTTAAGCCCTCTATCACCACTGAAAAACAAACGAACAATTGGATCACTAGTCAACATGTTTCATTATTTCTTTATTTTTGCTCTTTACTGTGTTAAAGCTGTGTGCACACTGAAGTAGAATAAAAAGTCGTAGCGTATCAGGCGAACGTACGACTCGGTCATACCATCGGTAGTATGAAAACTCGCAGCGTCTGAGGCTTCTATTAAGAGCTAAACAGAACTAGAACGTGCAATTTATCTTCAATGTCAAATCGCACTAAAAAAAATTGCCTAGTGTCAATTTTGTACTCACTACAACAGAAGAAAAATCGCACGTCGCAGTTCTTTTTAGGTCTTCAGGGATGAGAGAAAGAGGTTTGAGAGCTTGCTGTAGTCATATTAAACATGTTGAAGTGAGTGCGTAAAGAAATCTTTAGATTTTCTTAATATGCCATCTACATGTCAAAAACAAAATTGTTTCGAAAGTTTTACAATAGTTTTTTAAGTTGAATTTTTATTTTACAGTAATTGTATCATGGTTTTTAATATCAAGAATCGAAAAAGAATATCATATTTATTTGCTGTTTACTACTTGAACAAGATATTGAAAAGAATCCCCTATGACAGCTTTATTGTTAAAAGCGCAAAAGTTTTAATATAAAGTTGTTGACGCATATACTATACACCTCCAAAAAAAGCTATGAAATGAATGACATTCGACTGTACTTTTTATTGATTTGCGAAACTGAGCTTTTTTCTTAATGTAAATTGTGTCATTTGTTTTGTATGTACTAAGAAGCTTTTTTATTTATTAATAAAGTAACGAGAGCTTTCTGTTTAACGAATGTTCGTGAACAGCTTTCACAGAAAACATCTTGCAACATGTTTGATACGATGATTATACTCCGCTACATGTTGCGACCCTTCGCTCAGAAAGCAATGTTTAGTATACACACCTCTAGAAGAAGGTTTTTTTTACGTGGCGGGGCATATGAAAAACCGTGTGCAACCACCTACTTGGCTTTGAAAGTCAAGCAGCGTCGTTTATTATCAACGGCGAAAACGACTAACAACAGCTTCGTTAAGTCGCCATTTTGGTTTAATAATTGGAAAAAACAGAAAACAAGCAACGAGTGACACAGTTTTTCGTTAAATTTTATTTCATAAAACAATTTGGCCGCAAAAATAAAAGTTGTGAACAGTCGCGAGTGGAGATAAAATTGTAATTTGCCAAGGAAAAAAACAACAAATTCGTGTTTTAGTGATTTATAAATTGTGCAAAATATAATTACACTCGAAATATACAGAATTAGTAGAGTGAAATATTAACTCTGTTGTAAAAAAGGTGTGTTCAGAATTATGTGTGGAAAGTGCAAGCTATTTGGGAAGACAAACTATGTACCAGTAAAATTATTTTACGCGCTTCTTCATTTTACCTTTAGAATTACAAGTTAAATCAATTATTGTTTAAGTTGCATATCATCAACTAGCCAGCGTAACACCATTACATATGTTTACAAGCTTGAAGCGGCGCTCCAACCCGTAGGATCGTCTAGTAAAAAGAGGAGCTTTTCCTGCGTCTCCCGAACGCTTTCTTTTTGAACCCATTGCAACTGAATAATCGTTTTTGGTTTATTTTTTTTTTTGTGTTGAGAAATTCGCGGAGATTTTATTTTCCGTGTCGGCAAGTTTTGACAACTGATTCTAATAGAACTGGAGAAGGCAAGCAGAAAATGTAAAGTAAAATATTTCTATATCTGCTTCGGTTTGTGAGATATTCGCAGTTGACGTTGACTGTCACGGTACTTTTTTGGATTCCATTTAATTTTAGCTGGTAAATAAATTACACTAGAGCCCCAATTTGCGTCGTTTATAGGGACCGGAGAAATGCGACGCACTTTTTCTGTATAAATGCGGGTTTTTATTGATCAATGAGACTCTTCCTTGTTTTGATTTTGTGTCCAAATAGAAGGAAGGGACTCCATTTTAACCATTAAAGAATTTCTTACTTTAAACTAATAAATTTTCTTTTATTTTTATTAATTTTTTTTCTTTTCCTAAGTTATTTTATTGATTTAACCACAACACTTCTTTATTGAGAACTAAATTCTTACTTCCTAACACGCAACTATGCTAAGAACAACTTAACTTACAGAATAAAATGGGAATTCCCCTTTTTATACGCAAATTGAAAAATTTTTCACATGTAATTTTCAGTGAAAAAGTCCAATCGTATGTAGCGACGCAAATCGGATCGATGGGGGCTCCTAGTTGGTGTCCTAGGCAATAACGAAAACTGCAAGTGTCTCGTATTTGGAAGTCAACCTGTTAAACTTGAAGACACGAATAAATTAGGTCTAATTGCCTGAATTTTTTTCAGAAGAAGTAGCGTTTTTAGGACAAAAATTCCCATAGATCTACCTTATAAGTTATATCCATCAGAAGTTGCAATGTAGCTTTTCCAAATTTTTTTTTAGCTGGAAACCTCTGACACGACTTATAACCAATGGCTCTAATTATAATGTTCGCAACCTCTTATGTACATTTTTTTTTTGTCAAATCAAACAATATTAGGTTACGAGATTCTTGTTTGTTTTGAAAAAAAAAGTATATTTGCAACTTCTAATGGATATACCTCATATATATTGTTTTTACTAACTACTAATGATATTTTTCTTTACAGTTTTTAAAAGCTGCTAGCTCCAACACTCCGAATATTTGGTTTTTATTCATTTAAATCAAAAATCAAGTTGGCCAACATGGGTGAAATAAAATCAGTCAAGGTGGATAATTGGGGTGTGTTCTTTTTGCAAAAGTTACAAAACTTTTTTAACAAAACTGATTATTGCGACTTGACACTGCAATTCAAAGATAACTCTCAGCTTAAGGTTCATCGTTTAGTTTTGAGCGCTTGTACCGATTATTTTAATGTTCTCGAGCAGACCTGTGAAGTGGTAGATGATGCGCTCATTATGCCCAATGAGCTACAAGCTGATGTGGTTGTGCCCATTGTTAACTTCATGTATACTGGTACTTTGGAGTTTGAGCTCAAGATGTATGGCAAATTGTTGCGTACTGCAAAGGAAATGAATATGACAGTATTGTTGAAGTTACTTGAAGCGCATCGTCGCACTATGGAGGGCGTTAACAGATCACAAAGGGTAGGTACTTCTATTGTAAGTATTTAAAATTACAACCCAATGCCATTTTACAATGCATATCTACAAAATTCAAAACACTATAGATATTTAACCAATTAAGTCTATATTCTCATACATTTCGCATATGTTTCAAACTTTCGAAGTGGAATTCAACGAAAACAAGTAAAATGGACTGTAAGACAGATATTCTTTTTTATGAAACACATTAGACTTAAAAAATTAATAAAGCTTAAATGTTGCAATCGATTTGTTTTCCATATTTCATAGGTGGAAACTTGAATCTGAGTGAGGTATTTGAGGTATCTTTTTAAATAAAAGAAATCTTTATTTTTATTGGAAATTACGTTGGTTCCGGTTAATAATGAAAAAAACCTGTTCTCCTCTACTAGCTCGGCAGCCTGTCAATCTTTTACCAAAATTTTGAATAACTTTTTTGCATGATGATGGTTCAATTAGTGATATTTGCTCGATGATGGTGTCTTTGAGGTGTTGAACCTTTTGAAGATTATCCGCATAAACTTTACTCTTCAAGAAACCCCATAAGAGAAATCCCATGATGTTAAATTGCATGATCTTGAAATTGTAAAATATTGAGCAAAGTTGTTGGCTTGACGTTTAATTGCTGTGAACGACGACGAATTGATGTACTTGAACGACCACTCCGATGATAAATTCTACTTCTCTGATCTTGAACTAAAGCAGTTTCTTGAAATTTACCAATGATAAGTTTATAGCATAATTTGTCAGAGCATTTTCTCTATCAAATTTTGAGCGAAATTTTCTTCCAACTTCTGAATTACTTTCACCATAAAATAAGTTGCTCACCTGAAATCTAGTAGCTGTAAAAAACTGTACTTCAAATATGGACACCCTAAATGATGAACTCTTTTCTGTTGATGCTCTAGGTTACACCAGCGCTAAATTGAGTGATTAAGGGCTCCCAAGAAACGCTGGATTAAGTTGTTTGCTAGTCGTATAGGTAGGGCCAGGACATGACAGGAGGTTAAGCTTAGGAGAACCTTAGCTTAAACAAAACTGTTGAACAACTCATCCCTGCTGCTGTTTCTGTTTGCCTGGTGTTTTGTGAAATTTTCAATATGAAACTGGAGCTCGTAAGAGCAGAAGGATAAGTTGTTAAAACTTATATAACTTCGAAACTAATGGACCGATTTGAATGAAGAAAACATAATTTTATTGCTTATGAGTTGTGGAAGAGAATGAAAAACTTTAAAGTTCTGGAAACTGCCACCAGATGGCGCTATTGAATAGTTTTTACTACTTCAAATAAAAACTTGCAAGCTCGAAATTCATTGTAGCAATATGATGTAGTGGACTTTTTGATTAAAATTTGGCGAAGTTTCCGGACTAAAAAATGTTTCTCCATACAATTTAATCCACCCTAATGGTCATGTCTTTTTTCACAATTTAATTACATACTTAAATATTTTATTTAAATACACTTTCAATGTCTTTCCAACAATATATAATACTTCTTTCACATTCTGGGCATTATGAAGTCCAATGTAGATAAGTAAGAGACAATCGTTCACAGGCTTCAGTCATACCGTTGGTCTTTGTGATATCCATGATCGAAGTGGTCTTTCCACCTCTACAGGATTTCAAATTTAGAGGTCAAAGGTAACTTCGAAGTTTCTTGACCTCTGTTGATCATGGATTTCGCGAAGACCAACTACATAGCTGTATAATAAGTATGTGTCTCAACGGTTCTTCGGTGAAAAAATAGAAGTTACCTTATCATGTATTCTTGACTATGAAGCTGCATCATTACTTTTTTTGTGTTTTTAATTTTTAGCAGCCAGCATTTAGCATCTTAATTTGGCCTTTTTGTGCGACGTAGATAATTTTTGCAATTTTAAGAGAAAAAAAAAAGAATTAAGCTTAACCTTCTCCTGTAAAAATATATTAAAGTGTAAAGTTGCGTTTAATCACCAACACCACCTTAACTATGGGAGATTTTGTCTCATGCAGCGGAATCTTAAAGATACTGCTTGCAATTCCATAAAATAAATCGAATTAAATAAAGAAAGTACCAACTTTCAATCCAATTTTTAATTTTATTTATTCTAGCCCGCCAGTCCTAAACCAATACGCAGGCGAAACATTACACCAGTAGCATCTGGAACAGCTGCTGGCGGCACGCAAACACGAATTTTGTCAAATTCGCCACAGCAGCAGCAGCCACAAGCACGTCGCATACTAACTACTGCTAATGCACCACAAACAACACAACGTCGACTGGTGCAAACCAAAACTATAGCTACTAATGTTGGGATTACGCAGGCACAGTTGCCAATGCAATTTCGTCACCACGTCGGTTCAACTTCTTTAATTAAAACCTCGCCTATTAAGGGTCAGCGAACAGTTTATGAGACAACCTATGCAGCTGATGGCAGCAGCACAACATATGAAACAGTTCAATTAAAACAGGAACAACTCGATGAATACGAACAGCCAACAATCCAGTCCAGCTCAGTAGTAAACCAGTCGACTTCACCGTTTGAGCAACTACGCAAGGGCTACAATAATAACAAAAGACCAGCAAGTGCCACTTTTATATCACCACCAGCTAAGAAACCTAACATAGAAGATGTTAAGGAATTTTCTGAGCAGCAACGTATGCGCAAACAAATTGCTGCCGAATATGGTGATGATAATGAATATGAAGGTATGTTGGACGATGATATTCACAATGATGATGATGATGATGAAGCAGCAGCTGTTCCAACAAGCTCAACATCAGCAATAAATATTGCATTAACTTCTCGGCAACTACAGCAACAGCAGCAACATCAATCGGGACCATCGATTATCATTAAACAGGAACCAAATGAAAAGCCGACAATTGTTGTAAAAGATAGTGCCAATTCAAAAATGAATCATGCTAAAATAATATCAGAGGTATTGCGACAGTATCCCCACTTGGTGAAGAGCAATAAAAATATAAAATTGAAAATAATGCCAAATGCTGGTGGTCAAACACAAAAAATAATTGTAAAGAAAGAGCAACTTGATAATATATCAGCTGAATTAAACAGCAACGCTCCACAATTTTCGGGAAATACAACGGTAACATCCGCCAACGTAAGCACCCAGTCTCATAATGTGGCGCCAAAAAAGCAAAGTCCGCAACAAAAACAGCAATCCTTAATAAAGCCAATTGATAAATCAAATTTGCCTCAACAACAGCAGCAAACACGTTCACTTTTGCCTACGCTACAGAAAACAACTGCAGCACAAGCTGGTTCAGCAACAATATTACCAAGTGCTGCTACAGTTGTTGTCGCCTCGAGTGCAACAGTATCATCTCCAGCAGCAGCGACAAATCAAAAACGCCGCATTGATAGTAAAACTATGCACGCTTTAATTGCGCAAGGCGCAGAAAATACTACTGGTCCTTGGCTTTGTTTACGCTGTGGCGTTAACGGGCGTCCCATTAGCATACCTTCATATCGTGGTTTCCGTCGTCATTTGATAAACACTCACAAAGAGACTATTGATCCTGCACTGTGCGAACATTGCGGTTGGCGTTCCAATAATAATCGCGAATTACACTTCCATACTCAAGTGGAACATAAAATTAAGACAACATTATATACTTTCCCAGAGTGTTTGATGTGTTCTGAAATTTTCGTTGACACAAATGCGCTCAATCAACATATGGTGAGTAATCATCGTGATGAGAATCAGCAACAGTGCATTTATTGCAATAAAATATTTGCCAAGGAAATGCTATTGTATACTCATATGAAAACTTATCATAAGAAGCAAGCCATTGAAGATGGTATTATTGACTATTCTGATGATGATGATGATAGTGCAGAGGATGCAGATGAATCTATGGCAACACAAGATGAATTTATTGATGAACACGTCGTTTTGGAGAAGCGTGTACTGCCAACATTAACCAGTTCTGAAGATAAAAAAATAAAAATACTTTCTGACATCAGTCTACCAAGTGCAAGTACGTTGATGAAATTAGAACCAAGTTCTGAGGCTGCAGCTCTAACAACTATGGCATCTGGTATTGCAGCTAGCATTGGTCTTTCCGAAACGACAGAGGAATTTATAAATGCAACAACTACTGAAGCTAGCGTTGCCAACGATGCTGTTGGTGAACCTAAATTTGTTACCGTTGATGGTAATGAAATGGTTTTAACTGAGGAGCAACGTAAAGAATTAATGTCGCAGCTTGATCAGGAACATGAAGGTGGCGTTGTCATGGTACTCAATGAACCTTCATTTCCTGAAGCCAATACAGATTCTAACATTGAAGAGACCACAGCATCGCATGGTGAGGATGCTGTTGTGGCAGAACAAACCGGACCAGAATCGGAAGAGAATGCAGAAAACTCTGCAGCTGAAGATGAATACGATGATAACAATATTTACAGTGAGTTTGTTGGCGGCGCTTTAGGTGCGGAAGCCAAGAAAGCAGCAGTATTAGATGAAAGCAAAGGCTCTGCAGATCATTTGGAATGGGCTGAGAATTTAATATCGGCTCAAGAACTAGAGGATGAAACAGAAAGTCCTAAGGTAATTTGTAAAGAAAAATAATTTTGGAGAATGTTGTAATAAAAATTGACGGCATTATTTATTATTTTTTAGCCACAGAAGAAAGAAGTTGAAAATATTGCGAAAGAAACTAAGCATGTGAGCAAAGGTGAAGATATCAATAAAAAATTACAAGAATTAACAGGAGATTGGACTGACGATGAAAACGATGATGAAGAAGAAAAAATGGATTTGAAGCCCAGCAAAGAAGATGAAGAACCACCATTAAAATCAAGCGATGTTGAACCTATGGACACTGGTACTGACCATACAGAACTGGAAAATCCAGACGAAGAAGAAGAAACGAAAGATGATGATTTAGGTAATGCTGAAAAAAGTGCAGCTGAAGCAGAAAGCGATAAAGAAAATGATGAGCATGTTGAAGATGATATTGACATTGCATTAAAAGGCCTACATAAGGAGGATACAACAGAAACAGCAACTGACGTTAATGATAACGATAAAGAAAAAGAAAAAGATGGCTCTGCCGCAGAAGAGAGCGGTGAAAAAAATGAAGCAACTGAAGAGAATCAAAGCATGAGTGATTCTTCTAAGAAAACTTTGATTGATGATACCGAAAATGTGTGCGAAGACTTAAAGGAAGATGAAATCAAAATAGAACCAACTGCAGTGTTAGAAAAAGAAGTGATGGATGTTGTAAAAACAGTAGATGATGATAAAAAGGAAACTGCAGTTGAAAAAGATGATGGCAAAGTTAAGCCAAGCGTAGATGATATCAATAGGGAAATGAAAAAATCATTGCTTGATGAATTAATCAATCAAAATGATGATGACATAGACGATGCAAAGCCGGATATCAAACAGGATCAGAAGATCGATTCAGAGAAAAGTGAAAATCAAGCTGATGAAAATCTTGCGAAAGCCCTTGCAGAAGATGTCAAAATTGATAAAGATAAAGATGAAGATGATTCAGAAATAGCCACTTCAACTTCATTATCAAAGGAGTCTGATATTAAAGAAAAATCCGTTTCTGCTGCCGATGCCACATCATCATCAACGAAATCGTCTGAGGAGAAAGTGAAGACTTTGATAGGCGAGTGGGGTGAAGATGATGATGAAGATGAATAACTTTAAATAAGTTCATTAGGCAAATGCAATTTAAGGTATTCGAGATTTAAGTAATACACACATATATTAATAAAACACTTATATTTTAATTTTTTAGCATTAAAATAGAGTTTAAGTAAATTTATCTTTAGATGTTTTTCAAATTTGAAATTATCAGCTGAGTGCTGCTTTAGAATGTTATATTTTAGCATTTCAACATTAAGAATATGTACGTTAAGTTATGTAGTCACACTTTTATATTCAAGGAAGATTAAATCTTCAGAAAATGTACACATAAAACAAACAAACATACATTAAAAATTTCACCCTTGAAAAAATCTGAATTAGTGCTGCATTGTATAAGGTTTAAAAATTATTCAAATATAATTTCGAAGTTGTATAAATCATAAATTGTTTTCTTAAACAAAAAATCTTTATTTGATTGCAAATATGTTTTATACAATTTTAACTTGTCCTTAGTAAAAATTCGTTTTAGATGTCTTTTTTTTTTTAAACGTTACATAAAATAATAATGTAGAGTCCACAAATATCTATATTATTAAAGTTTAGCTTTCGTCATCTAAAAATAAAACAAAATTATTAATGTACATATGCGTGTAAAAATGTTTCCCATTTAAATGAAACTTCCCTAGGCGAAAATTGTTCCAAAAACACAAATGAAAATTTCTAAGGCCTCAATCGAAATTACACAAAAGATAACATAGAATTTTACAAGCGCTTGCATAACAATTAAGAGATTTTAAAATGATATTTTTTTAAATGCTTCGTTTAGATTATTTCAAAAAGCTTCGAGGGTTGCTATTTATACGTATATCAAAATTTGTCAATACTGTTGCTGTCGGCACGCAACAGAGTTATCGCTAAGATTGTCATTCTTTACTCTGTACATACGCATTGTGCTTTAGAAGCTATTTGTTTTATTTACAGTTATTTGAAAAATTAATCTCGCAACGAAAAATATTAACTGGCGAGAATTTCCACGCAAACTAGTTACGCAGCGACATACAATTTAAAACGATATAAATTTTCTTAAGGAGCGGAGCGCAAATGTTTTTAGCTGAAAATAAAAGCTAAAGCATTTTATAAAGCCATTTTCGCCTTGGGTTGAGTGACTAACAAGCCAGTTTTTTTTTTTTTAAATTCATAATAAACTTAAACTGGTACTTATTCCAATGCATCAATATTTCCCTTTCCAAGCTGTAATACTTGATCTTGTTCGTCACTCATGTTTCTTACCGTCATCAATTTCAACTTACCATCCAAGAAATAATTTATTACACACATTGTCGCAAAACCACAAAAAACTACAAAGAATTGTGCGAATCCTGCAGCTTTTCGTACACTATTTTGATGCCAACGAGCCTTCTCTCGTGGTATAACTTCACATACGGTAACATACAAGAGTGTACCTCCTGCTAAAGCCTGTATAATTGGCAATGCTGATGTGCTCCAACTCGTTGGTATATCAACAACAATCATGCCAATACCAATGCCACAAACAGCACCTAGGGCGAATACAAGTATTCCAATTAAATGTGATCGCATTGTTGTTTGTGGGTTTGAGCGAAACTCAAGACCCAAGCAAAACCCCATTACAAATTTGTGACAAGAAACAGCACCAAGCAAAAACAAAACCTTTAAAGAAGAATTTCATTATTAGAGTTATATAATGTTGTATGTACTATATCAAAAATCCGTTGACTCCATTGACTCGGACGCTTCGAGCGAATTAAAGATAACGCCACAACGTTCCAAAAGAAGAGGCAGGCCGTGCCTTCGTTTCAGAAATCAGGCGATCACCGACACCAGAGCACTCAGGGTTAACAAGTCTTACAGAAACAATTCTCGGCCTTTTCAAAAAAAAAATAATTTTTTTCTTCCATGCTAAAAATTTGGTAATCTTTTTTTGGTCATGCTTGCATCCCCCATTTACCTTTGTTGCTGAGTTCTGCACTCCAATAGCCAAACCTTCAATAGTGGAATGTAATGATAGTGCTGCAAAAAGTCCTAGAGTGCCAGTCAAGGTTTGAGCACATGGTTCCGTGTGACTCGTATGGCAAATTCTTGCGTTTGCATCGGCAACAATTGCATCGTCACAATGCGTTTCATGTGAATCATTTGCATCGACAACTTCATTATGTTGATTATGACTGTGGCTATATAAATATATATATAATTTAAGTAAAATAAATAATTAAGGTAATGCATTTGAGTTTACTTATTTGAGTTTGAATTTTGTAATAATGGCGCGGATTCACCATTGACTGAGCCATAATTTCTGGGCGCACTGTTATGTTGATCGTTATGGTGATTATGATTTGCAGTTGCAGGAGTATTGTTATGTGTATGTTGTATTGCCTCGCCGAAAAAATAATGTATAAACTCGTCAATAAAATAAATAATAAAAAAGCCTCCACATAATGATATTTCAGCAAAATTCGAAGACATTTGCTTCCGCACCTAGAAATATAAATAACAAGAATAGGCTTGATTTTTTATTACGACTGTGTATATTGTAGTTATTGCATAGCCAACCCGTTGATATTTATAAAATCTATAAAGGTTTTTTCTTCTATTTGATAATTCAAACACATAAATACTGGGTGATTGAATTATTTATGAGACCAAAATGCAGGGATTGTATAAAGTGGACGTGACTCCTTATATAGAAACACAAAACTGGTGAATCGAACTGTGGCGATTAGTGAAGCGACACGGAAAGTACTCCCATAAGTATTGATCTTAAGAATCTAAATTTGAATCCAATTTTGCAAACGTGTAAGGGCACCTTATCTTGTTAAAGAATAAAAAATTTTAAAATTCTTCCCTATTTTTAGTGCTTTTTAAAAAATTGCATTGAATAATTTTACCATTCCCAATTTGTTTTTAGAATCATGTTCTGGAAAGTATACTCAAACACAATCTTAAAGATTCGTAATCAGGGAACAAGTCGTTTTTGAGAAAAATGAGCTTTATACAACTACTGGGTATTACAACTCAAATGAAAGTCAGTTGCAATTGAGTCAATTCGTCTGAACGTTTTGTTTTGATTATGTATTACATTAGTTTTCTATTTATTCGCTGCCAAAAATTTGAAAGTGAAATAAAACATAGCTTTAATATGTAGTATGTAGGTAAATGGGCTTATCTTAATTTTTCTCAACAATGGAAAAAACTTCAAATTTGTGTGTGTGGAAAACTTTATTTAATTTTTTGGATTGGTAATTTTTGAGGTGACGGCTAACTCTCACGTGATTCACTCGGATTTTGGACTGCTACATGTAAAAAAGCCTACCCAAACTACCAATGCAATTTCTTATTCTTCAGATAAACTTAATTTAAAAAAAAAAGAAAACATGTTTCAATATTAACGTCACTTCTACACTTTCGAAAAATGAATTAAGGTTCATGAAAGTGTTATATACATACCTCAGGTAAAATGTGTATCAAGGCTGTTGCCAGCAAAATACCAGCACCAAAGCAAAGCATCAGTGACGTAGCTAATGGAAAACGTGATCTATTCCTTTCTGATATAAATGCTGGCATCATGCCCGCCAAAAAACTACCCAAGCCTAAAGTGGCCATCGCCAAGACTTTTTCACTATCACCATCCGTCGATGTGTTAAGCGTTTCCATTATTTTTTTTATTTTTAATACTATATGTTATACGTATTTTCCCGGAGTGCCTACTGACTGGTTTCAGTGGATGCTGCAGCTTGAATTCAAAATAGTTGCGGCCGTACGTTCTAATTAGATAAGATATAAAATTATCTCATAAACATAATTTAGATTGCTCTCATAGATTACCTGATTTGGATATATAGTTTTATTTGCAGCTCTTATCAAATAGTGGAACAAAACTTTAACATAAATTATACAAAGAGTTAAAAGAGAATTACAGGTAACAGTATTACTAACGCTATAATTTATTTAAAATGAAGCCGTATTGTGCTAATCTAAACGCTATTAGTGGTTAGTCACAGCTGATCTTATTTTGATACGAAAAATTGTAAACAAAATGCTCGCGCTGATTCTCAATTTTATTTGCGTTTTATTTATTTTCCGTTTTAATTAATTGTTCGCTTTGTGCAGTAATGGATGGATGGACCTCAGTAAAAATTATTTGATATAACGTAGTGTCCGTGTTTTCGAAATACATAGACGTCTTTCCGAATTTTTATTTATGCACATTAAGGTGGTTCTTAAGAAAAAAGAAATTGGGGACGCCCCGTAAATCGGTTCGAAATAAGATAAAAAAAATTTAAAAATTAATTTAAAATTTTTATCTTTAACCCCTACGGACCCTATTTCAAAGTGAAATTTGACCTTTTTAATTTTTTTTTGCGAAAATCAAATGGGACGCCTCATGAATCGGTTCGAAATAGGGTAAAAAAAATTTTAAAATTAATCTAAAATTTTTATCTTTAACCCCTACGAACCCTATTTTTCTTGCTTTTAATTTTAAAAAAGAATATATTAAAAAAAAGTATAATTTGGATCTAGTTATCGAGACATAGTCATGGGAAGTTGCGGATATAGCTTTTCTAAAAATCATTTTAAGTTGGAAACTCCTGAACAGATTTTACATACATATTTTGATGTCGTATGGAAAGTCATTTTACTGTCTATAAGATTGATGCATAAAAATTTGAAATAATTTCCACGTGTTTTGAGGTATGGAGGTTTTTTAAAATTGTCACCATTTCTTAATTTAAATAACTGTTAGTTTCTCTGAAAATTGTATCATTAATCTTTAATTTCATTAACGTATTATGATAACCCAATTAACGGACTTTAATTCCATATGACATCAATTTATTTAAAGTCTGTTCAGGAGTTTTCAACATATAATGATTTTTAGAAAAGCCATATCCGGAACTTCACTTGACTATATCTCGAAAATTAGATCCGTACGATGCTTTTTTAATATACTCTTTCTTAAAATTAAAAGCCTCTCAAGAAAAAATTTATTAAAAAAATGGCTTATTTCATTATATCATTTTGAAATAGAGTCTGTAGGGGTTAAAGGTAAAAATTTGAAATTAATTTTTTACTTTATTTCGAACCAATTGAGGGGGAGTCCCATTTGAAAAGTACCTTTAAGAACCAACCTAATGTACATGCATATATTTTTTTGTCACATGCCGAAGACTGGAAATTGTGATTGTTAACAAGTTTGTTCGAGACTGAAAAAATAGGTAAATATTTATAAATATTTATAAAGTTTTACCACAAAAAGTGTTCGAGACAGAAAAAATAGGTTTGTTCGAGACTGAAAAAATAGGTAAATATTTATAAATATTTATAAAGTTTTACCACAAAAAGTGTTCGAGACAGAAAAAATGTGGTGTTTGAGAGAGAAAAAATGAGAGTAAGAAACAGCTGATCACTTCCCCTCCCAAAAATAAGTTCAATTTTCACCAAGATAAATTTCTTGTGGCTAAAAATTGAAGACTGTCAAAATCGTAGGCAACGAGACTGGTGACTCACTTTTTGCATGCGAGGGAAATGAAATTTCCTGTCTGAATTATACCTGTCAAATACTTTCCATATAAAATAATTTTCAGCGTTGATTTTTTTTCACTTCTTATAAGGTTGTGTTGAGAAGGAGCAACATAACAAAAAGCTTGAAATCAAAACATATCTTGGTAAATGCTCATTTATTTACTTAAATAGCTGAGCGATTTTTTATTGAAAAGGAATCGTAAAGTTGAATGTTACCTGAATGGTTGTAAGGTAGTTAACCAGATAATTATTTTTAAGATACTGTTTTTCGAAGTGCGCAGTTTTAACATAAGGAATTGGAAGTGTTGCTAAATGAAAGTTGCTCCATTTTTTTTTGTTTTTACAATTCCATCGAACATAACTCTTTGTTTGAACAAAAAAAAAAAAATTAGTGCACAACTTTTCTGGACTAACTAGCTGTTAAAAAACGTGAATTCCGTAACAGCGTATGCGAAATTTAAAATTTCTGCCTAGCATAACATGCATCAAAACTGTTTAACTCAAAATGTAAAACAATTTTGGTTAAAATTTACCTAACGTCAAACCTTTTATTTTTATCCTAAGCATTGTTTTAAAATGCATTTTATGCATTTAAAATAAATCAAAGTTCAAGATAATTTATGAAGCTATAAAAATCAGGCAGAAAACTTTAAAATCGAACATTTACTTTTTAAGTTATTTCAATAATATTCTCGAAAATGCTTCACTCGCCTTGCATTCAGAATGTCTTAACCAAACGGTTACGCAACTATGGTGCTAGTTTTAGCTCCTAAACTCTGCCATTGTTTGTTTACTAAAATACGCGCAACTTTTTGACAGTCTTCAATTTTTACCTATTTTTCCGTTCTAGACAGAATTGTGGTGATTCGAGTAGT
Source organism: Tricholauxania praeusta (assembly GCA_949775025.1). Lineage (NCBI taxonomy): Eukaryota > Metazoa > Arthropoda > Insecta > Diptera > Lauxaniidae > Tricholauxania > Tricholauxania praeusta. The sequence continues at coordinate 141,542,177 of OX459029.1, forward strand.
CAGAGAAATTTTAGCTTTTACTCTCTCAAAAATCGCGATTTGACACTTTTCAATTTTTACCACAAAATCTGTTTCGAACAAACCTAATGTGGTGTTTGAGAGAGAAAAAATGAGAGTAAGAAACAGCTGATCACTTCCCCTCCCAAAAATAAGTTCAATTTTCACCAAGATAAATTTCTTGTGGCTAAAAATTGAAGACTGTCAAAATCGTAGGCAACGAGACTGGCGACTCACTTTTTGCATGCGAGGGAAATGAAATTTCCTGTCTGAATTATACCTGTCAAATACTTTCCATATAAAATAATTTTCAGCGTTGATTTTTTTTCACTTCTTTTAAGGTTGTGTTAAGAAGAAGCAACATAACAAAAAGCTTGAAATCAAAACATTTTTGGTAAATGCTCATTTATTTAATTAAATAGCTGAGCGATTTTTTATTGAAAAGGAATCGTAAAGTTGAAGTTTACCTGAATGGTTGTAAGGTAGTCAACCAGATAATTATTTTTAAGATACTGTTTTTCGAAGTGCGCAGTTTTAACATAAGGAATTGGAAGTGTTGCTAAATGAAAGTTGCTCCATTTTTTTTTTGTTTTTACAATTCCATCGAACATAGCTCTTTGTTTGAACAAAAAAAAATTAGTGCACAACTTTTCTGGACTAACTAGCTGTTAAAAAACGTGAATTCCGTAACAGCGTATGCGAAATTTAAAATTTTTGCCTAGCATAACATGCATCAAAACTGTTTAACTCAAAATTTAAAACAATTTTGGTTAAAATTTACTTAACGTCAAACCTCTTATTTTTATCCTAAGCATTGTTTTAAAATGCATTTTATGCATTTAAAATAAATCAAAGTTCAAGATAATTTATGAAGCTATAAAAATCAGGCAGAAAACTTTAAAATCGAACATTTACTTTTTAAGTTATTTCAATAATATTCTCGAAAATACTTCACTCGCCTTGCATTCAGAATGTCTTAATCAAACGGTTATGCAACTATGATGCTGGTTTTAGCTCCTTAACTCTGCCATTGTTTGTTTACTAAAATACGCGCAACTTTTTGACAGTCTTCAATTTTTACCTATTTTTCCGTTCTAGCCAGAATTGTGGTGATTCGAGTAGTCAGAGAAATTTTAAATTTTACTCTCTCGAAAATCGCGATTTGACACTTTCCAATTTTTACCACAAAATATGTTTCGAACAAACCTTATATCAGCATGATGCACAAGCCCTAATTAATTGCGAGCCGCACAGGCTCGCATGTCCTTAGAACGCTTAAAAGACCCTAGTGTCAATTCCAATTACATTTAAACCCAATTTTCATGTGATCTTATCTTATCAAATATCAGGGAGGACATCACATGCTATTAAGATAGCAAATGTATGCTATTGACTCTCGCATTCTCCAAGCGTATTAGGTTCTGTTCGCATGCTTTTTCTTTCTTACAAAAATTTGATTTGATATCCCTGATATGGGATAAGCTAAGATAAGATCACGTGGAAATTGGGCTTTATGTTGCTTACACACAGCGTCTGCTTGTAACACCGACTCATAAGTTCCGTGTTATTGAGACATAAACATGCGCTTACGCCGGCGCTGAAATGTTGTCAAAACACAAAATAAAAATAGTTTGCTACGACGTAGTCTAAAATTAAGAAGAAACATTAATAATAATAGATGTTTTCTCTTAAGTATTCTTATTTTAAAATTTATTTCTGTTAAATTTTAAAATTAATTTTAGCTTATGCTATTTCTAGCATTTTTTACATTTGAACGCCGATGCACAAGTCCCCATACATACGACAGCGAACTTGTACATTGACACACTACACCGACGTAGAAATACCGAACTATTACTCCGGCGTATTTCGCATTCACACAACTAAAAAACTACCCTCAAGTCAACGCCGGCGCTCAAATTCGATGTGTGTGAATAGCGTAATGCTTGACAATTATTACTGTATCTCGTAAGTTTTTAACTCGCTCTGACAGTAGGGTTGTTGATATTTTATTAAATATCGGATATCAATAATATCGATATTTTTACAGTACGATAAATATCGGACCGATATATATCAGCGAAAAATAACGATAAGCGATATATCGTTGGCAATACTTTTTTATTTAAATAAATTATAATAGTTATTTATCAAAGTTAAGCATAAATACATAAATAACATAAACTACAAATACCAAAACTTGGCTTCAAGGGATTTCAAAAATACACGTTTTTGTACATTCCGATGCGTGATAGGGTTGTTGATATTGTATTAAATATCGGATATCAATAATATTGATATTTTTACAGTACAATAAATATCGGACCGATATATATCAGCAAAAAATAACGATAAGCGATATATCGTAGGCAATACCTTTTTATTTAAATAAATAATAATAGCTATTTACACGCTCTGAAGACAGCAGAAAAAGATGAGTCATCCATAATTTCCAGAACGTCCTGCACGTTATCCGCAGACTGCTTTCTCTTCCTCGAAAGACCACTTGAATCACCAAAAATCTGCACTGCTAACGAGTTGTGGTTGGTCTTCATGTGTGAACGAAAATTTCTGGCGTTGCCGCTTGTTTTCACATTTTTTCCGCACACATTGCACGTCTCGTTTAAATGAGTAACTTTCGTAAAATACGATTTGGAATCTAATTTTTTGTTTTCCAAACTCATTTTACAAAACCACTCGAATTTTGAGTAAATTTGTTGATATGACAGTGCCACCGCACCAGCACACACAACACACTCGAATGCAGAAAACAAAAGAAAATTAGAGAAAGAGAGACAGATTGTGTTTCGCAAACTGATTGAGCAGTCAGTTTTTTTTTGAAATTCAGAAAAAAAGCCAAAAGAATTCCGTCATCAACTGATATCATAAACCGATGTGATAAATCTGATATCGAATATCGATATATCGTGTGCTAAAAATATCTTGAAAATATCGCAAACGATATCCCTTGAGATATCGATATTTTGATATATCAGTAAATTATCAACAACCCTATCTGACAGTCCTTTGAAAGAAAGAAAATAAATGCGAAACTTGAGACGCGTTGTGAATTAATTGAGAATTTATATTTGTTTTAATTATAGAAATTATTATTTAATTAAAACATTTTTCAACATTGTGCATAGCAATCGAAATGAATATAACCGAAGTGGAAGATTTGACGCAGTTTTGCCGCGTCTGTTTGCAAGTGCCTGAGGAGTCTGAACTGCTGGACTTAAATCTGATATACGACGAAGAGGAACAACTTAGCTATTATGATTGCTTCACTGTTTGCACACAAATTAATTTAAGTGAAGGCGAAGGCTTACCACAAAATCTATGTAGAAGTTGTGGCATGGAGCTTCAAATTGCATATGATTTTTATAAAAAAGTTGAAGATTCTAAACGCTTTCTTGCTCAGCTCCATGAACAGCAAGCGGGGATGTCATCAGAAGATATGATTGAAGAAACATCTCAAGCGGTATCGCAAGATGTTGAACAGGAAGAACATTTAGAAATTGAAGAATTTCAGGGAGTGGAACAGTTAGACGAGGAAGGTAAGTCGGTGCACATGATTAAGCTTAAAACTATTTAAGTATGAAATTAAGGAAGGTTATTAGGTGAACAAATTTTGCTAAACAATTTGGTTTTAAATAGCGTTTTTATTTTGTATTTTTGCTAAAAAAATCTGTGATTATGCGTGTCGTGATACAGATCCACAGGATTTTTATATAAATACTGTACTATCGCATATAGCTCTTTTAGGCTATGCTTATAATAGCCATATCAATCTATAACGATGCAACTAATGCATACTTCAAAGAGGCATATTTTTAATTTAGAATCAGTTGAAAAAGTTCAAAGTATAGTCGCAAGACGCACTTCTTCATTTTTAGATTAGTTAGTTACCTTGCGTTTATTTCACACGGTAGAAACATGGCCTAAGTAAATCTTTTTAATATCACGTAAAGAAGAACAAAAACAAAATGGTTGTTAATAGCTGATTCTAAACCTGGTGCCTGGATTTTTTAAATTTTTATTATTTCATATTGTTAGAAATTTGAAAACAACGCTGGAGGAAAAAAGTTAAGACTTAAAACTTAGCCTAATTTTGAGACTTTTCCGTATTCTCGCAAACCGCCTTTGAATGGAAAAATCTCCAAATAACTTTAGAATCAGATGACTTATTGACGACGTCGTAACGACGTCATAATTTGCGAAAACATAAGTTGTAAAGTCACTGAATTAAGTAATTTTTTTTCGTACAACTACAATGCTTTTTAGTTAAGCTGAGAAGTAATCGTAAAACTTTTACTACTATATACTTTCCCACTTTTTTTTTAAACTAAACAATGTTTCGGTTGTATGGTCAGAAGTTGGCTTAGTTTAGAGGACACCTCTCTGATGCTCTTTAAATTTTAGTATGTTGTAGAGTTTATCATGCTGATCAAGAAAATATATTAATGTTGGGCGCAGAAACGCATAAACTCTACCATATATGTATTAAAATTTTAAAAAAATCAGAGGTGTCCCCTAAACTAAACTTCTACAACTAAAATACTAAGCCTCTGCTAAATAAACTGTCTGTTAAATCCCATTTTTTTTTTCGAAACTTTTCGCATTATTAACATAAATGTTTTTTTTTTTAAATTGAATTGTTGACCTAAAAACTTTTTGTTTCAGCCCAGTATAGCGTGTCACCTTCAATAAACGTGTTATTTGTTTATTTACTTGAAAACTAGTAGACTTGCACTTTATGAAAAAAAATGTAAAAAAATTATTTTTTTTTTTAGTATTTTTATTTTATTTAATATATAAAATATGACATGCCTTCAGAAATACATATTCAACAATGCATTCCGTCGCGCCCTGTAAAAATATCCAAATCTACGATTTTCGTAACGAAAAAAGTCTAAACGAGCCACTGCGCGATGTCTAAGTATATCTTGTTTTGAATACCATCAATTTGAACCAGAGAGGAGCAAAGATGTGGTGTACGAAATTCAAAACACTCTGGCAATAAGCAAACTCAAGATGTTGCACAGGTGGCCCAATTCACGTAAACCGAAACAAAATGATTTAGCTCGTATAACAGAAAGAGCTCGAGAAGAGCTAAATATTTTTGTTATTATTGTAAAAGCTTGAAGAGCTAAACGAGCTGTGCATACTTGCTTTAAGGGATGAGCTCAGTATTGCAATATGTATATTATTTCCAAATAGCTTCGAAAAACGGAAGTTGTTGCGCCGTTAAGATGGGATTGACTTTAAATGCTTCGGCTGCGATATTGACGTAACTTGCTGCTATTTTAAGTTGAAGTTGATGTATGACCAATATTATCTCTTCGAGAGAAGTTTTTCCTAGTGGTTTTTTTGAATTTTCTGTTTCGTCGTTTTCTGTTCTATTTTCATTTTCTGGCGAAATGTTCATACGCTAGTTTGGATGGTAGTAGTGTGCCGTTCTTACGATTGGACGTGAAGCAGTTATTGGTAAACTTTTTCGTAATGCTGTGGAGATAACTTAAGTTGTGGTTGCGAGCCGTTTCTATATAATTTTAACGCTTGGCTAGTTGCCCAAGCTCTCCTATTGTCTCTGCAGCTGTGTGTACCATTTATATGAAGCTCTGCACAGGCTTTGCTTCTTCTGTCGATTAGATCCAGGGTACTATCGCTAATTCAATCATATTTTCTTTTGATCAAGTTCATCAGATTTAGCCACTTACATATTTTAAATGGGAATTTCTATTAATATATTCGGTGGAGTAAAGCAGAACCACATTTTTAAAACCATTATTTTCCAATACCTCTAAAACTGAACATGATAACTTTTTTTTAACGGCTTTTAGATTAATAAGTACATTGGACTTTAAGTTTAAGCATTTTGAATTATAATATGTGAAGAATAACGAAAGTTTTGATATATTTGTTGAATTTCAATGGAACCAAAGTAATAAAAAATCAATTTTACTCCTCAATGAGGAGTAAAATTTCACTCATCCTCAATACAATTCAATTCAAGAGTATTCAATTTTGAATTTATCAATTATGAAGAAAAAATAAGGAGTGAATAAATTATTATTTATTTCTCTTTCAAATTTATTACTCACTGAATATTATTTTCAATAAGTGCGATGTCACACGACAGGCATTTGAGTGCGCGCAAACAAAATTTGTTGTTGTTTCTATAGAAAATTAAATAATAAATAAAAAATACTATGACAACGAGAGAGAATGAACTTTTTGTACGACGGGCAAAATAATTCATTTTTGAGTGGCGAACATGACAGCAATCACCACTCAAAATAGTGTTGCGAGGTAGAAAATAAAAAAAGTATTGTGTTAAGGAGCGAAAAAAGTACATTTAAAAATACTTATTTTGAATAGCATCAAGAAAACGAGTGAAACACAACTCCTTTTTCAAAAACGCATTTAAAAATGGAGTAGAAAAATTAATAAATTATTATAAACGTCAGAAGTTGACCGGCACTCATTTCACTTTTGTGTGACTGGCCTCCACTCAAAAACTGAAAGAGAGTAAAAAATTATTGTTTGCCCGCACTCAAATGCCTGTCGTGTGACATCGCACTAAAAGACTCAATGAGTGAACATTTTTTTTTTTTACTCGCCCATACTTTTCATTCATAAATTTATTGAATTTTATTTTACTTGAACTTTTGAGTCAAAACGTTAAATTTTTTTTCAATTTATTGAAACGAAAGTAAAACGATTTTCTTAAATTATAATAATGGGCAAAAACGATTCTTTCCAAGGTCCCGAGCCTTCTTTAGTGATGTTCAAAAATATTTTTGAGCTATCTTTCGTTTAAAAAAACAAAATTTTTTTCCCGAAAATGGGTCAAAAACGGGTAGCATGGCCCGGGGACACATTTTCGGGTCAAAAACGTTTGTTTCCAGGGTCCCGAGCCTTTAGTGATGACCAAAAATATTTTTGAGATGTCTTTCATTTAAAAAAACAAAATTTTTGCCCCGAAAATGGGTCAAAAACGGGTAGCATGGCCCGGTGACACAAATACAAACGCTGATCGTGCGCATGCATTTCTGCGTGATAGAGATCATTTTCTCTACGCGCACATTTTTGAGCGACAGAAAATTTGTTCATGCAGAATCGCTTATCGCGCTTTCTCACATAGTTCATATTCATTTATGATCGGTGAAAAAATTGTTGGCTTGAATTCATTATTTTAGCAATGCTACTCGTTGTTGAAAAAAAAAAAAACGGACACTCACATACGAATGCGGTGCAATAAAGAGCGATTTTCAATCTTGCACAAAAATTTAAGAAAATTCATACATGAATAAACTGCGACATTTTGAGTGCACATACATGCAGGGACATAACTATTATAACATTTATGTCAAAAAATTGGTTTATAATTATTATGAATAAGAAATATTTTATTAGTTGTCAATAACTATTATTTTTCAATGGATTCTTTTTTACGTTGAGTCATAACTATTATGAATAAGAAATATTTTATTAGTTGCCAATAACTATTATTTTTCAATGGATTCATTTTTACGTTGAGTCATAACTATTATGAATGAGAAATATTTTATTAGTTGTCAATAACTATTAATATGGAATTAATATTTTTTTACGTTGTTTTGAAAAAAGTGTTCAACAGATTTTCATTTTTGTGAATCTTTTTGCACCAATCGATGGGGAGGTGGTTTATATGACATCACCAGAGGTGGTCATCGGCTCGAAAATGTGCGCGATTTTGACTAAGTTTTGAAGTTTTTTTTGCTTCAATCAATGAAAAGAGGTCTAAAAAGGATATTGGCCATCACTAGAAGTGGTACCGATCCTTAAAAGTGCCCGATTTTGGTCCATTTTCGAAATTATGTTTGCACCAGTCGTTGAATAGAGGTCGAAAATAGATTTTGGTCATCATCAAAGGTGGTCCCGAGTCGTAAAAAGTTCCCGGTTTTGATACATTTTCGAAATTTCGTTTGCACGAGTCGTTGAATAGAGGTCGACAATGAATTTTGGACCACATTTAAGGTGGCTCCGGACCCTGGAAAGGACCGTTTTTAACCCATTTTTGAAAAAAACTTCTTTTTTCTGTAATAAATGGGAAAAGGTCGAAAATGGATTTTGGACATCACTTAGAGTGGCTCCTGAGTCCGGCCCCGAGAAAGAACCGTTTTTGACCCATTTTCGGGAAAATTTTTTTTTTTTGTAATTAATGGGAAAACGTCGAATATAAATATTTGACATCATTTAGGGTGGCTCCGGACCCTGTAAAGGACTGCTTTCGATCATTTTGGTAGTTTTCAAGTTCCGAAGCTACTCTAAAAGATATCCAAAACGCATTTTCAACCTTTCATAATCGATTGGAGCAACAAAAAATTTTAGGGTGGTTCATAAAAATTTTTTTTTTGCACCAATGCATAGATAAAGCTCGAAAATGACTACTGTCAACATTTCCCTATCCATTCGAACAATATCTTTTAGAGTAGCTCCGGAACTTGAAAACTACCAAAATGATCGAAAGCGGTCCTTTCCAGGGTCCGGAGCCACCGTAAATGATGTCAAATATTTATATTCGACGTTTTCCCATTAATTACAAAAAAAAAAAAAATTTTCCGAAAATGGGTCAAAAACGGTTCTTTCTCGGGGCCGGACTCAGGAGCCACTCTAAATGATGTCCAAAATCCATTTTTGACCTTTTCCCATTTATTACAGAAAAAAGAAGTTTTTTTCGAAAATGGATCCAAAACGGTCCTTTCCAGAGTCCGGAGCCACCTTAAATGAGGTCCAAATTTCATTTTCGACCTCTTTCCAACGATTTGTGCAAACGAAATTTTGAAAATGGATCAAAATCGATAACTTTTTGGGACTCGGGACCACCTTTGATGATGACCAAAATCTATTTTCGACCTCTATTCAACGACTGGTGCAAACATAATTTTGAAAATGGACCAAAATTGGGCACTTTTTGGTACTTTTTTTCGACTTTGACCTCTTTTCAACGATTGGTACAAAATTTTTTTTTTCAAAATGGACCAAAATCGACCACTTTTTTAGTTGGGACCAACTCTGGTGATGGCCAAAGCCCATTATCAACCTCTTTCCATCGATTTTTTGCAAAAAAAATTCGAAAATGGACCTAAATAGAGCACTTTTAAGGATCGGTACCACTTCTAGTGATGGCCAATATCCTTTTTAGACCTCTTTTCATTGATTGAAGTAAAAAAACTTCAAAAATGAGTCAAAATCGCGCACATTTTTGAGCCGATGACTATCTGTTGAACACTTTTTTCAAAACCATGTAAAAAATATTTTTTCCAAATTAATAGTTATTGACAACTAATAAAATATTTCTTATTCATAATAGTTATGACTCAACGTAAAAAAGAATCCATTGAAAAATAATAGTTATTGACAACTAATAAAATATTTCTTATTCATAATAGTTATGGCTCAACGTAAAAAAGAATCCATTGAAAAATAATAGTTATCGACAACTAATAAAATATTTCTTATTCATAATAATTATAAATCAATTTTTAAAAATAATTATTAAAATTGGGCAATTTTTTCAATCTGATAAAAGCAAATAATAGTTATTTTGGGTCCCTGCATACATGAATATTTCCGAACTCTGTCATACGTGTATTAAAAGTTAATTCCCATCACTACAAACATTTTGCTTGAAAAAGAAAAATCGACAAATGAATTTATCATTTATCCTCACTTTTCACATCATCTCAAAATGAGTTTATCATTTGATAAACTCGAAAGTGATGAAAATGAAACGATACGCATCAATACAATGTTCGCTCGTTTACTATTTATCAGTGAGGAAAAAAACGAGTGATGAAAACAAACGAGGAGTTATAATAGAGTGAATGCTGATTTGCTTGCGCTCTTGAGTTTTAAAAATGAAAAGATAAACAGCTCTTAAAAATAGATTAATTAGACAGGACTCCAAAGAAAAAAGAGTCTTGTAGTTGAAAGTTGAGGTACCATATGGTATGTATTTTGGTGTGCTAAAAACGAATCCGAGGTCAGATTTTACACATCACCCTCAGATTTTTTCATAACCTCAAAATCCCACTTTTAAATACGTTAAAATGAAAGTCCTTAAAACAAAAAAAAATTTTTTTTTTTTGCACTATCCAATATATATATTTGTAATGACCAACGGATTTTTTTACCCATTATTCATTATGTTTCTAATAATCAATGATGCATTAATATTTTAAAAATTCTCATTTAATAAACTTTTTATTTGAAGTGCTTTAAACTTTAAAATTTTAATAAAAACTAAAAAAAAATATTTTTTATAAAAAACAAATATATATAAAATATAATATATAAAAAGTAATATTTGTAATGTTTCCACAAGGTTTATTTAGCAAATTTTTAAATCTTTTCGAAGTTATTCGGTTAAAATTTTAAAGTTAACTTCACCAACGACACCTTTTGTATGCATAACAATTAAAAATAAATAAATAAAATTTTTAACTGATGTAATCGTATTTTAAAAATTTGTTAAATACACAGATGCGGAAACGATACAAATAAAAATCAACACACAATGTGATGGTGACGGTGATGCTATGGAGTACGTAATTGAAGCCATAACATTGGCGGACGATGATGAAATGGAAACGACTGCAAATAAATTAAAAGAACAAATGACTTGGGAAGATGCTGTTGTTACGGTAGCCAATGAGGAGCATTTGCCAGTGAAATCAGAAACTGCACAAATCAAATTGGAAGAATCAGAAGGCCACCTGGACACGTGTAATACTACCAGATGTGATTATGAATCGGAGGAAATATTGCCATATGAATGTGAAAATGAGACGAAAAAATTCAAAACCGATGATATAGATAAACAAAACTATACAGCACATGTACGAGCACGATACTCAGGAAAATTTCATTGTGATTATTGCCAAAAAGCTTTTAAAAATCATTCACGTATGATGTTACATCGGCGTTCGCATGAACCAGATCGACCCAAGTTTCATTGTCCAGATTGTGATCGTTTATATGCAACAAAGCAGGCTATGGAAGTTCATATACGTACGGTACATATAAAAAATGGTTTCGTATGTCCCATTTGCTCCAAATTGTATGCCATTAAAAAGAGTCTAGAAGTACATATGCGTTATCATACTGGCGATTTTCCATATGTTTGTGATTTATGCGGTAAAAAATATGCTCAAATCGGACATTTAAATACACATAAGAATGTGAAACATAATAGTGTGCGTTTCTCTTGTGAATTTCCAAATTGTGGCAAGTTTTTTACCTCTAGCACATCGTTAAGAAATCATGAATTCTCGCACGGTGATATGCCATTTCAGTGCTCGTATTGTGAAAAAGGATATCCGTCTAAATCAAAGTAAGTATATAACTTTCTGCTCGCTTGAATAAGTAAATAATTTTAATGTTTCTTCTTTTCTTTCTATTACAATCTTAGACTTAAAGTGCATATACGCCGCACGCATGATGTGGAGTTAACGCTAGAACAATTAGAACCCATGCGTAAATTTAAGACAACACGTTCTAAACTAAGCTTAGTTGTAGTTGAAGAGTGTGAAAATTAATTGTAAATGATAAGAAATCTTGTTTTTTCTTTCTGATTTTAAAAAACTTAGTTTTAAGCTTTCTAGATAGCATTTTGTTTTATGTAAATAAATAATTTTGAATATTAAAACTAATTATCTATTCGTTATTTTGAATGGATAAAAATGCAAAAAGTTACAAAAACGGTTTTCGTAAAATTTTTATAAATTCTGTAAACAAAAAAAAACAAGTTATAAGAAAATACTTTTTTTTTGTTTAACAGACTAATGTGACTCGAAATTATAGTTTTTATTGAATTTTTCTTTATGAGAAAATTCAACCTAATATATCACAGTTAAGGGTCTATTCGTTGTTAACAGTGTTTTTTTTTTTACTTTAGAGCTTTAGAATATGTCTTTTCCTTATTAACTGCATTGTACTTATATGGCCATCCTCGGAGTGTTAGTTTAATGGGTAAAAAAACACTCCAAATATTTCCATATAGTTTTTTTTTGTTTTTCACTCAAATCAAACATAATTTTTTTGATGGTTATGGTTTTCTTTTTATAGTTTACTTGAAACCCCAGCGATTTTTGTCACAGTACCAAAAACTTTCTTTTTTTATTTGATGTGGTTTAAGCTACGTGATATTAACTTAAATACCTCATTTTTTACGTTTTTGTGAAATATGAATAAATTAGAGAAACGAAAATTCTAGTGTTAAAAAAATCATTAAATGGTTTCTCAATCGTTGCCACAATTTACAGAATTGGACTACAAAACCGATCTTTGTATTAAAGAAGAAGAACTAGAAACTGAAGAAGATGATGAAAATTATGAGGGCTTAACATTTGACAATAATGCAGCTAAGAGTCAAATCAAAACTAATGAAGACCATGATATCAAAAAAGAAATTCTAGAAAAACTATCGGATTCAGAAAATGAAATCGATGAAAATTTCAATTTTGATGATTTATATGACAAAGTTTTCGAAGATATTAACAGCGATCAGCAGGAAACAGATACATCAAAAATAAAAATAATCAAATTAAAACGCCGACGTGGACGACCACGTCACAATCACCTTGACGAAGAAGATGATCCTGATATTTTGTATGATGAAGTAGTATTTTGCGAAAACAAACCATCATCAAAGAAAAGGCAACAGGATGAACAACAAGGGTCAACTTCAACAACTGAAGGGCTTGAATCAAATACAAATGAAAAACCTCAACGTAAAAGAGGTCCACCCGTTAAGTATGCAGTGCAAGGACCACCATTTGAATGTGAAATTTGCCATGTCGTTTGTAAAAATCGTTTACTTCTCAATTCACATCGATTTCGGAAACATCGTCCTCAAGAAGCCCCACAATATCCTTGTACGAAATGTGACCGCAAGTTTCATACAAAACAATCCATGGAGCGTCATATGCGTCGTCCAACATGTGAGGCCTACCCACATTTTGAGTGTGAACATTGTGGAAAGACATGCATCGGTCTCAGCAACTATAATATTCATATGCGTTTCCATAAGCGACAATATCCATTTGTTTGTCATTTGTGTGGTAAAAAATTCATGATGCGCGTGCATATGAATGAACATGTGCTGGTGAAGCATGAAAACAAGCGATACCCCTGTGAATTTCCAGGATGTGGAAAGCAGTTTCAAACACGTAATTCACTGTATAATCATAGTTATCAGCATGCGGGTGTAATGCCATACGAGTGTGAATACTGTAAGCGAGGATATGCTTCGAAGTCTAGGTAAGTAGTTTTTGAATTTAAAATTAATTTCAAATTAAGGTTTAAAATTTTTCTTTTTTGTAGACTACGTTTTCACTGCAAAAAGTCACATTCCATTGACCATACAATTGACGAACTGGATCGCATGCAAGTTACTGAAAAGCTACCAAATGTCGTAGTGAAGCCACAGTAAATTAATTCAACAAATTGTTGCATATACTATAATTTCTTATATTTGATTAGCTTAAATTTAATTTATTCAGGAGCATTAGACTAAAAAAAAAAAAAAAAATCAATCATAAATTAATTTGTTTTTGGATCTAAAAGCAAGAATTAAGTTGGGCTTCAATTTTTACGTTATTAAAATAAGTTCAGACATCAGCCATAGGATATACATTCTATGTATTTAAAATTGACAAAAAATGTCAGTGATTTTTTTCCATTTGGTTCTCTTAACAACACGATGAGAAAAAAGGTTTTTTTATTAACTATTTTTTTCAGAATCCCATGTTGAAATAAACTACTGGTTTGATTTTTCAAATATCTTTAGTAAATTACTGCGCATTTTAAGTTAAAAAAATTAAATTTCTTACTTAAAATGTTATTTCCAAAAAATCGGTCTGGAAAAAATGATAATTAAAAAACTTACAATTTTCTGGATTGCCAAATATTTAAAAAAATTTGACCGAAGAACTGACATTTTCGGGCTTTGGCAAGGCAACCCTAATTAGTTAGTTTCACAAATTTACTATCTTTCCTGTAAATCCCATCCCGTAATCTTATACACTCGACTTTTCTACAGCGGGTACGCCACCTATTAGATATCGTTATCACTTTATAAGGGTTCCTAGTCATGTTATAGTTGCTCCTATTGATTTACGATTTTAAACTCCAATGACAATGACTCCATGACAAAATATATTGATTTCTATGCCGATTCCATTGCAGGAATCAAAATTTGGAATTGGAAAATTTTAACTCTTAATCTTTTACACTAACAGCATATCTGGAATAGATTCTTACAACACACTTAAGTATTTTATTCCATAAAAAATTACGTATCACCTTTAACGACATGTTCATGTTTGCACTTCCTCAAAAGAGTTAAGCGATTAACGCAGCGACATGCTTTTGAGAAGTCTAACAAAACATACATTCGATGTTACCAGCGATGGGCATATGAATAATGATCCACTTGCTGCTCTTTACAACAAACACGTCGTTTTTTCTTTGGGAAAATAGTCAAAACAATAATCACTGTTACGCATATGTTCATCGCTATGCACGAGACTTATATTATAGTTATTGTTGCATCATTCAAAAAAAGAGAAAAAAAAGAGAAAAAAAACCGAAGCGAGCGAAAACAACAATGCGCACATTGAGAACAGCTTCTCTCGTTTTGTTTGATCAGTGTAGTTTTATTTCTATACTCATTTTGTTCTTTTTTGATTCTTGGAATTGGCTTTTGGTTTATTGCTGAATTTAATGTCGCTATCGAGATCAAATTTATGGTGGGGGTTTTACTGTTGTTGTTATTGTTACTTTTGTTGTAAGTGGCTCTTGCTTTCAAAATTATGCCCATCTATGCCTTAAAGAATGTAAACGATTCATGCCAAATCTTATTTCGCAGCGTACACGACGAACAGCCTCTGCTTGAGTTCTACCGCAGTTGCCCGCTGGAGGCAGAATGCCTTACACTGCCTTAAAGGTAGTCGACTCGCAGCTATGCTTGTTTCAAAAGTTTAACTGCTCTTACTAAGATTTTAACTTCTTATAAGATAACTTTGAATTTTTCATAAACTTTTAACAAAAAAGAGCAAATACTAATCTATAACCAGACGGGCTAAACGCATTGTATTTTTTTGCTATTGGTATAACCCTGATAGATTTCCATTTGGCAGTAAATTGGATACTAGTATTAAATATATGCAATTGCTGCATAGGAAGGTTTTTTGAGCGAATTTGATTTGTACCTCTAAAGTCACTGATTCAACTGACCTGCTTGCCTCAAAGACCTCGGAAAATAAACGCACAGAAGCACATTCTCTGATTCAAAACCAAAAAAATTCATTAGTTACTTGGGTATAAATATTATTCATTTTAATGTAAGGCACTTTACCTTACCTGGGACCCTCTTATTCATATATACACTTATCGTGGATGAAGTCTATTACATATACCACTTGTCATAACGATTTTCAGGTACACAGCGTGAACAAATTCGATCAAATTTGCAGTGGAATGGTTTTGAGCTCTATCGACCGAGGCTGCAACTTAAAAATATCACAAAAATAGAAAAACATGGAACTGGAGAAAGCCTGCTGTTATCTAATAGGCAGACCAAGAACTTACAGAGAACATCAACATCTACAACTGATGAGGCTTTAATCGAAAACTTTTCTTTCAAAAAAGAGTACTTTGACGACGTAGATAAACGTGAACACAATGGTGAAATTAAAATCATTTCAGCACCCACGGTCATAGGGCAGCAATTGAAAATTGAATGCGTAGTAAAAAATGAACTAGAAGTAGCCAATAGTTTTATTGATGTGATTGACAACGAAATTGAAGTAACAAGTGAGGAATTTTTTCCAATACAACAAATTGAAAATCATAAAACTAATGAAACCCAAAGAAATGAACTCATATGGGAAGCAGAAGAAGCGCACTGTATACCCTCACTTGAGAATAAAACGCAAAGAGAAGAACTGGAACATGGAACTGAACTTATCACTCCAGAAGTTTCGTGCACCTCCGATGTGAATATCATACAATTGGAAACACGTCCACAGTATGTGTGCGCTGTGTGTGGCAAACATTTTGTGATGTTCCGTCATTACAATGTGCACTTGCGCAAACACAATATCAATAGTCTGTATAAATGTGAAATTTGTGAAAATGTAGCATTTCTTCGCTTGCGTGCCCTACAGCGTCATATCGTAAGAAGGCACACTGGCGTAGCGCAAGAGAACACGCAACATTGTGCTGTCTGTGATAAGTATTTCCGTTCGAAATATGCTCTCAAAATACACATGCGTTTTCATACCGGCATTTTGCCATTCGTCTGTGCAACCTGCGGTAAACGTTTCTCGGATAATGGTCATTTGCAACAGCACATTCGTGTGAAGCATGAACAATTTCGTTTTAAATGTGATCGCCCTGAATGTGGCAGAACTTTTGAATCCGATCGATCTTTAAGAAATCATGTCTATGGACATGACAACAGCTGGCCTTATGTGTGTGCGCACTGTGGCAAAGGCATTGGCACAAAATATGAGTAAGTTTGGATGTCTTATAGCCATATACTAAGTATATATGACCTTTCGTTTTACTTACAGCTGTCGCACGCATATCATAAAGAAACATAAATTCCATCCTAATGACGATGTCTTGAATGCAATGCAAATGTACAAACGGCAAAAGATGCCACAGAGCCATTGCCTGCAGCAAAGTTTTACATGAGATGTTACCACATGGCGGCACATGGGAATTGAAATAAATTTTCAAAGTTTATTTTTCATAATAAAAAGCTATCAACTTAAGTTTCTAGAAAAAACTTTTTGTCTTGACTGATGCAATGATTGGGCATGTAAATTTAAAACCCAAAGATTAAACTAAGTAGGCTCGAAACATTTTTGTGCTTTCAAGCATTCTGCCGCCCGCGGGCAATCGCGGCATAACTCAAGCAGTGGCTGGGTGTATGTATACTTCTCGAAATACGGTTCGGCACGGCTCGATTTCGTTCAGCTGTTATCTTGTGTATTATACCAATGTGCACAAACACGCACGCGGATCCGTTTCGAACCCGTAACGGATACGCAGCGCGGATTACTTTCCGGATTCGTTTTTTTGTAAATAAAACGGATCCGTTTCAGATTCGTTTTTTGTGAATAAAACGGATCCGATTCGGATTCGTTTTTTGTAAATAAAACGGATTCGAGACTATCATCAAACTAATGAAACCCAAAGAAATGAACTCGTGTGGGAAGCAGAAGAAGCGCACTGTATACCCTCACTTGAGAATGAAACGCAAAGAGAAGAACTGGAACATGGAACTGAACTTATCACTCCAGAAGTTTCACGCACCTCCGATGTGAATATCATACAATTGGAAACACGTCCACAGTATGTGTGCGCTGTGTGTGGCAAACATTTTGTGATGTTCCGTCATTACAATGTGCACTTGCGCAAACACAATATCAATAGTCTGTATAAATGTGAAATTCGGAGCGGATCCGTATATGAAGTCCGTTCCGAGTTCGAAACAGATCCTACAAGGCAGGCCATCCTACCGCTTTTTTGAGAAAACGCGAGTCGGATCCGTTAGAATAACCCTCGTGTCAAATTTTTTTATGATCGCTCAAATAGTACATTTACTATGCGTTTAATATTTCTAACTTGTGTGGTTAGGCCATGCAAAAGAAACAATGCCGGATCGTCTACCTCAGATTGGTTGGCGACAAACAGCGTGTGTTCCGGAAGGTTGAAAGTTGCTAAAAATATACAAGCTAAGTCAGACCCACATCCCAGGGTTTTTTTTTTAGGGATAGGGTCACCCAGGTTGCTCAAAAACTTGAAAATGTTCTAACGAAATATTATACTGTCCAGGAAATACGATGGATCGGATCTGCTTTGAAAAAATGAAAAAGTTACGATATTTATTACAGCTAGCTTGAAAGACTACACATTGATGGGTGGGCGGATTCATAGTTGAAACTCGGCTATGATTAAAAAACTTGCATTAAATTATGAGAAAATTTGAAAAAATAGATTTCCCTGCGTTATTGACACAAAATATTACAGACACTGAAATAAAATGTTTTAAGACCCCTTACCGCTTGTGGGGGGAAGCCTTAATACTTATTTTATTCTTCAGCAAACAAAACTGCTTACCACTGGTGGGGGCAAGTTTAGCTGCAATGAAACACTATATTTTTGGGTTAAAATGATAATGAATGTTTTAATTAATTTTACTTGGCCTTTTATACAATAATTATTTACAATAAATTGCTAAGTCAGTGATTTACCTTACCAACAAAAATACTCTACTTAAATAATCGCTTACTCAGCACATGCTAAGCAAGCAGTAGCAAATTATTGAACTTAAATAAATGCTAGGTAAGCAGTACTAAATAATTAAATTTAAATATGTGTCTGCAATACAATACAAAACACTGTGCAACAAAATACTATTACTATTTTATCATACAATACACTATTAAACAAAATAATGAAAGAACAATAGTTAAATAAAAACATAAATGTTAAATAAAATTGAATTTATTATTCTATTTTATTATATGTTGATTCATCAACAGACACAGTGAACAAAAAGAATAATAAAAAACTCGAAAATACAAGGCAGCGTGGCGAAATGGTTAGGACTGTGAACTCATAGCACACAGTACGTGGGTTCGATTCTCGTAAATGTAAATGTTTTTTTATTGATATCAATGAAAATAAATGTTACTTTAAAACCTGGTTGTAAATATTTGAAAGCACATTGTCCTGCTTTTATATTTAAAACGTGCTTATAGAAAAAAAAGCATATTTTCTGACGATAATCGAACCCATGTACTTTGGGCTACGAGTTCACAGTCCTAACCATTTCGCCACGTTGCCTCATATATTCGATTTTTTTATTATTCCTTTTGTTTACTGTGTCTACAATACTTTGTGTCAATAACGTAGGGTAATCTATTTTTTAAAACTTTCTCATAATTTAATACAAGTTTTTCTTTTTTTATGGGATCACTCTGTATTTTAAATTTTGGGTAAAAACCAGGTTTTAACTTAATAGGCCGCTAAGCGATCGCATAGGATGCATGTAACATGTTCAGGGTATAACGTAAAAATCGTGTTCGGGAACCTCAATGCAAAAATCTGAAAGAAAAACGAAAACAACGGCTTTCGACTAATTTACTTTGCAGCGGACCGCAACACGGACATAAGTAGCAACAAACTTCTTCGCAGTTGAATTCACGTATTCGATTACTTTTTATCAAAGTACATTTCTTACATTCAATCAAATTGTTTTCTCAGTGCAGCAAGCCCGAGAAACGAGTTCTTAAGGACATTTGATTATGGACCCACGGAATCGTAGATGCTTTTAATGTACATTTCCAATAGCTGCTTAGCGGGCGACAGACTTACAAGCGTCTGAAGACCTGTTGCATCACACTGATCGGATCATAATAATATGGCTTTTGCGCTAACAGATCAACTACGAATATTTTCATTTAGGCAAATCCTGGAAAAAACAAACGAATTGCAAATCGGTACCTACCATTTTTTCATCGATTTTATAGCCGTCTCATTCGGCTGGACTTATGCATATAAGGCAGTGACGGACTTCAGGTTCCCGACAGCATTAATTCTGCTATGCTTATCAATACTTGAAAATACACAATGTCCTGTGCAGTACGATAATAATTCGTTTGAGCTATTACATGTATTAAATGTAAAATATATACAATGCTGTTGTAAACATTGTAGATTTTTTTACACATATAAAAGACAATATTTTGCATGAAATGTAGCAACAATTGTCACCATATGAAGATAAGTCGCTTATAACTACAATAAGCTTTATTGTTAATAATTATTATAATAAATTAAATAATTTTCTTTTTACTTTTTAGAAAATGTTGAATATAGCATAATGGAAAAATCGCCGGAACATCAGACTTACTACGAATTTGAACCTGAAACTGCAAGTCAGGTGCCATCCAGAAGTAACAATAAAGAAATGCAGCAGCAACAGTTAAAAATAGCAAATATAACGCACAACGATCATCTCATCACAGAAAGTAGCAATGCTGCAACTACTACACGGCCAGAAAAAGAAAAACTTATTGCTCCAATAAAAACAGCTACAGCAACAGCAGCAGCTTCATCACCACAACATTACAGTAAATGCTATGTTAAGCCCCAAATTGTCTGTGATATTTGTAGAAAAACTTTTACGACTAAAACTCGAATGCTATGGCATCGAAAAATACACGATAAAAACCGTGTGAAATTTCCGTGTCCTGACGTGTCCTGTAGACGCGTATACTCAACAAAACAGGCCTGTGATGTACATTTTAAGCAGAATCATCTGGTCGAAGGACTCGTGTGTCCGGTGTGCTCAAAAGTTTTTATCGTACGACAAAGTCTGGAGGTACACTTGCGATACCATACTGGTGAATATCCATATGTCTGTAATATATGTGACAAACGTTATGGCCAAAAAGGACATCTGACAACGCACATGCAAGTGAAGCATAATAATTTGCGCTACTATTGCCCAGAACCAGGTTGTATGAAAATATTCAAAAATAGCATGTCACTGCGCAACCATCGATTTATTCATACGGAAATGCCGTTCAAGTGCGCATATTGTGAAAAAGGTTATCCACAGAAGTCAAAGTGAGTTCAGAAATTTTTCAAGTACAAGGTGGCGCAAAATTATCTTTGCGGTTTGAATTTGTTCTTACTTTTTTTTTTCAGTATATATCTATTTTTTCAGCATATTGCAAATAAGGTTTGGTGAATGGTGATCTACCAAGGATTAGCCTTGGATTCATAATTTTTTTTTTTGACCAAACGGTCAATTATTTTGACGCAGCCGATATTTAGCTGTGTAAAACCATCCACAATTGTGGTTTGTGGATGTCTTTGATAAGCGCATTATTTCGCGTAGCAGCGTTTTCGATTGGCCGTCGCAATTAGCGGACTTAACTGCTCCAGACGGTTTCCTTTGGGCTTGTCTGAAATTTGAAAGAGCATGTGTACAAAAATAAGCTAGCGACCATACCCCAACTGAAAACCTACATGGTATATACGAAACGAAATTCGTGCCATAAGCCACCAATAGCGAAACGTAATCTTTCACGATAAGGCCAATCAAGTGTCCCATTTGCATAATGTACCTAAAAAAAATTACGTGTTACGTAAAAAAGTTATAAACAGAACGAATTCAAACTACTTTATGTAAATATGTAAAATCTGTTCAGGAGTTTCCAACTTAAAATGATTTTTAGAAGAGCTATATCCGCAACTTCTTCATGACTATATCTCGAAAACAAGATCCAAATGATACATTTTTTAATACAGGGTTGCCCATATTCGAAGCGCCCATCAGGCAACACTAACTTTTGACAGCGATGTCAAATCGACTAATGGCATACCGCGTTTTGAAGCGCCATTCCAAGCAGATTTTTACCATGGAAAAGTACACGCAACGCGAACGCTCTAAAATTGTTGAAATTTACATTCAACAAAACAAGTCAATAGTGAAAACTCAACGTGCTTTATTATCATGACCGATGAAGCTCATTTCCAGTTGAACGGAACGGTAAACAAACAAAATTGCCGTATTTATGCCACTGAAAATCCACAAGAGATCCAAGAGGTAACTCTTCACGATGCAAAAGTCACTGTTTGGTGCTGCGTTTGTGCTAAAATGGTCATTGGGCCGTTCTTTTTCGAAGATGATAATGGCCACACGGTTACTGTTAATCAGGAGCGTTATCGCGATATGATAACCAATTTTTTCATGCCAATTATTCGTCGAAAGCGTATGGGGCACTACTGGTTTCAACAAGACGGCGCGCCACCACACACAAGCCGCACTACAATCGAATTTTTCATTTAAAAATAAAATGGGCGCTTCGAATATGGGCAACCTTGTATATTCTTTCTTAAAATTAAAAGCCACTCAAGAAAAAATAGTTAAATAAATAGTCAAATTTCACTTTGAAATAGGGTCTGTAGGGGTTAAAGATAAAAATTTTAAATTAATTTTTAAATTTTTTTATCCTATTTCGAACCGATTGAGGGGGCGTCCCCAATTTTGTTTTCATCAGAACCACATTAATTCAAGATGTCTCAGTAACTTGTAGCTCAAGAATCTCGTATTGTAAAGAAATATATAAACATTTCTTGAGTTAACTTTTTTTTAACTAAATCGTTTTAAAAAACATATCGTCATATGAAATCAAAAAAGCTCTAAGTTACATTGAAAAAATTTAACAGGAGAAGCAAACATACCATTTATAACTAATGAAAAATAAACCAAAATTTTTCAACATTTTTTCAGGTTAAGTTTAAGATAAGAATGTTGTTTTTAATTGTATGAAATGTAAAATTTTGCAGGTACACGTATTTTGATATGGTGCATCATAATCAATCAAAAAGTCGATTTTGAATTTTTTGTAACTTAGGTCTTTTTTGATTTCATATGACGATATACAGAATCAGCAATTAACCAAATATTTCTGTTTGCTTTTAACATGGCATTATTATTGTAAACTATTGTATTTTTGTTTCTTTTTTTTCAGGCTTAAAGTTCATATAAATGGCAAACACAACTTGGATGTTTCATTCGAAGATTTGGAATTAATGCGTAGATTTCAGGATTCACGTACGCACTACTCTTTTCTAAAAGTTGAAATTGAAGATGAAGACGATGCGATGAAAGAAGATGTAGCAGCAATGGAGGAAATTGTTGTTACTGAACCAACGGAGAGAATTCTAAGTTAATCAAATGAATAACTTAAACATAAGCTAGAATTAATTCCATTGTTAACAATTAAGTTAATATAGACAAAGGCTATATTTTAGAGACTTCCCCATCTCAATAGTATATTATTTGGGCAGATCAAACCATCTTCTTCAAAACACATGCAGTTTTTGTGATAAATTATGAGCGGATCGCTGATGTTTTCGTAGAATGAATTTATAAGAAAAAATTGTGAATTATCTGAAATGCTATATACTATATACTTAAGTTTGCACAAAAAAAAATTATTTGATATTATTTTTAATTATAACTTTGCATAGTTGTCAAGCTTTACATTTAATTTAATATCGAGATTAAGAATTATTAACATATAAGTACATTTGTAGGTCGATTTCGTCACACCTCTGGTTGTGAAACTATAGTATACTTTTCCTAAGTTCTTTGATGCGCTAAATTCGAATACGAGGTCAGAATTTCTCTGATGGTTCCGGTTTTCGAGATATTTTAGTCTAAAATTGTGAAAATCACGGTTTTTCAAAATATTTGTTGGGGGAGATGAATAGGCTTTTAATAGGCTTCTACTCCTCCTCTTCAAAACCCACTTTAAATTATATCGACATCACATTTTCCAGTTAATCTGCCTTCCTGAAACTTATGTAGATTTGTATGGAGATCGGTATGATATATTTCAATTTAAGATATTTCGGAAAAAAAATATCGTTATAATTCAAATAGTATTTTGAAGAGAAAGAGTAGTTCTCTTGGACCTTATTAACTCTTTGGGGTTAGGTGGTTTTAAAACTGTCCCAGCTTTTCCTTAGTTTTTTATGCATGGTGCGACATATTTTAATCCACTTAAAAGGTTACTCGTGATTATCAGTTTAATGTTTTATTTAAATTTTTTCATTCATTTATTAAAAAACTGATGTGCAGCTAGGGATTTTGTTTTCTTTAAAATCGAGTGTTTCAAAGAGTTAATGATTTCTTAAAAAATAATTGCTTTTCGACGTAATTTTGCCTTAAATATCTCGAAAAACTGTGGTTTTTACACTGTTAGGTCCTAGTTTTTCTTAAATCTACAACCCAAACACGAAATTCGTGTTGAATGGCTATTAAAATTAAATAAAAGCGTAAATATTTATGTATAAAATATTTTAAAGTTGAAGATTAAATCGATAAATTTTCATAATTAATAAATTCAATTTCATGCTCTATCAAGAAACCAAGATTAAAGTGCAAATTGAGATTTATTCAGAGCTATTTGTAGCTCTTCAATAAAATCATCAATATTTATTTGTAAACTCTTTTAAATTGTCTTAGAATAAACAATCTTTTAAAATACTTAGTTAAAATATTGAAAAAATCTTGTTCTTTATCGAAGGTAAGCTACAAAGACGATAAGCTACAAATGTAAATCAAATTTCCACACAAAACGAACATAATGTCGTATCGTAATTTTGAAAAAGTACAATTTGTATGATTATTTCGAACAAATAAAAAAAAAAAAAAATCAAAATACGTTACAATGGACGAAAGGTTGACTGCCCGACATTGTCATATTGTAAGTTGGCTTGGCTTAGTAGCTGATGTTTCAATATTTTCTAAAACAATCATAGAAATGCTTATTTTTTTACTTTCCTTGCTACACTCTCTGTAGAAGGTAACGTAGCAGAAATATTTAATTTGAAATATTTCAAATGCAATCATGGTGTAGTGTTTCTAAAAGGTTCTAGATTCAACGTTTCTTTAATCTTTTAAATGAAATCCTTCCGACACGTTACAAATAAAATCTTTCACATGTAATCATTCTGAAGGGTTTATGAAAGGTTTCAGATTAAATACTTACTTTTCTGATGAAATCTAAGCAGTGTTTTATGATTCGATATTACTTTTTTGTATCTGCATTGTGAGAATGTTGCCAAGCTGGTTCTTTCTTTGATGCTATGTTAACCATAATTTTATGTTATCATTTCAAAATATGTAAACGTTAGAAAAATCAACTATTAAATACCAGCCCCTAGTAACGCAGATAAAATAAAAAAATAATTCAGAGTCTGATGACGTAATAAAATAACAGCCGCATGTGACGCAGATAAAAAAGACCAAAAAATTTCAGTATCCGAGTTTTTTCCTTTAAGCTTACAAGGTTTCTGTAACGTTTCAAATGATATCAAAAGGCGAATATTGACAAATTGCAGAAAGCTTTCTGAAATGGAAATGAACGATTTCTGAAACGTAACTGAAACTATGAAAGATTTCTGAAAGGCTTACAAAACGATAAATGCCGAGTGAAGATCTTATTTTACTGACAATACGCTATTTTTGTTGAGAAAGCACTGATTAAATTACAACTTTTCCATCTTTTAAACAACCAATCAATAACACGGCACTTAAAATATTATATATTGAAGAATATATTTAAAATCATTTTAACATTATATTATAAGCATAAATTTTATATGAAAGTTCGGAGAAAAAAATGTTGAAGGTCGAATTTGATTTTTATCAGGGGAATCCAAAACATTACTATGCGACGAATTCATTGATTTTTGTTTTATAATTTCTGAAGTTTTTTTAATAACAGCTTAGTTTATTTTTTTTTCTAACTTTTATTCTTAATTGATGCAAAAATTGCCAAGGAATGCAGGAGTTGTTGGAAAAAAAATTATTTTGTTTTTATGTCAAGCTCCGATACCCAGTTTTTGAAAAGTTTGATCTTAAAGCCACCATTTAAACAAACAAACAAAAAAAAATTGTAACTCTATCGCAAGATCGCAATGATTCACTTCACTCGTTTTATCCCATATATTTTTCACTAATCATTCTCGCTTTTACAGGTGAATGCCAGTGGTAAATTCGATAAGGCTGCTGCTTTGAAACAATCTAACAAAATACTTAAGGTTACCTTAAAAAATTGGAAATCTCTTGGAGACTTGCACCGATATTCCAGTCGCAGATAACGCCAGTGTAGCGGGTGAACAATATGCAAAGTGTTTCGAGGACCAAGCTATAGTAGATGGTGTAAGGCATTTTAAATGTTATTTATACGTTTGATAAAACATTTGTTTAAATTTTATTTTTTTTATCTAATTGATAGATAGTTTACTTTTGAAATAAAACTTTATAAATAAAAAAAAATATTCTTTTATTACATCATACAACATTTTCTATACCTTAACGTGGCAAGCCTATTGTAACATTAGAGAGAGTGAAGCTGGTCTGTCCCGAGTGACATAATGTTTTTAGATATTATTTTTTGCATTACTTATATTACTTTCCATTGCAAAGTTGCAGGGTAGAATAAAATAAAAATTCTTCTGAAATAAAAAAAAACTTGACTATTGACACTATGAACCGGCGCAATGAAAATATACATCATTCAATTGATTTGCCTGCACATCTAAAAAAATACTTCTAAAGTTTTTACAGACATTTTATAGCATTTACTTATCATTTTTTATATTTTTATTACTTAAGTGTAAGTCCTTAAAATTCTAGGAAAAGAATGACACCTCATTTGCCAAAATCGGTGTGGGAGAAACGTTGCAATTGCATTTTTAACCCAATTAATAGTTGCAGTGCCTGTTGCAAAATTTGCGCCTAAGAGCTGCAATATTTTTTGCAAAATTTAACAAAATTTGTAGCATACATTCGTGCATACATTGATTTCCGGTCAGCTGCTACTGGAAATCAATTTTCGGTGCAGCCACCAGAGCAGTGGCAGAGAACTCAAAAGAATACCAATTGATTCGCAAAACACCAGGCCAACATGAACTGGTAGCAAGTGAATTATGTGTTTAGATTTCTTTATTATGCGCAATATCTCGGCTATTAACCGATTTTGATAAATGAGGTGTCATAGTTATCGTAAGATATTGAAGATTTTTATAACGTCATTAGTACTTTGATAAATTGCCAATAGATGGCACTGTAAGCATATTAATTGTAATAATCGCTATAACTCGGAAACGAATTAATGGATTTTATCGATATTTGGTGACAAGGTAGCTTGTGTTTAATACTTTGATTTGCCATGTAATCAATTTTTGGGCTGGGAGTCGATTTTAAGTCAGCAGAGCAACGAGTTTTATATGTATTAGATTCTGAAAAATACCTATTTTGGATTATGCGCGCAGACTCAAATTTGATTCTAGACTTATGGCATAATCTGCATTTTAACTAAGAATAAACAGTAGTATTGTGTTTTGCTATACCTTGTGGCAATTTTTATACCCTACACTCAGGGTATATTAACTTTGACATTCCGTTTGTAGCGCATAGAAGGGGGAGTAGCAGGTATAGGGAAGTGTATGTATCCTGGATCAGCGTCACCAGCTGAGTCGATTTAACCATGTTCTTCTGTATGTTTTCATCCTTACCAGTTTTACTTCCTTTTGGTTGTCGAGATAGATTGTATAAAATAAAGCCCGAATCGGTGTTCATGGCCTTATTTATCACAAAAATCAGACGTGATTTATACATAAATAGACAGTGGCAGAACAGTTCCATCCCAGAATTCCTTTCTTTTATTTTGTTGTTGTTTTTATCAAAAGTAGACGGTGCCACGCCTCTAACAAGAAAATACGTTTCCACGGCTGATTTTAATGAAATTTGGTTTGGAGATTAATTGAAGTTATAGATAGATTGACAGTAAATTTAGTGGGCGTAACACCGCTCCTAATGGGAAAAAAACGCTGTCACTGCTGAGCCACTACACTGATTTTGATGAAATTTGGTATTTAGATAGGTAAATATCTGAGTAACGACATTTGTTTTTGGTGGGGAGTGCCACGCCCCTAACAGGAAAATACATTACATCCCTGCCAATCTAACAGAAAAATTTTTATGAAATTTGGTGCAGAAATAAATTGAATCCTGAGGAAAGGAATTTTGTTTTAAGTGCGAGGGACCATGCCCCTAACAAGAAATATATTTTTACAACTAAACTAAGAGAACGATTATTATGAAATTTGGTATGGAGATAGATTGAATCCTGAGGAAGGAACAGATTTAGGGTTAGCGCAATATGATGGCATGATTTTTATTTTTGATAGCGATGACATTCAATCAGGTACTGAACTGATCAACGATGATTTCAAAAATTCCTGACTCCCAAGTACTGACTATGAATTCTGTTCCGTTTCTTAGCTTCTTTACTAAATTTATAATTCATCTGCATAATTTCTTACATTTTACACGGTAAAACCAAAAGTCTCTTTGTTATTTTTTTTTTTGAAAAATGAGTGGCTTAAGAGATATCGGCATAAATCAGTTCTGGATTAGTTTCTTGAACCTAATTTGAGTCACGCTGACTTTCTTCGATGAGAGCATAATTAGAAAGCAAAATTAAATAATTTTCCCTTAAAAATGTTAAAAAATTGAGTATTTTTCTGCGGACAACGTTTCAGCACAAAAAGGATTATTATTCAGTCATTTTCTCAGTGTAGGTTCATGTTATTACAGAGAAATCGAGATTTTTACAGAATTTCGTTAAAATTTATTTTAAATTTACTTTGATTTTGAAAACACGTCATAAGTTGGGAATCATATAGTACACACACACAAACATACTTAATTACATATAATATACTAATGTTTAGCTGCCACAAGTTGAATTGCACGACCAGTGGAATCATCTGAAAAAAAAGAGGAAAAATTTGAAGTTATCTTCGATATCCGTACGATTTAATCTAATGGTGAATCAAAAGTCTTACCCGGATTAGATGATGCCGTTGCTGTGGCAATTGTTGTCGCCATACCATTTGATGGTTCAGCTTTTCGACGCGATGTGATCTTCTTCCAGCCGCGCAGCAAAATCTGATTACGATACTTTGGTGTTGTGAATGTGTACAGCAATGGATTGAAAGCGGAGTTTAAGGGTAAAATAAATACAACCAACCAGGCGTAGATATCGTCTATTTGAAACAAAAAAAATGAGTTGGTATAAAGGTTAGGTTTTTTTTGATAGTTTCTAGTAAAGAATAAATAATGTCGAAAAGTATCAATTTTTTTTAATCAACTAATTTATAAATTTCAAAAAATGCGCCTAGTAATATAAAGGGTGATTTTTTAAGCGTTTGGTTTTTGAAAATTGAAAAAAAGGACATAAAATTTGCAATAGTGAATGATATATTTATTTGGAGCAATACATCAATTCCTGCCATTTACTTTTTAAAGATTATTTCATGTAAATGTTACCCTTGGCTACGCTTGAGGTGGTCTATCCGTAAGCTTTAATTTTGGCATACTTTTTTCAAGCATTTCGGCCGATATCTCACCAATCGCAGCTGTAATGTTGTCCTTCAGGGATGTAATTGTGAATGGCTTGTTCTTGTACACGAGAGACTTCACGTAACCCCACAAAAAATAGTCTAGTGGACTCAAAAACGTGAGATTGATTGCTCACTAAGCTCGCCTCTCAATAGGTCCATCGCGTGCCGTCTGGCATCGTCTGGTTGAAACCACATTTCAACCAAGTCAAATTCTTTCATTTCAAGCAAAACAATGTCTGTAATCATCGCACGGTACCTTGCTCCATTGACTGTAATGTTGTCATTTTCATTATTTTTGAAAAATTACAGTCCAATGATGCCGCCGCCCCCTAAGCCAAAGTTTTTCGATAAAAAATTGGATCTTCATCCAACTTTTCTAAGGCCCATTCACCAAACAAACAACATTGTGGTAGGTCATCCAACTTCAGTTTTTGCACCAGCTGTATTTTGAATGGTTTCATACCGAGGTTCTTACGTAAAATCTTCCAGGTGGTCGAATAACACAAGCCCAATTGTTGACAACCGAGCATTTTTACAGTGAAAAAACAAATAGCAAAAAAATCACCCGTTATACATATAACTTCTTAGCATAAAGTACAACATGACGTATGAGTAACATTTTTAACTAAGGGAGGAAAAAGTGTGTTATTTACACTACATACTAAGGAATTAAATATCCGTACTTACCCGATATATTATAATTGAAAAACACCCATATTTTCACAATGATTATTGGCGCCCAACAAAGCATATCCGTTAGTACGATAAAGAAAAATCGCACCGCAAATTCACAGTCCAGCAGCGAAAGCGGTGTTGCCTTACGTGTGCGCCAAATAGAAATCAATAGTGCCGTATATAGAAACGCAATCATCACCAGCAATATGAAATTTATTCCAAGAAACATAAATGCTGAATATTGCCAACCTAAAGGATATGGCTCCTGTATGTGCAGCGGAAAGCAGGTACCCGAATATGTGCCATAAAATTTAGTACTCGAATACCAGAGCATAACTGGCGCCACGGCAATGCCAACG
The DNA here is from genome assembly GCA_949775025.1 of Tricholauxania praeusta. NCBI lineage: Eukaryota > Metazoa > Arthropoda > Insecta > Diptera > Lauxaniidae > Tricholauxania > Tricholauxania praeusta. The sequence continues at coordinate 141,572,272 of OX459029.1, forward strand.
CCAAGTATCCAAATTGCTAGTAAAGACATAAAAATGTGACGAATGCTTATGCGATGATGCCCACCGAAGGGATCTGCGATCAGCAGAAAACGTTCCAATGACATAAAGGCCAATATAAGCATTGAAACCTCCGATGAGGTTACGGCTAATGCACCAATTGCAGCGCATTGCCAAGAGGTGATCCAGTCCAGTGCAACTCTGAAAATGTAAGAAATTAGGCTAATTAAGAGAGCATTTCCTTAAGAGAAAAAACGATAGTTTAAATTAGTTTGAACGGCAACTGTAATTAGTAAAAATAAATTCATGGGAGTAAGAAAATTAACTGAAGATCAAATGAGAGGATAAACTCAATCAAAAATTCTTATACACGCGCCTTAACCAACGAAATTAAAAAGCTTGATGGCAAGAAAATGAGGAACTCTGTGAAATCGCTAAAACAACAGGTCAGTCTGAAATATTTCAGGCCGAAAAACAAAGAAAAAATTACTTTGTTTGCGCCTAAAAGCATTAATGCAAGGACCTTAAAGGTTGAAGGGTGATTTTTTTGCTATTTGTTTTATCAGTGTAAATTTTTTGACACCCCACGCATGATTCGAAACATGGTCAGCGCCAAAAATGATCAGTAAGGTTTGCCATTATACCTTATGTAGACTAACAAACGAACAGCGATTGCAAATTATTGAATTTTATTATCAAAATTCGTGCCCTGTGAGAGATATGTATTTTCTTCAAAATGTTCTTCAGCGACGAAGCTCATTTTTGACTAAATGGGTACGTCAACAAGCAGAATTGCCAAATTTTGTCTAAGAAGCTGCCAATGCACCCTGAAAAATGCACTGTTCGGTGCGGTTTGTTGGCCGGCGGCATCATTGGACCACACTTTTTCAAAAATAATGAAAATCGAAACGTTACAGTCAATGGAGCAATGTACCGTGCGATGATTACCGACTTTTTTTTGCCCAAAATGCAAGAATTGGACTTGGTTGACATGTGGTTTCAACAAGATGGTGCCACATGCCACACGGCACGCGATACCATGGTCCTATTGAGAGGCGAGTTTGGTGAGCATTTAATCTCACGTTTTGGAGCAGTTCATTGGCCGCCAAGATCATGCGATTGGACCCCACTAGACTACTTTTTGTGAGACTATTCAAAGTCTCTCGTATACAGGGACATGCCAGCCACAGCTGCAGCCCTGGAAGACAACATTACATCTGCCATTGGTGAGATAACGGCGGAAATGCTAGAAAAAGTATGCCAAAATTGGAGCTTACGGATGGATCACCTCAGGCGTAGCCGCGGGACACATTTACATGAAATAATCTTTAAATAGTAAATGGCAGTAACTGATGTATCACTCCAAATAAATATTTCATTCATTATTACAAATTTTTTGTTCTTTTTTCAATTTTCAAAAACCAAACGCTTAGAGAATCATCCTTTAAATGAATTGCGTAAGACACTTTATGTGTGTGTGTGTGGGGGGAGGAGTTGGGCATTTCTTTATACAATATTACCTAATCTTCTTGCGTTAAAGTTTTTCTTAAATTTAGTTTTCAAACAAAAAACACATTATGGTTATGTGTGGGGTATTCATTGCTAAAACGAAAGGAGCGGATCCTTGAAATGTTCGAAGTGGAAAGGTCCAACACTTTTAGTTTTGACAAGGAACATCCCATTATATCCGTGGCTGTTCGAGCTAACGACTAAGGTTCGCTTACATGTTCTTGAGAAATTCCATTCCTAAAGCTTGAAATATGTGCGAAATACAAGTAGATAAAGGGTGTTCAAGTTTTACGTATATTAAATTTTAAATAAAAACATAAATTGTGTGAGATCTTAATTTTCTTTTTAGAGAAATTAAAGTTCTCTAGTTTTCTAGCTCAACAGGCCTTTACCCAAAATTTAGAATAACTTTTTCGCACAATGTGATATTTGCTCGATGATGTTGTCTTTGAGGTGTAGAATAGGTAGAGCATTATCCGCATAAGATTTACTCTTCAAGAAATCTCATAAGAATAAGTCCAAAGGTATTAAATAGCATGATCTTGAAAGCCAATTCACGTCTGTTCTTTGAGAAATTATTCGATTATTAAGCTTCTCTTTCATAAGATCGATTGATTCCGATGCTGAGTGGTATACTACACCGTCCTGTTGAAACCACATATTCTGCACATGAATATCTTCCAATTGACTTCACAAAAAGATATCGATATCATCTTTTGATATCGAGGTTTGAGGTTCAATTGCAGTAAGCGACAACAATTTGATGTCCTTGGCTCTTCAGCAACACTTGTTCTAACAGCTGAAATATTTTCACTTGAACGACCACTACGACATTGACAAAGCGGTTTTGTATTTTTTTATAAAAAAAGAGGAACTTTGTCGTTTATCCGGGCAGGCACAGTTATAATGAAATATTCAAACCAAAATATTAATTAATCTGAAATTTTCGGAAAAAAACCAAAATTTTTTAATGTGGTAAAATACTTTTCAAGTTTTATAGTTTTAAAAATGTAATGGAATCCTATCTTTGAATTGGGAGCCAACTCCATACATTTTTCATTACGTTTAGGTTCGGTGAACAGGGAGCCTTTGCAAGATACTTAACATTTTGCTCCATTGACCATTATCTTACAACTCAAACGGTATGAATAGTGGCATAATCGTGTTGGTAATTTCACTATAAGGATTCATGCATCTCGAAAAACTTAGGAAATACCCTTTCTAAGATTGCTTTGCTCGTGTTTGCAGTCATTATTACTGGTTGGAACTCTATATCAACCGATGAGAGATAACATTACATAACATTACGCCACCTTCTCGGCTTTGGAGAAGCTCCAAATATTGTTTTTCTTTTCTGAGGTCATAGAAATAACAATTGTGGTCAACGGGGCAGTTCAAATTGAATTTTTTTTTTTCATCCAAGAAAACTACGTATTGCCATTCTTTCCTCCAAGCCATGGGATTCTCACTAAATAGCGAGGTAATTTTCTTCCTACGAGCATTCAACGAAGGTTTCTTTGCAGCTTAAGTCTTTTTAGATTAGCACTATTCTTAAAAATTCGACGTACACTATCACCTACGAGTACAGTACACAAAAACAACCTATAATAAGTGAATTCTTCCATTATTCAAAGGGTGGACCACGAAAAAACTTATCAGATTTAGTGCACCTATTTTGATGACTCTGGCAGTATAAGTAAAATAGAATCGTACAAATTTTATAAAAAAATAAAAATTATTTTAATAATTTTTGATATTAATCAAAATAATTTTTCTATTAGGTAATTTAAATAATTATTTAGTCTTAATACTTACTTATGGTATGTATTACGATAGCGATAGTCCTGTATGCCAATTGTTAGTAAGTAAAAACCCATCAACATATCGGCAAGTGCCAAGTTGCGTATCACCATTGTGACGGCAATATTTTCATCACGATAAATGCAACGACCCCATAGTACCAGAAAATTACCCAGCAGCGTAATCGTTGCCATGATCCAGGCAGAATATCGCAGCACCGGTTTGCTTAGTAGATCTCTAAACGATGAGACACCATCTGTATTCGGTTTGCACATGCGCACCTGTGGTGTCATGGAGCAGTAATAGAAACGATCAAAGATGATATAACGCAGATGAGACATCGAAGCGATAGCCTCGAATTCAATGCGCTCAAAACGTATGCCAGTCAGATTTAAATAGGAAATATTGTGCAACGGAAGCATTAAATCACGCTGTATGTGCAGTGATGTATCAGCAAGTGAGCTGGGAAAGATTGTTCAGATAATATTGATGTAATATGTTAATTTTTAATATCCGACAACGGGTTATCGATTTCGTGGCTCAGAAAGTGCAGCTCTGTCGTTATGGCAGCTGTAAAACGTATATCATTGATACTACAGAAATGATGAATTTAACTTCGCGCTTTAAGAGGATATTATAGTCGTCATAGTCGTGGTTAAAAATATAATGCCAACAACATAAATCGATAGATTTTGATCGGTTTTTTGTGATGGTGCCGTCAGGTTTCACTTTTTTTGTGGTGAAGAATGTGTTAGAATTTCGGGATGTTTCTCTGAACTTCACCACAACTTCTTAAAATCAAATTTTCACGAATCGAAAAAACAACTCTTCAGCATGGGCTAGCAAGAAATTCGTCAGTGACAAGCAAATAAAGTCGGCGGCATTTAATGTACGAGGTCGGGTCAAGAAGTCCGTGACTTTTTGAATGAAAAACAGTTTTTTTTTTCACAAAAAACTATTTATATTTTTCAACATAGTCTCCTTTGAGCTCTATACACATCGTCCAAAGTTGTTCTAAATTTTTCATCCCTTCCAAGCAATAAGTTTTGTCGAGGTATTTGCTTGTGAGATGATTTCATCATTGGAGTCAAATCTCTTTCCGCCGAGCCATTTCTTTAAGTTTGGAAACAAGAAATACTCACTCGGGACTAAGTCCGGAGAATAGGGTGAATGAGAGAACAGTTCATAGCCCAATTCATGAAATTTTACCATGGAGACTACACATGTGTGCACCGTTGCATTGTTTTGATGGAAAAGAACTTTTTTCTTGGCCAAATGCGGTCGTTTTTTCTTCAAATCATCGGTCCAATAAGTTGACATAATATTCGCCATTGATTGTTCTTTCCTTGTTGAAGGTAATAAATGTGGATAATACCGCGTGCATCCCAAAAAACGGTCGCAATGACTTTATTGGCTGACAAATCCACCTTGGCCTACTTCGGCGCCGATTCGCCCGGAGAAACTCAAAGTTTTGACTGCTGCTTGGTCTCTGATGTGTTGTGGTCAATCCATGGCTACGAAATGGTGCAAAAACTCGTCCATATTACGGTTGAGCAACGCCAAAACTCCTTCAAAGCTGTCACTCAATTGCGTCGATTGTGAGCAACAACCGCGGCACTCATCTTGCAGCTAGCTTTTTTCTACCCAAGTAGTCATTCAAAATCGAAACCATTGAGCCATGTGATATGCCTAAGGCTTCCACAATCTACCGCAATTTCAATCTCTGATCGGACAACACCACATCGTAAATTTATCAAATTTTTCGGGTGTAAGCCACTTTTTTACCATTGAAATTGATGGTGCAGAGTCTCCATTGTATTTATCAAGCTTAGCCTTGAGTGATGGCTTTTTTCCGAACAAAACGAAATTCACTTTTTTCCATTCTCTCGAAATTTTTCTAGGCTGCAATTAAAGATTTTGATCTGGACGATACGTGATGTCAATAAGCCGTTGCCAGGTGCTCAGGTACCGGAAATTTCAAACTACTTTCACATGTCTGAAACTTTTTTTAATACATAATTTGAACGTTCTCAAAAGTGGCCATGGGGCGCCACAAATTTTGAGTGGGAATACTCCATCTCCCCCTTAACCGAAAAGAAATTCCCAACGGAAGTTCATCCCATTTGAATAAAATAAAAGTTTCGCTTGCTTGCAAATTAGGTTTGTTACCGTAAGTAGGCGCTACCGTAACAGATTGTCCGTTCGGATGGAAACGGACATAGTGCCAGGAAATGCGGCTTGCTAGGGATATTTTGACCTCTAACAAACCTTATATGCAAGCAAACGATATTTTTATTTTATTTAAATGGGGTGGATTTCCTCTTGTCCGGTTAAGGGGGAGATGGGATATTCCCACTCAAAATTAGTGGCGCCCCAGGGCTCATCTTATTTCGAAACGTCCAATTTATGAATTAAATAAAGTTTCAGACATTTGCAAGTAGTTTGAAATTTCCGGTATCTGCGCACGTCTCTGGTTGAGTTCTGACGCAGTTGCCCGCGGGCGGCAGAATGCCTGACACTTTTCTGGTGGTATTAAAAACCAATATTTCTTATGCTATGACTGAGTTGCAGCACGAATTGTGAGAATAAGAGTCGTCAAAAATTATCTCAAAAAGATGGAGTTTCACACATGGAGATCTCATGGTAAGCATTTGACTGATGTTGTGTTCCATACAATGACAAGTTCCATACAATGAAACGAAATGGAAATTCAATTGAATTCGAAGTTTTAAGTGCGTTTTTTTAACCTTTACTTTCCGAAGCACAATTTGGATAACCCGTAGAACATTTAGTGTTTGGTTTATTACTTACAGCGCCTCCAGACGTGTGGCTTCTTGGAAAGTTTCGCTTGGTAGCTCTTTGATGGGATTCCCAATAAGACGTCTGTGTAAAAATTAAAGAAATATTTTTGGATTAAGTTTTATTTTTGAGCGATTTTGTGGAATTTTCTGAAATATAGGGTTATATATAATCATTTAAAAATTTAAGTCTACTCTGTGAACTGCGCATTTCTTGAATAAATAATTTATGAATAAATCAACAACTTTATAAAACCATTTAACATCTTTGCTATGGCAGACCACATTATGTCCTATTAACAATCACTTAAAAATCAATAATAAGCCTTTTAAATCAAAGGCCTAAATGTTCTTTATGAAATATGGCCTTTACAGAAGCGTGCCCCGATCAAATTTATGAAAATTGCACGCGCATACATAAATGGCAACGACATTTCGTATGCTTCCCTTTTTGCTGCAAGGATTACTTCTTGTTACAACGTGGAACTGTGTAAGCAAATCCCCCCCCCCCCCCGCGCCCCACAACCAATGACGACAATGCAATTTCATTTATTGCGCAAAACGTGTCATTTGGTCAATTTATTTTATTGATACAACAAAATTTTCATGTTTATTTGGGTGCGCTATTATGTTGTGGGTTGAGCTAAAAATTTGCCAGCGCTGATGCTCAACGATTTGCCAGGCGCAATACTATAATAACTTGTTAAGCTTTCGAAGTTTTTTGCGTCATCACAGTGTAAATAATAAAATGTAAAATAATTTCGTCATTGAAATGATAACTACCTGTAGGAGTTATCTCCATTCATAAGACCCATCATCCTAACTGATTTTCAATCAACGGTCAGACCAAATCGTACGTCCAAGAAGCATTGAATTTAGAGTGAATGCTCTTTTCGAAAATTTAAATTCAAAGTGATTTCTGAAATGAATAATAGGGATGAAAAGTGCATGAGATTGGACAAGTGAAAATGGCATCTCCCATAAATGCTAAAGCTTTATAGTACATAGAGTTTTGTAATCATTCGAACTATTCAAAAACATGGCCGATCTCAAGTAAGTCATTCGGAAATTTTAGTACTGACGCGCCATAGTTCATAGTTCAACATTCAAAAAAGGATAAAAATTCCCGGGAAAAATTGGATTTCCAAATAAAGACTGTGCTTATAGGTCCATTTTGAATCGAATTGGGCAATGCACCTCTCATAGAAATAAAACTTTAAGTTATTATTCTTAAGGAATATCAAAGTTAAAAAGACATATCCGTACAAAAAGTGAGCAGAATTCGACAAGTGGGCGTGTCTAAAGAGTTTTTTCATGCAATCACATAAATGACTGAACCTTTGTAAGCAGCTACAAAGTGACAAAAACAACAACTGCAACAGAAAGAAAAGTACAAAGAATGGGATAAGGCATGTTGGTGCGGCACCTGCCATTGAAGAAAAAGCTGAAAGCTATCTAAAAATTTTCACCGAATTTATTAATATTATTGCCCTCGATCTCAGATTCGCAGATGATGCGCAAGCCTGAATAGAAATTTCTATCAGGCAAGCCCTAACCATAATCAGCTCCGAATCTGGCTCGAAATGGCGGATCCTATTACGGACAGCCATGTGTGAAACTTATCAGGATCTAAAAGGTGAAAATGTATTAAGGATTTCCGATCGGGTATGTGAAAGACTAGCCATGCTGCAGCCCTACTAGGAAAAGCCCTATGAAATTTCGTCCAGACCTGCAGCAGTTTTGTCAAATCATGAACGGACCTGGACGATTCTGGTAAAGACCGTAATTAACTAGCCTTCTTTAGGCCTATACAGCCCTGTTCAACCTAACCAAATCAAAATCAATGCAAGCTAGTCAGATCAGTTGAAGGTATCTATCTGCTTTCTTATCGAAATTTCCACCAGATCTTTGGAAAATATGAATTTTTGTATTGAAGGTGCGCCCCATGTTTCTGAAAATATTTTGAATCAGCAATTTGATCAGGATTGATACAAAGACTATTATTAGAACCGTAACGGGTAGCCTGATTAGGGCTGAATATAAATATTTTCATCGGTGCCGCAACATTCGCGCTGGACATTACCGCATCAGGAACACTGTTCAGTTGACATCATCAACAACAGTCTCGCATCAGTAGAACCAAATACAGGAGGGGAGGTCAAACAAGATTGAGCTTAATATCTCCCAAGCATATATGGGAATAATATAAGCAGCACAACATCTTTTTGCTAAGAAGACACAGCTGCAATAATCAACGAAACAACAAATGTCTTTGCATAACTTCCTAAAATAAGGAAGTTCAACTTAAGCTCAACACAGTCCAAAACTGAATCAAATGTTCAGTGTTGCTTTATGCTTGCAAATCATTGTCCCCCACGAACACTTTGGCGAGTTATATACTATTTACCATACCATAGTACCATACCCTATCTCAACTGAAATTACGAAGACGCGGGCAAAAGACAGACCACACGATCAGGAAAGTCGCTGGGGAAACTTGTTGTTCAGTGCTTTGGTGAAACCTGGAAGAAGACAGATGCTAAAAAAGATCGTAGCGCCGATTGGTAGAAAGTGATATGTCAAAAATCGGAACAAGCTGGCAAAGTATTAAACAACGAGCTAGAATAGTTATAACGGAATACGATAAGTCAGAATTTTTCCATTATGTCAAAACTTAGAGATATTTAGATGAGAAAAATGTATTTTTTTCATAACCAACAACTTCCAATTGAAGTTTGTCGGCAATCACTATAGTGGAATCCTTAGGGTAGTCAAAAACGCGGCAGTCCTAAATCATCGCGAAAATGATACCTAGAACAGAACATATGTAAATCAGGAAAATGTTGCAGAGAATTGAAGGCACTCGTTACAAAACGTGCACGTTGGACGAGTTGAAGATAAAGAACACAATAAGAAGAAATAACATTTTTAGCCTTTTCATAATATGTATGAAAGTAATCATTCGATAGAAAGTCAGAATTTCAAGGTATTTCTGTCAGTAGAAATAAGATGAAAGACGAACTACAGTTGTCGGTGTAAATATCTCAAAATTGTGATGTGATAGAGAAATTATGCAAGTTTATATTCAACTCATACACAAACATAAGGAATAGGGTTTTTGATCTACTGTGCACGACAATTTTCTCCACAGGTGAGCTAAGGCCTCTTGCTTACAGGAAAAAAAAAACTTCGCGCAAAGTATATCAAACATTTTTTTGTCTGTTAAATCTAAGCCCGATCTCATTATTTCTATATCGCGGCATGATTTTGAGACTACAGTCGACCCGCGGTAGTCCGACAAACGTTTTGCAAGGCGCTGTTGGATTATTGAATTTGTGTGACTATAGACTGCTGCCACCGTCTCCTTGTAATCCGGAATTTTTTAAAAAGCAGTACTTTGTAATCCGACAAATCATGAAAATGGTGAGATAAAATCGGTACTAACAATATGCAATTGGCATGTCGGACTACAAGGGGTGCCGGATAAGCCAGGGGCCGGATTACCGTGGGTTGACTGTATATATTTTTTTTAAACTTTTTTTTTCATATTTTTTTTTAATTTATTTTTTGTTATTTTAATTTCATTTATGAAGAAACATTTTTTACAGATTATTTAATTTTTTTTTTTTTAAAGTACTACGATCTACAAATGCTGATATGACTTAAATAAAATTAATTGCAGTTTCATGTTTTTTTAAACCTTCGAATACAATATTAATTTCTTACTTTAATAAACCAAAAATGTTTACTCAAAATATTAAGTAAAATTTACGTCTTTAAAATTAACACAAAGTGTGCTATTTCTTTGTCCATAGCTTTGTATAGGTACAAATATGATGCGCTAAGTTGCTTAAACTTTCACCATCTTGTTTTCCATTAAGTGAATTAAGAAAGGTTTAAGATGCGCTATAACTGATGAAAAAATACTTGCTGTTGTTATTGTTTAGACAAAGACAAATAAAAAAAAACAAAAAGCACAGCAATCATTTAGTCCTTTTTTTGTAACGCTGTTTCTTTCTGATATTCGCATTTATTGAAAGTGACATTCAGCGACATCTATTAATAAATTCAAATCACGTCGATTTATGTTCGACTGTGTATCCTTTCATTGTTGGTTTCCTTTTTTTTACGCATTTGCATGTCAGCTTATTTACCAATAAAAGCTGGCAGCACGCACCAAAACACAAAATAAGTAGCTCATATATTAACACATTTGGGTATCAAAGGATTTGGCGCTACTCTAAGGCAAAATAAATGAAGGCAACGACCAACGACAAACAACAAAAAATGGCACAACAAAAAAAGGGTCAAAAAAGAAGTTAAAAAAGGTCCTTAGGAAAATTTTTAGGATTTCTAACTTGACTTTTTTCTAACCAAAAAATATTTGGCTTTTTTTCTTTTACATACATATATCGTGGTATTAGAAGCATTCGTGTTTTGTTTTATAAATATTAGGGTGGTACGTGAAAATTTAGAGATAAACTTTTTGCATACAGATATTAACAGAAAACACATGATAGCATTTCAAAAGTGGAGAACTCGACGCTACGCTTTTAGGAACCACTCATACGAGCATGCAACAAATAAATAAAATAAATTCTCATATCATCATAAAAGTTGGTTTATTTGCATTTTTATTTGGTCATAATAATATAATTTTATATATGCGCCACTTTTTTGTTTATTTATGATGCAAAAAAAATAAAAATAAATAAAAATTACTGAGTGCAACAACATGAACAGAAATAACAAAAACAGTGAAATATTGAATATAAAAATGTTGCAATAAATTTTGCGGTTTCCTCAAATTGATTTTAATATCATAGCTGGGAAGCACCCAGTTAACAGTTGGAAGTTGGTTGAATCTTTCAGGCGATGAATACATAACTCTTCCGAAAAAGTTATCTTTTAAATATCATTTAAGTTTTCAATGCTTTATGATTCGAAATGACTTTTTCGTTATTTGCATTATATGTTAAGGGTGCTAAGTTCCCCTAAGGAAGTTGGACGATTTTTATAGCCATGAACTTCAAAGTGTTGTTGACCGATCGAAGAAAAAAAGTTCACACTTTTTCTAAAATAAAATTGACTTTTAGCAGATGATGGACAAATAATTTTTTCTTTCAGAAGGCCGAAAATGGCTTCTTGTCAACTTGGCAACCCTGTGCGTTGTACAAACATGTACGACAATATATGGTTAACAACAAAGAACGGTGTCAGTATCTCGAGAACCGTAAGACTCACAAAAAATGTTCAAAGGCTTTTTTTGTAGAAAATTGAATTTTCCACAATCTTGATCAAAATATTTATTAGCGTAAGATGAAAAATTAAAAATTTGTAATTAAAACTTAATAGAAAACAATTTATAGCCCATGATTGATATTTTTTTTGAAGGGCTTAGTTTATTTTTAATTATAACTTTTTCATTTTCAATCTTACGTAAAGAAATAATAAGACCAAGATTGTAGATAATCTAATTCTCTATAAAAACAAATTTAAAAATGTTTTTTTCTGAGGCTTGCGGTTCTCAAGATATCGCGGAAAAACTGTTTGTACCTACTTTTAGAGATGGTGGCCAAATGGAGGGCTTCAACCACTAAAAGTAGTTTTATTCTCACCCCCTACACATAAAAAAATTTTTCCCTGTCCAAATAATGCTTGCTGGGCATATGCCAATAAATGCCCTTCATACACACACATACGAGTAAAAAAACAAACCCACACATGTGTAGATCGTATATGTTTATTAAAAAAACATTTACATGCGCAGACACATTTACTTACAAGAAAAATTCATTTCTTATAACTATGCAGATTGATTTCTTATCTTTTTGATATATTTTTGCATTAGTCTTATTATAATTTTAGATTTTTCGCTTTTTTTTGAATTTCTGCTCAAGTGTAATGCAATTTAAATATGCAACTAGTAAGTAATGTAATTTACTTTTATATTTTGAATTTAATTTAAACATATACCCAGTAGGAAACTGAGCAAAGCCTCTCACGGAAAAGCTTGCTGCACAGTTGCAAGCACCATCAAAATAAGGGTTAGCAAACTGAAAAGAAGGAATTCCCGACCTACCCAAAATAAAATACATTTTTCTTGAAATAATAAAAATTAAATTTTTGTTTGGGAAAAAAGTTATGACCTTTTTGTTTGTCTGCAATTTCAAAACATAATTAATATAATCGTCCAAAAATTAATGATGAGTGATGATTTTTTGTTTTTCTCAATAAAAACAAAATCATCCAATTCCCGGTTTTTCAGAAATTTTTCAATTCCTTCATATAGAGCCCCCAGCTGAACAAAATACATATCAGTCTGATTTTCAACTAATATTTCGCTTAAGCTATCGTGTTATAATTGTCAAAATAATTATTTTTTTTTTGGCAAAATCTTCGTTTTCGAAACAACAACAACACTAGCCCACTAGAAAAAAAAAAGCTGATGAGTGCATGCACTTGCGGTGGGTTGTTTGAACTTAATGATATTTTGTTATGTTAGCTGAAAAATGTTGAAATTCTCGAAAAAACTAGAAAAGGGTAGAATACGTCGAAAACAGCTGAAAGAGGTTAAAAAAGTCTGAAAAAAGTTGATAAAGGTTGAATAGTTTGAAAAAGTCGAACAAATTTGACTCAGTCGAAAAAAGTTGAATAAATCGAAAAAAATTTGGAAGAACTGAAAAAAGTTTTATGAAATTGAATGTATCAAAAAAATTTACTATAATCAAATGCTACCGAAATCGGCAAAATCGTAGCAAAAAACACCCCATATATAGTAAAACATCTATGTATATACATAAGTACATACATATACAAAACAGATCCCTGACATTCACAGAGAACGTACAGATCAAATCGGACATGAATATCAGTTAAGAAAGGATATTTTGTGTATTTAACGGGGCGTGTCATCTTGGTGCGCATGATAGTAAGAGTTTCAGAATTTGGTGCTAGGATGTATATATGCTAAGCAACTCACAAGATATGAACGACATTAGATAACGAGAGGAGGGCGTGGCATCTCTTATACAGCAAATCCACTTAAAACGCTCGATATTGACAAATTTAATGCCAGGATGTGTATCCTATGTATCTTGGTAGCTACAGTTGTGAAATTTTATACGTGAATGTAATTTATACGCAAAATGTGAATGAGATTGATCAAAGGGGTGTGGCTCTCCCCATACAACATAAACACTCGAATTGCTATGCTTACCAAGTTGAGAAATTTGATGCAGTAAGGACTGAGTAAATAACAGGAAGTGCGCGGACAGTGCCGCGGGTACAACTAGTACATATAGCAATATGAGCAATGTAAATTTCCTCAAGTTATTGATATAACATTTCTTTGTATTTATTTTTGCTTCACTTGATGAGCGTGTTATTAACTTCAATCGCTATAAAAGCTGCAGAGTAACTACGAAATGACCAACTAAATGTTGATTTTATAGTGGAAGCCAACAAACTTCGAAAGTATAAAGAAAACAAAAGAAAGCACTGACGCTGATTAAATGAGAGTACACTGTGAAAATTACTTGCTATCTGGATTTTTTTTAAAATTATCTATTTAAGGTTTGGGGGCAAAGCAGCTACTTCAATCGGCCTTAGACCTGGTAAGTCCACTAAAGACCAGATCTACACACTACGTGAAGTCCTGGAAAAAACCCACGAAAAACAGATCGATACCAATCATCCCTTTATGGATTATAAAGTTGCTTTCGATAACCCGATACGAGATTGCCTGTATACCATCATGTCTAAGTTCGGTATACCTGCGAAGCTAGTGAGGCCTTGCAGAATGACGTTGAGCAACACATCCAGCTCCGTCAGGGTAGGAAAGGACCTCTCCGAACCATTTGATACCAAACGAAGTTTCAGGCAAAGCGATCCACTATCCTGCAACCTCTTCAACTTTGTGATGGAAGGGGTGTTGCGAAAAGCCAGTGCACACCTTAATGGCACTATTTTCTACAAAAGTGTCCAGCTCTTTGCATATGCCGACGATATTGATATCATTGGACGTTGTAGGAGAGGTTACTGCTATGTTTTCTGCTATCGAAAAAAGTCAACGAAGGTCGGTTTAACGGTGAACGAGGGCAAAACAAAATATATGCTTTCCACAAACAACGAGACGTGGCGCATAGGATCCTACATTACTGCGAACAGATATATTTTTGAAGTTGTCAAGGAATTCTCCTATCTTGGTATTGCCTCGAACACTCAAAATGATGTCAGCCTGGAGATAAAGCGAAGACTTACTTTTGCTAATAGGCGTTACAATGATCTTAGTAAGCGATTGAGTAGTGGAGAACTCTCTCACCCGACAAAACTGACACTCTACAAGACGCTCATGCTGCAGAATCATGCGTTTTGTCGCAGAGCCTTGCATTCAAGCTTGGGGTGTTTGAGAGAAAAGTTCTTCGCAAAATCTTCGGTCCTGTTCGCGGCGACGACGACTACCGTATTCGAATGAGTCACGAACTGTACGAGCTCTACGCTGACATTGACATAGTCAAGCGCATCACTATCAAACGTATGCGCTGGCTGGGACATTATGTGCGGTTTTGATCTGGCTGTCTTCCAGTGCTTTTTAGCTTCAGATAGAACATGCGAGAGATTTTTTCAAACCGAGAGGAGTTTGAGCATTTTCCGGAGCGGTTTCATTAAGAGAAGAATTACGCCTTGCTAGTTCATCAGCGTTTTTTTTTCTCTCAATGTTCCTGTGATCTGGAACCCATATGAAACTAATTTGCATGGTTCTACTTGGTTCGATTTAATTTCTGCCGAGCTCAACGCTTTAACAGCGGCATGGATATCGGAGAAAGTTGCTAACTTCTCTGTGTTAATATTACCCAATGACCGGCTTTGAGCATGGCAAAAACTGTTGCCTGAAAAACGCTGGGGATTTTATATTCTGATGCGCCTACTCCACAAACCCACCGGTCAATGTAGCGGTTTAAAAATTTATATTTAACATGAAAGTGCCTTCTATTCAGTGACTTCGCTCGGGAAACTTCATCTGAAAATTCTTCTCAAAGCTAAGCGTGGGACAGATATAGTCTGTTTGAGAATTTGAAAGTTCATTTGGCAAAGTGTCGAGGGAAAGATGCTGCGATTGCTACCATCAAAATATGTCAATAGTAAATGTTTTTAGAATTCAAGAGATATAATTACACTAAAAAAAAATTAAATTTGTAAATATTTTTTTTTTAAGTGTAACAAGATTTTATATTAAATGCAGTTGCAACCAGTGGATTGACCAGACAAGTGGTTGCAATCGCAACAAGACCAAGACAACTTCATAGATTTACCAGCATAATCAATGTAATGGCTATAAAGAGAAATATACGCACACACACACACACACACATACATACATACATCAACATACGTTTAGATTCACAGCCATTGTGTTGGATGGATGGCTTTAATGCGTTGAAGCTGAATCTAAAGGACCATCATCTGTTTAAATTCTCGCGTTTGTCATTTGGCGATGTTGTTGTATTTTGTGCAGAGTGTTGAAGTGGCTTAGATAATGACTGATGTTGGTTAAAATTTAGTGGCGGGAGTTGTGTTGATATTGTGTGTTAACTTTGTTATATGGATTTCGGTTTATTATATAACAACTTAAACGATTGTTGTAGTTTAATATAAAATGAGTAATAACAGTGGCTGCAGTTGAAGCTTAAGAAAGTGAAAGTATTATGTCAGCTTAATACATATAAAAAACTACATTTTCTTTGTTAAAAAGAATTTCATTAATGAATTTTTGTTTTCACGGAAACTTCTTACACGAGCGCTCTTGTCTTAACTACTCCTTTTTGCTTTGATTTCTATCTACTTACTGCAAAGGAACTAGTTAAGGAATGGAGTTACCCACAAACAGTTAAGGAAGAAAGGGAGGTTTGCGTTGTGATTGATTAAAATTTTTCATCAAATTTTTATCATTTTTAGAATCTATTTTTTAATAATTTATTAACTTGATTTATAGCTTCAAGCTAAACAGCTAAGAAGGCTAATAGTTGTAATAGCTAGGCTCTATTACGCAAATATATAATGTGGTTGTGATTGTTCTTGGACAGCTGAGGGTCATTTTTAAAGTAATTTTCTGCGTAGAGTCTGAATCCGAGCTCAGAATTTACCCACCATGTCAGGATTTTAAGATATTTGAGATTATTTACACGAAAAATGACATTTTGAATATTTTTGAGATTAGACATAGGCTATAAAGTTTTTGAAATATTTTCTACCTACTTCAAAATGAGCTCTCGAAAGATGCCGTACAATGTTTCTTTCAAAAGTTATGGCCATTTGCTATATTTGATTCGCCGTCAACGATATTTTCGAAAATCAATCGATTATCGCCAAATTTGGTATACGGCGGTTTTCGTCGTGGTGGCGTGGACGCTTATCACAAATCTGAGGTCAGATTTGAAAAATTCGACATTTCTTGACAGCATATTTGAGATAAGCATTCTAAAAAACCCCCCGAATAGCAATTTTCAGGACGTTTTCCCATATTTTGTAATTATTACCCTTGATCACCCTTTTTCTCGTCCTTGCAGATGACACATTTGAAATCAGCAACCTAAAAAACTTCCGTATACCAAATTCGGTAAACGACTCACGACACGAGAGTTGCACCTCAAAGAATATAAAGGCCAGGTACAACTCTTATATTACTGTATCTGGTTATTATAACTTTTTGGTAAGTAGCTAGTCAACCTCTCCTCTCAAACTATTTTTCCAGCAGTGACTTTCTGATTAGCAGTATTTCATCAGTCATTTTCACGACTCTGTTAACGATAAGTTTTCTTCTGGAATTCTTATTTTTCGTGTAAATATCCCGAAATTCTGACGTGATGGGTAAGTTCAGATCTCGGATTCGGATTCTATGGAGAAAATTTCTTCAAACCTTCTTCAACTTCAACCTTCCAGATCTTAATTTAAATTAAACAAAAACTAGCTAGCTCTGCCGAGCTAGACCTGGTCGCTTAGCGTTTCAGGCAAAGGTTCTAACACTTGCAATTTCTCTTTCGTTTTAAAGCAGTTTGGTAGTAATAACTTAGGCCTTAATAATGCCCAAAAATTAGAAGCAAATTTTAGCAAGAGCACGTAGAAAATAGACCTCAACACCATTTGTCTTTTGTCGACTTAAGTTGTTACTTTTTTTTCGCCATACATGTACTAAATTTAAGAAATATGTATAGCTGTTATAAGTATCAAGATATTGCGTTCTTGTAAGAAGATGACACGCCCTGTTTTCAAATCCCGCCCACATTTTGTGAGGTGTTTGATGAAAACAATATACATCTATGTGCCGTATTTTACAATTGTAGCTGCTATAGGTTTCAAGATATAGCGTTTTTCTTGTATGAATATGCCACGCCCCGTTTATAAATCCCGCCCATATTTTGTCAGTTGCTTGGTATGGACCATATACATCCATGTGACGAATTTCAAAACTTAAGCTGCTATATTTTTCAGATTGTAACGTTTTTGGTATGTTTTTAGTATGGGTCGTGCCACGCCCCTACAATATTTGGAATAAGAAGAAGTCTTGGGCGGGCCTTAAGGAAATTCTTTTGCCAATTTTGGTCAAAGTTGGTTCAGTGGTTGAGTCGTGAAGAGGTAACAAACAGACAACCACTAATTCGAACTTATAATATATTATTTAGATTGGCCTCTGAAAACATGATGCGAAAAGGATAAATTCTGGTCCAAGTAAACAAAGAACAAAATATTATGGCTGCAGTGTAATCAAACAAACATCAAATCCACAGCAATAAAATTACACTGGCCGACAAAATTTCAGATTCAGAAACGAGAATATAACGGGTGTTTTTTTTAGAGGTTTGTTTTTCGAATAGAGATAAAACTCGCATTTTATGGTCAAATCTGGCAACTCTAATGTCATTTATGTTCGGTTTGGTTTGCCATTTCATCATGAACAGGTTGACAAAAGAACAACGCTTGCAAATCGTGCAAATTTACTTCGAAAATGGTTCAGTTCGCGAAGTTTACCGCAAGCTCCGTCCATTTTATGGTCGACATAATCGTCCATCAGAGCAATTAATTCGGTTAACCATGGGTCGTTTTCGCACTACGTTTACTCTATGTGATAATACGCATCCGCAGAGACGTCGAACAGTGCGCACCGAAGAAACAATTGCCGCTGTAGAGCAAAATGTTGAAGAGGACCCGAATGAATCGATTTGCCACCGTGCACAGCAATTGGAGCTTTGTCCATCAACTTTATGGAAGATTTTGCGCAAAGATCTTGGCTTGCGACCTTACAAGATCCAGCTTGTGCAAGAATTAAAGCCGCGAGACCATGCAATGCGTCGTGATTTTGGTGTATGGGCCGAAAATGAGATTGATCTCGATGCTGATTTTCATCGCAAAATTTTGTTCAGTGATGAGGCTCATTTTTGGTTGAATGGCTACGTCAACAAGCAAAATTGCCGCATTTGGAGTGAAGAGAATCCACATGAGACCCTTGAGACGCCATTACATCCACAAAAACTGACTGTTTGGTGTGCTCTATGGGCTGGTGGAGTCATTGGGCCATACTTCTTCCGAAATAATGCTGGAGAGTCAGTTACCGTTAATGGAGACCGGTATAGAGCCATGATAACCGACTATTTTGTTCCCGAATTGGATGGCATGAATGTGGATGAGTTGTGGTTCCAACAAGACGGCGCTACATGCCACACAGCGCACGTCACAATCAATTTATTGAAGGAAACATTCGATGAGCGCATAATTTCGCGGAATGGACCTGTCAATTGGCCACCAAGATCGTGTGATTTGACACCATTGGATTATTTTCTTTGGGGATATGTGAAGTCGCTCGTCTACGCCAACAAACCAGAAACGTTAGGGGACTTGGAAGCCAACATTCGTGGCGTTATTGCCGACATATGGCCCCATATGCTCGAAAAAGTGGTTCAAAATTGGACCTGTAGAATTGGCTTTATTCGAGCCAGCCGCGGCGGCCACATGCTCGAAATCATATTTAAACATTAATGGCATGAAATTATCCTTCCAATAAAGCCAAATTGATGGACATTAAAACGATTTTCTTGTGTTTTATTTCAATTCGAAGCTCTATACCTCTAAAAAAAACCCTGTACTTTTCCGAATGTTTTTTACCCATCAGCTTGGGTATTCATTTTTGCGAGGACTATGTTTTCGGAGTTTTGCTTATGGACATTGGAATAAAAGTAAAAATAAAGTAGAAATAAAAGTGAAAAATATTTGTTTTTTTTTGCCTTACCGATATGGTGAAAAAAAGGTTGCAACATCATAAACATATTTTGAGACAAAGCCGAATGGGTTTTGAAGGCAATGACTGGTATAGTATTATCAGATGTTCCTATGGAACATGTCGAAAAGTGTCATCCTACACTGAAACGTAACATAAATGCAACGTTCATTGCACTTTTAGGTTTGGTTATTTCAAAAACCAGAGCTGATGGGTCAAATCGGTATTTTGGATTCAGCGCGTCAAAAAGTTTCGGAAAAGTATAGTCTCGTCCTAAGTCTGATGTTAAGGGAAGTTTTTTCAGCCTTTTGTTATGAATATGCATAAGCAATTTTAATGTTTTTAATAGCAATGCCTTTGACAGCAACGCAGGATATCTAGGCACAGTTTATATATAGAAAAAACTTTAAGCTACATATGGTATAAAAAAATTGCATACTTACATGTCCTTAATGTTTTTTATTCCCCAAAATGCCTTTGCGTTAATATGCTGTATCTGATTTCCACTTAGGTCCCTAGTTAAGTTAAGGAAGAGAAATAATTTATGTAATAATAGTTGCAAACTAATTTTATATGTTTAACAAATAAATTACCTATTTTGTAATAAATGAAACATAAATTTACACATACAAATATTTAAATAAATAAACACACACGAATATTGCGCACATAGTCAATTAATAACATCACCAATGCAAATTGCCATTACCACAGGATTTATAGTTAAACGAGTTAGTTTAGTGATACCAAGTAAGATTTAGATTTATCTAACTATACCACATGCTATTTAGTGCACACACACATATTGACACATACATAATATATGCACCACGGTGTGCCAAAAGAGAATTACAAAAATAGTTCAATTACAGGTCGAATGAGTGATAAATATTATATTATGAAAACAAATACTAACAGGGCTACCAAATGACCGAGATTTACCTGGCTGGAAATTTGATGTCAAAGCCGGGGGCCTAGTAGGAATTCAAAAATACCTGAAGAAGCTGGGAGTTCGACGATTTATTTGAAATGATCTTGAATTTTTTGCCATAAGAGCAAAAAAAAAAAAAATAAGGTCATCAAGTATGTATGTATGTGCCACAAAAAAGTTTAACTTCATACCATTTTAGGAATACAATAGCAGGTCGTGATCTGCTTCTGTAAGACTTGGTAGCCCTGTTTACTATGTATTAGTGGGTGATCTTTTTTGTGTATTTCTTTGAAGTACAAGATCCGTGAAAGTTGGGATACTAACAAAAATTTTTACTAAAAATGTTACACCAATATTAAGTTTTTGTTTACGGAAGAGAGCGATATTAAATCTGTGCTAAGAGTATTCAGCATTGAATTTTCTTCAATTATCATAGTATCGTGCATTTCAAATTTCTTCCAGTAGGAGAAAGGATATATAAGGAACATAATTTAGGCGTCAGGAAGCGCTTGTGTGAGACTGTCCGCCGAAATCTGCCAGATTTGTGAAAGCACAACTAATGGATTTAGTGCCATGATAATGCACCATTGCATAAAGACATCATTGTGCAAATGTTTTTCACCAATGACTTAACGAATGTCATTGACCAAGCACCGCATCACCTGATGTGACCTGGTCTAAATTTATTTGATTTTAACGAAGCTAAAATTACCATATCGCGTCAAGCCGATTTGCGTCGGTTGAAGCCATAAAAGCAAATTCGCTGAAGGAGCTGAGGGCTGCTATCTATTGTTGTAATAAATTTGTTTTCGTCAAAGGGTCTAATATTCTCACTTACATGGTGTCCATATTCTGTTTTCAGCATACCCACATTGAATTTCATTTGTAAGGTATTTTCAAACTTATGCTTGTATAGGAGGTACCCCGCCCCAGTACAGACTGGACTTTTCCTTATATTTGTGCGCAATTTGGGTTATAATTTCTTAGTTCATATAACATCGTGAATTGTATGCATGTATGGCAGGTGTCACGCCCTCAAGTTAAAATTTATTATACTGTCTTGTCTGAACTACTACTTGTATTAGTATAGAATTCGGTTGCACTACCTCAAATACCTCCTTCTGTATAATTTTTTAATGTTTTGACTCAAATGTTAGGTGCCACACCCGCTATTCAAAATATTTCTACCATTTTCTGGTGCTAGGCCTAAACATTTCTAGTATTTGTGTAATATTTTATCGTATTAACTCAAATAGCTTTCTCATTATATCATTTTAAAGTTTTTGTTCCTTTGGGGAGTTCTACATCCATTTACGAAAATTTACCTAGTTCAGAAATTTTACAAATCCTTCTCTTTTTGCTTTTTATCTCGGAGTGCAGAAGTATTGAATCATAAATTTATTTGGCTCACGTTCAGCATATGGACAATAGTCAACAACTGGTGTAAAATACCGGTTCTGGAGTATGAAGTTAAGAAAAAGGTTACGGCTTTGTCAAGTCCTTTATCACGAAAGCCTGACGTGCTGGCATATAAATTTGTATAAGTGGTTTCCTCAGCGGTCTTTAAGGATTCTAAAGCTTTGAACAAATAATTGTCACAATTTTCCTTGTAGCGCTGTGTTTTCGAAATAAAAATAAACTCGGTACATATCGATCATATTATTCACAAAATTCGTTCTGGCACACCGTGTCATACATCAATTAACACGTCTAAGATAAATGAGCCTCTTCTTGACTGTATTGTGGGTGTTATCTTTTGATACATTTTTACAGCCTCCTTTTCGATGTGTTTATTTATTGAAAGCGTCAGTGCTGATCCCCCAACTTGTTGACTTTTTATTGGCAATGAATAAAAAAAATATTGTTGTCAATAGCATTGAAACAATGACAAGTTTTGTCTTTGCTCAGCACAACCACGTGATAAATGATTAGCAATTTTGTCGTTCGCTATGTGCCAAATTAGTTACCAAAACAAAATTAATGGTACCAATTTGTTGCTTTTTATCGCAAGCGATTCAGAATTTGCATATTTAATGGAGGTTTCAATTATTCGCCAAACTCCGTTGGCCGTGAATTGCTAATGGGAGGGAAATATTATTTTTTTTAGATTGCAATGGAGAAGGTCCTTAAAAAACTTTAGCTATTTAATGTTGTCATGCCTTCTTTTCTTAAATTAAAACATGTTGCTTAAGTTGCTGTCATCGGCCATGAAATTTTAAATGTCTTAATTAAATTAACTACAAAAAAACAGACAGGCCTGCTGGCTTTAAGGGGGGAACCCATCTTTTAGCAGCGCACAGTTGATTTAAACTTTAAAAGGAAGCGGAAATTCAAAAGTGGTGTGGATTTTACGAAAAAATGTTAGCTTGGGAATGCTAAAAGAGATTGGGTTAGGTCACACAGGCAGCCCGCAGATCAAACGACAAGAACACTTGGAATCCTTAAAGACCCATTGTTCTGTCCGAATGTGTGATAATTCACGATAATTTCTGAGACGATCAAAGCCACCATGCATAAGTTGGTCCCTGGAACCGTCCCGTAATTCAGCCTCTAACTATTAGTAAGAATTGGAATATCATTGATGTTGATGATGACGTTAGCATCCTCTCTCTTTTTGGTGAAAATATGAACTTTATAGGTATGATCAAACTTGTTGGAGTATTTAGGCGTGTCATACCATGTTGGGGCTTAGACATATCGGTTGCCTTAAGCCGAAGCACTGCTTTAGCGGCTAAATTCATATCTCATTTTTTCCTTAGTGTTCGCTTACAAACTTTTTGGGTGGTTATGGCTTTCTTTATCCCTTCTTCAGGGATTCCTTTCCGAAAGAGTTAAGGGTCTAACATAATGCCTACGTATCTATTTAAGTCCAAGCTTTCATATCTCAAATGATGAATTCAGGGACTTTAAATCTTTATTTGAATTTAATAAGACAGAAATTGATAAACTAATCGGCTTATAATCCATCGAGTCTTCATATGTGACTCGATTTTTATGGCTTAAGAATAAAGAGCATTTTTCATTGTTTTACTGAGCTTTCTGTTCAGTGCAGTGTGTAATAACAAAAATATAAGCACACAAAAACAAAAATCAAAACAACAAAAAACGGCAATAGCTAGTCATACAAGTTTCATTCTTTGCTAAATGGAATCATCAGTGACCTTTTAGCCGATGGGTGACAATTTCTAGGCCTGATATGTAAGTTCAGTGAACAAAGCCACACAACAGAAAAAAGAGTTTTGACATTGCTTTGTTTCACTTTATGCTTCGGTTTTCAACAAAAAAATTCGCTCTCTTAGAAATTCTCACTCAGCAGTTTAAAGGTCACTGATGATTCCATTTAGTGATGAATGAAACTAGTAGCTTTAGCCATTTTTAGCTGTTTTGTTTTTAGTTTTTTATAATTGTATAGTTATTTTCTGTTCCATGTTAACGACTATATAGCAGATGTTCCCTTTTTATCTATTCAAACAGTTCCAAGCTGGGCGTAGAGTAGCTAAGTCATCGTAGGAGTGATTTTTCTATTAAAAACTATTTCATGAGTGCAGATATTTGAAATACTTCAGCGATAGCTTGCAATAGGAAATAATGAAGTAAAAATGTGCTCATTACTTAACTTTAGTCACGGATATCATCTAGGGTGCTAAATTCAACACCTTGAAGATTTTGGGGTGTACCTTGCGTTAAAATGCCTTTGAAATGACACAGATACATTTTTTTTTTGGGACTAAATCATAGTTTGAAATTTCCTTTACCATGGTTTCAAAAATATCCTCTTGTTTGGTTTTCTGACTTTTTTCTTATAAACAAAAACTCGAATGATTTTCTGAAAAGCACTTTTCGATCTTATCAGCCTAAGGACTTGATTTATTTTCGATTTCATTTAAGGAATTCCAATCAAGGTTTGGAAAAAAGAATTAATGAACCCTTTAAAAAAGAAGAACTAAGTAACTATTTGATGGGAAATGCATTTTGGACATCACTGGAGACAAAATCGATCATTCGTACAGCTTGACTTCGAATATTTTCAAAATGTAGTTTTACTTCCACCTTGATTTCAACGAACATTTTACTGGTGTTCTTTTTTGGCATAGTGCCTCTGATTTCTACTAGAGCTCAACAGCAACTTTAATGATTGATGTTGGAGTATTTGGCTGGATTTGCAATGGATGGCAATGTTTACTGGGATATTACACTTAAGAAGCGTAAAAATGAACCAAACATCACACGCAGTTTAATTTTTAATACTTAAATACTTTTTTCGTATAAAAACTGACAATGAAATTTATTTGACTTAACGTCGCGTTTATTTAATGTTAAAAATTATTCTTTATTGCTGACTTTAAATTAAGCAAATGTTACGTATGCATCTGGGAAAACTTTTTAATGACACTTTTATTAAGATGTGTAATTAAAAGAGCTTTAAACTGAACTCAGCGACTTAATTATCATAAATCTTTTAAGCAGTACCTATGTTGAAGATTTTTTTTTGCTGCTAAACTCAAAAGAATAAAATGTTTAGCGCACGTATTTTGTCATTTGATTTAAAATATTTTTGGTAAAATTTATGCTTATTTTTTGTAAGTTTTTTTTTGCAATTTTCTTAGCTAAATTTTTAATAGAAAAAAATTTCTTATGATGCAGAATTCAGTTGAAGGCAAGAGTGGATGAAGGTGAGATGTAACGTTTTTATCATTTTACCCCAGTTGGGAATGCATAATATCTGCGGCCTTATTTTACGTCTTTTTTATATCTTTTAAACACAGACTTATGCCTTTCAACAGCTGGCTTGTTGGCACGGCTTACACTTGCCTCATTTTAGACTTTTGAGACACGACAATCTGTCTTCCAACTGCTGAATCTAAAACATCAGCTTTCTATATTTGCTTTTGTGCTTTCCCTTTGCTTATAGTTTTTAATTGGAAACCTTAATGGGTCTGGTATAGTAAGGGGTATTACGTAACGCAATTTGGGGGGTCTTGCAAAACGTTACGATGCGTTACAGGGGGGGGGGGTTTCGAACAACGCGTTACGTAACGTTGTTTTTGAAGTGAAATTACTTTAGTTGGTGGTGATTTGAAATTAGGTGTGTATAATGAAACTCTTTCTTTATGTGTATGTTTATTGCATAGCCACAGCCAAAACATTTTATTAAAATTGAAAAAGTTGACGGGATCTTGATAAGCTACAGCAATAAATGATACATCAAATTAAAGCACTCAACGAGCAGAATGTCTTAAAAATCAATCATCTTCAAGATTGCGTAACCAAAACCTGAGATATAAGCTTGGAAAGATTTCCTATTTTTTATCATTTATTGCTGTAGCTGTTGTAGATCGCATCAACAATAAAATATTTTCGTCTCATTTTTCGCCATTTTAACATATTTTAAACTTAAGCAAATGTTTATTACATTCTGTGTGATTGTTCATTAAATAACAATATGAAGAAGTTAAGGTGTTATCTTCAGCCAGGCCGAAACTCACATACCCTACACTGCACTGAAAGTACATATATTTTAATAAATGCTAAAAAGACGTTGAAGAGGTTGAATAATATGAAAAAAGTGTGAAATGCTTAAAAGGTTAACAGAGGTTGGAAAATGTTGAAAAAGTCGTAAGTATATGCAAAATGTTAAAAAATGTTGAGAGAGGCTGAAAAAGTCTAAAATGTTGAAAGAGGTTGGAACAATTCAAAATCGATGAAAATTTCATCACAATATCTTGCACGGTTTACGAGATATGGTGGTAAAAAACTTAGGGCTGTACCACTCGAATCTTTGAAAACTTGAAACCTAGCCTAATACTAATTTAGTTCAAATGTGCACCAAATCACCAAGTCTCATCAAAATCGCTGCATTTTTTTGTCAAAATGGGATTGGGCAAAAATACATAGAGTATGGGCGGTAGGCGTGTTCATGTACCGATTTCGCCCATTTTCAATAGCGAGATGCCTGCAAGAAGGTCTGACCTGAGAGTGCTAATTTCATTCAATTAGCTTTTTTGGTTTTCCCTTAAACCTGATTTCAACAGACAGAAAGACGGACATAGCTAAATCAACTCAAGTGGTGACGCTGATCAAGAATATATATACTTTTCCATACCTGCCACGCCCTCTTTTATGTGTTACTAACGAAATGACAAAGTGAATATACCTTCGGTGTAGGGTATAATAAAGATAATAAACAATATACGCATATATTTTCAGTACTTTTCGCAACATAATTGTGACTTTTAGGTAAATATGGTCACTTGGGTGTTACGTAACGTCTAAGAAGGGGGGGGGGGGGGAGGGTGACAGGATCCAAAGACATCATAGGAAAAAAAAAAAAAAAGAAAACAACGAATGCATGGGCATCAGCACGGCTACTGGTTTCGAAAGAAGTCAGGCCATCAGGGACGTTTTACGCTGTAAATGTAGATGTAATGCCTACGTGCCAGGCAAACTCATACATTTGCAGTTAAGCCTCAGCTAAACTATTTGAGATACGATACCGGTACGCAAAATTAGAAGCAAGAAGCGCTATAAGAAGGCATCCCCTGTAAAGAAGAAAGCTTTTGCAGCTTCTTTTAAACGTATCTTCCTTTATTTTGAAATGGTCGAAAAAATTAGACATTTCGTGGAAACGATAAAAATTAAGCTCCCCGTGGGCAAAAAGCTGGGCTTTCGTGGAGGGAAAAATAACGCTAAGTGTTTTCCGTGGAAAGGAGAAAAGTAGATCTGTTTTGATAGCTTACAAAAGAAAACCAAAATAACGAATAAGTCTAATCAATAATAAATCACAAAAGAGATGAAACTACGCCACCTTGCAGCGATAGTAAAAAAAATTAAACAAAATTATAAAAATAATTTCACAAAATGCCTGCAATTCAAAAAATGGCAGGATTTGAGATTTGCTGATCTTTGGTATGGACGTTATTTCTAACATTTTCCAAAAAAAAGGGTCTTTCTGCTATAACTGGTGACCATTTGACCATCACACAATGGCTCGATTTATTTCAACGGTTGGCAAACATCAATTTTGTTGCTAAGTTACCTACTCACTGCTTATACGCGTACTCGTTGTAGTGCTTTCTACTTTTTTATTTCAAAACAATTGATTTTCCGCGAAATAGCTCTACTTCTTCTCACTTTAAAGTGCATAATTGACAAAACACAAATCTGCTTAGTAGCACTGGCTCTTAAGCAACTTGCTATGTATACATAGCAACTATAATTTTGATCGTTAATTATGTTTTTGCTTCCAATTCAGCAGATGGCGATTAAAACGCAGAAGGCTATTGTTCTATTTGTAGTTTTTAACTTTAGTAACACATTCAGAATGCAACGCTCTGTAAAGTCGTTTAACAAATATTTATTCATTCAGAAGCTATGATTTTTGCAAGAGGATCTTTCTCCCCCTTGAGTTGCTTGTTGGACAAGTTGTGTTGTATAATTTGTTAAGTACATAATTAAATGTTACTCATACGTCCTAGTACACCAAACATTATTGAAATTCAAAATTAAAATATAAATTTCTCATACTCTCTATTATTCACTTAGTTATTATTTTATGTCTAATATAAGATAACAAAATATTTCAATTTATTTTTTAATACTCACAGTAAATGCAGATTTTCCAAATGCGCAAAAGTTTGCTCGCCAATATATTCGATTCTATTAAAATCCAAATAGCTGTAAGTAAATTAAATAGTTTTTTATTTTTCTTTTTTGGTTAAGGAAATTTATGCAATTGACTATGGGCATGACTTAAAATAAGTTTTCTAGGCATTCAACATGAGTAGAGTTTATTCAATTTTCTGCTCCGTTCAATTTTAACACGTAAAACACAAACAACAAAAAACTGTCTGCCAAAATGGGCTGAAAAATCTGTTGTTTATGTTGCAAATAAAGTAAATTTACGCATCAATAATTTCAAAAAGCAAAAAAAAAAAAAAAACTAAAAAAATAACCACCACAAAAAGAAGATAAATTTACTTAAAAAATTAATAGAAAACTTCAAATATTTCAATATCAAAAGAGAGAGAAAGTCCGTGTGTGAGTTGGTGTGTTATTTTGTGCAAAGTTATTGTTTTGATTTTATTATCTTTTTTTACAGAGCGAAAAGTGTCTGTGTGTCAACACTTTAGGATGTGCCATATTTGCAGAATTCAAACAAAAGAGATACAAAAAATAAGATTCAATCTATGTGGAATGACATAAAATTTAGGCACAATTTTCATCGACCCTTTTGCCAAGAAAATAAATGCAATTGTGATATTACTGTAGCTACACACTGGTGGCGATTTTATGAGGTTCTGGTCATTTGCGTGAAAAATGTGCGCTAAACTGAAAAACATAACATGAATATCCTGCAGCAGATAACTCTGTGCTTTAGAATTTGAACGGTTTCTGCCACTTTTAATTTCATTCAAAGGTCGAATTTGTTTCTCAAAGTTAATTTATGCGAATTAGGAAAACTAAGAGTTAAGTGAAGAATAGCGACGGTTTGTTTTTTAAATGATTTATAAAATTGCAAAAAAAATATATATTATATTATTTTATCGCGTCTGCCACTGATATATTATGTTAAGAACATAGTATATATAGCGAAAATATAAATGGCAGACGTTCACACAGCCGTTTTTTTAATAACAGCAATTGTTAATATGTAAAAAAAAATCTCTATTAAGTAATTTCAGCGTTTTCTTTCAGAATTTCATTGTCTTCAGTATTGCGCCTAGAAGCAGACGTGTATCTTTCCGCTTTTTTAAAATATATACTATATTTTTATATTTACTCAATTTTTTATTTTAATTTTTGTGAAATAGGACTTTTTTAAATGCAGCAAAAACTAAGTGGCAGATGTTGCTTCTCTGTTTTCTTATGACATAATCTTTATAATAATCGCAATCTGCTTGACGACAAAATCACTTAAGTCTGTAAATATGCATCATAAAATTTTGATTTTTTAAAAACTCTTAAACGCAGCAACAACGTCTGCCTCTTGCATCTAGCTGTTTTTGTGTATAGACATATTTTTTAATATAAAAGGCAGACGTGATAAAATTGTTTATGAAACCTGTATTTTTCCAGTTTCAAAAGACTCTCAATTAATGTATTACTTAGAACTTCATGATTTTCCATTTCTACAACACTATAAGATCATATAGAAACTTAGACCACCGGCTCCTTAATTGGAAAATAGATATCAAAAATTTAGTTAGCCTTAGCTTTTCTTAAATCGGATATAACTTCAAATATATCTCCGAAAATCTTTATTGCACTTTCAACTAAAGATATCTTTAAATCTTGACGACAACCGATAAGTGTTCAGAGTACGAAAATCGTAAAGACGTATCTAATTCCAATGCTGGCTTTCAGCAAAAATTGTGTTCGGTATACCTGTGCTATATGTTTTCGCATTTGCTCACAAAGGTGCATATCCTTTGATGTTTGTTGGGTTATTTTTAAAATAATTTCAAGTTAGCAAGAGCTTTCGGCATAGGCAAAAGCTGTTACTAACTCGAGTTCTTTTATGTTTTAGCAACAACATGCAGTATGTACCTCATGATATACGACATAGTACTCATGAAATCTATGTTATTTATATAAAATTGCTGATATGGAAATGGTTTGTAACGCTTTGGCGCAAAATATACTCAACGGATTTTAATAATTTTTTTTTATAAGAAACACATTTGTGCTAAAGAATGTTATTGCATACTTATTTTTTTATTTTATAAAGTTAAATATAATTTTTTTTTTACGATTAAGTTTCTGCAAAGCCTCACAGCCTTTCGTTGCTTATGGCTATGCTGCTTCTTGAATTCTGTGTTGTTATTGTTGTTTTTATTTTTTTCTGATTTGTACCAGTTGTATTAGACTTCGAAGTTCAAAGAACAATTTCTCTTGCAATAGTTTTTTTTTTTTGCTACTTTTGTAGAGAGAAGATAGCATGAGATGTTAAGAGAGTAATTTC
Organism: Tricholauxania praeusta; assembly: GCA_949775025.1. NCBI lineage: Eukaryota > Metazoa > Arthropoda > Insecta > Diptera > Lauxaniidae > Tricholauxania > Tricholauxania praeusta. Next base: position 141,602,538 of record OX459029.1, read on the forward strand.
ATTACACAAAAAAAAAAAAAAAACAACGGGGCGTGCGAAGACGCGGGTACAACTAGTCATACATAAAATTTTTGTGTTTCCATGTAAGTTTCAAAAAAGTTTCATTTTAAGGTTAGCTTTATTCAAAATTGTTGTTTTTTAAATGTTAGTCGTACTCACATTTCGTTTAATGTTTCCATGTGTGGAAATTTTTCATCGTATAACGTCAGCGAATTATCGCTCATTATCAGCCATTCCAATTTCGGCAAATCGCTTAAGCTCTCCAGTTCCAACTTGCTCAGTTTGTTTGAGTTTAAAAACAACCATTGTACTGCAATTAAACCACGAAAGATACCACGTGGTAGAGTTTTCAAATTATTGTAGCGCAGATCAAGACACTCCAAATTGTGCAGTGCATTGAATGTGCCCAGAGGTAGCGTGGATATGTTGTTGTACTTAAGTGAGCTTGGAGTAGAAAAGTTGATGTGAGGCAAATCATTTAATAGCGCCTTAAAGTATGCAATTTCATAAAACTTACAGTTTATCTAAATATCTGAGATTATTAAAAGCATTCTTGTGTATTGTTAAATTGTTATTATACTGGATCAATAAAGTGGTTATCTAAAGTAGTTTGAATATACAGAAACATCGAATTGTTAGTTATTTTTGGTATTTTTAATACAAAAAAATATGTTGCATACTTCTGAGCTGATTTGAGGTATACGCAATAGTTTTGCTCGGCTGCCGCAGAATAAAATTGTGCGTCTACGACAGGTACATTGTAATTTTGGATATGTTGAAATTTCTTAAAAAAAAGAGATAAAAATTGAAATAACTTGATTTCGCTGTGAATGAATAAAATATTGTGAAATTAAAAGTTTAACTTTGAGAAAACAAAAAACTTGGGAGGGTATATTTTAGAATGGAATTGGCGCCGCAGAAAAAAAAGTTTGCCAAAAGTCATAAGATTTTACTGTTAGCGTTTACATAACATGGATTTATTTATACGTTTTTTAATCGAAATTTAGGACAACATAGCAGCAGACAAATTTTTATTGTTTTTTTAAATTTTCAATTAAAATTTTATTGCCGTCACACAGTAGGAGATCTTGGTCATAAATACGAAAAAAAGGAAAGTGCTAAAGACTTAAAAATCTTTTAAAACAGTCGTCAGCTAATACTAAGGGAAGGGTTTAGTGACACAGTTGAACTTTGAACACCAAAAATGTTGTACGGAACTTTTTATAAAAGCAACATTTGGATAGAGTTAATATATTTGAAACAAAATGCGCTAATGTAGCATATTGGCGGAAAGTAAACTCTTTTCACTTTATAAAAATTAATTTATCTTTCTTTCATCGCCTTTCTATGAATTGTACGGATTTTTCAAAAATTAGAATGAAAAATGGTAAAATTGACAAACTTGCAAACTTCGACAGAAAAAAATTCCCGGAATTCGAAAATTTTCTTATATTTTATAAGAGAAAGTATGGTTAACCAAAATCAAAAGTTTCAGCTGCCTTTTTTCATAACTTTTTTTTATGAATTTTTTTCTATTGCAATATTTGTAGGAAAAACAATTTTTATTTCTTCACATTTTGCAATCCTTTACAATAATTGTATGAATTGTAAAAGCTTACAGTGTGAGGGGAGGTGCTTAAATTCAGCAGAGAGTTCCCTAAAAAGGACAGGAAAAGTTAAGGGGTAATTTTGCCCCTTGGAATAAAATATATATGTTCGAGTGTTTTTTCGAAAACCGAAGAGAAGAAGCCTTCTAAATTGCTTAGTCTTAATAACTTGAAAACTATCAAAGATATCGCACAATTTTTAACATTTTTGAAAGTAACGTTGTCAAATTAATGGAAATTGATACCCATTTGAAGAAAATGCTTCAACCACATTCCAGTTTTGTGTGGGAGATAGGCGTGTCCAACTGCCGATTTTTTTCATAAACTCAAATTTTTGTTTGTCTAACCTAAAAAACATATATACCCAATTTCAAGAGTCTAACGCTATAGCGTCACTTGAAATATTTCCTATCGATACTTTCTTATCGTAAGCCATTTTTTTTTCTTAGGATGCAACAAGCTTCAATATTCTGAAGGTCACGGGTCTATTTTAAAGGATATACAGCGGGAACTTCACCTCACGACAAGTGATTACCGAGTACCAATACTTAACTACAACTTTCCAACAAGAGAAGAGTAGAACTCTGGCACCATTCTGGAAGGAAGGGAGCTAACCGTCTTCACGGATATATCCAAGACGGAATCAGGCGTAGGAGCGGGTATTTACTCGGAAAATATGGGTGTGGAGTAGTCTTTCAGACTACCCAATTATTGTAGCATTTTTCAAGCTGAAATTTATGCTATAAACCAAGCCATATAGGTAATACGGAACAGGGAGCTTACTCTCTCCATCACTACCATATGTGTGGACAGTCAAGCAGTGATCAAAGCACTGAACGCCAAAACCGATAAGTCTAGATGTGAAGAACACTGCAAGGAGTCACTAAGTATGTTCAATTCGACAGCATCCAAAAGAGCTCTGCTGGGTGCCCAGCCATAAGAAATGAAAAAGCTGACGAATGTGCAAAAATAGGATCCGAAAAACCGGAGAATCAACAAGTGGTAGATCATAGGATACCACGGGCAGAACTACAATATCGGATAGAGGACATAACTAAGAAACAAACGAACAGAAAGAAGGTGGAAGCTTACCGCCGGGTGCAGAACTTTTCAAAACTCATGGTCTTAACTGAATCTAGGAAGGACACAAACTCTCTTAAGGTTCAGCAGAGTAGAGTTAAGAACTGTTGTAGGGGTGTTGACATGACACTGTGCTATTGGCCCTATAGCCGCCAAATATGGTGCTCCTTTCAGAGATTTGTGCAGGAGTTGTGGAGACGAAGAAGAGGATGAGACGGTTAGGCATATACTCTGCAAATGCCCGGAGCTAATGAGGAAACGACTCAAATGTTTTTGTTCCGCGTTCTTTGTAGGTCGGTCGTGAGGAACCAACCAAGTTGGAGCTTACCAGCATTCTCAACTTCACCAAAGCTTCTGGGTGGTTTGCACCCAGTCAATGAGATTAAGAAGTCAATTTTTAAGAAGAAAGGATATATATGTAGGGTATCACAATAGGCAAACTGCCTCCAAGTGAAACTTGCTATATGCAAGCGACCCATTTAACCTAACCAAACTAAACCATTTTTTCGTTCAAGATTTTTTCCATGATTTTTTTAGGACTCTTGAAAATACAAGTAACTAACCTAACCAAATTGTACAACTTACTGGCGCGTCACCGCCCACAAAAGCATAATGATATATCAAAAAGTTATAACTTGGTTGATATTCTGAATGAAAATTTTAATCAATCGCCCACCTCTTAGTGTTGGTGCTACGCTAAACTAGTTTTTGGGGTCCGAGGCACCCCATACATAAGAATGACGAAAATTAAGATTTAACTATAGGATATGACTTATTAACTAAATTTTAAGCTAATACCTCTATTTAAATATATTTTCTCAAAGCAAAGTTTGCACATGGATCTTTAAGCTTCAATGATATTAATTTTTTCAGTTATCTAAAAAGGATCCATGTCATCAATGCATTATTTTTAACAACTCCAAGTCTTAAAGTAAAATGCAAGTCTTATTAGAATTTAAACTTACCACAAGAATTTTTGCCACCATTTCGACCAGCAGCGCTATTATTTTTCATCACAGCCGGAACATTTTCATTTCTACGATCAGCAACAGGTGTAATATTTCGAAAGTTATGCTCTAACAACCGCTGCTGCTGTTGCTGCTTTTGTTGCAACCGTTTATGCTTCTCAATGGCTTTACCCACAATTTTGTCCATCAACTTCTTGCTGCCATAAAGCAAACCACACTCAACTTGATCTTCATCGCTACCATCAACACAATCCGCTCGTTCATCGCAGATTTGACGCTGAGGTACACAAAGTGTGCCGTTATCACAGGCGTATGTACCGCGTGGGCAAGGTCCTAAAGGACAATGAAATTAAGAATAAACTGTACATTGGATAATCTCATCTCATCCGCTTAAGGGAAAAAAATCTCAAGTAAATGAAATGAAATCACATACATAAAAAAAAAACCTGATAAGCCACGCAAAGTAACAAGAAATTACAACAATGAATTAAAAAAAAACAAAACACAAACAAATTTATGCCAGGATGCCAAAAGGAAGTCATGATATTAATTTTCTTATTATTTGATTTTTGAAGCTACTTACGAGTATTTTTAAGATATCGCACATTTTTCATTGTCTTCATCTTTGGTAGCCTTTAAGCAAGTCGTTTTCGTCCTTGTCGTCGTCATTGTCGTTGTTATTGTTATTGCTAAAGTTAGGCAAAGTTTTTAAGGCTCCATCATTGACCATTAAATGCTGTTTTTATGCAGAAACATTGTCAAGCCAGGCCATCATTTCATTATCTTTAACTTTAGCGTAAGTGTGGTGAATCCCGTCATGTTTGGCAAATTTTAAGCTTAAGATGTATTAATTGATACATAAAAAACAAAAGGTTGTAGAGCTAAAAATTCACTTTCTTGGGTGCTTTAAGTCTCCTGATATCGTTGATGATAGTAAATTTTCCCAATCAGTTCTGATTTCCTGATATTTCAAAAAAACTCTTTAGGAGAAAATGCAAAGGCCCAAGAAATTGAATTTTGATTATCGACATAAAATGTTTACCTAATCATTTTAATGAAAGTCCAACGTGCCCAAGAAAGTAAAAACTCAGAAGAAAGAGCTGTATTACGGTAGGTTTAAGTGTCGCTTTATCCACAGCAACAATATCTTACTGACAATCGAATCAATTATTGGGGTCAAGTAGTGTTGTTTGATGTCACCCTGGCATTTCAAATTAAGCTGGAAGATGTTCTGTACAGCAAAATCTTAGTGGGAACCTTAAGATTCAATGGGATTTTTGGGGTCATCTCAAAGAATTAATTTATGCCGAATTATGCCCTTCTATCATGAATATTGTCGGATACACAAATCAAACTTTCAAGGTCCAGTGATCAAGCAGCCAGTGTTGGATAATGTATTAACACTACGAGAATTGAAGTCATATTAATAAGAACGTTAAGCCTCCAAAGTTTTTACATATATGAAAAGAACAGCGTTCTCATTTCCGGTACCACGTAAGACGTAGCAGTTAGAATCAACCTAACCAAGGGGTGCTCAACTCCATAAGATATGAAAATTAAACACCATTTCAACATAAACCAAATTACAAATATATATTGTGAACATGGTTCCTTGTTAACGCTCTAGCGAATATTGAGGAATTGGCGGCCTCGCACGATCTCGATTCACAAACTTCATTTGGCAACCAACCATACTTGTATAAAGAGAAATTATGAAACGGCGATGGCAATGGATAGGACAGACGATCTGAAAATATGCCGGAAAAACTTGCCAGTCAGCGTTTTGGTGGAACTCTCAGGGTGACAATTGCAGAAAAAAAAACAGAATTTTATAAAGACAATTCAAAGAAAATGATTGGTTCTCAAAATCGTAACGAATTTTCACAGCATAAAACAATAAACAAGGGATCAAAATAGCTAATAAAACTATAAACAGGCCATATGCATCTAAGAAAAACTTACTTCTTCGGAAGAAAGCACGTCCATCCGATCAACCAGTGGCAGTGATAGCTTCATTATAAGCAAATCCAGCGTAGAATAAGTGACGGTACCAATAAGAACATCAATGCTAGAATCAATAAAGTGAAATGTACCTTCGTACAGCTTTGTAATATCTGGCAGTCTTCGTTTCCATCAACGACAACGAAGCTCAAAATCTTTGCGTCAAACGTGAAACCAGCTATTTTTTATGGCTGTGAAACCTGATTAACAAAAAACACCCTGCTATACAATTTATAAGTGTTCACCAACAATTGTCTTCGCCGAATTCTGAAAATTTGATGGCCTGTGATCATTCTAATGTCAAGATCCAATTTCCATTCAAATCAAACCGCGAATGTGGAAATAGATTGGGCGCACTTTGCAGAAAGTGAAGTCTGTCGGCAAGCATTGCAGTGGAATTCTCAAGGTACAGGAAAACTTGGTCGTCCTAGCTTATCGTAGAAATGTTCGATCGAACAGGAAATACGTGAATCGGGGAAATTTTGGAGTGAATTGAAGGCACTTGCTACTGATCGCGCACGTTGGCAGAGTTTTGTGGAGGCCCGGTGCTCCGTGAGGAGAATGGGCATTGATAGAATTTTTGATAATACATCCCATGAGTCAGTCAGCAGATCTCATACACCTTTATTGTAGTGAATAAAACAGTAGCAATACGACTTGGAAATAGAATCAAGAGCCTGCTAACCATTAGCGTGTGCTCTCGAGAAGTTCTATGTTATTTCCAATGGAGAACGTAACACTAGTTGATGAATTACTCTGGAAACTAAAATGTGTTGGTAACACTGATAATATTGCCGTAACCAGCAAAACAAAACTCGAAAAAACTTTGTGCGAAAGATTCCTTTCAGGACTAATATATTTATTGAGAAAATGTGTGTTAAATTTGATATGGATGTTAATCGCTCTAAAAAAAAAAAGTATTATTATTTTTACAAGGAAAAAACTGAACTAAACCAAATGAAGCACTTATCAAATCTTCAGATGAGATATATTTATAGACATCATACTAGCCAAGAAACTTTGTCGGAGCAAACACGCAGAGAAAGTCATCAGTTAGGATACACTATAGATCCTGGATTATACGTTCTCCGCTAATGCTGTAGATGTACCTGCTGTAAGTTGCCGCTACAACCGGCGATCGATCTTGGTCTCTCTTGGTTCCATCTTATGCGGTATGGGTCTGCGTCATGCATATTGTACCATAGATCTTGCAAAGAATTTTTTTCATGAAAGCTTCCAACACTTTTTCATCAATATTCGTCATCGTTCATGCTTCAGCGTCATATAACAGGACGAGGAGGATCAGTGATTGTAAATGGTAATATTTGTTCTTCGAGAGAGAGCTCTACTTTTCAATTGCCTTCTGAGCTTAAAGTAATACCTGTTGGCAAGAGTGCTCTCTATTTGTTGACAAGATATTTTGTCTTACCCCCGTTCACCCCAAGACCCACGCGACACGTTCTTTTTCAAGTACAATCTCTACAGCAAGAAAAATCTGGTAAAAAGCAAATAATAGGTTGAATCTGTTTTACAGTAGTAATAAAGAAATGCCCTATTGCAGCAATGAAAGTTCTCATTGTAATTGATGTGTTGGAAATAGAAATTTTATAAAAACCAAAGCCCCATTACACCAATGACATATAACATACAACCCTATGCTGATTCGATTTCAGAATTGATTCGAAAACGAAATTGAAATTCGAAGCTTACTTCCGGATCATGCAAAACAAGGAAAATCCGTCGAATTGTCAGAATTATAAGAGTACAGGTTGGAAGTTCAGAAAAGAAGTTTCATGGAAAATTCCGATCATTAGATTTAGAAGAGCTGTTGATATTTAACTTCGAACTGCAATTACACTTCGGAACTAAATCGGTATCAGAACAGCTGATAATCTCGAATTTAAAAGTTTATTAGAACTTACAATAAATTTAGGATACATAGTTTATAGCTCTTACAAAAACTAACTGAAAGTATGTAGTAATACCTTAATTTGTATCTATAATTGCAAGCGCGTTTTCTCGAACCATTGAGAGTAGCCGCCTTCAATTCGTTTTATTACAGTTGACATTACTTTTGCAATATGTTGGATGTTAAGTCAAAGGTCCAAAATACAAAAATAAAGAACAAAACAGAACAAAACAATGAACTATTTTTAAGAAACACTTGTACCACATAATCACAACTTTACAAGGACATCGCGAAAACTCTGCACACATGGTGAGAGAGAGAGCGAGAGCGAGAGAGAGTCATAATAAAAGTATCAATTTCGTATGGGTATCAAGTTATTTATTTTGCCTAATTTAATTGTAAATATTTATTGATTGAACCGATGAAACCAATGTAAATTCTTATTTAATGTTTTACTGCGATTTGTTATGCATAAAATTGTAGCTATAAAATTTTATTATCTTGTTTGCATAATTAGGCTGTTTACAAATGGAGCCACTTAATGCGAAAGCTGGTGAACATGCAAAATCGTTTAACAGTAAGTTTGCCAACAAATATATACACACATACATACACATGTATAGGATATACGTACGAATATTCAGAGGAAATTTGTTTCTTTTGCCGCGTATGCCCGCTAATAAATAGTTTTGTATAAGAAATTAAAACTGTATATCACGGCGATAGATATCCCCGCGATCATATTAAGCGTATATAAAAATAGTGCTGTCAACTTAAACTTATTTTTAATAAAAAAGTTTCAGCTTTACGCATCAAAAATAAAAAAAAAATATATATTCAAACAACTCAAAATGTACGTTAGATAGTTTTGAAAAAAGTTTGAATGACATCCCCCAGTTTGAAAGCTAATATTGATTTTTAATTATTGAAACTAAAAAAGTTACAGCGAATCTAAAATTTCAGTAGAAATCAGAATAATAAAATCATCTTTAACTTAAGTCCTAAAACTATGCAATAGTTTTTTTTAATCGATTTCCAAGATCCTTGTGCTTTTATGTTCGTTGTAAAAAATTTTATGTACTGCATATTTTTATTATTATCATTATTCTTTATTAAAAAAGTAATAAAATTACAGTTTATAACTTATTTACCAGCACTAACAAGGAAGAGCTTCAACTAGGACTTAACAAATAATATACACAATACAAAATATAACTTTTAATACAACTTACAAAAATAAGTTATATTCATTGCCAAACCCAAACAATTTAGTCCGTCGCACTTTAATTATGACATTGAATCATTCATCTACCAACCCTTAGCAGGTAACTCGCGGGTTGCTGTTTCATTGTAAGTATCGTAAAGTTTTATTTTGGGCGGAGCGTATGTGATGATCATAAAGTTACAGAATACACATAACCTCAGTTTTAAGGACTAAGAATATGTAGCTGCTACAAGCAGACACGTACGTTCTTATTTGATCAGTCTAGCGGCCATTAATTCTAAGTATTCATAGAAACTTATTTTTGTCATTTTTATTCCAAAGCATATGTAGGTGAAAACATGATTTTTACCTGGATTGATATTGATGAAATTTGGTACGGATATAGATTGAAGTTTACGAAAAAATATGTGATAGTTTTAGTTATTAGTTCACATTGCTATCCTTTAAAATCAAATGGGATAACTGCACGCTGGCAAAAAAACGGATATCTATATAAATAAAATGATTGCCGTTTTCGATGAACGGGATTCACGCAAAATCTACTGAATCAATTTTGATCAAATTTTTTTAGTCATCTTTCTTAGACGCTTGGTCTCAACATAGAATTAAAATTATCACGATATTCCTGTTAAATATCAAAATATTAAAGTTTTAAAATTGCTAAAAAAATTAATTTCACACATAAAAAGAAGCATGTAAGTATAACAAATCGTTTAATGGCAAGTTAGTGTGTGTGCGTTTTGTTTTTATGTGGCAATGCAATGGAAGAGAATATTTAAATTTTACTCTCGCTCTCATTCTCAATTTGTCAACGCAGCAACGCGGAATTTGTGAACAATGAAAAAAAAAATTCCAGTACGTTCACACATAGAAAACACACATGCTGTCCTAAATGGCTTGACAACATGTGTGACTGGCAATATTGCTTTGCGTTCACATTTTCTTGCATGCCATCAAACATCAATTGCCGAACAATTTATGAGCGTCCACATCGAAGTGAACTGCATGAAATCCTATTTAAAATGAAAAATGTTCACTAGGCTTGACAGTCTGTTCACACAGGTTGTATGGTTGGACACTGCCAGCAGAAAAATCAACAATTTTTGAAATTCATCCAACATGTGTGTCAAGCGGTCGTTCCTAAAGTTTACTTTATCGAACATTGATGTTGTCAAGCCATGTTGGACAACATGTGTGATAATGTGAACTTGGTTAATTAAATGTGTTAGTTAATGTGTGTGCTTTGGATTTTGTCTTTCACATGGCAATGCAATGGAATATTTATGGAAGAGAAAACAACAACAACAAGATCTGTGAAGAAGAACCAAAATTGACTGTAGTTCTATTTAAAAAAAATCAAATTGTTTGCCTTCGCAGAAAAGCAGGCTACGCGTACAAAGTCGCAGGCAATTAATATATTAAAAAATATTAATTGATATAACTAAAACCTCATGGATTTTCATTTAAAATTATTTAAATAAAATTGTTTAAAACTAGCATAAGCGTACCTTGATCTTGAAAGAAGTTGATTGGAAAAAACCATTGCATAGTTTTAGGACTTGAGTTAAATATGTTTTTATTATTCTGATTAAATATTTGCACTGAAATTTAAGATTCGCTGTAACTTTTTCAATTTGAATACTTTGACGAAACTTTGTAGGGATGAATCTCATGATTTTGTACGGACTTTAATTATATGATGTGTCCTTGGCACATTAGGGTGGTAGAAGTTGAGATAATGTACACAACTAGTTGAAAAAAAAAATCTGAGATAAATGACTTCTTTGAATGAAATGTGGCCCATATTTAAACATTTACAACGATATAGTATACTTGTTGATCGGACGTCAAATGGCGGAGATATAAGAAAAAAACAAAATCGCACCAAATTTAAAGGCCGAAAAAAAAATGTTTTTTTCCTTAAAAATCTTTCAATATTAGCTTTCAACCTGTCATTCGAACTTTTTTTTTGTGATACTATCTAATTTACATATCTCGGTAGATATCTCTTTAACATGCTGGCGACACGATATAAACTTAACTTTATTAAATGAAACATTTATAATATTTATATGCACAAGAAATTGCAATAAATCAAAAGAGGGATTGACCGCGCCTCTTCTGAAACATCATCAATATCAATTGTGCGAATATTTTAAGCTTTTTGTATTGAAAATGTAGATTCTGACATGGAATGAACTGGATTTTAGCTCACAAATAATACCTTATACCAGTGGTCAGCACTGGTTAAAGCTATTTGTCCAGGAGCTCGACTGCAAAATTGTATACTCGAATTTTGCTGTCACTTCAGTTGAGATTCCGACTCATAGAAGAGACCCATGTAAAATATTCTGCTGCATATCTGAGACATGTTGTCAAATATTTATAATATAAATATTTCAGCATTTGATTAGCACTTACAACTCTCGCCACAATCGCTCATCCAATTATGTATAACATTAATATTTTGTTTCACTTTACTCAAAAATACTGACCAACTTTCATGAGAGATTCACATAAAATGTGTGTTTTATGAACTAGTTAGTGGTACATTATTACACTTATTAACTCTCTTAATACCTCTGGTGTTGGTATTCCACTAGATTTGACTTGCCGCCTTACTACTTAATTACCTCATAATTCGTTAGCTTAATTAATTAATTAATTTATGAAAGTGTGCTCTTGAGTGCTGTGTCGCTTTTGGTCGCACATTGTTCTAATGTCCTTTATGTTTCGCCGAGTGATTTTTGTCACTATTGGGCGCCAAGACAGACTAAAAGTAACTCTCGAAATAAAAATTTCTATTCCTTAATTACGTACAGCCGAGATGGCATCTTTATCTTTTCTTTTTTTATCTAAATAATGTAGCGTAATGCATTTGTTTTGTTTTGTTTTTCTTTCAAGTTTCAAAAAAGCTTTAACATTGAAAATTGGAGATATTCTTGCAAGACGAAATATATATTTTTATTTAGTTTAACAAAAATTTCGCATGAATTTTAAAGGAACTACTCCAAACTATATTCAATCTATTTTAGTTCTAATATTCTATTCTGGAAGTGAAAAATAACCTTTGCTATCATGTAGCCGAGATTTGGTAATAATTAACATATAATATATTTGATATATGTATGTATGTCATCATATACTCCACCGAACCAAATAATATTTTTGAGGTAGTAATGATATCTACCAAAAGTTGTTAATATGTAGTTAGTAAATATACTAAACATTATTCAACCAAATACATTTATTTGAAGCAAACATTCTTTTTTCTCAGTGTAGCTTGCAGATGTCAAATTTCAAAAAATAAAAAAATTATTTAAATACTAGCAGAAGCCCGCGACTTTGTACGCGTAGCTTGTTTTTCTGCGAAGGCAAACATTTTATTTTTTTTAAATAGAACTACAGCCAATTTTGGATTCTTCTTCACAGATCTAGAGTTCTTGTTGTTTTCTCTTCCATAAATATTCCATTGCCTTGCCATGTGAAAGACAAAAAAAAGCACACACACAAACTAACACATTCAATTAGCCTAGTACACATTATCACACATGTGGTCCAACATCAATGTTCGATAATGTGAACTCTAGGAACGACCGCTTGACACACTTGTTGGATGGATTTCAAAAATTGTTGATTTTCCTGCTGGCTTGTCCAACCATACAACCTGTGTGAACAGACTGTCAAGCCTAGTGAACATTTTTCATTTTAAATAGGATTTCATGCAGTTCACTTTGATGTGGACGCTCATAAATTGTTCTGCAATTGATGTTTTATGGCATGCAAGAAAATGTGAATGCAAAGCAATATTGACAGTCACACATGTTGTCAAGCCATGTAGGACAGCATGTGTGTTTTCTATGTGTGAACGTACTGTAATTTTTTTTTCATTGTTCACAAATTCCGCGTTGTTGCGTTGACAAATTGAGAATGAGAGCGAGAGTAAAATTTCAATATTCTCTTCCATTGCATTGCCATATAAAAATACAAAACGCACACACACTAACTTGCCATTAAACGATTTGTTATGCTTACATGCTTCTTTCTATGTGTGAAATTATTTTTTTTAGCAATTTTAAAACTTTAATATTTTGATATTTAACAGGAATATCGTGATAATTTTAATTCTATGTTGGGACCAAGCGTCTAAGAAAGATGACTAAAAAAATTGGATCAAAATTGATTCAGTAGATTTTGCGTGAATTCCGTTCATCGAAAACGGCTATCATTTTATTTATATAGAAGATGATGATAGTATTCGATTTAGGATATTTATAGCTCTTTGGAGAGATAATTAATTGAACAATTATAATCTATGAAAAAAATTAAAATTGCTCATTATAAAATATTTACTTAAGCCAATTTTATTCCACAAGCAAATCAAATCCGCCATTGAAGGAAAACGTTCATACAAAAAAAAAAGTTTACGATTCTCATTCATCGTACGAAAGGTAATTAAAATATGACAATGATAATGATTTAAGTCATTAATAATACATTAGAAAAGTAATTAAATTGAGCGTTACAATCAATGCAAAAATTAACTTTTGGTCACATGGGGCGGGTAATTTGCGAAAGCCTCCAGCATTTGAAGGGCAGCCTTAAGAGTTAGCAACTGGAATTTGTTGAAATTTGGCCTTATACTTAATTGCCTATTATAAACGACTAATAAAAACCAAAATTATGAGGCAATCTTGACTAAGGAGCCATTCATTAATTACGTGAGTAAAAATAAAGGGGGAGCAGGTCCGGCGAAATCCATGAAATCGCACCAAGGGGAAGAGGTATCCATGAAAATCTCACGTCGCACAGTGATCAATTAATAACTTTTAGCTGGACGAAATTCATTTTGCTCAATATAAGGGAAGTGAGGAAAAAATATTGCATTATACTTGTAAGTCCTTATTGCGTATTAAGGCAAAATATTTTCGTCGAAAGTGTTATATGTTAGAAGTGATTGGAGTAGAAAACTTTGAATCACAAGTTAAAAAAGTTAAAAAAAATGTGCTAAGTTCGGTAAATTGTTTTTGTAAATCAGCTGCCAGAAATTGGATGGCGCTTGGGCGAGATATCAACAAATTTGATAAAAAGTATGATGAGTGGCTCTCCAAATGTGTTATCAGCTCTTGACCTCATACTGATACACATTTCACCTCAAAAAGTATGAGAAGAGGACGTCTAAAATAAACTTTTTCAAAACTATAAAACTGTACGTTAAGTTATGTGAATGATTTCCCATTTTATCACTGTGCGTCGACTTTTTAATGCAAAGAGTATAAAAGCCGATTACATTAAAAAATTATAAGGCAAGTCTCACGGAAGGGAAGGGGGGGGGGGGGGGAGCGAACACGTCAAAGCTCACCAAATCTCAGCAAGGGGAGGGAGAGGCGTCCGAATTTTCAAAAAACACCTTACGTAATAAATGGACTGCCCCTAGCATTATTTTATTTACAAACACTAAATAAAATGAACTAAAAATCAAAAGCGCTTATGATTGAATCAAACATAAACAAGTTAAGGTGTTATCTTCGGCCAGGCCGAAATTCACATACCCTACACTGCACTGAAAGTACCTTTTGAATAAATGTTAAAAAGACGTTGAAGAAATTGAATAAGTCGAAAAAAATGTGAAATGTTAGAAATGTTAACAGAAGTTGAAAAATGTTGAAAAAGTCGTAAATATATGCAAAATGTTGAAAAAAGTTGAGAGAGGTTGAAAAACTCTAAAAAAATTGAAAGAGGTTGAAAAAATTTTAAACTATTCAAAATTAATGAAAAAGTCGAAAAAGTAAAGAAACTTATGAAGAAAGTTGAAAGAGGTTGAAAAAGTCCAACAAATACATATAGGATATATTAGAAAAAGTCGAAAGAATACGGAAAATGTTGAAAAAATCGAATAAAAATGAAAAATTTTAAATATGCCACGCCCACTTCTCCAATTCCGCCCACTTTTGGTTCAATAAATTATATTCGTGATCGACATCCTCAAATTAAATTTTAGCTTGTATAGTTTGCGATATGTGCCGCAGTTAAATTTAAAATTTAGGGCGGTGACACACCCACTGGTACAATCCAGCCCGGTTTTGATCCAGAAATAGCTTTCCATAAGCAAACCTCTTACACCAAATTTTAGTATGATTGCTCACATATTTCGATAAATATGCCACTTACCGTATTTTACTTGTATGGGAAGTGCCACGCCCACTGGTGCTATTTCAGCCAATTTTGATTCAGATATACTCTATAGCAACTGAACCACTTACATTAAATTTCATAGCAATTGCTGCAATAGTTCACTTAAAACAGCGCTTACAAATTTATGTTTATATGCGAGGTGCCACGCCCACTGATGCAATCCTGTCAAAATTCATTTATTTTTAAAGCTTATAGTAACTGAAATCTATAGACCAAATTTTATGAAGATTACTCTCATAGCACACTATCTATAACAATAAACGATTACTGCTTATATGGGAGGTGCCACACCCACAGGTACTATTGAACCAAATTTTTGTTATAAGAGACCTTATAGGAAGTATATCTACCTCATTAAATTTCATAACGATTACGTTGTTAGTTCTCTTTATATAACGTTTATAAATATTTGTGGCGGTGCCACGCCCTTCAACGAGCTTTTTTAACTTAAGTTTCTGAGCTTTCTTGGTTTTCCCGCAAACCTGATTTCAACAGATGAACAGACAGACAGACGGACATCGCTAAATCGACTCAGGTGGTGACGCTGATCAAGAATATATATACTTTTCCATACCTGCCACGCCCCCTTCGATTTGCTACAAACGGAGAGACAAAGTGAATATACCCTCGGTGTAGGGTATATAAACGTTAATTTTTTAATTCGTTACCGAATGTTTGCTGATTTCGCTACACGCTTCTGTATTGAATTAGACATGATTTACTTAAGTAGTTTCTAGCACAGAGTTCTAAAGTTTTTGTTTGCAAAGGTGTTGCCACGCCTTTTTAATTTATTAAGACATAGCATTGAAATGTTGCAACAAATTACCCAAACTTTTTTCTCATTTAATTAAGTGATTCTTGATATAAAGCCGAGGTAGATTTAGCTTTTGTTGGGGCGGGGTAGGCGTGTTTATCAACTAATTTCGCTCACATTCTGTCTCACAAAGTGCAATTAAAGAAATAACTAAATTTTATTAAACTATACCACCACATTTCCTTCTCTGCTCTGTGGATAAACAAAGTGGATATACCCAGTGTGAAAGACTAATAACTTTGAGCAGTTTTTCGTATTTTAATTTTGGACAATAATTTATTAAATTTTTGCAAAATCTTAAACAAGCAGAATATATTGATATTTCATATTAAAACTTAAAGGCAAAATAAATCTACAGAAAATATTGCGAATGTTTTTTGTGTTTTTTTTTTTTTAATTTGCCCAAGGTTTAATTTTGTGACTGATTAGTAAACAAGTGATAATTTCTTTGTGATTTGTTACGGATTTGATGTAAATTTGAAACAACAAGAATAAAAACATAATCAGAAACAAAACAACGATATTTAAATTATCAAAATATGCAAAATAAATCTATGTTTATATTCTCTCGCTCACGAGCTCCACAACACTACAAGAAACGTGCGCGTGGGCCTAAAGGGAAAACTACGTGAACACCAGCAAGCCCTAAACTATGTAAGATAAATCTTAAGTTCAATAAATTTCACGTTATTAAAGAAATATTTTCATTTTACTTCAAAAAACTTTTGTGGGGTAGATCAAAAAAAAAAAAATTAAATTCATTTTACACTCAATCTTTAAAGGGGTTAGAGTCATGTTTATACAAAATACTTGACCAACTTCAGTCTTCAGATGAAAACTACAAAAATTTATAAGAAAGGTGAGCTGCATGGTTTTCGATTTCGGTGAAAAAGCTTAAGGATTTTGCGTTTAGATAACTAATACGAAAAATCATCACTAGTAGCACTAATTAAGTTCCCCAATTTATCACGAAAAGTTTTCTCTCAGCAAATTGCTAAATATGTAAAGTCCTTTAAAATATTAAGTCGCCAAATTTTGAACTGTAGGGTCCACCACTCATTATACAAACTGAAAAAGTTTTCCTGAACTAATAACCCAGAGACTAGACCAATCAGTGATGGGCACATAGTGGCTCTATTTGCTCTAATTGCTCTCACCGTTATTCGACGCACAAGCAAGCGAAAATAAATTCGCAGAATTTCAACGCTATTGAGGCACAGCGTTGACTTGAATTCAAATGAAAACAAAAACAAAACACAAAGGCATAAACGACGGCGCCGCATTGTGTCTTGACGAATGTAGCAATTGTTTTTGTTTGTAGTGCAATTTGGTTTTTTTTTTGTGCTAATGACAAATTTGGAAATGAAAGTAAAAAAAACTTTAAAATTTCGTTTGATGTTGCTTGATGTTGCTGTTTTGCTCTTTTGTTAGATTTCTATGCCCACCGCTGGACTAAACCATACTTTTCCAAAGATTAAAATTTATATATCTCGAGAACCAAAAGTCGGATCGGAACAATCGAAAATTAATTTTGAAGGAAAAGACTGGTACTTTCAAATGCTACCAGAAGTTATAATTGGATATCTCGAAAACAATTCTGAGCTCGAATTTGGACTTGGTCTGCTAAAAACTTGTCGACCTGTGTTGTCAATGACATCAGTTTTTAAGCATATTTCATTGGTGAAGAAATTAAAAATGGAACGTAACTAACTACCATATAAAGATGAACATAGAGACAACATGTACTGAAAGTTTCAGGTCTTAATATTGTCCTTCGTATAATGATTTCAAAAGAAAATGGTCGTAATTTTCGAAAATTTTAATAATCATGGTATTTTCTTAAAGTAAAGGTTCACTTAATGCTGAAAAAACAAAAACAACTTCTTAGGTTGAGCAGGGAAAATCGCAATCGCATAAACCAATATAGCTCAGCAGGTAGAGTTTCATAGCCATTTCATCCCGCTTAATTTGATAGCAACTGATAGTTTAAGTAAGGCTGATAATTGAAATAAGCGTCAGTCGCCAGAATCGTGGTGGGGTCGGTTGTGAGAGGCCGCCAAAAAAAAGTTCACTTAATAACTTGGAAAGTAAGCCAAAAGTAGAAAAATATATTTAAACCAATATTGTAGAGGAGATGAAAACACATCGAATTCATGCCGGAAAAATAATCGCATGATAAGATTCGACACACTTTTCATAGATTTCAAATGACTAATGATCATCTCAATTTTTGAAAAAATACGATTTTTATTGAAAGTTTTAAATTAACAATACTTCTTTGAATCTAAAAATCGCATTTATCGCCCAAAATAGCTATTTTCGCTCAAAATTATAGAATGTGTACATTTTTCGTTCAGTGCATAAACAATATGAATGCTATGTCGATCGATGTTCGCGCATCACGCAAAAACTATTGGGTCGATTTCTATCAAATTTTTTTAGTTTTAATTCTTAGACGCTTGGTCTTAATCTACAAGAAAAATTATCACGATATTCTTTTTTTAATATCAAGTTATTAAAGTTTTAAAATTGCTCAAAAAAAAAAAAAATAATTGCGCAAATAGAAACAAGCATGCAAACATAACAAACCATTTAATGGCAAGCAAATATGCGTGCGTTTTGTTTTTGTTTTTTCAATATAGTAATTATACAGGGTGAATTCATTGGGGAGAGTTATGCTTAATGAAATTGAAGCCATTTTCAGAGTGTGAGAGTAAATCGATTTTCATAATGAAACTCAATAAAATAAATAGAATTGCCGATGAGAGAGTACATTTTTTATGACTTCACTTTCATGGTTTTCTCTAAGAATTTGGGTTTGTCTTAAAAAACTAAAAATTGGATATAAATATATGATATTATGTGTATGGATTTAGGACTCGAAATTTATATATTTCACCGACCAAACTAGTTTTTAGGACAAACTAGTTTATCCTAAGCCAAACTAGTTAATTTGAAGACCCAAAAGTATGCAATTTAATTTTAAGGCAAAAGCACTGTGAATAGCGAAGTAAGTAATGCACATAATATAGACTGAACCGAGGACCATTTTTCCGCCCCCTCAAACATTGCACCCGGGGTAGCCGCCCCTTCTCTTCCCCTCCCCCCCCTACATACGCTAGTGATTGCAATACATATGAAAAGATCAAAAATTGCTTTCAGGTTTAGTTGTCTATGCAAAAGAAGTTTGGAAATCTACCCGAATATTTGTAAAAAAAAATTTTCGGATGTATGACAATCTTTCCTTATACAAGTCGCTTAAAATTCAATAAATCTTTCACAAAAGATTTTTCGGCGATTAATTTTCCAATTAATTTTAATGTCAATCTTTTATACATTTTCATATTCCACCAATAAACTTGGGCTAAAAACTAAATTTTTGTTTATTAAATTAAAAAATGTATTTTCAACTCACCCTAACGAGAAGGCGCAAATTGTCATGCAAATTAAATTGTGGTCGTTGCTGTAGCAAATAAAACTTTTTACGACAATTTGGTTACGAAATATAAATAAAGATGGCGCTAACAAACCATAATAAACAACAGCATTAGGTACTAAATTTATGTATATTGTATAAATATATATGTACGTACAACAATACAATAAAAATCAAATAAATATCTACAATCTTTTGAGTTTTAAGCTTGAAAAATTGAGTGTTCCGCACCATAAAGAATGGCACGGCACAAAAATCAACAAATTTAATTTTACTGCATTACAAAATTTATGAACTTCTAAAAATCAAATTTATGACATTTTTACAGTTCAATAAAAAACAACAACAAATACTGATGCATATAAAAAAAAAAGTTCAAAAATTAAAAAGTTGTAAAATTTTTTATTATTTTTTTAACTCACCCAAACTCAAGTAGAAAATTAAAGCGGATAATGCGAATACAACGAACAGCAGACAAGCGCCGATTGCAATGCTGCGTCCATAGACCATCGTTGAAATGCCGGAAAAGCAACAACAACAAAAAGATCAAAAATGGCGTTAATGCGCTTCCGAGTCGTTTAGCGATTAATCATCACTCTGCTGAATGTTTTACTGTTGTTGATTTTGCTTGATTTCTATTTTTAGGCAGAGTCGGAGCAGGATATTACTTTGCTCTTGTGGAATCCTTGCTTGTTTTTAAAGTTTTTTTTTTATATTTTTCGAAATTAGATATGTCATACATATGTGCGTATACCTTAATTTAATATAATTTTCGTTACATATTTTGTTTTATCTTTAATTACACTACACATTTTCTTCAAGTACTTTAAATGACATTCCAACGTTTAGTCCTCTTCATCACCATTTGTTAAGTCGTTGGTATTTGGTATTTTAACGCTGTGTGAGTGTCGCTGTCGTGTTGGGGTACGAAAATTTGAATTGTAAATTCTGTTGCAGATTTTAACTGTTAATTACTCGTCTACATTAATGAGCGAGACAACAAGTGTGTTGGTATGATATTGTAGTTATGCATACATTGGTATGTATTAGTGTTCCTATTTAATTGTGTATGTGTATCACGTCGTGTCAATTACTTACATATTAACACTTTCTTAAGACACTCCGCCGTCGCATTATCAAATAATTGAGGAAATTTAAATAAAATTCACAAATTGAGCAGAGAATTTAAAGGGTCTTTGTTTTAGAGTTATTATTTTGAGCGTCAGACTTAAATATCAATAATAATACTGACAACTGAAAGAGCGCTGGTAGTTGATATTTTACAGCTCTCTATTTTTATGCAATATTTTACACATTTCCTCTACTTGTAGGAATATTCAAATTGTTGAAAGATAGCTTATGTTCAACTAGTCCTCAAGAAAGATAAAATCAACCTGTTTTTTAGTAGACCTACACTCTGCTCTCAAAATAATTCATAGTCGTGATTCTTTAAGAAATTACTTTCAACAAATTGACATAAACAGAACATCAATTATCTCGAAACGCATTTTTTTGAGATACGCTCTTTTCGCTTCTGAGGGCAGCACTGTAATTTTTGATCATTCTTCACAAATCCAGGGTTGTTGTTGTTTGCAATGTAAATTGACAAATTGAGAATGAGAGCGAGTATAAAATTCGAATACTTCGTTGTTTGTCTTCCAAAAATATTCCATTGTATTGTCATGGGAAAGACAAAAACAAAACACACACAAACTCATTAACTTTCTATTAAACGATTTTTAATGCTTGCATGCTTGTTTCTTTGTGTGTAATTAATTTTTTCAGCAATTTTAAAACTTTAATATTTTGATATTTAACAGGAAGATCGTAATAATTTTAATTGGAGATTGAGACCAAGCGCCTAAGGAATAAAACTAAATAAATTTAATCTAAATTGGTCCAGTAATTTTTGCATGATGCGCGAACATCGAAAACGGCTATAATTTTATTTATATATAGATAAATTTTTATGTTTCCAAACCGATAGAGTGTGGCATAGTTCGTATCCTCTTATTAATTAATTGCGATAATGTCGGCAGTAACTTTGCTAGGAAAAGTTCTCTCCATGATGTGCTAGATGAGTTCGCATCCACATAATATTTAATGCAACGTAATTATAGCTGCGTTTTATAATCCAACCGTTGCTAGTTATCTTTAGCTGGCAACGATAACTGTATGGGAAAGCAAATACAAAATCGCTAGCTTAACGAGTAAAATTATAGTTGCTATGTATACATAGCAAGTTACATAAATACAATGACTACCCAGCAGATTTAGATTCTATTTTAGATATTAAAATGAAAAGGCGGCAAAAAAAAGCAATTTGAAATGAAAAAAGTAGAAAGAACATCAAACGAGTAGTCGTATAAACAACGAGTAGAAAAATTAGCAGCTTGGGCGATTTTTCTTGGCGAATAAAAGGAATATTACATAATATAATACTATACTTATTTTCTACCACTCTTTAGCGCCTTAGTTCAATAAAGGTGAGAAAAAACTGCCCCAAATAAATAACACACTCTTAAACGATAGATCGCGCTCATTTCAAAGCTATCAAGAACAACTCTTCACTGCTGCCTTACATATAAATGGTTCTCCCTCCTAACAATTTCAATATTGATAAAGTTAAGACAAATATTCACCGAAACTACTCATTCTCTCCTCCCTCTTACCATTTACTAATCATCGTTTCTACAAAATCTACACATTATACTATATTTTACAGATTTATGGACAGGGTTGCTAATTTGAAAAAAAAAACGATTCTCGGCTTTCTCAACCTACCGGTAACTTGGCCGCCATCGGTGATAGCTGAAATTAATTTTCAAATTTTTGCATATTGGTGCGATTCCGCGTCTTTATAATTTTTCAATTTCAAATTTTAATTTTTAAATTAATCAATTCCACTAGCCAGTTAATTGGAAAAGTCGATTCTAAGTTCGAATTTCTTCGAATTCACTTTTTTGAGGAATTTGATTCACACAAGAATTATTCTAACCCAGCTTTGATCATAATCTAACACTTTCTATATTCGACAACTACAACGCCGGAAAAATTTGATACATTCCGTGCTTCGGTAAAGGATTTATGACTTTCATCTCTGGGCAAAAACAAAGAATTTCAAAGAATTTTTGTTTTTAAATGTAATTTTATTAAAAAACAGTTTTATAGCAATGCGTTTCAAGAAATTTTTTTGACTACCTAATCCCTAGAGCTAATTATAAAATTTTCTAAAAGTCATGGCGAAATCAGTCAACGGAAATGCCTATCGCCCATATATATCTGAGTCCAACATAAGATTTGTTACATTTAGTCAAACTTTATACAAAACTTAACGGGGTTGTGAGCATTTAACTAATACTCAAAACCAAACATGACACAAAAAGCTTTTAAAAGTATTATTAAAATGGTGCAGCTTTGGACAAGTGGGCTCTTTCATAATACTCGTAGAAAAACTATAAAATCATATACCGAGAGCGCAAATTTTAATAAATGTAATAAAATTCAATATAGGACGCTTATGAAACTAGTGGATCGTAGAAGAATTTGAACAAACAAAACTCTATATTGAAGGAATGACATCCTTACAAGTTTTTTTTTCTGTCAAAAACTATTTTTTTCACCATGTTAACCTACTCACTGGTTCATAAGAAATTCACGACAGCTTTGAGGAACACGTAATTTCTGCGTATAGCGAGTATATACTTCATGTAAGCTATCTTACGAATACAGTAGTTTTTCGATTTAACGAACATAATAATTGTCAGGCCAATTCGTTAAATCGATTTTTTCGTTAAGCCCAGTACTAAAATCAAATGGCCTATTCTTTTTATAAGAGTGACTTAAGTGACTAGAAATAAAGTTTTCATAACTTATTTTATTGAAATAATCATTTGAAATATAAAAAGTATCAATTCCAATCACATAGTAAATTTTTAATAAGATCAGGAAACATTTTAGTTGGTAATATAAAATTACTAATGTGTATGTATTTACAGTTTGAAAAACTCATTTGTCACTGTTTGTTTCTTTGGAAGACTTAAATTACTTTTAGTAGCATCTACCTGAAGCTCTGCTTAAAGCATCAGTTTTGTAGAATCAACATTGTTTTGCTTGGCCCATTAGATGCAAATTCGAAAATTTTTTGTAGCATCTTCCTGCTTTATTTTTGGCCCTACATTTTCAATTTCATCTTCGTTTTCCACCTGATCAACTTCAATTTTATCGAAATCATAAGAATATTGGAAGACGTCAACAAAATTAAATCTTACATTTGAAAAAACAAAGTAAACAAAATTAAATCTTACATTTGAAAAAATTGAATTTAGCAACTTCATTTCCCATTGCTAAAGCATCTTCATCTTGATATAAAAACGATGATAGAGGTAGATCGTCCTCTTCATCGATATTATCATTTTCTTTAAGAAGTTTATTCCAGCATTTGGCTAGAGATTCTTCAGTGATGAACTTCCAGCACCTACCTGAGGAACAAACTTTTCGAAAAACCAACTTTTGAATAGGGTGCATGTCATCTAAGCATTTTTTTGAATGGATATAGTCAACAGGTACCATTTTGTTTCGAAATGCTCGAGGATTTTGAGATTTTCCTACCACTAAAGGTTTGATTTTTTTTTTGTGCCACTGGCATTGCTGCATAAGAGAACAGTTACTCTTTCCAGTTCCAGTCCAGCCCAGTTTTGTCAGGATTGCATTTTTTGAATAATCATTTTTTATAATGGTTTCGTGAAGCATTTTTTTGAATGGTTCAACTTTTTCGATATTGGATGAGTTTTCGCCTCCTTACTTTGAAAGCCGTATACCAAATCCTTTTTAAATTGAGTGAGACATCCATGGTTAGGATTAAGACTTCCTCCATACATTTTTTGGAGTAGCTTTATGTTGCAATGTTGTTCCAGTTATAGGAAGGTGGCACACGTGCTCCTCTATTATATTGATCTACAATTTTTAGTTTGTCACTTAAGGACTGTCCCAGAAAAAACTTGCACTTTGTTTTTTAGTTATAAAAAAATACCCAGCAATTTTTTTGGTCTGTTTTCTTTTTTTATTAATAATGGCTAGTGTTAAGAATATAAATAACTAAAAACATAATTAAAAATTTTTTGTTTTCATAAAAATTTCTAACGTTGTTCTTAAGGCCCTTTATTACATTTTGTACAGGTGTTTTATCGACAGTACGGAACGATCTTTTTCACTTAAGACTAAAGTCTTGCAAGTTTTTTGTAGTCTTATCACTCCTTCGAAGATTTCTTTTCATTAGAGCCCGATATCTCCGAATTGGGAGAAGCTCTGGGCAGTTGGGCGGATTTGCAATTTTTGGTACAAAATTGATCTTTTTACTTTGATACCATTCCGTCGAAGCTTTAGAGTAATGAGAGGTTGCTAAATCGGGCCAGAGAATCACTGTACCTTCATGCGCACGAATAAATGGTAGAACACGTTTTTCGAGGCACTCGTCTATATAAACTTTTGAATTGATTGTGCCTTGCGTAACGAAGAAGCTTCTTCTGAGGCCACAGGTACATTTGACCTGCCAAACCATATATTGCTTCGAAAATTTCGAAATTTTTTTTTCTTTAAATTTACTAGGCATATGCCTCTTCTTCGTTGATGTATAATATTTGTGCCCAGAAAGCGGCTTAAAATCTGCTTTGACGTAACTTCCGTCGTTCGTAACGCAGTAATCAAATTTAGTCAGTTACCTTTCATACAATTTTCGGGCTCGTATCTGAGCCATCAACTGCTTTTCATCAGAACAGTCTGGTACTTTTTGAACTCTATATGTCTTCAGCTTACTTTTTTCCTTTATCCTTTGCACAGTAGATTTTGATGTACCTGCTCTATCCGCCATATCTCGCACTGAGGTGTTGGGATTCTGCTTAAAAAGGCGCTTCACCTTCGCCGCTACCTTTGGGTTAGAAAATTCTGGTTTTCTGCCTGAACCCTTTTTTCGTGAAACAGGTAGACCCTTCTTATAATTAGAAATAACCGTTTTGACAGTTCTTTCTGATGCACCAACTATTTTTGCTATAGCTGAATATTTTAACCCTGGATTTTGCAGGTATGTGGACAAAATCAGTTCGCGGACTTTTTCTTGCTTGCTAGACATCTTTGTCGTTAGAAGTGCTATCTTCAAGTGTTATACATCATATCAAACGTCACTTTATATGGAATAAATATTTTGTCTTTTTAGACCTATAAGATTATCAGGTAGAGTATAATCTTAAAAAATAAAAGTGCAAGTTTTTTCTGGGACAGTCCTTATGTACAATCTTTTTCTGACACTCATTTTTCAATTACTCATGTATATTTACAAATTTTTTTTTTGTTCGTTAAACTGAGTACAGTCAAATTTGTTTTTTTCGTTATTCAAGGTACTTAATGGAAACAATTTGTTAGTCCGTTAAATGCGATTTTCGTAGAAACGAATGTTCGTTAAACCGGAAAACTACTGTACTTTTATTCATGGATTATTTTAACGAGCCATTTTCGGCTCGATTCAAAGCCAAATTGTCAGCTTTTAAGATGAAAATGTGGTCTTAAAATATTCTTGAAATTTACATCAAATTCATACTGATTACACAGCGCAACAATTTAGTGATTCCTTTTTAGTAATGAAAATTTGTTAGGGTTTTAAGCGTCCCCAAAGGATCGCTGAGGAAAACACTCATATAAACTTAAACACCAGCAACAAACTGTGCTTGTGGCATTTTAAGTGTTTGTGAACTAAATTTTGAATGAGCTTAAGTATATTTTTCACGAAAATTTTAGAATGTATTTTGGCCTTTCACATTAGTTACTAACAGTGGCGTAACGTGAACATTGGGCGCCCTCACAGTGCATTTCTGTGAATGTTACCATTTATATGGAAAAGTAGAGCCAATCGAGAAAACACCATTACGATATTCGAATTCTACGGAAAATTTTAATATGGAAAATGTTACCGGAATACATTGTGAAAAATCTTGTTGAGTAGTGCTATCCAACGGATTTTGGTGGATACAAATAGCTTTTCATAAGATGCTTTGAACTTATGGAATCAATAAAAAATTGTTAAAAATGATGCTATGACGCTTTTTCGTATAAAAACGTACGGGAGTATTCTTAATTTTTGCTTCAAATGAAGAGATCAAAAGCGAATTTTTAAATATAAGACTTCACAGAAATCTATTTCTAAGGTTTAAAGACTAAGATAAAGTTTAGAGAGTTTACTTTTGAAAACAAAGTTGGAAGAAATGTTAAGACCATTTCCAAGTTCATAAAATTCAGATTAAACTGTAGGGACCCAATATAATTATTATTTGAATTTTTTAAGGAATATTTTTAAAAATTTATTTTTAATTATTATTGGTAAGGAATGTTATATTAATTGATGATAATTATTATTTTTTAATAAATATTTCTTACGTTAATTCATAAGTATTATGCATAAGAAATTGTTTTCCATAGTCAATAACTATTCATTTTTAAAAAAAATCTCTCTCATTTTAGTAACTTTTTCTTGCACCAATGTAGATGATGTAGAGCGGTGGTTTCTATGACATTACCAGAGGTGGTCCCCGGTACCAAAAAGTGCACGATTTTGATGCATTTCTGAAATTTTTTTTACGCACCAATCAATGAAAAGAGGTCGAAATTGAAAATGGAACAAAATCGGGCACTTTTTGGATCCGGGACCACCTTTGGTGATGGCCGAAATCTCTTTTCGACCTCTTTTCAATGATTGGTGTAAAAAACATAGTTTGAAAATGGGTCAAAATCGGGCACTTTTGGGACTCCGTGTCCAATTAATATAATATTTCTTACCAATAATAATTCAAAAGCAATTTTTTGACACAAAACTTATAAAAGTAACGCCCCTGAGTGAATTTCGTAGTGATCCGGATAAGGCAGGTTTTTCCGAAAAAGATTGAAATAGTAGTTTTTTTTTTGTAAATTATTTCGATCCAAAATTTATACCAGACGTTAAAATACACAAGTTTGGGGAATTATTTATAACACCAGATTCATTATTTTTTTTCTAAATCATCTAAAGTTTTGAACCGCTGCGCTGTCTTTGACCAAACAAAAATTACTCTTATCATCAGACTTTTGGTTTTGCCGACCTCTTGCCGCAGCCATATGGTGCAAATGTTCAGCAAAATCGTAAATTTCCAAAAGCGATATCTCAAAGAAAAAATATTTTGAGACGAATCCAAATGGGTTTTGAAGGCAATAAGCGATACTTCGTCGAGTCATGTCGAAAAGTTTCATGCTGCACTGAAACATACATAACTTCCAAAACAGCGTTTTTAGCACTTTTAAGTTAGGATATTTCGAAAACCAGATCTGATGGGTCAAATCAAAAGTGAAATTCGGATTCAGCGCGTCTAAAACCTTCAAACAAGTATAGTCTCGTTTCTGGGTCTCACAAATTTATCGAAAATGTATGGCAAGTGATTAAAAAAATTAAAGTTCAGAATTTCGGTTATTTTAAATCGAAAAGAATAGAAATTCAACATTACAATTAATTTTAATTTAAAACATAAAAATCCATTTTATTAGAATTATTTTTGATCGTAAAAATAGAAATCCAAAATAACGATTATATTGGATCGAAAAAAATTAAAAGTCTAATATAACGATTATTTTGGATCGAAAAAAATTAAAAATCTAAAATAACGATTATTAGCAATCGAAAAATATAAAAATCCAAAGTTACGACTATTTTTGATTAAAAATAATAAAAACCAATTTTTAACGATTATGCAGTGATTTCTATAATAAAATTCATAGTTGTTATGGTCCCTGAAAAAAAAAAAACAAAATGTGCAGTTGTGAACATAGGTCAACATAAGCCACTTGTTTTCAAGATATCTGCAAAAAACTGAAATATTTAAATACAGAGCCCGGAAAGCAATAACAATGGATATTCGCTAAATAGGTCCTTTCTTCCGATGAAAAAAAAAAATAAATTTTGAAGGACCATATGGATTTTGCCATTATTGGCGTGATATGGGAATGGAACCTCTTATTTTCTCCAAGAGAAACTTCGGCCGCGGCTCAGTAATGGTCTTGGGCGCAATCATTAAAAGTGGTGCGCTCGAGTTATAATTCGCTAGATCAAGAATGATGTGTACATTAATGTGCTGGAAAGTAGCCTGCCGGATTCTTTTGCTTAAAAAAAGGGAAAAACCCTATGTTTCTATGCAGAACAATGCACGAATTCATAAAAGTCGCAAGACAATTGTCTTTATACAAGTCTGTTCCGCTTAGATCATGGCCTGGCCCTCATGCTTGCCGGTCTTAATCCACATAGAAAATTTTTGGGGAGTCATGGCACGGCGAACATATTCTGAAAAATAAATATATATAAAAATTTTTCCGATCTTAAAAGCGTTGTTTTAAGTGAATGGAACAAACTCGAACAAAAATTGTTCATCAACCTAATAAATTCGATGAAAAAACACGTTTTTGATGTTGGATAAAACCAATTTGGCTATATTGGCTACTAACTTTCATTAATTTAAAGAATAATTACATATATTCCATTACTTGTTTTTTTGTCTTAATCGTAAAATTAAGATGGTGTCTTATAATTTGATGCGGTTTCCAGTAAATAAAAATGTGTTCACTATAATTAAAAGTAGTTTAGTTTAGTTTTTGCAAAAACATAAACAACGCAGCTTTAGCGAGGGTTGAAGATAAGTTATAATTCTGTAAGTTATTAAGTTAATTTCTCGGTACTAAGTAGTATCCCCGTCGGTATATCGTAGAAAAATTCATTGAATTTTTTTTACAATTCAAATTTTATAAAAACGCTTTGAAAGAAAATGGTTTGGATCTGATAAGTGCGAAGCTCAAAGTTACGATAAGTGCTCCAATAACGAAAATTAACAAAAATAAATATTAAATTGGAAAACTCCAAGCTCAAATCGAAACCGTGTATTTACTCTTTTTCCGCAACTTTATATTTGATTTAAAATTTCTAACCGACAAAATTAACAAAATCTGAATAATAACTATTTTGCCAAATAATAAAGAAACATTTTTTTTAGCGAATTTCGCGGCAAAATCTTTTCGTGCATAGCTTATTGGGCATGAAACTGATTTTTTCTACTGCTGCAAGTTTTTGTACACCATATATTTTTCGTTTTTAGGTATACTATTCGTGTAAATTTATAAAAACCATTTTTGACCTCTTTAAAAGGTCATCCCAGAAGACTCTACCGCAGTTACACAAAGGTAACTTAATTTTAATTATTTTTTTAATGCATTGCGCTATTAACGATTCTCCGCATGCATTCAAGCAATTGTAATTCCAATGCTCGCTCTTTCGTAAAATAAACAGATTAACGAAATATTTCATTTAAATTTTCATTTGCTTAATGCATCCAGGTGGGTAGTGCAGCAGCAGACAAAGTCGAAATCAAAAAAAAAAAGTGGATAGCAAAAATTTTTTTTTTCTTTTTCTTCATTTGGCATATTAATTTGGTAGAAAATTTGCAATATCTTACACTTTTTATTTATTTATAAATTGAATGTTTTTCTACTGCTGCTGCTGTTGTTGTTTTTGTTGTTATTGCACTCTGCCAATAACATTTTCTTCGATTTTCTCATTATCGCAATCGAACACAATTTGCTAAAAGTGTCGTAAAATGCGAGTAAATTGTTCTTGCTGTTGTTGTTGTTGCAAATGATGAGATTGTTGTAATATATTTTTTGTTGCTGCTGCTGTTACTGCTGTTGCCAACACTAATTTAGCGACCTTAAGACGTTGGTTCTATGTCGGCCTCGTTATGGTCAAGTTGTCAATTTTTCCCTTATTAAAGAGGGCAAAAAAACATAGCCAAAAAAGGAAAAGGAAACGCTGCATACGCACACGCTTATATTAAACAAAAATATCACGCCTGAATAAACACACACACACACGCACACACTTAGAGACACCACAAACACATATCCGCACGAATGCACAACACTGTTAAGCCGTCACAGTAAACGTAAGAAACCGTTACATTTAATGCTGCTGCTGCAGTCAGCAGTCGTCGTCGTCGTCGTAATGTTGAAGTGTTTCGTATTTATTTCATGTGATAATAAACCGTTATTTTTCGGACATGACATGTCCTTACGTTGACGCGCACAGCATTCAACTAAAAATGAAATTGAAACTGATTTTTGCTCTTGCTGAAAATTTTAGCAAACGACGGCAAAAGGACCAACCAAAAAATGGTGGCAAAATACAAACATAAAAACAACAACAACGATGAAGCGCAAGGATCATTGCCGGCGTAATCATTGAGTCGCTGTGACTGAATGACTGACTAGCGCTTGTCATGTGGCGGCAGCTTTGATTAGGGACTCTGTGTGTATGCGCGTGTCTTGTATTGGTGTCCGTGTTGTTTGGCTGTGCGTGCTTGTACGAGTATGTGTGTGTGTGTGTTTTGGTGTGCGATTGCTATATCCTGTTATTTGTTGGCGCTCATTGTCCTGTGATTGTTGCTTGCGATGCTGTTGGAATTGTAATTTTATATCAGTTCTCTTTTTCGCTCTGTTTCAGTTGCGTTTAAATAAATTACAAAAAACCTTAATTATCCTATTTCGGCTACAGGACGAATTTGTTTCAGGAATTTCAAAAAATTACGATAATAGTGTATAATTAGTTAAGGATATCCTACAGCCTACATAATGTTTCAACTTCAACAAATAAAAGACAAAGTTTAAGTGAACTTTAAATAATTTGCATATTTATTTGATGTTTTTTTATATATAAATTCAAATATTCGTAATTTCTTAAATAATTTGTTCTACAAGTGTTTTAGTTAATTAATAAATTGTTAATTAAATACGATTATTTATTAAGCACAAAATTTCTTATGTTTGAATGTTTTATATATGAAAAGAATTGTTTACAAATGTACTATAAATTATAAATAACAAAGTGCATCAAGTTGTGTTTTATTATACCCATATGGTATTCACAGAATTTTGAAAAAAATAAAAACCAAAACTAAGTCGATCAATGTACTTTGTTTTAGCTAATAAAGTCTAACACGTCACGCCAGAAATATGTTTGACCCATTGGTTCCGTATTACTATCGGAGCCAAAGGGTTTTTCAATAGGTTTTGTAGGAACTGCTTTATAACTTTTATATTTGAGTCTTTTTGCTACCTATAAATTTTGTAAATCATAATATTCAATTTGATTACAAAATAACATTAAATTAATCAAAATTAGAAGCAAAAATAAAAACGACTTTTAAAATAAATCTAAAATTATTATTTATTAACATAAATTTTCAGCAAATACAGTGAAATCTTGGTAATTCGGACACTATCTAATTCAAATAACCCGTTTGCTGTCTATTGTACACACTGTCATCCGGATGTCAAGCTTTTTATTTTCCTCTTAAATCCGGACACATTTTTTTAAATCATTTTAGTCTGTTGTTTTTTACCGGGATTCCCCGTTTTCTATTTGATTGACGAATGTGGGTGAAAAATTAAATATGCTCCTATTATGTCGTATACAAATGCATGATCCTTATTATTATTTGCCTACAGAAAAGTCATTTGCTGGTGAAGTTGTGCAATTGAAGGTTCAATTTGGTTTCAATATTTAATTTAATTGTGTAAGCTATAGGTGCGCCAAATGTGAAAAATGAGCCAATTTTAGCTCTTTACAACAGAGAGGTCGTTTTCAATTAATAATCAATTCAGAACTGGCACGGACTTGGGGAATCCGACTGTCTAATTAAAACAAAGCATTGTAATGGCCCTAACGGGTGTTGACACAATGTGATTTCAGCCCAGTGCTCTGAATGTCAAAGTGAAGAAATTCAAGTAAGCGCAAGTAAACGGAGGGAGTAACTATGACTCTCTTAATACTACGGAAAGGTTCCTACTAAAAGTACGTAGAAACTGATTCTTAAGTGGAAAGGTTCTAAAACGGTTATTACCAAACAGTTCGTGGGTCCCTTGCCGTTGAACATCAGGCCCACAGCTTTACAGCAAGAACTGGCGGGTTATAGTTACTCGGGTAATAATGCGTCTCACAAAGCCTCTTATTATCAAGTGGAAACTTTACATTTTCGAGGTACCGCTATTGATGACCGTTTTTACGGAACGCTCACTGAAATTGTTTCTGCGAAAAGGCAGCCAAGCTGCAGATTTATCTGTGGCAAGCCGTGACTCCACCTCCTACGGGAGGGGGCTGCCAGGTGGTAACATCTTCTGGAGTTTCGGCGAAAGAAGCCTCAGGGGTTGTCATCCCCTCCGGCTTTTAATCAGCTGGCCCAAACATTAGAAACCAAGCCTCGGATAATTCTGGTGGACCGTCCACTGACGGTGCCAGCCCAGCATATAATCCAGATCCGACAAACTTTTATAACTGCTTGTTTCCTGGTTGTACGCGGTCATTCAACACCCACCCACCATTCATCATCCGCCTTCATCAATACACAGCACATAAAGAATGGCACGACGCTCAGGTCCTTCGAGAGGCTCCAGCAGCACGAAAATTCAGGTGGACCAATGAAGAAACTGCGCTATTGGCTCGACGAGAAGCTGAACTAGTAATTCAAGGCGAAGAATTTGTCAACAAGGCCTTGCAGGCCTCCTTCCCGCATCGCACTGTTGAAGCTATAAAGGGACATCGACGCGCAGTTTCCTATAAGCAGAAAGTCCAGGAACTCATCGAGCAACTCCAGATTCGTCCGCCATCCGAAGAACCACCTACGCCAACACCTCCATCAGAGCAGATTGATGCGCTGATAGATTTTGCTAACCATATGCCTCCATTGCCAAATAACACGGGCTACAAAAGTGAGCAACTCCAGACTGTAATTATGGAAGCAGTCCAACAGAGGGATAAGGACAGCACCATTCTGGCTCTTAGCCTGTATCTTCGGGAAGTTTTTGGTGGTACCAGCATCCAGAGACAAGTTAGAAGACTACCAACACCAACCACCAACAGACGACAAGCCAGGAGGAGAGACGCAGCGACGGTGGAAGAAGAACAGGTCGAACTGTATCTCTACGGTCCTTGATGGCACGGACGGTGCCCAGCAGCCACGTAGAGAGATCATGGAACCGTACTGGACAACGGTCATTACACAACCAGCCACCAACACCAGGCCAGACTGTAACCAGAGAGACACCCTTCCGGGGATCTGGCTACCTATTACCACCACCGAAATTAAGAAAGCGAGATCACTGATCTCTGATCACCTTCACTGAAGGTTTCGCCGGGCCCTGACGGCGTTACAGCGAGACAGCTACGTGCAGTGCCACTTGGTATTCTTGGCAGGATCTTCAATCTATTGCTTTGGTGTGGTCGGCTACCTTCACAACTCTCCTGTTCAACCACCATCTTCATCCCGAAGAAGTCTGACGCCAACCAACCAGGGGACTTTCGCCCAATCTCAATGTCGTCGGTGCTGACGAGACATCTACACAAGATCTTGGCGAGAAGAATAGAAGCTTCAGTTGACTTGGATGTTCAGCAAAGAGGATTCAGGGCAGGAATGGATGGCTGCAGAGATAACATCGTCTGCCTAGACGCTCTTATCAGAAGTCGATACTCCTACCATAGGTCCGTCTATATAGCAACACTTGATATAGCAATGGCCTTTGATAGTGTAGAAACATCAGCGCTATTATCAGCAGCATCACCAGCAGGTTTACCATCACAGCTCGTCGAATACCCTCGCCAATTTTACGGAATAGCAACCACCACACTTTCGGGCGATGGCTGGCAATCCGAGCCAATCCGAGTTACGAGGGGAGTTAAGCAGGGAGACCCACTATCTCCGGTTCTCTTCAACATTGTAATGGACCACCTCCTTAGGGCGCTCGAGCCGAACTGCGGTGCCAGCTTTAATAACGCCACCATTCGCGCAATGACTTTTGCGGACGACCTTGTCCTAATAGCGGATACACCGATGGGACTCCAGCTCCTACTGGACACGACTGCTGCTTTCCTTGGACGCTGCGGCTTACTCTTATCGTCCAATAAGCCACACACCGTCTCCATCATTGGAGATGGCCACAAGAAAAGATAGAAAGGCCATGCTATACGAGCGATGAGCCGGAGCGACAAGTGGACGTACCTGGGAGTGGAGTTCTCTGCAGAAGGAAGATCACCATGTCATCCATTAACGACGAAGTTGAGTCCGTTGCTACACAAATTAACAAAGGCGCCGCTTAAACCACAACAGCGAATCTTTGCGCTCAAGACCACAGCGTTGCCGTTCTTTTTTTGTTCTTTATAATTGTAAAGTGATTTGTCCAAGTCGTGAGTCCGTGTTCGTGTCCGTCGTGAGTGCAACATTTTAAACAATTTTAAAGTGAAATACTTTCTTCTCACCACTCTCACTCTAAAATAGCACATCATAGTTCCCGCTCGTATTATAATTGATATTTTTAAAACAGAATTTTTGAAAAGCAAATAATGAATTTACAATTGGAAAATCTCTGCATCAGCAGCAGCAGCTGCAACAACAACAACGACAACAACAGCAACAACAACAGCGACGGTAAAGCCAACAGCAACATTAACGACAACAATAGCAACAACAACACCGACAACAATTGTAGCAATTTCGATGTATATTATAATTCACAAGTGTGTATCTAGCCTATATCATTAATCTATTACTCGCTTTTATTAAAGAAATAATGTGTATTAAATTTAAGAGTCACTCGCTGATGAAACGGAAAATGTAAAAGAACCAAATAAAGAAAGGAGTCAGTCTTAAATTAACAGTGAAACTGAGAAGTCGTTTTAATAACCCAGCTACAATTAAATCAGAAGTGGGATACCGTATAAAGATTTTTAATATATATTTAAAAAATACATTTTTAATACGATGGAAAATATCATCAATGCGTCATCCTATTCTGCTCAACAATTGCGAGAATGGGCCAGGTGCCTTGGCTTATCTGCATCTGGCACAAAAAGTGTCCTGGCTGCGCGCATAAGTGAAGTGGATGTAAGCATTCGTGGAAGCTGCCCATCAGAGGATGATGCAATTGCCAATGATAATGTTCAGCAGTGTGAAGACGCCGAAGATGATGAAATCATTGCACAGCCAGAAAGCGGTACTGAGGAAGACGAGGGTGACGCCAATAACGGACAATTAATTCGAAAAGACAACGAGAAGCTAAATGAACAAACGAGTGGACAAAAGAATGAAAAAACGATTAGAAAAATGAGTGCACAAACGAATGAAAAAACGAGCGAGCAAACGAATGCTATAACGAAAGACAATGACCAAAATATGCAGCAAAAGGAAATGGAAAACGAAGACAAAAACAATCGTTACGAGATGCTAGAAAGAGAAATGTTGCTGATACAAAAAGAAAAGGAACTATTGCTACGTGAAAACGAGTTGTTGAAGAAAACGTCGCAACTGCAAATAAACCAACCACGTTATGAAGTTGGAAGTGAACACATGTCGCTGAATGACATAAAAGAATTTCTGCCAGTCTACGATGGTGGTGCTGGTTTTGAAATTTGGTGCGAACAAATCAAATGCGCACAAAAAACTTTTGGTTTAACTGAAGGCAAGCTATGCAGCGTGATCGTTGCAAAGTTAAAGAGCACAGCACTGTTTTCACTGCATTCAAAACCAAATTTCGTTATAATGAATAGCGAGCAGCTATTGAATGAACTAAAAATAATGTTTGGTACAAATGAAAACAAACTAAAGTTGCGGCGTAAGTTCGAAGCTCGGAAGTGGCGTTTTGGTGAACAGTTTGTTCACTATTTCAACGAAAAACAGAATTTAGCTGCACCATTGCAGTTAGAAGAAGATGAATTCGTTGAATACGTCATCGAAGGAATTCCTGATTCGCAACTTCGCATCCAGGCGGAAATTCAATGCTACGAAAAAAAAGCTCAATTATTGAGAGCCTTTTCAAAAGTCGAATTGAAGCAACATGTGTTTGAGCTGAAAAAGAGTGAGGAACGTAGAGCTGAAATACGCTGTTTTAACTGCAATTCAAAGGAACATGTTGCGGCCGACTGTCGCAAGCCAGCACGGGAACCGGGTGCATGTTTTGCTTGTGGTAGCAAAGAACATCTTGTGGCACATTGCCCAGATCGTAAGGTACAGCTGCTAAACAACAAAGAAGAAGTAAGAGTATTTAAGTTTATGTATGTTAGTAAAAATAGTACAAAAAAAATTTTTTCTTTAGAATGCCTCTTAGATACAGGAAGCCCTATTAGTTTTATTACAAAACAACACCTAACAACAAAGTTGAACTCATTGTCTATAATTCAAAACGATTTGACTGAAGTAAATACATGCTATTCTGGTATAAATAGTTCAAAATTAAAAGTTTACGGAAAACTTTCTGTTTCTGTTTTTATAAATAATAAATGTATTAATATAAACTTACTAGTTGTTTCTAATGACACAATGGGCTATGAGGCTGTTTTAGGAAAAGATTTTCTTAGAATATGTAGATATAGACTAGTAACTGAAGATGAAATACTTGAAACAGCAAATCAAATATCTAAAATGAAGTGTGCATTAAATGAAGTAAAATCCTCTAACACAAATAGAGAAAATCAAAATGAACTAAAAATGCTTAAATTTATAGAAATTGAAGAAATGAATGTACAAGGTAAAGAAAATAAATTAAAAATTGAAAAAGTGTCGAAATTAAAAAACAATGATCAGATTATTGAAAATAAAAAAGAAGACTTTGAATTTTGTGACTGGATTGATAATCCGTTATTCCTTATTGCACCTGTTAATGAAAATGAAATTGAATTAAATATAAGCAAAGAAATATGTACTGAAACTAAAAATAAGCTATATGAAATTTTTGAAACCTTATATTTGAAAAGCGATCGGCATACTGAACCAAAGACGAAATGTGAAATGAAACTAGTTTTGGAAAATATAAAACCTTTTCATTGCCCTCCTAGGCGATTAGCTTACACGGAGAGAGACGAATTGCAAAAAATTATAGACAATTATTTAACAAAAGGTTATATTAGACCCAGTGAATCTGAGTACGTGTCTCCAATTGTACTGACTAAAAAAAAAAAATGGTGAACTACGAATGTGTGTAGATTACAGAACCCTTAACAAGGCAACGGCC
The DNA here is from genome assembly GCA_949775025.1 of Tricholauxania praeusta. Taxonomy (NCBI): domain Eukaryota; kingdom Metazoa; phylum Arthropoda; class Insecta; order Diptera; family Lauxaniidae; genus Tricholauxania; species Tricholauxania praeusta. The sequence continues at coordinate 141,639,884 of OX459029.1, forward strand.
AAAGATAATTACCCAATACCTCATATTGATGATTTGCTTGATAAAATGACAGGTAAAAAACTTTTTACGGCTTTAGATTTGAAAAACGGATTTTTTCACGTGTTTATGCACCCAGATTCAATCAAATATACATCTTTTATCACACCACTGGGACAGTATGAGTTTTTGCGAATGCCGTTTGGCCCAAAAAACGCCCCATCATATTTTCAAAGGTTTATTAATAAAATTTTTGCAGATATGATAAAAGAGGAACAAATCACTATATATTTGGATGACATAATGATAGCTACGATAGGAGAAGAGGAGCATTTAAAAATTTTAAGTAACGTGTTTAAACGTTTAACAGAAAATAATTTGTTGCTACGGTTAGACAAGTGTGAATTTATGAAATCAGAAATCAAATATTTGGGGTATATAATAAACGGAGAGGGTATAAGAGCAGATGATAAAGGCGTTCAGGCAGTCAAAAATTTTCCAGTGCCTTCAAATCTGCGCGCAGTTCAAAGTTTTTTAGGGCTATGCTCCTATTTTCGTAGATTTATACAAAATTTTTCTGTACTGGCAAAACCACTTTATGATTTGATAAGACTTAATACAAAATTCCGTTTTGGCGAAATTGAACTCCAAACTTTTGATATGTTGAAAGGAAAATTATTAGAAGCACCAATTCTTGCGCTTTACATAAAAGATGATATAGAACTCCACTGTGACGCAAGCGCTATAGGTTTTGGATCGATTTTAATGCAAAAAAAGGACGATGGTAAAATGCACCCAATATTTTATTTTTCGAAACGCACGTCTGACACTGAGTCAAAGTATCACAGTTTCGAATTAGAAACGTTATCAATTATCAATGCTTTAGAACGATTTAGAGTTTATTTATATGAAAAAAAAATTAAAATCGTTACAGATTGCAATGCTCTAACAATGACTTTGAATAAAAAAGATTTGAATCAAAGAATAGCTAGATGGGCTCTTGAGTTGCAAAACTATGACTATGTTTTAGAACATCGACCGGGTACAAAAATGCAGCACGTAGACGCTTTAAGTCGTTGTACTAACATACTGGTTCTAGAACCAAATACGTTTGAAGAAAACTTGATAATTTGTCAAGGAAAAGATACAAAGATAGTTGAGATAAAACAATTGTTAGAAAAATCTGAACACCAATTATACGAAATGGTGTTGTTTATAAAAAAAAACAGGATGGTTCGTTACTTTTTTACGTTCCCAATGATATGGAAGACCATGTCCTGTATAAATATCACAACGAAATGGGCCATGTAGGCATTGATAAAATGGTCGACTTGATTTCGAAAAATTACTGGTTTCCTAAAATACGAGAAAAATCAACAATTCATGTAAAAAATTGTTTGAAATGTATAGCGTTTTCTTCAAAGTCAGGACGCGAAGAGGGATTCCTACACAATATTCCAAAAAGTAACATTCCCTTTGAAGTAGTACATATTGATCATTGGGGTCCAGTTGATAATAATACGAGAGCTAAGAAACATATCCTCGTCGTAATAGATGCATTTACAAAATTTGTGAGATTATACCCTACAAAAACTACAAACACTAAAGAGGTAATATCTTCACTTAATGACTATTTTCAAGCATATAGCCGACCAAAAATTATAATTTCTGACAGGGGCAGTAGTTACACTTCTAATGATTTTGGAAAGTTTATGGAAGAGAATAATATAAAACATATTAAAATAGCAACAGGATCACCACAGGCCAACGGGCAAGTAGAAAGGGTGAATAGGAACCTCCGTCCAATGTTCGCAAAGCTGGTAGACTCTGGGACCAAGTAGTCGACATTTTCGAATACTCTTTAAACAATACAATCCATAGAAGTATTAAACAGTATCCTAGTGTTATGCTTTTTGGTGTAAAACAAAGGGGAAAACTAGACGATTTTTTAAAAGAAACTTTAGAAAAATTTGATGATAGTTGTGATACGCGTAGCCTGGAGGCTATTAGAGAAGAAGCAGCTAAAAATCAAGAAAAATTACAAAATTACAACAAAAATAACTTTGATAAAAAAAGATGCGAACCGACTAAGTACAAAGTAGGAAATTATGTAATGATCAAAAACTTTGACTCACATACGGGGACTTGTAAAAAACTTATCCCAAAATTTAAGGGGCCATATCAAATAACAAAAGTGTTAAGAAACGACAGATATTTGCTCGAGGATGTAGAAAATTTCCAACAAGCAAGAAATCCTTACAAGGGTATATGGGCCGTTAGTAACATTCGTCCTTGGTTCAAAATGTCCGACATAATAAGAAATAAACGAATAATAAAAGCGCCTCAGATCAGGTGATCTTTACCGATCAGGATGGCCGAATTGTAGCAATTTCGATGTGTATTATAATTCACAAGTGTGTATCTAGCCTATATCATTAATCTATTACTCGCTTTTATTAAAGAAATAATGTGTATTAAACTTAAGAGTCACTCGCTGATGAAACGGAAAATGTAAAAGAACCAAATAAAGAAAGGAGTCAGTCTTAAATTAACAGTGAAACTGAGAAGTCGTTTTAATAACCCAGCTACACAATAGCAACAACATCAACGACAACAATAGCAACAACATCAACGACAACAATATGAATATGAAAATAAATTGGAAAAAAATTTTTCCAAAAATAAAAAAAAATGCAGAGACGCGAAAAAGAATCAAAAAACTTAAAAAAGCGAAACAAAATAAAAAACTAAAAAAAATAATTGTACCCACAACAGCAATACAGGCCATCAAAAAATTACAATTTCCAATTGAAAAAACATCAATAACAAAATCAAATAAAATTTTTATTGTAACAATTTTCATAAATGGCTTGGAATTTATCGGAGCCGATAAAAAAATTTCATGTGCCAAAGAATTGGCACATGAAAGTGCGTTGAAGCATTTTGGGCCTTTGCATGACGATCCAGTACCATTGGCATGCTATTGCATAAATAAAATGATGCAAAAGTGGAAAGCAGAAGCGCTTTCCACAAACGCAAGTTTCCAAAAACCAAAAATGGATTAACATATGTGGTCAAAATTTACATTTTTTTTTCACTTAATTTCGAATGTTGCACTCGCTTTCATGTTAATTGCTGGTCGTTTTATCGTTAAATGTGACATTTTTTCGTTTTGTGTAACGTAATCGTTTAATTACATCATTAATTTTACGTTTTCTCGCCTCTATTCTCACCGATTTTTCTGAAATTTTAAATAGAATATCGTAAGATTATTAAAAATCGTAAGATTATTAAAAATCGTAAGATTATTAAAACTTGTAAGAAGATATTTTATGCGATGTCAATGAGCAGGGTGAACATCAGCGAATTAAGGAAGGTTGACAGGATGGTGAGAGCCACAGTGCGTCAGTGGTTAGCTCTACCAAATGACACCCCGGTGGGCTACTTTCACGCGGCGATGAGCGAGGAAGGACTAGGTATACCGGCCATCAGATGGCTGGCTCCCCTGCATCGACGAAGCAGATTAATGAAGATGGTGGAGCGAGGAGGAGATTTAGCGTCAATCACCAACACCTACCTTGAGCGAGAGATTTCGGAATGTACGAGGCGACTCAACGATAGAGGCACCGACATGTCTTCAGCGCAGGCAATTAAGCGGAAATGGGCTGCCACCCTACACAGTACCATCGAGGGTGGTGGGCTCGAGAAATCAGCGGAGGTCGCCGGTCAGCACCAATGAGTTGCAGATGGGACAGCCTTGCTGACAGGCCAGGATTACATCCAATGCCATAGAGTGAGAACGGGGTCCCTCCCCACCAAGTCGAGAATCACCCGCGGTCGACACGGTGATAGGCTTTGTAGAGCGGGCTGCTTAGCAAAGGAGACTACTAACAACCATGTCCTTCAAATCTGCCCCCGCACACACCGAGCATGGATAGATAGACACGGAGCCGTTCTGAAGTACATAACAAGAAATTTTCGAAGGCAAGGCTTCACGGTTTTTGAGGAGCCTCACATAATAACTAGAGAGGGCCTTCGGAAGCCAGACGTCGTAGCAGTGATGGGCTCTTTAGGAGTGGTAATCGATGCCCAGAACTTTAAGGAGGATACCGATGGTATCAATAACAACTATGCAGTAGTCTTAAAACCGTGGTGCAGTTAACTTATTGTTTAAATGTTCTGTAATTTTATTAATTTATTTTTATATTTCAATGTTAAATGTTCTATGTTGTATGTAAAAACAACGTTAAGAGCAATATTTTTAATTTGGTCAGTATTTTGTTTTCAAAAATAATATTTAAAAATTTTTTCATTGTAATTTGTGCATTTTTTAGAATTAATAAGCGTCCCCTGAAGAAGTCAGCAAGAAACTGACGAAACGTCGGGAAAAAGTTAGATTCAAATGTGTATTTAAATCTTAACTAAAAACTCACTGGTCAAAAAACCTCACTTCAAAGAAGAAAAAACTTTATATATAAAGAAAAAACTGACCCAAGAAAAAAACTAAAAAAACGATGCCCAGGTTGTCGGCGAGCCGACCAACTTAGAGGGAGCATTCCAGCTCAAGAAGGGGGTACCCCAGTAAAACTAAGTATTATATTTTTTTGGTTTTATTTATTACATACCACATATTAAATGAATTAATATAGTTTAACTTATAGCTTTTTATATCTACTTTAATGATTATTATATACAGTGGACCCCGCTTAATAGATCCCCGGTTAGCTGAATTCCCCGGATTACTGGTCTAAAAAAAACCCAATGAAATTTTCCTCATTTGAACTATGTATATAAATCCCCTGTTAAATGATTCCCGCTTATTTGATTTCCCCTTCTAAATAACCAGAAAAAATATTTCCCAAGTTAAAAATACATGAAAAAGTCCCCTTTTAAGAGATCAACAATGCTAAAAGCAACATTGATCACAAAGTAGTTAGCGGCAATACTGGCCGAAGTGTCAAAGTAAATTTTTTTATTGTAAGTGGTAAATTGCAAATGGCTGCATTTCATTTATTTATTGTATTCATTGATTTAATATTGTGGTATAGATTTAGTGAAAATATTTGTTTTACTTAAAATGTGTACAATAAAGTATGCCTATTTATGAATAACAAAACTACTCGAAAGAATGCATTTCTTGTAAAAACATTGTGCTGAAATTCTTGCCGCTAACGTCAACGTAAGTTCTTTATGCGTCGAGTGTAACAGAACTTCATATGTGAACAATGGCCTCGAAGTCTTCCATTTTTATTTTAAAGACTAACGAATTTTTTTTACAGAAAATGAGTGGAAAAAAGAAGACTTCCTTGACAATTAAACAAAAGCTGCAAATTTTGGCCGAAATTAAAAACAGAAGCAAAAGTGAATTGTGTAAAAAATATGGGTGCTCCCTCGTCACTTTGAACCGAATAATTAGAACGCAACATGCAATCAAAAGTAAATTCACTCAGTGCCAACTTTCTGCCAAACGCGAAAGAGGTGGAGCGTGCAAAGATGTTGAATATGCACTCAAAGTTTGGTTTGACCAAATGCGAGGTTCAGGTGCTGCAATTTCCTCAAAAGTTCTAATGGAAAAAGCGAAACAATTTGCCATAAAGCTCGATAAGGACTTTAATCCTACTTCAGGCTGGCTATGGCGCTGGCAAAAGCGCGAGGGCATAGTCTTTCGGAAACTTCATGGAGAAGAATCCTCAGCAGATGCAGCAGGAGCAAATAATTTCAAAAATGTAGTCCTTCCCGAATTAATAAGAGGTTTTGAGGAAGCTAACATTTTTAACGCTGACGAAAGCGGATTATTCTATAAAGCTGTTCCAGATCACAGTCTAACCAGAAAAGGTGGCCGCATTAAAGGTTTCAAATCATCGAAAGCACGTCTGACGCTTCTTTTTATCTCAAATGCCACTGGAGACTATAAAAAATTGATAACAATTGGGAATGCGGCAAAACCTCGTTGCTTTGATAAAAAGGTTTTGCCGTTAAAATATTACCACAATCAAAAAGCATGGATGACACAGGAAATATGGAGAGATATTTTAAAAACTCTTGATGAAGAAATGGTTGCACTAAACCGAAAAATAATATTATTTGTTGATAATGCCACATGCCACAAAAACTTCGGAGTTTTGAAATATATCAACATTCAATTTTTACCACCAAATACGACTTCACTTACACAGCCGCTTGATCAAGGCATAATTCGTTGTTTTAAGGCTTATTATCGGCAAGCCCTTATCCGAAAGCAGATTGCAGCGATACAAAGAGAAAAAAGCGTCGACCAATTCACAAAATCTGTAAGTGTTTTGGATGCAATGTATTTGGCGAAACATTCCTGGTGGCTAGTAGAACCAAAATCTATCCAGAATTGCTTCAAAAAGGTCTGTATATTATGTACATAAATATAAGCATCAAGACAACTTTTATTTTGTAAATGCTTTTTTCTAGGCAAATTTCACTTCCTCTTGTACAGAAGAAGAAATTCAAATTTTGGACGGGGATGATGCAACTGGAGTAACGATTAGCGATGATGCTGAATTGCAAAATGCTTTTGAAGAGTACGTTAGATGCGACGACGAATTAATTTGCTATGGGGATCTTACAGACGAAGAAATCGTCAGCACCATTGTAACTTCTGAAATTTCCGAAGAAGCAGACGAAGAAGAAGAAGAAACGACTGTTAGGGTTCCGACTGTAAGCGAGCTACTTCAAAATATTCACACCCTTCGCACATATTTTCTTCCTCAGAATAAATATTTCATTGAATTACAAAATATGGAGAGCGAAATCCTTACTAGTAGACTGAAAACTGAAATGCAATCATGCATGACCGATTTTTTTAAGCAAATTTAAGGAATACATACATATGTGTTTTTTTTTTTTGTGAAATGCTACACATACCTGAATTTATTGTTAATTTTATTTAAAGTTGAATTGAAGTTCCTTTTACTTAAAAAGTTATTTACATTTTTATGTTCGTATAGTTAAAAAAAATAAAACCTTTTAATTAACAGCGATATTTGTTTAATTTTTTCTGATTATTATTTTGTGACTTAAGGTAAGTTCAGTAAAAAACATTTCTACATTTTTCTTCGCTTAATTGACTAAATCGATCAATTATCCGAGATTCTTTTAAATGATCCGTTGGATCAAATAAGCGGGCCCCTCTTTATTGATTCCCCGGCTAATAGATCCAAATTTTTTGCGCCATTAAAAGATCAATTAAGCGGGGTCCACTGTAATATACCCTGTTACAATAATGTACATTTATAACTTTACTTGCTTAATAATCGAGAAAAAAAAAAAAGAAACATGAATTTTAAAATTAAAATTAATGAAATTGAAAAAATTCTTTCTTCTCATTTAGCCAAGGAGTAGGATGAATCTTTGCTGAGCAAATTGGGAGGGGAGATGCCATAGACCACTGACCATCATGCCGCGTGCATAAAATAGATTTTTTTTTTTTTTGAACAGCCACCTGGGGTTCTTCTTCCTCTGCCAACGATTAGGAAAGTGATGAATTTGTAAAAATTCATTAACGCAATAATAATACGGTTTCTTTTCATTTTTTTCTTGTTACTTAATCCCTCAAAAATTTTCTATGCATACGCGAAAATGCGGCTTAGGGAAACCGCGACCCTAGCCGGGGAATCTTGGTACTGGTCACCAATGATTCGTGAGTTCGTCCTTTATCGAAAGCCGAGCGTAACATAGATGGCTGATAATCCAGACATCGAGAGCGAAATCCAGCGAACAATGGGTGCAACAACTTTCCGGCACATTCCTGCAGGGATGTCGTGGAAGGGAGTTTGGAGCAATGCCTCTGCTCTAGGTCTCCTGGAAATGAGCACTTGCAGTCAAAGGGACCTAGTAATAATTTCAACCAGGGTCCTCATCGGCGGCGCACACTGTTATATTTTGAGAAAAAATGGACAAAATCAAATTCCCGTCGATAACAATGCCCAAAAATAACGAGGTCGGTGTCATTCGAAAGGTGATTTCATGCTTTTTTTAGAAAAATTGTCCCGAATCGAGATCCCAGCTTTGGGCATTTCTCAGAAATGCCCAAAATATGGTCTTTTTCACTTTTAGACAGTTTTTCCCAATTTTAGTACAATTTTGACTCGTATACATATCCGATGATAATTTATTTTGAAAGTCGAGAGTATGTATATATATATATATATATGAAATATTATGAAAATATATTATGAAAAAAAAATTTTTTTTCGTATTATAATGACAAAAATGACAAAAAAAAACCAATTTTTGTCATTTTTGTCATTATAATACGAAAAAAAATTTTTTTTTCATAATATATTTTCATAATATTTCATATATATATATATATATATATATATACTCTCGACTTTCAAAATAAATTATCATCGGATATGTATACTAGTCAAAATTGTACTAAAATTGGGAAAAACTGTCTAAAAGTGAAAAAGACCATATTTTGGGCATTTCTGAGAAATGCCCAAAGCTGGGATCTCGATTCGGGACAATTTTTCTAAAAAAAGCATGAAATCACCTTTCGAATGAGACCGACCTCGTTATTTTTGGGCATTGTTATCGACGGGAATTTGATTTTGTCCATTTTTTCTCAAAATATAACAGTGTGCGGCGCATTGACCTTCCGTATATTCAACAGGAGCACGGCGTTGACGAGAGGAAATTGGACATCTGGATAATTATTTGGAGTTACTACTTCTCTCAAAAGTATAATCCACTTTATCTGATTTGTAAATTGAACTGTGATATGTAAATATATTAATGACATGTAGATACAAAACTAAAATACAAATAAATAAAGTGATAATCAAAAATAGCCAAATGCCTCGTCATCTAATTAGTGACGCCCATGATTCTTAAGTAAAATAAGCAAAACAATAAACACAAGCACTCTATTTTGTGAGGACAAAATATTCCTTAGCAAATTTTGCCTTTCATAAAATCTAAAGAAAAGTACAGTCACTTCAAAGCATCAAAACATTTTAAGAAAGCCGGTTACGAGATGCCTTGTGTACAAACAAGTTGCAGAGAAATATATTGAGAATGAATTATTAACTCACGGCCCCAAAATTCTCAAGAATGCAACCGCCGAACTTCGTCATGGTTCTGCTGTAGTTGAAGTGCCCTACAGCCAATTTAAAGACGAAGAATTAGATCTCTTCCAATCAACCTACCATGGCTTAACGTTTGTTAATCGCCCTACGCACACGTTTAATAATCATGACTTCATCAGTGATGATAAAAACAAGTTGCAAGCGAAAAAAGATGTATTTCCGAAACTGGCAGATTATCTTACGAATCTATATATAATATACAGAGGATCTTTCTTCATCGTCTGTACCTACCTACACCTGTCGATGTCATGCCATTTTCTCGACGCGTTATTACCAGTGTCGAGTTCCATATCGATTGGATTAATCTCGCAATCTATTTGGAGAAAGAAGGGCGAAACATCGACTACATGGACATTGCCACCACAAATTGAATACCAAGTAGTGTAGCTAGATGTGTACAATTTCTCGAAGATCTCAAATGTGGAGAAGAAAAATTGATGGAAGGAAGCCGAGGTTCGGTCGACTTTTATCACGAGCAGTCCTCTAGACATGAAAAGTCAACTGGTGCAGAAACTATTGGAGGAAGTAGGAAAGGACATCAGTATGAATCCTCAAGTGAAAAAGGAGGAAAAGCTGAAGCAATCATACAATTTCTTCGGAAATTTTCAGTATCGCCATTAAATCATATTTTCAGTTTAAATGTGTGGTTAACATCAAAATATCGGTTTTTTAACAAATTATCACCAATAATGAATAACATAATGAAAATTCATTTTATAACGATATGAGTATTGAAGAATTATATACACATTTTATGAGTATCGAACCACAACATTTAATATTTAATTCTTCAAATAATTTAAATAATTATTATATGAATATTGAAGAATCAGTTGAGATTTTGGGAAAATTAACTAATTATCAATAAATTCAATAAGTACAGCTCAGCCTAGCAGGAAAGCAGAAGCAAGCACCGGAGAATCTACGCATCCAAACCAACAGCGAGAAGGCAGAAGAGGAACCAATAAGGTTTGGATTACTGGTTAGTACAGTGTTCACCAGGGTAAGAATCGGATTTCAAGAACTCTTTCGGGGGGGGGTGGGAAATACTTTGGCCGTTTGTTAATTGTTTGTGTCACCTCTACGGCTTTGACATCTGTCCAAAGTGTTTCCTATCTGCAGAGGTTTCAAGTGTACTTCTTGATCACTTTAAACGTACTGTTTGAAAAGACTCGAAAACCCCTTTTCTGAGAAGTCTCAGACTAGTCCCACCAGAAAAATCTTTGAAATATTGTTAATTGTTTGTATCACCCCTACGGTTTTAACGCTATTTCAAAGTTTTCCTGTGTCGATTTCGGTTGGCCAGTCTTAGGCTCGGACAAGCCTGAGTGAAGGCAACGCTTGAGTAGTTCTCAAAACCTTTGGTGGGGATAAGAAAGTTTCTCACCAAAAGTACGGACGCGCAGACAAACAACCATTTTTAAGCACACCCAAAGGTTTCCGAAGACTAAGAGCCGAATATAAAGATATAAAGATTTTGATTAAACAACGTTAACTCAGTATAGAATCATGTTCAATAACAAAGCCATCGATTTTACAGTAGAAATGTTGGAGCTAGAACAGCTCGCAACTTTCTATTATCTCAACAATTATGAGGACGACGGCTTAGCCTGACGGCTACGTGCTCAGATACAATCCTTTACTGGAGAAGGGCCGCTGATGTTTAAATGTACTCCTGCACAATTTTCCATGTGCATGGAGTGCATCAAACACTTGGAAAATTTATCGAAGCGCTGGGGATTCCCTACAGCAAAATTCAGCCGGCGGCTAAGGAGAGCGTACGTACGTTGGGACTATGCCGCCGCTAAAGGGCAGCTGTCCCTAGTATCATACCATATTTTTTAAAAAAAACATATTTAAAAAAAATAAAAGATAACAACAATAAAATAAAATACAAAAATATCAATTATTTTTTTTTAAGACCCGAAATTTTTCGAGATTCTTCAATAGCTCTAAAAAGCAATCGCTTAGTTTCCTCATCATCTGTTTCGGTAACTAATCGGTACATCCGAGCGACTTCTTGCCTGGATAGCACTTTCTTTCCTCCTCTAGGTCTTTTTTGTATAGTAAGTTTCGCAGCTGTATCATCCTTTTTAACGACCTGCCTACGTCGATAATCCTCGATCGTCAGGCGTTTTGGCCCAGCAGCGATAGGAGTAGGGATATATAACGGCACTGTATTTTTCGGTTCTACAACATTTTCTGGAATATATTCCAATTGAGATGCTGAAGAATTCGGGTTGTTATTGGATGCCATTTTTTTTTTCAACTGAGTGGATATTGTAACACCCGATAGATTTTATAAAACGTATTTGAGGCATGTAAATGCAATTTTGCTGAATTGCATAATTGGTGACGAAACTATGTCACAGAATATTGGTAGCAAAGCCAACACACAATAATTAATAAACAAAATAATTTTTGGTTAATTACAAAATCATATCTAGGCCATAAAATATTGACCTAAGCAATTTTGCGAAATTGATTTTGTATTTCCAATTCATGTCGAATTGTAAACAATTTGAGGCGATGCCACGCCCCTTTTTAGAAATCAGAGTTTCTAATAATCTTTCTTAGGATTCAATCTATCTTCAAACAAAATTTTATCAAAATCGGTCCATTAGTTTAGCCAAGGAAACGTTTTTCTTTTTTAGGGGCGTGGCACCGCCTACTATTGAAAAACAAAGTATACATGTCCCCCCTTCTCCTTACAACCTTTCCAACAAAAAAAAAATTGAGCGATTACGTTGTGCTATGGCTGAGAAAAAGTGGTGCAACCGTTTAGAGATTCCCTATTTATGTATATTTTTTAGTAGCACTTTCTTTTCAAACACTTTTTTTGAGGTTAGAAAGCTATTTTTTCGAAAAAGACCAGACGGCATCAAGAAATTGAGAAAATTTCTGATTTTTTCATATGCTTGAACATTTTTTTTTGTCAAAACTGAAATGGGCAGAGGGGGTGGCCTTTTTGACAAAGAACTACCCATATATTTTTTTTTATGCATATCAGATAAATGCATAAACATATATATCATTTACACGTATTATTAGTTACACAAAATAAACACTTATATTGATATTTTTTTTAAAGAATGATTTATAACTTGACAGATTAGAAAACATTGTATATTTTTGTTTTAAATAGAAAGGTAAATATAGAAATTTATCAATTAAAGTAATAACCATAAATAATTAAATGATAAATATTTAACTAAATAGATAGCTATTTTATTAACATGGTGCTATACTACAGCAGATTAGCAGTAGCAGTGGCCAGAAGCTTGTCACACTAATGATTCAAGGATGCAAACACGCTAGTTAACTAAGAACTGAATTAAAAATAAAAATTTTGATCAAAATTTGAAAATGAATGAATATTTAAAGCTAAGCTGCAGAATACTTCATGCACAATAAGCAAAGTATCCAGCATTAATAGCTAAATCATTCAATGGTTGTCAATCTTTACATAGTGACAACCTAACCAAAGGAAGGGAGGGGGCTACAGTTTTTAGCATAACGCCTTTCCTTTTCGAGAAAAACTGTGGCATAAGCCGTCTCAACATGATTTGAAATGATGGTAGCCAGAAGTATGACATGCACCCAGCCTTATGTTGAAGCTAAACATACAAGGCTAATAAAAAAAAATGTTGCACCTTGAATCAAATCAAAAGTTAAGTTTGTGGTATGACTAAACTAGCGAAGCCACAAAGTCAAAGCCAAGCAGTTTCCAACCAAGGGGGACAAGCAGTACGGAGAAAAATAGGGCCATGAATTAGGTAGAGTAATTTAATTGATCATCTTAAATATATATTATTATCATACAAATTTTAAAGGAAACAATATAACTTTAAAGTAAAATAAAAACATTATGATACACAATAATGTGTTATTAAAAAAAAATTATAGTTAATTCTTAGCCATAATTTTTTCTTATCCAAAAGGGTGAGGAATGTTGTGTGTTAATTACCACACTTATATCACAATGTGTTGTTTTAACAAAAACAACGTATTTTTAGAAGCAAAGCAGAGCCTTTAAATAAATAAATATTTTGTAAAGAAAAATCGAAGAAATAAAAATAAGAAAATAAGTGATTCTGTTTTTTAAGAACGCCTGGACATTCGGCGAGTTATACCCCGGCACAGAGTTTCCTCGGTTTTTGTTATCATTCAGAAAAAAGCAAAAAAAAAAACCGAAGCGAAAGAACAAAGAAACAACAATGCTTACTTTGGGGACAGCTTCTCTCGTTTCATTTGATCAGCGTGCTTTTATTACTACAATCTTGTTTGATCCTTGGAATTGGCTTTTGGTTTATTGGTGAATATTTTTTTTTTACAATCGAGATCAAATTTACCAATAGCACAATGCTGACACTAGAGCCTCCAAGTCACGCTCACCACAACGTGGAAATGTCGTTAGCTAAAATTATGTGAAGGAGAATGCTAATAAGTCCTGCGAGTCCTACGAGGCAGCTCCAGGATACAACATTTTGCGAGTCCTACGGGGTAGCTCCAAGATGCAAAATAATTTTATCCATTGAGCCCTACGAGGTAGCTCGAGGGTATGACAAAATAACAAGATCCTGTGATTCCTACGGGGTAGCTCCAGGATATAATCAAATAATTGGAATAAACATTCATTGGTTTGTCCCAAGCAAAAAAGGAAATAATTATTCCATGGAAACTTTACCTCGGTACACTGTGAGGGATAAAAAGACCTCTGGTTTTAATAAAACAATCAATAGAGTAATTTTGAGAAAAATAAACTGAACCGAGCATGGAAAAGAGCCCTCCGAATCCTGATAAACGAAGTGCTTCACTAAATTTGTATTGGTTATTAAATATCGCGCATCTAAGCTTCGAGGCCGGCGTTGCTCCACTTGAGCCAATTGGCTAACAAATTTGCGGTCCTGCAATCGCTGCCACTTAGGGCCGGTTTCACAGTGTTTAGTTAACGAATTAGTTAACTACCAAATTTATGTTTTTCAGTTTCACAGTACATTGGTTAATGTAAACTAATGATAGTTTTTTGTACAAAATATGGCATCACTGCACAAAACATATGTTTTTTATTTGATATTTCATAGTTTGCGAAATGGAGTCGAGCGCGAGAAGTTCAAATTTTTCAACAGCAGAAATAAATTGCCTATTGGAACTCGTCTATGGCTATAAGAACATTATCGAGTGCAAAAGGACGGATAAAGTGAATATGGACGAGAAAGAAAAAATATGGGTGACCATTGTGGAAGAGTTTAATTCCTTACAAGGTACCTACAGAAACCCGAAAGTGCTAAAGACGAAGTATTATAATTTGAAGAAGGAAATGAAAAAGCGTGCTGCAGCAGAGAAAAGAAGCCACTACGCAACTGGCTGAAGTCCTCCTGCAAAAGAAAAAAGTGTACTCCAATCGATGAAAAGATTCGGAGTATTTTGTACGACCGCCAAATAATTGGTATGGAGTCTATTTATGATAGTGACGTTCTTGAACGCAGAGCAGAAGATCATTGCATGTTGGAAGATATATCTCTAATAGATAAGTGCAGTGTAAGCTTCGGTGTATTTTGCAATTTTCTAGTAATGGAACGGAACTTTGTTATTTTGCATTTGTCTTTACAGAAATAGATCAAGACGAAACTGTAGTAAATAGCTGGCAAAAATATGACCCGGAAAAACTGAAGACCCCTAAAAGTCGACCTTTAAAATTAAAAGACAGCGATGAAGTGTTGAAGTCAACGTGGACAAAATTGGCCACAGTTAAGTCTAAGTGGACCGAGGAGAAAATGAAAAAAAAAAAATTGAAATTTTAGAGGAAGAGAAAGATCAACTGCGGATGCATTACCACGTAGGTAGTCTTGTGTTGAATTTGTGGTCGTATGTGTTCGAGAATTTCCCAAGCTACTTCTTTACTAAGATGAAATCTTTCACGGAAATCTTTAGCGTCGTATGTTTGAAAGTAATATGGACGGTATCTAAATACTTTTTTACGACGAGCAATTACAATACTCCATACTTTTTCAATATCTGAATCACTATCAACTTCGCAATCCCAATCTGAATCCATATTTATGTAGCTTTTTATTTCCTTTTTTAGAACTTTGTGTTTTTTATTTATTACGTTCTTTTTCGTTTTGACTGCAATCAGCTGTTAGTTAACTATTAGTTAACCTGCCAAATTTGGTTGGTTAACTAATTGCTATGAAACTGAAATTGGATAGTTAACCTCAAATCTCTAGTTAACTAAACACTGTGAAACCGGCCCTTAGTGGTCTTTGGGTGCACGTTGTCGTTACCATGAGAACACGGCAACTATTCCTAGACCATGGTAGCATTTACTCTGCATTCACATGGGAACATACTTGAAATTGCAAAAGGTCCAGGTATCGTTTTGAGGTAAATCGTACCTGAGTAGGTTATTTGCAAATATTAACGCTGATAGCGTTAAGAGTGCTTGACTACCCAAGTTCAATAAAAATCTAGTCTCTAAGTAGGTAAGGAAACTAGTGGGACTAATGTAGAAAGAGGTTTTTGTAGGATTGAGAAGCTGGTAAATGATCCCTGTAAAGATAATCTTTTTTTATAAATTTAAGAAATCAGATTGTAGCCCATTTTTACCAATCCGTTTTTACCACTGTACCAATATTAGTACTAATTCTTTTCACCACTGATTCTAAAATTTTTTACCACTACTTTTGAAAGTTGTATATTCTTCACAGCTAACAATTTGAAAAAAATGTCATTCAATTTAATTTTCGGAACTGTCAAAAGCTCCCTGAAATATTTGGAATATTTATTTGAAGTACAGTGGAACCTCGATTATCCGTCTCCCGATCAACCGTCACTCCGATTACCGTCACATTTTGTCAGCAAACTTTTTTTTCGTTTTGTTTCGATTCTGTATATGTATGCATACAATGCGCGAAGCGGTTCTGTCTGAAATTGTTCTTACGAAATTTCGCAAAAATTCATTAATTAGTTCACTTTGTGTGATTCAATTTCATAACATGATTGATTTTGTTCATTTGCGCTCTCTAATTGATTTTGGTCAGTTGCACTTTATTCGCCAAGTCAAGTGGATTACACAATTTTTTTTGGCTTCACAATGGAGCCTTAACCATCCGAATCTGGTAAACAAAAATGCCAGAGAACCGTTCTTACGATTGAAAAAAAAAAAAAAAATGGAAATCATCAGAGAAATATTAAAAGGTGCACCTACTATTACAACTTTGAGCACTCAATTTGGTATTCCGCGAACCACAATTAATGATGTAAAGAAAAATGCTGATGAGATCGAAAAGTGTGCCTCTCAAATGGAATCATTGGATGGTCGCGCAAAACTACATCACCATACAGAAAATCAAAACAAAATTCTGCCATATATTCGATTATCCGTCTATTCGATTATGCATCAGTCTGCTGGCCCCGTGCCTGACGGATAATCGAGGTTCCACTGTACTTAAATTTTAGTCAAAATGATAGAGGGTATAAAAAACCCGTTTCTGAACATTGATGGAAACATATACCACAAAACTGAAGAAAAACGTGGCAAAATATATTGGAGGTGTAAGTGTTATCCAGAGTGCAGTGCGCGAGCTGTTACGCAAAGTCATCTCACTCTTGGACACGTGAATAATTTTTATTAAAAAGAAATTTTATATGTAAGTCAACGACAATGCAAGTGCAGCTTACACGCGCTGGCGGTCAGTCTACCTGAGTCATGCGTATGCACACTCGGGTTCATCGTACTAGCGCATGACACGTTGCACCTCAAGCAAGCGGTCTCACGGACAGCGTGAGAAATTAGTTTATTTTAAGTTGAATTAAGTTAAGCTGGTTCATGAATTGCATTCGATGAGGTCTTATTTTAGACCTTTAAGTGTGTTTATTAAATAAAGTGCTTTAAAAAGTAAATCAATTCCTGATTTGTGAAAATATCAATCCTGGTGAAGAAGCAAATAGAAAGCAGGATTAACTGGTAAAACAGGTAATTGATATCGGCCCGTTGGGCATTGGCTAGTTCTACTAGCTACTAAAAATAAAATTTCTAAGGAAGTTAACAACGGAGTATAAGGAGTATAACCACGAATTGGTTTACAAACCTGGTAAATCAAACCACGTGGCAGACGATCTTTCAAGGCTCAGGAAGGACTCAGCTTAATCACTTAAATGCATCAGGACAACCTGAACCTGCTTAAGAATTAAGCGAGGGAACAGAAATCGCAAGCGAGGGAACAATGCATAGTGTGGAGCAAGACTCTTCCGATCTCATTCCACATGTTGAGGTTCCTTTGAATGTATTCCGAAACCAGCTTATAATTACAATAGAAATAAATGATCAGTACCATGAAGCTCCCCATCCAGGTTTTTCACAGCACTCTATTTTCATTTTATATTTAGATGACGAAGCTCTTGCTAACATTCTCAGAGAAAACTTAAATACAAATGTTATCAATGGTGTTCAAGTCGCATTTACTTTTATTATATTTTAACTCAAACTTTGCAACTGTAATCGCATTCATTATTACTTTTATTAAGCTCTTATTTGAACTTTAATCGCATTCATTATTACTTTTATTAAGCTTTTATTTGAACTTTAATCGCATTCATTGTTACTACATTCTGACTCTATTGTGAACTTACATACCACTCAAAACACCTCCGCATTTTGAGTGGTATTGTAAATGTTGGTATTTATATGCGATTGGTAATTCCGAATAATTAATTCAAATGTATGAAACTGAGGTGACCTCTAGAATTGAAGGTGGTATATCAGTCTTTTTTATCACAAACAGGCTTCTTGGTAAGACCTCATTTTCAAAATAAAAAGTGTAGTGTATCCAACATAGCGACCACCACCGCTTATCATATTCATGCAAAGTGACCATTGCCAACCACAAATTTGTAAAGCGCAATCGAGTGACGCATGGCAAAATCATAAACAAAAGCACATGCACTCGATTACACTATTGCAAATTCCCAAATAATTCGGTAAGCTTTGTAAAGCAAATTTGACTCATAATAGAATGACACTCAGATTTATGTAAGTAGGAATGGATAAGCTAAGTTTTCATGTATGTAGAAATAAGATAGAATTAAATTGAGTGTAAGTCAAAAATTGTATAAAAAAAATGATAATTTTAATAAATTCATAATTTGTTCTACAAACATCAACTTGCCTTTTTCTTTGAAAAATATTCGGCAAAAGCCTTCTAATTTAATTTAGACACCGGCTACAAATCCCTAGAATTTACCCTGCTTTCCTTATTAGGATAACAGCAAGGTAAGGATTGATGGCATACTCTGCCTATCCCAACATAAATTAACTTCCTTTAAATTTACCTTTATTTTACATGAAACTCTTCACTTCACATGGCGATCCTGCGACCATTGTAACGAATTTATCAAAGCACCCTGTTTGCTATGGCTAAAAAAATATATGCTCTACTGTTCTTGCAAGGCGGTAAAAACACGCCACACAACCGCTTTTCTTTTTTTTGTTGTTATGCTAAGCTATTTTTTTTTGTTATAAGACAAAAAAATGTATATACGCATATACGTAAGTATACTAAGCGAAACAAAAAACTGTAAATATATGGTGTGAGTGACGGACGAACGGCAACAAGCAGTAAGCTTGTTGAGTGGCAACAGGTGGCCAAAAACGCATCGTAGCGTCAGTAGCCGAAAAATACCCAGCGTGTGCGGACGTCGCAAAAGAAATAAAAGTAGCCGAAAAATACCCAGCGTGTGCGGACGTCGCAAAAGAAATAAAAGTAGCCGAAAAATATTCAACGTGCGCGGACGTCTGCGAAATAAAATTAGTCGGAAAATACAACACATAAAAAAAACACTTTACGGTTAAAAAGTGCAATTTCAGTTTTACAAAAGTTTGCAAATCAAGCATAAAAAAAAAATGTTCGGAAATAATTAACTTTTTTTAAAATACACATTAATATAAATAGTTTCACAAGATGGTAGAATTGAAAGACAGGTGCCCTTCCCAATGTTTCAACAAGTTTGCATTAGATTATTACATATGCGGATATTTTTACACCAACGATTTACTAATGGTGATTTAATTCTCAACGGTCTAGTTGATAATGATGCAGCATTTGGTGGAAAAGAATACCAAGTGCCAAAAATAATTAAAGAATATTTAGATTCAATCTGTGCAGGTATAACACCCACAGGCGAAAGGGTTAAAATTAATTTTCCGAAGGTCTCCCTTCCTTCAGGGCCAATTTCAGAAGTCACTGTCAATGACATAATTTATGGAGCAGCACAATCAGGGACATTTGGCGTACCGACCGCTGCCAATCACAACGTATATGAATGTTATCCTGCTCCCTTTGTTAGTATGAGATATATACAACGATCAGCTACTAACACAGAAAATGGTGACTGGAATCCGTTTCCAGCCAATTGGATACCACAGTTAGGTGTAATTAATGAAAACTGTTTAGGTTATCACAAACTAGATCGTCTACATCCTGACGCCGCCGCTAAATTAGCGCAATGTACATTTCAGAACGACGATACGTTTTTAGGGCGAATTAATTATTCAGCGTATGCGTCAAGTCAAGTTGCAATGTACTTTAACCAGATTAAAGGATTCGAGATGGTGAAACTCGAATTCAAGGACAGGCAAAGCACGTCAATATTCGCTTTCAAGGAAACTAGTTTAGAAGTAGAAGTGGATGTTCCACTTTACCAGATTAACGCTGACATCCGTTGTCCCTACGCGTTAAGTCAGCCCCTTGCGAACAAGGCGCATTATTTTGGATTTAAGAGAAAAAGAACTGCCGACGGCCCAGGCATCTTTTTGAATGTCGACCCAGGGGGATGGGTTGATACCCGTAATCATAATTTTAATATGACGGGAGAGTTTGCACCGAGAAACATGATGTTGCAAGTCAAAGAATTGCAAAAAGAAATAGAAAACAACAGTTCTCAAAAGAAGAAGAAGAACTGTGTATAAATACATAAGTTAAGTTAAGACTTGGTTCTCTTACGAAACAAGACTTCAAATTGTAAAGTTTAGTTTATTGTATTGTATTAAAAGAAAAGAAAATAAATAAAAATATTTTTTTTAATATAACTTCGTGAGTGAAACATTTAATTGGCGATCCTGCCAGGAGGCACTAAAATAAAACTCAATAATTTTAGCGATACTGAGCCTAAAAAACCAGTCCCTCCTAAAATATAATAATTAAAATTCAGCGATACTGAGCGTAAAAAACCATTTCCTCCTGAACAATATAAAATTATAATAAATCCTGAAAACCCTAAAAGGAACAAAAAGTAAGGACGACGAGTTTTCAAAAAGTGTCAACTGGGACCAACACAACAGTGGTGCAACTAAAATTGAGACAACAATTGCCGATGACAACAAGTCAACTATAAGCAAATCACAATTTGAGCTGCAACAATTACTAAGGAAATCCTGCAAACAAAGGATAATAGTGAATTGGCCACTAAAACAACTAAGTAACCAATTTAAGCGAAAAAAGGAAACACCCAAAGGAAGAGTAAGAAATAAATATAAGATATATGAAATAAATTTAAAATAACTTTGAATAGTGATAAAATAAATGTGAAAATTTTCTGTAAGTGGTTAAATGATTAATTCTTCAGTGAAAAAAGGAAATAATATACAAGAATTAGCTGACTTATCAAGTGAAGAAGAATTAGTAAATTTATTTAAAAAAATATCTTTAGAAGTAATAAAGGAAGAAAGCTTCGAAATGAATAATTTAACGATTGATGTAATAACAGAATTAATTGCTAGGAATAACCAAGCATTTGCGAATCAAGTGACAGAATTACAGGGTCAAATAGCTTTGCTAACAACAACAAATACAGTTGAAAATTATGAGGCAGAGACGATCGATGATCAAGTTGCGTGTAATGAAACATTAGATATAATTAAGTCAATACCAGAATTTTCGGGAAAAATAAACACATACGTTAGTTGGAGAGAGGCAGCAAACTTTGCAATGAAACTTTATGTTAGGACTAGTAGGAGATATAATGGTGCCTTAGCAATTTTGCGAAACAAAATTACCGGTGACGCGAATGAAGTTTTAACTAGTCACGGGACAGTTATGAACTTTGATGCGATTTTGAGTCGTTTAGATTTTGCTTATTCGGATAAACGTCCTATTCATATCCTAGAACAAGAGTTGAGTGTTTTACGACAAGGATCATCAAGTATCCTTGATTACTATAATTCGGTTAATCAAAAGTTGACTTTACTTATAAATAAAACAATTATGACTCATGGCACAAACACTGCCAAAACAAATGAACTTAATAAAAAGAATCGCAATAACGCACTAAGAATTTTTATTACTGGGTTAAATCAACCACTATCTAATATCCTATTTTCATTGGGACCAGAAGATTTACCTAACGCTTTAGCAAAAGCACAGGAATTAGAAGCAAACAATTTCCGAGCTAATTTCGCTCTACAATTTAATAGAAATAAAAACCACGAAGGAAATTTAAGATTCCCAACACAAGGAATGTATAAAAACAATTCAGGTGATCAAAGGAATAGACCTTGGGAAACGAAGCCCAAAAACCAACAAAAGATTGAACCAATGGAGGTAGACGGATCTACACAAAATCGTCGTAGATATTATAATAATTATCAAAATAACTATAATAGAGCATATAATAATTTTAATAGATACCAGAATAATCAAAATGATGCACAAAAAAGACAATTACCTAGTGCTCAACTCCCACCTCAGAAATTACAAAGAATTAATAATCTCCATGAAAATGCTTTTTTAGGGGAAAGCCAAGGGGAAGTGTCCTGCCCTTCATCATCGGATACTATAGAGGAAAAGAAATAAAGATTCTAATAGATACTGGGGCAACAAATTGTTATTGTAGCCCAAACTTTGCAGTGGTTAGGGAAAAATTAATTATAAAAAAAAGGGTAAAAACAGTGAATACAGTTATACTGAAATAACTCATTCATTAGAATTAAGAATATTGGGGATAAAACAGAGGTTTTATGAGTTAAATAATTTGGGATGTGATCTTTTATTGGGGATAAATTTTATAAAAGGTAATGGAATTAAGTTGGATTTTGTAACCAACAAATTAGAAGTAAGTCAGTAAAAAATCTTTTTTTATTAACGATGAGTCTCGCCGATTTCAGAGCTACTATCAATTTAATTCAAGTCATTCAGAAGGAAATATATTCCGTCATTCTGAGTGGTAATAGTCTTCAGATGAATGGTAATGCAGAACTTCGTTTTGCAATCATGAAAATATTAAAACAATCCCCCTGTGACGGGAATTCAATGCTTAATTCATTAAGAGTATTCTCTAATGACGCTTTCGGCTTTTTTACTGACGTGTCAAGGTTTGAAAAAATTGCAACTTCAGAATTTGCTTCGAGAGCTAGCAAAATTACTGGAGATAGTTTTGTCGACCGTTATATTGTTGGAAACAGTTCAGCATATTATACGAATGACCCTTTTAACTCCATTTTAAGATCCGTACCTTTTAATGCTATACAAAGCACGATGTATATGCTAACAAATGCCTACTTGAGTGAGGGGGTAGGTTTAGCTACAACTGGATTTCCACTCACAATTCAACCGTGTGAATATGTTTTGAAACCAGGTGATCAAAGTAATAACATAGCTGATTTTGCAACTGCTTCATCTTCAGATTTACAAACTGGTTATATTGTTGGTAATGATGCAATATGGATATATTGAAAACGAACCAATATATCAGGAACTGTTTCTTTAAACGCTAATATACGCTTTAATGATCTTATTGGTACTGATATAACCGTATCGAGCGTTACGGCTATACCAGACTTTGCATCGGTACAAACCACAACAAGGGATTTTGAATGCATCAAAATATCTGAAAGCGCAAGGGATAGAATTAAGAATTGCTTCTTCGTGGATTTCAAGAAATCCCTCCAAAAAGTCGAATATTACACGATGTTTACGAAAAAAGATGTATTTCTGAAACTGGCAGATTATCTTACGAATCTATATATAATATACAGAGGATTTTTCTTCATCGTCTGTAGTCATGACGACCACTACCACATCGTCCACGATTGCACTTACCATACCTACACCTGTCGATGTCATGCCATCGACATCCTCAAAAGCTTCTCAACGATTGGACGAAGATTTTCTCGACGCCTTATTACCAGTGTCGAGTTCCATATCGACCACTGGATTAATCTCGCAATCTATTTGGAGAAAGAAGTGCGAAACATCGACTACATGGACATTGCCACCACAAATTGAATACCAAGTAGTGAAGCTTACTTACTTACTTGGGTGGCCATAACAACCCGTTACCGGGTTACGGCCGACCTCAAAAGCTCTCTCCAGGCGCCTCTACTTTGCGCGCGCCTTCTCCAATCATTCACACCAAGCGTGGATAGGGTTTCCTCGGCTTGGTCTTTCCATCGGAGGCATGGTCTTCCTCTTCGTCGTCGCCCAGCGGCTTCCGCATCAAACACCTTTTTCGCCGGAGCTTCTTCGTCCATACGCACAACATGTCCCAGCCAGCGCAGACGTTGTATAGTGATGCGCTTGACTATGTCAATGTCAGCGTAGAGCTCGTACAGTTCGTGGTTCATTCGAATACGGTAGTCGTCGCCGACGTGAACAGGACCGAAGATTTTGCGAAGAATTTTTCTCTCAAACACCCCAAGCGTGGCTGCATCAGTCTGCGACACAACCCATGCTTCTGCGCCGTAAAGTAGCACGGGTAAGATGAGCGTCTTGTAGAGTGTCAGTTTTGTCGGGCGAGAGAGGTCTCTACTACTCAATTGCTTACTGAGACCATAGTAACACCTATTAGCAAGAGTTAGTCTTCGCTTTATCTCCAGGCTGACATCGTTTTGAGTGTTCACGGCGGTGCCAAGATAGGTGAATTCCTTGACAACTTCGAAAGTATAGTTGTTCGCAGTAACAAAGGATCCAATACGCCGCGTCTCCCTGTTTGTGGACAGCATATACTTTGTTTTGTTTAAAATTTTACTCTGAAGTTTCACATCATGCATTCATACTTGGACAACCTCGCGATGAATTATGAAAGAAATTTGGCTATTGCGGAATATGTTCCGCAAATGAAGTTTAATGCAGGTACGGTAATTCCCGTTAATCCTTTATTAACGGGTGAAATGACTTTGGTCAATTCTGCTTATCAAATGAGAACCGGAATCGTCGCGTTGATGAATCAAAATAGGTTAACCACAGGTTTATTGAATAGTTTGATCTCTTCTATAAGAGATTTACATGTACTAGTAGAAATGAATGCCGCAAATGAAAGATTGTTGTTCAATTTGATTGAAGATATCGTTCGATCGGATGAGTCTGAATCCGAGTCGAGTTTGTGTGATCTGGGATCGCAGGCATTATCTGCCGCCGCTTCCATGTGTTATGTTATTCCTGGCGTGAACGTTGCTTTTGGGAGCATCTTTTCATACGCTGCGGATTTAGTTGACTGGTATGGTGAAAGTATTAAAAGTTCTAAGAAATTGGAATCTCTTGAAGCAAGACGTACAGCATTTTTTGATAATGTTGAATGTAAACAATATAATGATCAGCTATCGAGACGATTTGCTGATAAGGATGATGATTCACAGAAAAAAAAAAAAAGTAGTGAAGCTAGATGTGTACAATTTCTCGAAGATCTCAAATGTGGAGAAGAAAAATTGGTGGAAGGAAGCCGAGGTTCGGTCGACTTTTATCACGAGCAGTCCTCTAGACATGAAAAGTCAACTGGTGCAGAAACTATTGACGGAAGTAGCAAAGGACATCAGCATGAATCCTCAAGTGAAAAAGGAGGAAAAGCTGAAGCAATCATACAATTTCTTCGGAAATTTTCAGTATCGCCATTAAATCATATTTTCAGTTTAAATGTGTGGTTAACATCAAAATATCGGTTTTTTAACAAATTATCACCAATAATGAATAACATAATGAAAATTCATTTTATAACGATATGAGTATTGAAGAATTATATACACATTTTATGAGTATCGAACCACAACATTTAATATTTAATTCTTCAAATAATTTAAATAATTATTATATGAATATTGAAGAATCAGTTGAGATTTTGGGAAAATTAACTAATTATCAATAAATTCAATAAGTACAGCTCAGCCTAGCAGGAAAGCAGAAGCAAGCACCGGAGAATCTACGCATCCAAACCAACAGCGAGAAGGCAGAAGAGGAACCAATAAGGTTTGGATTACTGGTTAGTACAGTGTTCACCAGGGTAAGAATCGGATTTCAAGAACTCTTTGGGGGGGGGGGGGGAAATACTTTGGCCGTTTGTTAATTGTTTGTATCACCTCTACGGCTTTGTCATCTGTCCAAAGTGTTTCCTATCCGCAGAGGTTTTAAGTGTACTTCTTGATCACTTTAGACGTCCTGTTTGAAGACTCGAAAACCCCTTTTCTGAGAAGTCTCACCAAGTACCACCAGAAAAATCTTTGAAATATTGTTAATTGTTTGAATCACCCCTACGGTTTTAACGCTATTTCAAAGTTTTCCTGTGTCGATTTCGGTTGGCCAGTCTTAGGCTCGGACAAGCCTGAGTGAAGGCAAAGCTTGCGTAGTTCTCAAAACCTTTGGTGGCTATAAGGAAGTTTCTCACCAAAGGTACGGACGCGCAGACAAACAACCATTTTTAAGCACACCCAAAGGTTTCCGAAGACTAAGAGCCGAATATAAAGATATAAAGATTTTGATTAAACAACGTTAACTCAGTTTAGAATCATGTTCAATAACAAAGCCATCGATTTTACAGTAGAAATGTTGGAGCTAGAACAGCTCGCAACTTTCTATTATCTCAACAATTATGAGGACGACGGCTTAGCCTGGCGGCTACGTGCTCAGATACAATCCTTTACTGGAGAAGGGCCGCTGATGTTTAAATGTAAGTTAAGATTTACTAACTGCTACGTATTGCATATCAAATGACAAATTAATAAAGTCACGTAGCAACCATTAATATTAAACATATGTTTTAAGCAAAACGATCATTAAAAATTAATTAGAAATTTGGAGCAGCTCATAACTTTGTAATTAGAAAAGGGATCATGTTGCAAGTCAAAGAATTGCAAAAAGAAATAGAAAACAACAGTTCTCAAAAGAAGAAGAAGAACTGTGTATAAATACAAAAGTTAAGTTAAGACTTGGTTCTCTTACGAAACAAGACTTCAAATTGTAAAGTTTAGTTTATTGTATTGTATTAAAAGAAATGAAAATAAATACAAATATTTTTTTTAATATAAATTCGTGAGTGAAACATTTAATTGGCGATCCTGCCAGGAGGCACAAAAATAAAACTCAATAATTTTAAAAAAATAACTTTAGCGATACTGAGCCTAAAAAACCAGTCCCTCCTGAACAATATAAAATTATATTAAATCCTGAAAACCCTAAAAAGGAGCAAAAAGTAAGGACAACGAGTTTTAAAAAGTGTCAACTGGGACCAACACAACAGTGGTGCAACTAAAATTGAGACAACAATTGCCGATGACAACAAGTCAACTATAAGCACAATTTAAGCTGCAACGATTACTAAGGAAATCCTGCAAACAAAGGATAATAGTGAATTGGCCACTAAAACAACTAAGTAACCAATTAAGGCGAAAAAAGGAAACATCCAAAGGAAGAGTAAGAAATAAATATAAGATATATGAAATAAATTTAAAATAACTTTGAATAGTGATAAAATAAATGTGAAGATTTTCTGTGAGTGGTTAAATGATTAATTCTTCAGTGAAAAAAGGAAATAATATACAAGAATTAGCTGACTTATCAAGTGAAGAAGAATTAAAAAAATATCTTTAGAAGTAATAAAAGAAGAAAGCTTCGAAATGAATAATTTAACGATTGATGTAATAACAGAACTAATTGCTAGGAATAACCAAGCATTTGCGAATCAAGTGACAGAATTACAGGGTCAAATAGCTTTGCTAACAACAACAAATGCAGTTGAAAACTATGAAGCAGAAACGATCAATGATCAAGTTGTGTGTAATGAAACATTAGATATAATTAAGTCAATACCAGAATTTTCGGGAAAAATAAACACATACGTTAGTTGGAGAGAGGCAGCAAACTTTGCAATGAAACTTTATGTTAGGGCTAGTAGGAGATATAATGGTGCTTTAGCAATTTTGCGAAACAAAATTACCGGTGACGCTAATGACGTTTTAACTAGTCACGGGACAGTTATGAACTTTGATGCGATTTTGAGTCGTTTAGATTTTGCTTATTCGGATAAACGCCCTATCCATATCCTAGAACAAGAGTTAAGTGTTTTACGACAAGGATCATCAAGTATCCTTGATTACTATAATTCGGTTAATCAAAAGTTGACTTTGCTTATAAATAAAACAATCATGACTCATGGCACAAACACTGCCATAACAAACGAGCTAAATAAAAAGAATCGCAATAACGCACTAAGAATTTTTATTACTGGGTTAAATCAACCACTATCTAATATCCTATTTTCATTAGGACCAGAAGATTTACCTAACGCTTTAGCAAAAGCACAGGAATTAGAAGCGAACAGTTTCAGAGCTAATTTTGCTCTACAATTTAATAGAAATAAAAACCACGAAGGAAATTTAAGATTCCCAACACAAGGAATGTATAAAAACAATTCAGGTGATCAAAGGAATAGACCTTGGGAAACGAAGCCCAAAAACCAACAAAAGATTGAACCAATGGAGGTAGACGGATCTACACAAAATCGTCGTAGATATTATAATAATTATCAAAATAACTATAATAGAGCATATAATAATTTTAATAGATACCAGAATAATCAAAATGATGCACAAAAAAGACAATTACCTAGTGCTCAACTCCCACCTCAGAAATTACAAAGAATTAATAATCTCCATGAAAATGCTTTTTTAGGGGAAAGCCAAGGGGAAGTGTCCTGCCCTTCATCATCGGATACTATAGAGGAAAAGAAATAAAGATTCTAATAGATACTGGGGCAACAAATTGTTATTGTAGTCCAAACTTTGCAGTGGTTAGGGAAAAATTAATTATAAAAAAAAGGGTAAAAACAGTGAATACAGTTATACTGAAATAACTCATTCATTAGAATTAAGAATATTGGGGATAAAACAGAGGTTTTATGAGTTAAATAATTTGGGATGTGATCTTTTATTGGGGATAAATTTTATAAAAGGTAATGGAATTAAGTTGGATTTTGTAACCAACAAATTAGAAGTAAGTCAGTAAAAAATCTTTTTTTATTAACGATGAGTCTCGCCGATTTCAGAGCTACTATCAATTTAATTCAAGTCATTCAGAAGGAAATATATTCCGTCATTCTGAGTGGTAATAGTCTTCAGATGAATGGTAATGCAGAACTTCGTTTTGCAATCATGAAAATATTAAAACAATCCCCCTGTGACGGGAATTCAATGCTTAATTCATTAAGAGTATTCTCTAATGACGCTTTCGGCTTTTTTACTGACGTGTCAAGGTTTGAAAAAATTGCAACTTCAGAATTTGCTTCGAGAGCTAGCAAAATTACTGGAGATAGTTTTGTCGACCGTTATATTGTTGGAAACAGTTCAGCATATTATACGAATGACCCTTTTAACTCCATTTTAAGATCCGTACCTTTTAATGCTATACAAAGCACGATGTATATGCTAACAAATGCCTACTTGAGTGAGGGGGTAGGTTTAGCTACAACTGGATTTCCACTCACAATTCAACCGTGTGAATATGTTTTGAAACCAGGTGATCAAAGTAATAACATAGCTGATTTTGCAACTGCTTCATCTTCAGATTTACAAACTGGTTATATTGTTGGTAATGATGCAATATGGATATATTGAAAACGAACCAATATATCAGGAACTGTTTCTTTAAACGCTAATATACGCTTTAATGATCTTATTGGTACTGATATAACCGTATCGAGCGTTACGGCTATACCAGACTTTGCATCGGTACAAACCACAACAAGGGATTTTGAATGCATCAAAATATCTGAAAGCGCAAGGGATAGAATTAAGAATTGCTTCTTCGTGGATTTCAAGAAATCCCTCCAAAAAGTCGAATATTACACGATGTTTACGAAAAAAGATGTATTTCCGAAACTGGCAGATTATCTTACGAATCTATATATAATATACAGAGGATTTTTCTTCATCGTCTGTAGTCATGACGACCACTACCACATCGTCCACGATTGCACCTACCATACCTACACCTGTCGATGTCATGCCATCGACATCCTCAAAAGCTTCTCAACGATTGGACGAAGATTTTCTCGACGCCTTATTACCAGTGTCGAGTTCCATATCGACCACTGGATTAATCTCGCAATCTATTTGGAGAAAGAAGTGCGAAACATCGACTACATGGACATTGCCACCACAAATTGAATACCAAGTAGTGAAGCTTACTTACTTACTTGGGTGGCCATAACAACCCGTTACCGGGTTACGGCCGACCTCAAAAGCTCTCTCCAGGCGCCTCTACTTTGCGCGCGCCTTCTCCAATCATTCACACCAAGCGTGAATAGGGTTTCCTCGGCTTGGTCTTTCCATCGGAGGCATGGTCTTCCTCTTCGTCGTCGCCCAGCGGCTTCCGCATCAAACACCTTTTTCGCCGGAGCTTCTTCGTCCATACGCACAACATGTTCCAGCCAGCGCAGACGTTGTATAGTGATGCGCTTGACTATGTCAATGTCAGCGTAGAGCTCGTACAGTTCGTGGTTCATTCGAATACGGTAGTCGTCGCCGACGTGAACAGGACCGAAGATTTTGCGAAGAATTTTTCTCTCAAACACCCCAAGCGTGGCTGCATCAGTCTGCGACACAACCCATGCTTCTGCGCCGTAAAGTAGCACGGGTAAGATGAGCGTCTTGTAGAGTGTCAGTTTTGTCGGGCGAGAGAGGTCTCTACTACTCAATTGCTTACTGAGACCATAGTAACACCTATTAGCAAGAGTTAGTCTTCGCTTTATCTCCAGGCTGACATCGTTTTGAGTGTTCACGGCGGTGCCAAGATAGGTGAATTCCTTGACAACTTCGAAAGTATAGTTGTTCGCAGTAACAAAGGATCCAATACGCCGCGTCTCCCTGTTTGTGGACAGCATATACTTTGTTTTGTTTAAAATTTTACTCTGAAGTTTCACATCATGCATTCATACTTGGACAACCTCGCGATGAATTATGAAAGAAATTTGGCTATTGCGGAATATGTTCCGCAAATGAAGTTTAATGCAGGTACGGTAATTCCCGTTAATCCTTTATTAACGGGTGAAATGACTTTGGTCAATTCTGCTTATCAAATGAGAACCGGAATCGTCGCGTTGATGAATCAAAATAGGTTAACCACAGGTTTATTGAATAGTTTGATCTCTTCTATAAGAGATTTACATGTACTAGTAGAAATGAATGCCGCAAATGAAAGATTGTTGTTCAATTTGATTGAAGATATCGTTCGATCGGATGAGTCTGAATCCGAGTCGAGTTTGTGTGATCTGGGATCGCAGGCATTATCTGCCGCCGCTTCCATGTGTTATGTTATTCCTGGCGTGAACGTTGCTTTTGGGAGCATCTTTTCATACGCTGCGGATTTAGTTGACTGGTATGGTGAAAGTATTAAAAGTTCTAAGAAATTGGAATCTCTTGAAGCAAGACGTACAGCATTTTTTGATAATGTTGAATGTAAACAATATAATGATCAGCTATCGAGACGATTTGCTGATAAGGATGATGATTCACAGAAAAAAAAAAAAAGTAGTGAAGCTAGATGTGTACAATTTCTCGAAGATCTCAAATGTGGAGAAGAAAAATTGGTGGAAGGAAGCCGAGGTTCGGTCGACTTTTATCACGAGCAGTCCTCTAGACATGAAAAGTCAACTGGTGCAGAAACTATTGACGGAAGTAGCAAAGGACATCAGCATGAATCCTCAAGTGAAAAAGGAGGAAAAGCTGAAGCAATCATACAATTTCTTCGGAAATTTTCAGTATCGCCATTAAATCATATTTTCAGTTTAAATGTGTGGTTAACATCAAAATATCGGTTTTTTAACAAATTATCACCAATAATGAATAACATAATGAAAATTCATTTTATAACGATATGAGTATTGAAGAATTATATACACATTTTATGAGTATCGAACCACAACATTTAATATTTAATTCTTCAAATAATTTAAATAATTATTATATGAATATTGAAGAATCAGTTGAGATTTTGGGAAAATTAACTAATTATCAATAAATTCAATAAGTACAGCTCAGCCTAGCAGGAAAGCAGAAGCAAGCACCGGAGAATCTACGCATCCAAACCAACAGCGAGAAGGCAGAAGAGGAACCAATAAGGTTTGGATTACTGGTTAGTACAGTGTTCACCAGGGTAAGAATCGGATTTCAAGAACTCTTTGGGGGGGGGGGGGGAAATACTTTGGCCGTTTGTTAATTGTTTGTATCACCTCTACGGCTTTGTCATCTGTCCAAAGTGTTTCCTATCCGCAGAGGTTTTAAGTGTACTTCTTGATCACTTTAGACGTCCTGTTTGAAGACTCGAAAACCCCTTTTCTGAGAAGTCTCACCAAGTACCACCAGAAAAATCTTTGAAATATTGTTAATTGTTTGAATCACCCCTACGGTTTTAACGCTATTTCAAAGTTTTCCTGTGTCGATTTCGGTTGGCCAGTCTTAGGCTCGGACAAGCCTGAGTGAAGGCAAAGCTTGCGTAGTTCTCAAAACCTTTGGTGGCGATAAGGAAGTTTCTCACCAAAGGTACGGACGCGCAGACAAACAACCATTTTTAAGCACACCCAAAGGTTTCCGAAGACTAAGAGCCGAATATAAAGATATAAAGATTTTGATTAAACAACGTTAACTCAGTTTAGAATCATGTTCAATAACAAAGCCATCGATTTTACAGTAGAAATGTTGGAGCTAGAACAGCTCGCAACTTTCTATTATCTCAACAATTATGAGGACGACGGCTTAGCCTGGCGGCTACGTGCTCAGATACAATCCTTTACTGGAGAAGGGCCGCTGATGTTTAAATGTAAGTTAAGATTTACTAACTGCTACGTATTGCATATCAAATGACAAATTAATAAAGTCACGTAGCAACCATTAATATTAAACATATGTTTTAAGCAAAACGATCATTAAAAATTAATTAGAAATTTGGAGCAGCTCATAACTTTGTAATTAGAAAAGGGATCATGTTGCAAGTCAAAGAATTGCAAAAAGAAATAGAAAACAACAGTTCTCAAAAGAAGAAGAAGAACTGTGTATAAATACAAAAGTTAAGTTAAGACTTGGTTCTCTTACGAAACAAGACTTCAAATTGTAAAGTTTAGTTTATTGTATTGTATTAAAAGAAATGAAAATAAATAAAAATATTTTTTTTAATATAAATTCGTGAGTGAAACATTTAATTGGCGATCCTGCCAGGAGGCACAAAAATAAAACTCAATAATTTTAAAAAAATAACTTTAGCGATACTGAGCCTAAAAAACCAGTCCCTCCTGAACAATATAAAATTATATTAAATCCTGAAAACCCTAAAAAGGAGCAAAAAGTAAGGACAACGAGTTTTAAAAAGTGTCAACTGGGACCAACACAACAGTGGTGCAACTAAAATTGAGACAACAATTGCCGATGACAACAAGTCAACTATAAGCACAATTTAAGCTGCAACGATTACTAAGGAAATCCTGCAAACAAAGGATAATAGTGAATTGGCCACTAAAACAACTAAGTAACCAATTAAGGCGAAAAAAGGAAACATCCAAAGGAAGAGTAAGAAATAAATATAAGATATATGAAATAAATTTAAAATAACTTTGAATAGTGATAAAATAAATGTGAAGATTTTCTGTGAGTGGTTAAATGATTAATTCTTCAGTGAAAAAAGGAAATAATATACAAGAATTAGCTGACTTATCAAGTGAAGAAGAATTAAAAAAATATCTTTAGAAGTAATAAAAGAAGAAAGCTTCGAAATGAATAATTTAACGATTGATGTAATAACAGAACTAATTGCTAGGAATAACCAAGCATTTGCGAATCAAGTGACAGAATTACAGGGTCAAATAGCTTTGCTAACAACAACAAATGCAGTTGAAAACTATGAAGCAGAAACGATCAATGATCAAGTTGTGTGTAATGAAACATTAGATATAATTAAGTCAATACCAGAATTTTCGGGAAAAATAAACACATACGTTAGTTGGAGAGAGGCAGCAAACTTTGCAATGAAACTTTATGTTAGGACTAGTAGGAGATATAATGGTGCTTTAGCAATTTTGCGAAACAAAATTACCAGTGACGCTAATGACGTTTTAACTAGTCACGGGACAGTTATGAACTTTGATGCGATTTTGAGTCGTTTAGATTTTGCTTATTCGGATAAACGCCCTATCCATATCCTAGAACAAGAGTTAAGTGTTTTACGACAAGGATCATCAAGTATCCTTGATTACTATAATTCGGTTAATCAAAAGTTGACTTTGCTTATAAATAAAACAATCATGACTCATGGCACAAACACTGCCATAACAAACGAGCTAAATAAAAAGAATCGCAATAACGCACTAAGAATTTTTATTACTGGGTTAAATCAACCACTATCTAATATCCTATTTTCATTAGGACCAGAAGATTTACCTAACGCTTTAGCAAAAGCACAGGAATTAGAAGCGAACAGTTTCAGAGCTAATTTTGCTCTACAATTTAATAGAAATAAAAACCACGAAGGAAATTTAAGATTCCCAACACAAGGAATGTATAAAAACAATTCAGGTGATCAAAGGAATAGACCTTGGGAAACGAAGCCCAAAAACCAACAAAAGATTGAACCAATGGAGGTAGACGGATCTACACAAAATCGTCGTAGATATTATAATAATTATCAAAATAACTATAATAGAGCATATAATAATTTTAATAGATACCAGAATAATCAAAATGATGCACAAAAAAGACAATTACCTAGTGCTCAACTCCCACCTCAGAAATTACAAAGAATTAATAATCTCCATGAAAATGCTTTTTTAGGGGAAAGCCAAGGGGAAGTGTCCTGCCCTTCATCATCGGATACTATAGAGGAAAAGAAATAAAGATTCTAATAGATACTGGGGCAACAAATTGTTATTGTAGTCCAAACTTTGCAGTGGTTAGGGAAAAATTAATTATAAAAAAAAGGGTAAAAACAGTGAATACAGTTATACTGAAATAACTCATTCATTAGAATTAAGAATATTGGGGATAAAACAGAGGTTTTATGAGTTAAATAATTTGGGATGTGATCTTTTATTGGGGATAAATTTTATAAAAGGTAATGGAATTAAGTTGGATTTTGTAACCAACAAATTAGAAGTAAGTCAGTAAAAAATCTTTTTTTATTAACGATGAGTCTCGCCGATTTCAGAGCTACTATCAATTTAATTCAAGTCATTCAGAAGGAAATATATTCCGTCATTCTGAGTGGTAATAGTCTTCAGATGAATGGTAATGCAGAACTTCGTTTTGCAATCATGAAAATATTAAAACAATCCCCCTGTGACGGGAATTCAATGCTTAATTCATTAAGAGTATTCTCTAATGACGCTTTCGGCTTTTTTACTGACGTGTCAAGGTTTGAAAAAATTGCAACTTCAGAATTTGCTTCGAGAGCTAGCAAAATTACTGGAGATAGTTTTGTCGACCGTTATATTGTTGGAAACAGTTCAGCATATTATACGAATGACCCTTTTAACTCCATTTTAAGATCCGTACCTTTTAATGCTATACAAAGCACGATGTATATGCTAACAAATGCCTACTTGAGTGAGGGGGTAGGTTTAGCTACAACTGGATTTCCACTCACAATTCAACCGTGTGAATATGTTTTGAAACCAGGTGATCAAAGTAATAACATAGCTGATTTTGCAACTGCTTCATCTTCAGATTTACAAACTGGTTATATTGTTGGTAATGATGCAATATGGATATATTGAAAACGAACCAATATATCAGGAACTGTTTCTTTAAACGCTAATATACGCTTTAATGATCTTATTGGTACTGATATAACCGTATCGAGCGTTACGGCTATACCAGACTTTGCATCGGTACAAACCACAACAAGGGATTTTGAATGCATCAAAATATCTGAAAGCGCAAGGGATAGAATTAAGAATTGCTTCTTCGTGGATTTCAAGAAATCCCTCCAAAAAGTCGAATATTACACGATGTTTACGAAAAAAGATGTATTTCCGAAACTGGCAGATTATCTTACGAATCTATATATAATATACAGAGGATTTTTCTTCATCGTCTGTAGTCATGACGACCACTACCACATCGTCCACGATTGCACCTACCATACCTACACCTGTCGATGTCATGCCATCGACATCCTCAAAAGCTTCTCAACGATTGGACGAAGATTTTCTCGACGCCTTATTACCAGTGTCGAGTTCCATATCGACCACTGGATTAATCTCGCAATCTATTTGGAGAAAGAAGTGCGAAACATCGACTACATGGACATTGCCACCACAAATTGAATACCAAGTAGTGAAGCTTACTTACTTACTTGGGTGGCCATAACAACCCGTTACCGGGTTACGGCCGACCTCAAAAGCTCTCTCCAGGCGCCTCTACTTTGCGCGCGCCTTCTCCAATCATTCACACCAAGCGTGGATAGGGTTTCCTCGGCTTGGTCTTTCCATCGGAGGCATGGTCTTCCTCTTCGTCGTCGCCCAGCGGCTTCCGCATCAAACACCTTTTTCGCCGGAGCTTCTTCGTCCATACGCACAACATGTCCCAGCCAGCGCAGACGTTGTATAGTGATGCGCTTGACTATGTCAATGTCAGCGTAGAGCTCGTACAGTTCGTGGTTTATTCGAATACGGTAGTCGTCGCCGACGTGAACAGGACCGAAGATTTTGCGAAGAGTTTTTCTCTCAAACACCCCAAGCGTGGCTGCATCAGTCTGCGACACAACCCATGCTTCTGCGCCGTAAAGTAGCACGGGTAAGATGAGCGTCTTGTAGAGTGTCAGTTTTGTCGGGCGAGAGAGGTCTCTACTACTCAATTGCTTACTGAGACCATAGTAACACCTATTAGCAAGAGTTAGTCTTCGCTTTATCTCCAGGCTGACATCGTTTTGAGTGTTCACGGCGGTGCCAAGATAGGTGAATTCCTTGACAACTTCGAAAGTATAGTTGTTCGCAGTAACAAAGGATCCAATACGCCGCGTCTCCCTGTTTGTGGACAGCATATACTTTGTTTTGTTTAAAATTTTACTCTGAAGTTTCACATCATGCATTCATACTTGGACAACCTCGCGATGAATTATGAAAGAAATTTGGCTATTGCGGAATATGTTCCGCAAATGAAGTTTAATGCAGGTACGGTAATTCCCGTTAATCCTTTATTAACGGGTGAAATGACTTTGGTCAATTCTGCTTATCAAATGAGAACCGGAATCGTCGCGTTGATGAATCAAAATAGGTTAACCACAGGTTTATTGAATAGTTTGATCTCTTCTATAAGAGATTTACATGTACTAGTAGAAATGAATGCCGCAAATGAAAGATTGTTGTTCAATTTGATTGAAGATATCGTTCGATCGGATGAGTCTGAATCCGAGTCGAGTTTGTGTGATCTGGGATCGCAGGCATTATCTGCCGCCGCTTCCATGTGTTATGTTATTCCTGGCGTGAACGTTGCTTTTGGGAGCATCTTTTCATACGCTGCGGATTTAGTTGACTGGTATGGTGAAAGTATTAAAAGTTCTAAGAAATTGGAATCTCTTGAAGCAAGACGTACAGCATTTTTTGATAATGTTGAATGTAAACAATATAATGATCGATGACGATATGATATATCGAGACGATTTGCTGATATGGATGATGATTCACAGAAAAAAAAAAAAAAGTAGTGAAGCTAGATGTGTACAATTTCTCGAAGATCTCAAATGTGGAGAAGAAAAATTGGTGGAAGGAAGCCGAGGTTCGGTCGACTTTTATCACGAGCAGTCCTCTAGACATGAAAAGTCAACTGGTGCAGAAACTATTGACGGAAGTAGCAAAGGACATCAGCATGAATCCTCAAGTGAAAAAGGAGGAAAAGCTGAAGCAATCATACAACCCTTTGCACCCTTTGTGTCGACATTGGGTTGCTAAAAGAGCCAAGCTATTGGATAGTATACTACTTACAATTGTAAGCCTACCTCTCCTCTGGTACTCTATCAAATTCGATCTATGCATCAAATCTCTCTCTACGATGGATCAAGTGAAGACGAGTTTATCACTGATTCACGGATACCTTGTCAATCCACTGGCCGTGGTTGGCAACAGGTATCTACCATTGACGAACATAACAACATCACCGGATACGACTTCTCAGTACTCTTGCAAGAAAACCTTGCTAGAATCGTGGAACACAGGACCTCGCTGCTACGTACTATCGGTGGAGTCTTCATCGGTGTCCTTTGTATCCCAGCAATCATCAAACTCTTCCGATGGGGAAGGACACGTACTGCAGCACACTGGGATGAGCCGCCTGCAATACCAGTCTACTTCCAAGATGGACGTCCAACACCTAACCAACAACCGAATAGTGTACACACTGGGCCAACTCAAACCAGTGCGCCCTCAAGAACTCGTTCGTTCGGGCGAAATAGAAACAACAACCGTTCCAGGCAATTCTTTGTTTAAGTACACTTCTGCAGCTCCACAGAAAGTCGCTGCACGTCTCTCAAATTTATTCTTTATCAAAAAAACCGATGATCAGACCCATGAGTCATATGCTTACAATGTCTTATTAAAAACACAGAGCACGGTTTCAAAACATCCTTGGATAGTTTCATCATTTTGCTACTATCTCAAAGTGAATAGAGAGGAACTCACTCAGCTCCTTAGCCAGTGGGTAAATACAGCAAGTGACTCCGGAAGTGGAGATCAAATCCACACTCCAGCCACCACAGCGAACTACTACTTAACCAAATTTGACTTAAACATGATCGCTCGGCACCCGATCTACTCAATTTGGACTCTAAGTACCACCTACTCTCAAGACGACGTCGCAAACTCTAACCCAGACGATGTCTCTATCGCTGCAGCTGACTGTACTGCAATAACATCGTCTATACCGGTACAACATCTAGATGCTAGTTGCACCCTTACAAAATACGAAGAACAGTACGGGTATGCAGATTCACACCTGGGTAACGTGATGAAAACACGTATCCAGGATCAATCTGCAACCGGTGCACTGGGTGCTATTCTGCATTCGCCGAATATACTTGACGGCGCATCGGTATTGACGATGGAACACGCAGCTATGTCCGAGGCTGGGACTACTATGGACGTACTTCCTCTAGTACGTCTATATTGCATATACCTAAGTAGCGAGTCTGCCAATTACGAATCAGACCCGACAGTACCTAAGTTCTTAAACAATTTGCAAAGAATGAACTCTGTATTGTCGTATTCAGCACCAACACCTGCCTTTGAATGTAGAGCTATTGCCATGCCTCTAGATGTGTTCTCCGCTTGGACTGCGGGCGTATATGGCGAAAGTGTCATTGATGACACATTTCGCGTACGTAATGCCGACATGTCTTGGGTTGTAGTCCCAATTCGTTCAGAAATGTTGGCAAACCGCGGGCTAATTCCTTACACTCTCAGTTTCATGAGTTCCGACCTTTGGTTTTGTCGGTATAACCTTGAAGCATCTTACTCTACAACCGGCAACGGAGATGAATCTATAAAAATAACAACGATGCCTGTTTCATGTACAAACTACATCCCCGGCGTAAACAACATCATCTTTGTATTGCTCGACAGTGTAAACAAGACTCGCGCTAACATCAAAATAGGTGGCACGAATGTGCCTGTCTGGAACAAAGGATTCCCAGCGAACACAACAATTCCAGACTTGTTTTCTACCTTCACACTATACTTGCGGGATATCCACTCTGCAGCTGAGGACTGCGCATCTGCAGAACTCGAGTTGGCAAAACGATCTGTCTACGGGTCTGCCAATATTGCCAGATCACTGGCAGCCTCAGTCTATCTGGCTTGGCGCCCAGGGTGTTACGACAATGGAGATTTTAATTTACACGGATGTTGCGTTTATGTACCCGAAGACCAACATGAATGGATCGATATGCCGAAGACAAACTATAAGATGCGCAACCTGGGGTATGGTGATAACCCAGATCTAAACTTGGAGTCATATATGCATGCCTTCAATTTTGCATCAACGAATGGCTTTTTGCTCCCTCCCACTGGAGACATGAAACTCACTATTGATCGTGATACTGGTAGATTCCACGTTGATGGGCAGCAACCTCAATTCAGCGCTCAACAATACTTTGTCCCGTGCTGTTCGTCTATGACCAGGGTTCGCGTTCACCTAGGTTTGTATGTAAATACAAGTGACGTGCTCAATTTTTCGTCCAATGGCGGACTGGGGAACTGGCTTCACATGCAAGCCATTGCCCTTTCTGCTTCTGTCAGCCTGTTTTTGGTGGAGAATGATGTCAACTTTTCTGCATGGACTGGAAACAATGAAATGTACGACCCAATACTCAGAAATGTCGTCATTGCAAGACGTAAATTGGACGTCTTTCTTGACTATGTTCGCCACATTCCTCTCCAACTCGAAGTGTGGCCATATCTAACTGAGGATCCTAACACATCAATTGAAGAGGTGTTCGGGGTGGATCCATCTGTATCTATCAACTGGAACTCTTTCGCTAGCGTACCAATGGCTGTTACCCTCCAATGGGCTGAAAAAAACGGGATTGTGCAACCTGACAAGTTTCCCGCACCTACAATCTTCTCTTGGGAGAGCGAATTTATGACAGGAACCAGAATTTCCCAAAAAAAAGACTGGTCTAATGAATTTCTTCGGAAATTTTCAGTATCGCCATTAAATCATATTTTCAGTTTAAATGTGTGGTTAACATCAAAATATCGGTTTTTTAACAAATTATCACCAATAATGAATAACATAATGAAAATTCATTTTATAACGATATGAGTATTGAAGAATTATATACACATTTTATGAGTATCGAACCACAACATTTAATATTTAATTCTTCAAATAATTTAAATAATTATTATATGAATATTGAAGAATCAGTTGAGATTTTGGGAAAATTAACTAATTATCAATAAATTCAATAAGTACAGCTCAGCCTAGCAGGAAAGCAGAAGCAAGCACCGGAGAATCTACGCATCCAAACCAACAGCGAGAAGGCAGAAGAGGAACCAATAAGGTTTGGATTACTGGTTAGTACAGTGTTCACCAGGGTAAGAATCGGATTTCAAGAACTCTTTGGGGGGGGGGGGGAAATACTTTGGCCGTTTGTTAATTGTTTGTATCACCTCTACGGCTTTGTCATCTGTCCAAAGTGTTTCCTATCCGCAGAGGTTTTAAGTGTACTTCTTGATCACTTTAGACGTCCTGTTTGAAGAATCGAAAACCCCTTTTCTGAGAAGTCTCACCAAGTACCACCAGAAAAATCTTTGAAATATTGTTAATTGTTTGAATCACCCCTACGGTTTTAACGCTATTTCAAAGTTTTCCTGTGTCGATTTCGGTTGGCCAGTCTTAGGCTCGGACAAGCCTGAGTGAAGGCAAAGCTTGCGTAGTTCTCAAAACCTTTGGTGGCTATAAGGAAGTTTCTCACCAAAGGTACGGACGCGCAGACAAACAACCATTTTTAAGCACACCCAAAGGTTTCCGAAGACTAAGAGCCGAATATAAAGATATAAAGATTTTGATTAAACAACGTTAACTCAGTTTAGAATCATGTTCAATAACAAAGCCATCGATTTTACAGTAGAAATGTTGGAGCTAGAACAGCTCGCAACTTTCTATTATCTCAACAATTATGAGGACGACGGCTTAGCCTGGCGGCTACGTGCTCAGATACAATCCTTTACTGGAGAAGGGCCGCTGATGTTTAAATGTAAGTTAAGATTTACTAACTGCTACGTATTGCATATCAAATGACAAATTAATAAAGTCACGTAGCAACCATTAATATTAAACATATGTTTTAAGCAAAACGATCATTAAAAATTAATTAGAAATTTGGAGCAGCTCATAACTTTGTAATTAGAAAAGGGATCATGTTGCAAGTCAAAGAATTGCAAAAAGAAATAGAAAACAACAGTTCTCAAAAGAAGAAGAAGAACTGTGTATAAATACAAAAGTTAAGTTAAGACTTGGTTCTCTTACGAAACAAGACTTCAAATTGTAAAGTTTAGTTTATTGTATTGTATTAAAAGAAATGAAAATAAATACAAATATTTTTTTTAATATAAATTCGTGAGTGAAACATTTAATTGGCGATCCTGCCAGGAGGCACAAAAATAAAACTCAATAATTTTAAAAAAATAACTTTAGCGATACTGAGCCTAAAAAACCAGTCCCTCCTGAACAATATAAAATTATATTAAATCCTGAAAACCCTAAAAAGGAGCAAAAAGTAAGGACAACGAGTTTTAAAAAGTGTCAACTGGGACCAACACAACAGTGGTGCAACTAAAATTGAGACAACAATTGCCGATGACAACAAGTCAACTATAAGCACAATTTAAGCTGCAACGATTACTAAGGAAATCCTGCAAACAAAGGATAATAGTGAATTGGCCACTAAAACAACTAAGTAACCAATTAAGGCGAAAAAAGGAAACATCCAAAGGAAGAGTAAGAAATAAATATAAGATATATGAAATAAATTTAAAATAACTTTGAATAGTGATAAAATAAATGTGAAGATTTTCTGTGAGTGGTTAAATGATTAATTCTTCAGTGAAAAAAGGAAATAATATACAAGAATTAGCTGACTTATCAAGTGAAGAAGAATTAAAAAAATATCTTTAGAAGTAATAAAAGAAGAAAGCTTCGAAATGAATAATTTAACGATTGATGTAATAACAGAACTAATTGCTAGGAATAACCAAGCATTTGCGAATCAAGTGACAGAATTACAGGGTCAAATAGCTTTGCTAACAACAACAAATGCAGTTGAAAACTATGAAGCAGAAACGATCAATGATCAAGTTGTGTGTAATGAAACATTAGATATAATTAAGTCAATACCAGAATTTTCGGGAAAAATAAACACATACGTTAGTTGGAGAGAGGCAGCAAACTTTGCAATGAAACTTTATGTTAGGGCTAGTAGGAGATATAATGGTGCTTTAGCAATTTTGCGAAACAAAATTACCGGTGACGCTAATGACGTTTTAACTAGTCACGGGACAGTTATGAACTTTGATGCGATTTTGAGTCGTTTAGATTTTGCTTATTCGGATAAACGCCCTATCCATATCCTAGAACAAGAGTTAAGTGTTTTACGACAAGGATCATCAAGTATCCTTGATTACTATAATTCGGTTAATCAAAAGTTGACTTTGCTTATAAATAAAACAATCATGACTCATGGCACAAACACTGCCATAACAAACGAGCTAAATAAAAAGAATCGCAATAACGCACTAAGAATTTTTATTACTGGGTTAAATCAACCACTATCTAATATCCTATTTTCATTAGGACCAGAAGATTTACCTAACGCTTTAGCAAAAGCACAGGAATTAGAAGCGAACAGTTTCAGAGCTAATTTTGCTCTACAATTTAATAGAAATAAAAACCACGAAGGAAATTTAAGATTCCCAACACAAGGAATGTATAAAAACAATTCAGGTGATCAAAGGAATAGACCTTGGGAAACGAAGCCCAAAAACCAACAAAAGATTGAACCAATGGAGGTAGACGGATCTACACAAAATCGTCGTAGATATTATAATAATTATCAAAATAACTATAATAGAGCATATAATAATTTTAATAGATACCAGAATAATCAAAATGATGCACAAAAAAGACAATTACCTAGTGCTCAACTCCCACCTCAGAAATTACAAAGAATTAATAATCTCCATGAAAATGCTTTTTTAGGGGAAAGCCAAGGGGAAGTGTCCTGCCCTTCATCATCGGATACTATAGAGGAAAAGAAATAAAGATTCTAATAGATACTGGGGCAACAAATTGTTATTGTAGTCCAAACTTTGCAGTGGTTAGGGAAAAATTAATTATAAAAAAAGGGTAAAAACAGTGAATACAGTTATACTGAAATAACTCATTCATTAGAATTAAGAATATTGGGGATAAAACAGAGGTTTTATGAGTTAAATAATTTGGGATGTGATCTTTTATTGGGGATAAATTTTATAAAAGGTAATGGAATTAAGTTGGATTTTGTAACCAACAAATTAGAAGTAAGTCAGTAAAAAATCTTTTTTTATTAACGATGAGTCTCGCCGATTTCAGAGCTACTATCAATTTAATTCAAGTCATTCAGAAGGAAATATATTCCGTCATTCTGAGTGGTAATAGTCTTCAGATGAATGGTAATGCAGAACTTCGTTTTGCAATCATGAAAATATTAAAACAATCCCCCTGTGACGGGAATTCAATGCTTAATTCATT
This sequence comes from Tricholauxania praeusta, assembly GCA_949775025.1. Classification (NCBI taxonomy): domain Eukaryota; kingdom Metazoa; phylum Arthropoda; class Insecta; order Diptera; family Lauxaniidae; genus Tricholauxania; species Tricholauxania praeusta. Next base: position 141,683,507 of record OX459029.1, read on the forward strand.
AAGAGTATTCTCTAATGACGCTTTCGACTTTTTTACTGACGTGTCAAGGTTTGAAAAAATTGCAACTTCAGAATTTGCTTCGAGAGCTAGCAAAATTACTGGAGATAGTTTTGTCGACCGTTATATTGTTGGAAACAGTTCAGCATATTATACGAATGACCCTTTTAACTCCATTTTAAGATCCGTACCTTTTAATGCTATACAAAGCACGATGTATATGCTAACAAATGCCTACTTGAGTGAGGGGGTAGGTTTAGCTACAACTGGATTTCCACTCACAATTCAACCGTGTGAATATGTTTTGAAACCAGGTGATCAAAGTAATAACATAGCTGATTTTGCAACTGCTTCATCTTCAGATTTACAAACTGGTTATATTGTTGGTAATGATGCAATATGGATATATTGAAAACGAACCAATATATCAGGAACTGTTTCTTTAAACGCTAATATACGCTTTAATGATCTTATTGGTACTGATATAACCGTATCGAGCGTTACGGCTATACCAGACTTTGCATCGGTACAAACCACAACAAGGGATTTTGAATGCATCAAAATATCTGAAAGCGCAAGGGATAGAATTAAGAATTGCTTCTTCGTGGATTTCAAGAAATCCCTCCAAAAAGTCGAATATTACACGATGTTTACGAAAAAAGATGTATTTCCGAAACTGGCAGATTATCTTACGAATCTATATATAATATACAGAGGATTTTTCTTCATCGTCTGTAGTCATGACGACCACTACCACATCGTCCACGATTGCACCTACCATACCTACACCTGTCGATGTCATGCCATCGACATCCTCAAAAGCTTCTCAACGATTGGACGAAGATTTTCTCGACGCCTTATTACCAGTGTCGAGTTCCATATCGACCACTGGATTAATCTCGCAATCTATTTGGAGAAAGAAGTGCGAAACATCGACTACATGGACATTGCCACCACAAATTGAATACCAAGTAGTGAAGCTTACTTACTTACTTACTTGGGTGGCCATAACAACCCGTTACCGGGTTACGGCCGACCTCAAAAGCTCTCTCCAGGCGCCTCTACTTTGCGCGCGCCTTCTCCAATCATTCACACCAAGCGTGGATAGGGTTTCCTCGGCTTGGTCTTTCCATCGGAGGCATGGTCTTCCTCTTCGTCGTCGCCCAGCGGCTTCCGCATCAAACACCTTTTTCGCCGGAGCTTCTTCGTCCATACGCACAACATGTTCCAGCCAGCGCAGACGTTGTATAGTGATGCGCTTGACTATGTCAATGTCAGCGTAGAGCTCGTACAGTTCGTGGTTCATTCGAATACGGTAGTCGTCGCCGACGTGAACAGGACCGAAGATTTTGCGAAGAATTTTTCTCTCAAACACCCCAAGCGTGGCTGCATCAGTCTGCGACACAACCCATGCTTCTGCGCCGTAAAGTAGCACGGGTAAGATGAGCGTCTTGTAGAGTGTCAGTTTTGTCGGGCGAGAGAGGTCTCTACTACTCAATTGCTTACTGAGACCATAGTAACACCTATTAGCAAGAGTTAGTCTTCGCTTTATCTCCAGGCTGACATCGTTTTGAGTGTTCACGGCGGTGCCAAGATAGGTGAATTCCTTGACAACTTCGAAAGTATAGTTGTTCGCAGTAACAAAGGATCCAATACGCCGCGTCTCCCTGTTTGTGGACAGCATATACTTTGTTTTGTTTAAAATTTTACTCTGAAGTTTCACATCATGCATTCATACTTGGACAACCTCGCGATGAATTATGAAAGAAATTTGGCTATTGCGGAATATGTTCCGCAAATGAAGTTTAATGCAGGTACGGTAATTCCCGTTAATCCTTTATTAACGGGTGAAATGACTTTGGTCAATTCTGCTTATCAAATGAGAACCGGAATCGTCGCGTTGATGAATCAAAATAGGTTAACCACAGGTTTATTGAATAGTTTGATCTCTTCTATAAGAGATTTACATGTACTAGTAGAAATGAATGCCGCAAATGAAAGATTGTTGTTCAATTTGATTGAAGATATCGTTCGATCGGATGAGTCTGAATCCGAGTCGAGTTTGTGTGATCTGGGATCGCAGGCATTATCTGCCGCCGCTTCCATGTGTTATGTTATTCCTGGCGTGAACGTTGCTTTTGGGAGCATCTTTTCATACGCTGCGGATTTAGTTGACTGGTATGGTGAAAGTATTAAAAGTTCTAAGAAATTGGAATCTCTTGAAGCAAGACGTACAGCATTTTTTGATAATGTTGAATGTAAACAATATAATGATCAGCTATCGAGACGATTTGCTGATAAGGATGATGATTCACAGAAAAAAAAAAAAAGTAGTGAAGCTAGATGTGTACAATTTCTCGAAGATCTCAAATGTGGAGAAGAAAAATTGGTGGAAGGAAGCCGAGGTTCGGTCGACTTTTATCACGAGCAGTCCTCTAGACATGAAAAGTCAACTGGTGCAGAAACTATTGACGGAAGTAGCAAAGGACATCAGCATGAATCCTCAAGTGAAAAAGGAGGAAAAGCTGAAGCAATCATACAATTTCTTCGGAAATTTTCAGTATCGCCATTAAATCATATTTTCAGTTTAAATGTGTGGTTAACATCAAAATATCGGTTTTTTAACAAATTATCACCAATAATGAATAACATAATGAAAATTCATTTTATAACGATATGAGTATTGAAGAATTATATACACATTTTATGAGTATCGAACCACAACATTTAATATTTAATTCTTCAAATAATTTAAATAATTATTATATGAATATTGAAGAATCAGTTGAGATTTTGGGAAAATTAACTAATTATCAATAAATTCAATAAGTACAGCTCAGCCTAGCAGGAAAGCAGAAGCAAGCACCGGAGAATCTACGCATCCAAACCAACAGCGAGAAGGCAGAAGAGGAACCAATAAGGTTTGGATTACTGGTTAGTACAGTGTTCACCAGGGTAAGAATCGGATTTCAAGAACTCTTTGGGGGGGGGGGGGGGGGAAATACTTTGGCCGTTTGTTAATTGTTTGTATCACCTCTACGGCTTTGTCATCTGTCCAAAGTGTTTCCTATCCGCAGAGGTTTTAAGTGTACTTCTTGATCACTTTAGACGTCCTGTTTGAAGACTCGAAAACCCCTTTTCTGAGAAGTCTCACCAAGTACCACCAGAAAAATCTTTGAAATATTGTTAATTGTTTGAATCACCCCTACGGTTTTAACGCTATTTCAAAGTTTTCCTGTGTCGATTTCGGTTGGCCAGTCTTAGGCTCGGACAAGCCTGAGTGAAGGCAAAGCTTGCGTAGTTCTCAAAACCTTTGGTGGCGATAAGGAAGTTTCTCACCAAAGGTACGGACGCGCAGACAAACAACCATTTTTAAGCACACCCAAAGGTTTCCGAAGACTAAGAGCCGAATATAAAGATATAAAGATTTTGATTAAACAACGTTAACTCAGTTTAGAATCATGTTCAATAACAAAGCCATCGATTTTACAGTAGAAATGTTGGAGCTAGAACAGCTCGCAACTTTCTATTATCTCAACAATTATGAGGACGACGGCTTAGCCTGGCGGCTACGTGCTCAGATACAATCCTTTACTGGAGAAGGGCCGCTGATGTTTAAATGTAAGTTAAGATTTACTAACTGCTACGTATTGCATATCAAATGACAAATTAATAAAGTCACGTAGCAACCATTAATATTAAACATATGTTTTAAGCAAAACGATCATTAAAAATTAATTAGAAATTTGGAGCAGCTCATAACTTTGTAATTAGAAAAGGGATCATGTTGCAAGTCAAAGAATTGCAAAAAGAAATAGAAAACAACAGTTCTCAAAAGAAGAAGAAGAACTGTGTATAAATACAAAAGTTAAGTTAAGACTTGGTTCTCTTACGAAACAAGACTTCAAATTGTAAAGTTTAGTTTATTGTATTGTATTAAAAGAAATGAAAATAAATAAAAATATTTTTTTTAATATAAATTCGTGAGTGAAACATTTAATTGGCGATCCTGCCAGGAGGCACAAAAATAAAACTCAATAATTTTAAAAAAATAACTTTAGCGATACTGAGCCTAAAAAACCAGTCCCTCCTGAACAATATAAAATTATATTAAATCCTGAAAACCCTAAAAAGGAGCAAAAAGTAAGGACAACGAGTTTTAAAAAGTGTCAACTGGGACCAACACAACAGTGGTGCAACTAAAATTGAGACAACAATTGCCGATGACAACAAGTCAACTATAAGCACAATTTAAGCTGCAACGATTACTAAGGAAATCCTGCAAACAAAGGATAATAGTGAATTGGCCACTAAAACAACTAAGTAACCAATTAAGGCGAAAAAAGGAAACATCCAAAGGAAGAGTAAGAAATAAATATAAGATATATGAAATAAATTTAAAATAACTTTGAATAGTGATAAAATAAATGTGAAGATTTTCTGTGAGTGGTTAAATGATTAATTCTTCAGTGAAAAAAGGAAATAATATACAAGAATTAGCTGACTTATCAAGTGAAGAAGAATTAAAAAAATATCTTTAGAAGTAATAAAAGAAGAAAGCTTCGAAATGAATAATTTAACGATTGATGTAATAACAGAACTAATTGCTAGGAATAACCAAGCATTTGCGAATCAAGTGACAGAATTACAGGGTCAAATAGCTTTGCTAACAACAACAAATGCAGTTGAAAACTATGAAGCAGAAACGATCAATGATCAAGTTGTGTGTAATGAAACATTAGATATAATTAAGTCAATACCAGAATTTTCGGGAAAAATAAACACATACGTTAGTTGGAGAGAGGCAGCAAACTTTGCAATGAAACTTTATGTTAGGACTAGTAGGAGATATAATGGTGCTTTAGCAATTTTGCGAAACAAAATTACCAGTGACGCTAATGACGTTTTAACTAGTCACGGGACAGTTATGAACTTTGATGCGATTTTGAGTCGTTTAGATTTTGCTTATTCGGATAAACGCCCTATCCATATCCTAGAACAAGAGTTAAGTGTTTTACGACAAGGATCATCAAGTATCCTTGATTACTATAATTCGGTTAATCAAAAGTTGACTTTGCTTATAAATAAAACAATCATGACTCATGGCACAAACACTGCCATAACAAACGAGCTAAATAAAAAGAATCGCAATAACGCACTAAGAATTTTTATTACTGGGTTAAATCAACCACTATCTAATATCCTATTTTCATTAGGACCAGAAGATTTACCTAACGCTTTAGCAAAAGCACAGGAATTAGAAGCGAACAGTTTCAGAGCTAATTTTGCTCTACAATTTAATAGAAATAAAAACCACGAAGGAAATTTAAGATTCCCAACACAAGGAATGTATAAAAACAATTCAGGTGATCAAAGGAATAGACCTTGGGAAACGAAGCCCAAAAACCAACAAAAGATTGAACCAATGGAGGTAGACGGATCTACACAAAATCGTCGTAGATATTATAATAATTATCAAAATAACTATAATAGAGCATATAATAATTTTAATAGATACCAGAATAATCAAAATGATGCACAAAAAAGACAATTACCTAGTGCTCAACTCCCACCTCAGAAATTACAAAGAATTAATAATCTCCATGAAAATGCTTTTTTAGGGGAAAGCCAAGGGGAAGTGTCCTGCCCTTCATCATCGGATACTATAGAGGAAAAGAAATAAAGATTCTAATAGATACTGGGGCAACAAATTGTTATTGTAGTCCAAACTTTGCAGTGGTTAGGGAAAAATTAATTATAAAAAAAAGGGTAAAAACAGTGAATACAGTTATACTGAAATAACTCATTCATTAGAATTAAGAATATTGGGGATAAAACAGAGGTTTTATGAGTTAAATAATTTGGGATGTGATCTTTTATTGGGGATAAATTTTATAAAAGGTAATGGAATTAAGTTGGATTTTGTAACCAACAAATTAGAAGTAAGTCAGTAAAAAATCTTTTTTTATTAACGATGAGTCTCGCCGATTTCAGAGCTACTATCAATTTAATTCAAGTCATTCAGAAGGAAATATATTCCGTCATTCTGAGTGGTAATAGTCTTCAGATGAATGGTAATGCAGAACTTCGTTTTGCAATCATGAAAATATTAAAACAATCCCCCTGTGACGGGAATTCAATGCTTAATTCATTAAGAGTATTCTCTAATGACGCTTTCGGCTTTTTTACTGACGTGTCAAGGTTTGAAAAAATTGCAACTTCAGAATTTGCTTCGAGAGCTAGCAAAATTACTGGAGATAGTTTTGTCGACCGTTATATTGTTGGAAACAGTTCAGCATATTATACGAATGACCCTTTTAACTCCATTTTAAGATCCGTACCTTTTAATGCTATACAAAGCACGATGTATATGCTAACAAATGCCTACTTGAGTGAGGGGGTAGGTTTAGCTACAACTGGATTTCCACTCACAATTCAACCGTGTGAATATGTTTTGAAACCAGGTGATCAAAGTAATAACATAGCTGATTTTGCAACTGCTTCATCTTCAGATTTACAAACTGGTTATATTGTTGGTAATGATGCAATATGGATATATTGAAAACGAACCAATATATCAGGAACTGTTTCTTTAAACGCTAATATACGCTTTAATGATCTTATTGGTACTGATATAACCGTATCGAGCGTTACGGCTATACCAGACTTTGCATCGGTACAAACCACAACAAGGGATTTTGAATGCATCAAAATATCTGAAAGCGCAAGGGATAGAATTAAGAATTGCTTCTTCGTGGATTTCAAGAAATCCCTCCAAAAAATCGAATATTACACGATGTTTACGAAAAAAGATGTATTTCCGAAACTGGCAGATTATCTTACGAATCTATATATAATATACAGAGGATTTTTCTTCATCGTCTGTAGTCATGACGACCACTACCACATCGTCCACGATTGCACCTACCATACCTACACCTGTCGATGTCATGCCATCGACATCCTCAAAAGCTTCTCAACGATTGGACGAAGATTTTCTCGACGCCTTATTACCAGTGTCGAGTTCCATATCGACCACTGGATTAATCTCGCAATCTATTTGGAGAAAGAAGTGCGAAACATCGACTACATGGACATTGCCACCACAAATTGAATACCAAGTAGTGAAGCTTACTTACTTACTTGGGTGGCCATAACAACCCGTTACCGGGTTACGGCCGACCTCAAAAGCTCTCTCCAGGCGCCTCTACTTTGCGCGCGCCTTCTCCAATCATTCACACCAAGCGTGGATAGGGTTTCCTCGGCTTGGTCTTTCCATCGGAGGCATGGTCTTCCTCTTCGTCGTCGCCCAGCGGCTTCCGCATCAAACACCTTTTTCGCCGGAGCTTCTTCGTCCATACGCACAACATGTCCCAGCCAGCGCAGACGTTGTATAGTGATGCGCTTGACTATGTCAATGTCAGCGTAGAGCTCGTACAGTTCGTGGTTTATTCGAATACGGTAGTCGTCGCCGACGTGAACAGGACCGAAGATTTTGCGAAGAGTTTTTCTCTCAAACACCCCAAGCGTGGCTGCATCAGTCTGCGACACAACCCATGCTTCTGCGCCGTAAAGTAGCACGGGTAAGATGAGCGTCTTGTAGAGTGTCAGTTTTGTCGGGCGAGAGAGGTCTCTACTACTCAATTGCTTACTGAGACCATAGTAACACCTATTAGCAAGAGTTAGTCTTCGCTTTATCTCCAGGCTGACATCGTTTTGAGTGTTCACGGCGGTGCCAAGATAGGTGAATTCCTTGACAACTTCGAAAGTATAGTTGTTCGCAGTAACAAAGGATCCAATACGCCGCGTCTCCCTGTTTGTGGACAGCATATACTTTGTTTTGTTTAAAATTTTACTCTGAAGTTTCACATCATGCATTCATACTTGGACAACCTCGCGATGAATTATGAAAGAAATTTGGCTATTGCGGAATATGTTCCGCAAATGAAGTTTAATGCAGGTACGGTAATTCCCGTTAATCCTTTATTAACGGGTGAAATGACTTTGGTCAATTCTGCTTATCAAATGAGAACCGGAATCGTCGCGTTGATGAATCAAAATAGGTTAACCACAGGTTTATTGAATAGTTTGATCTCTTCTATAAGAGATTTACATGTACTAGTAGAAATGAATGCCGCAAATGAAAGATTGTTGTTCAATTTGATTGAAGATATCGTTCGATCGGATGAGTCTGAATCCGAGTCGAGTTTGTGTGATCTGGGATCGCAGGCATTATCTGCCGCCGCTTCCATGTGTTATGTTATTCCTGGCGTGAACGTTGCTTTTGGGAGCATCTTTTCATACGCTGCGGATTTAGTTGACTGGTATGGTGAAAGTATTAAAAGTTCTAAGAAATTGGAATCTCTTGAAGCAAGACGTACAGCATTTTTTGATAATGTTGAATGTAAACAATATAATGATCGATGACGATATGATATATCGAGACGATTTGCTGATATGGATGATGATTCACAGAAAAAAAAAAAAAAGTAGTGAAGCTAGATGTGTACAATTTCTCGAAGATCTCAAATGTGGAGAAGAAAAATTGGTGGAAGGAAGCCGAGGTTCGGTCGACTTTTATCACGAGCAGTCCTCTAGACATGAAAAGTCAACTGGTGCAGAAACTATTGACGGAAGTAGCAAAGGACATCAGCATGAATCCTCAAGTGAAAAAGGAGGAAAAGCTGAAGCAATCATACAACCCTTTGCACCCTTTGTGTCGACATTGGGTTGCTAAAAGAGCCAAGCTATTGGATAGTATACTACTTACAATTGTAAGCCTACCTCTCCTCTGGTACTCTATCAAATTCGATCTATGCATCAAATCTCTCTCTACGATGGATCAAGTGAAGACGAGTTTATCACTGATTCACGGATACCTTGTCAATCCACTGGCCGTGGTTGGCAACAGGTATCTACCATTGACGAACATAACAACATCACCGGATACGACTTCTCAGTACTCTTGCAAGAAAACCTTGCTAGAATCGTGGAACACAGGACCTCGCTGCTACGTACTATCGGTGGAGTCTTCATCGGTGTCCTTTGTATCCCAGCAATCATCAAACTCTTCCGATGGGGAAGGACACGTACTGCAGCACACTGGGATGAGCCGCCTGCAATACCAGTCTACTTCCAAGATGGACGTCCAACACCTAACCAACAACCGAATAGTGTACACACTGGGCCAACTCAAACCAGTGCGCCCTCAAGAACTCGTTCGTTCGGGCGAAATAGAAACAACAACCGTTCCAGGCAATTCTTTGTTTAAGTACACTTCTGCAGCTCCACAGAAAGTCGCTGCACGTCTCTCAAATTTATTCTTTATCAAAAAAACCGATGATCAGACCCATGAGTCATATGCTTACAATGTCTTATTAAAAACACAGAGCACGGTTTCAAAACATCCTTGGATAGTTTCATCATTTTGCTACTATCTCAAAGTGAATAGAGAGGAACTCACTCAGCTCCTTAGCCAGTGGGTAAATACAGCAAGTGACTCCGGAAGTGGAGATCAAATCCACACTCCAGCCACCACAGCGAACTACTACTTAACCAAATTTGACTTAAACATGATCGCTCGGCACCCGATCTACTCAATTTGGACTCTAAGTACCACCTACTCTCAAGACGACGTCGCAAACTCTAACCCAGACGATGTCTCTATCGCTGCAGCTGACTGTACTGCAATAACATCGTCTATACCGGTACAACATCTAGATGCTAGTTGCACCCTTACAAAATACGAAGAACAGTACGGGTATGCAGATTCACACCTGGGTAACGTGATGAAAACACGTATCCAGGATCAATCTGCAACCGGTGCACTGGGTGCTATTCTGCATTCGCCGAATATACTTGACGGCGCATCGGTATTGACGATGGAACACGCAGCTATGTCCGAGGCTGGGACTACTATGGACGTACTTCCTCTAGTACGTCTATATTGCATATACCTAAGTAGCGAGTCTGCCAATTACGAATCAGACCCGACAGTACCTAAGTTCTTAAACAATTTGCAAAGAATGAACTCTGTATTGTCGTATTCAGCACCAACACCTGCCTTTGAATGTAGAGCTATTGCCATGCCTCTAGATGTGTTCTCCGCTTGGACTGCGGGCGTATATGGCGAAAGTGTCATTGATGACACATTTCGCGTACGTAATGCCGACATGTCTTGGGTTGTAGTCCCAATTCGTTCAGAAATGTTGGCAAACCGCGGGCTAATTCCTTACACTCTCAGTTTCATGAGTTCCGACCTTTGGTTTTGTCGGTATAACCTTGAAGCATCTTACTCTACAACCGGCAACGGAGATGAATCTATAAAAATAACAACGATGCCTGTTTCATGTACAAACTACATCCCCGGCGTAAACAACATCATCTTTGTATTGCTCGACAGTGTAAACAAGACTCGCGCTAACATCAAAATAGGTGGCACGAATGTGCCTGTCTGGAACAAAGGATTCCCAGCGAACACAACAATTCCAGACTTGTTTTCTACCTTCACACTATACTTGCGGGATATCCACTCTGCAGCTGAGGACTGCGCATCTGCAGAACTCGAGTTGGCAAAACGATCTGTCTACGGGTCTGCCAATATTGCCAGATCACTGGCAGCCTCAGTCTATCTGGCTTGGCGCCCAGGGTGTTACGACAATGGAGATTTTAATTTACACGGATGTTGCGTTTATGTACCCGAAGACCAACATGAATGGATCGATATGCCGAAGACAAACTATAAGATGCGCAACCTGGGGTATGGTGATAACCCAGATCTAAACTTGGAGTCATATATGCATGCCTTCAATTTTGCATCAACGAATGGCTTTTTGCTCCCTCCCACTGGAGACATGAAACTCACTATTGATCGTGATACTGGTAGATTCCACGTTGATGGGCAGCAACCTCAATTCAGCGCTCAACAATACTTTGTCCCGTGCTGTTCGTCTATGACCAGGGTTCGCGTTCACCTAGGTTTGTATGTAAATACAAGTGACGTGCTCAATTTTTCGTCCAATGGCGGACTGGGGAACTGGCTTCACATGCAAGCCATTGCCCTTTCTGCTTCTGTCAGCCTGTTTTTGGTGGAGAATGATGTCAACTTTTCTGCATGGACTGGAAACAATGAAATGTACGACCCAATACTCAGAAATGTCGTCATTGCAAGACGTAAATTGGACGTCTTTCTTGACTATGTTCGCCACATTCCTCTCCAACTCGAAGTGTGGCCATATCTAACTGAGGATCCTAACACATCAATTGAAGAGGTGTTCGGGGTGGATCCATCTGTATCTATCAACTGGAACTCTTTCGCTAGCGTACCAATGGCTGTTACCCTCCAATGGGCTGAAAAAAACGGGATTGTGCAACCTGACAAGTTTCCCGCACCTACAATCTTCTCTTGGGAGAGCGAATTTATGACAGGAACCAGAATTTCCCAAAAAAAAGACTGGTCTAATGAATTTCTTCGGAAATTTTCAGTATCGCCATTAAATCATATTTTCAGTTTAAATGTGTGGTTAACATCAAAATATCGGTTTTTTAACAAATTATCACCAATAATGAATAACATAATGAAAATTCATTTTATAACGATATGAGTATTGAAGAATTATATACACATTTTATGAGTATCGAACCACAACATTTAATATTTAATTCTTCAAATAATTTAAATAATTATTATATGAATATTGAAGAATCAGTTGAGATTTTGGGAAAATTAACTAATTATCAATAAATTCAATAAGTACAGCTCAGCCTAGCAGGAAAGCAGAAGCAAGCACCGGAGAATCTACGCATCCAAACCAACAGCGAGAAGGCAGAAGAGGAACCAATAAGGTTTGGATTACTGGTTAGTACAGTGTTCACCAGGGTAAGAATCGGATTTCAAGAACTCTTTGGGGGGGGGGGGGGAAATACTTTGGCCGTTTGTTAATTGTTTGTATCACCTCTACGGCTTTGTCATCTGTCCAAAGTGTTTCCTATCCGCAGAGGTTTTAAGTGTACTTCTTGATCACTTTAGACGTCCTGTTTGAAGACTCGAAAACCCCTTTTCTGAGAAGTCTCACCAAGTACCACCAGAAAAATCTTTGAAATATTGTTAATTGTTTGCATCACCCCTACGGTTTTAACGCTATTTCAAAGTTTTCCTGTGTCGATTTCGGTTGGCCAGTCTTAGGCTCGGACAAGCCTGAGTGAAGGCAAAGCTTGCGTAGTTCTCAAAACCTTTGGTGGCTATAAGGAAGTTTCTCACCAAAGGTACGGACGCGCAGACAAACAACCATTTTTAAGCACACCCAAAGGTTTCCGAAGACTAAGAGCCGAATATAAAGATATAAAGATTTTGATTAAACAACGTTAACTCAGTTTAGAATCATGTTCAATAACAAAGCCATCGATTTTACAGTAGAAATGTTGGAGCTAGAACAGCTCGCAACTTTCTATTATCTCAACAATTATGAGGACGACGGCTTAGCCTGGCGGCTACGTGCTCAGATACAATCCTTTACTGGAGAAGGGCCGCTGATGTTTAAATGTAAGTTAAGATTTACTAACTGCTACGTATTGCATATCAAATGACAAATTAATAAAGTCACGTAGCAACCATTAATATTAAACATATGTTTTAAGCAAAACGATCATTAAAAATTAATTAGAAATTTGGAGCAGCTCATAACTTTGTAATTAGAAAAGGGATCATGTTGCAAGTCAAAGAATTGCAAAAAGAAATAGAAAACAACAGTTCTCAAAAGAAGAAGAAGAACTGTGTATAAATACAAAAGTTAAGTTAAGACTTGGTTCTCTTACGAAACAAGACTTCAAATTGTAAAGTTTAGTTTATTGTATTGTATTAAAAGAAATGAAAATAAATACAAATATTTTTTTTAATATAAATTCGTGAGTGAAACATTTAATTGGCGATCCTGCCAGGAGGCACAAAAATAAAACTCAATAATTTTAAAAAAATAACTTTAGCGATACTGAGCCTAAAAAACCAGTCCCTCCTGAACAATATAAAATTATATTAAATCCTGAAAACCCTAAAAAGGAGCAAAAAGTAAGGACAACGAGTTTTAAAAAGTGTCAACTGGGACCAACACAACAGTGGTGCAACTAAAATTGAGACAACAATTGCCGATGACAACAAGTCAACTATAAGCACAATTTAAGCTGCAACGATTACTAAGGAAATCCTGCAAACAAAGGATAATAGTGAATTGGCCACTAAAACAACTAAGTAACCAATTAAGGCGAAAAAAGGAAACATCCAAAGGAAGAGTAAGAAATAAATATAAGATATATGAAATAAATTTAAAATAACTTTGAATAGTGATAAAATAAATGTGAAGATTTTCTGTGAGTGGTTAAATGATTAATTCTTCAGTGAAAAAAGGAAATAATATACAAGAATTAGCTGACTTATCAAGTGAAGAAGAATTAGTAAATTTATTTAAAAAAATATCTTTAGAAGTAATAAAGGAAGAAAGCTTCGAAATGAATAATTTAACGATTGATGTAATAACAGAATTAATTGCTAGGAATAACCAAGCATTTGCGAATCAAGTGACAGAATTACAGGGTCAAATAGCTTTGCTAACAACAACAAATACAGTTGAAAATTATGAGGCAGAGACGATCGATGATCAAGTTGCGTGTAATGAAACATTAGATATAATTAAGTCAATACCAGAATTTTCGGGAAAAATAAACACATACGTTAGTTGGAGAGAGGCAGCAAACTTTGCAATGAAACTTTATGTTAGGACTAGTAGGAGATATAATGGTGCCTTAGCAATTTTGCGAAACAAAATTACCGGTGACGCGAATGAAGTTTTAACTAGTCACGGGACAGTTATGAACTTTGATGCGATTTTGAGTCGTTTAGATTTTGCTTATTCGGATAAACGTCCTATTCATATCCTAGAACAAGAGTTGAGTGTTTTACGACAAGGATCATCAAGTATCCTTGATTACTATAATTCGGTTAATCAAAAGTTGACTTTACTTATAAATAAAACAATTATGACTCATGGCACAAACACTGCCAAAACAAATGAACTTAATAAAAAGAATCGCAATAACGCACTAAGAATTTTTATTACTGGGTTAAATCAACCACTATCTAATATCCTATTTTCATTGGGACCAGAAGATTTACCTAACGCTTTAGCAAAAGCACAGGAATTAGAAGCAAACAATTTCCGAGCTAATTTCGCTCTACAATTTAATAGAAATAAAAACCACGAAGGAAATTTAAGATTCCCAACACAAGGAATGTATAAAAACAATTCAGGTGATCAAAGGAATAGACCTTGGGAAACGAAGCCCAAAAACCAACAAAAGATTGAACCAATGGAGGTAGACGGATCTACACAAAATCGTCGTAGATATTATAATAATTATCAAAATAACTATAATAGAGCATATAATAATTTTAATAGATACCAGAATAATCAAAATGATGCACAAAAAAGACAATTACCTAGTGCTCAACTCCCACCTCAGAAATTACAAAGAATTAATAATCTCCATGAAAATGCTTTTTTAGGGGAAAGCCAAGGGGAAGTGTCCTGCCCTTCATCATCGGATACTATAGAGGAAAAGAAATAAAGATTCTAATAGAAACTGGGGCAACAAATTGTTATTGTAGTCCAAACTTTGCAGTGGTTAGGGAAAAATTAATTATAAAAAAAAGGGTAAAAACAGTGAATACAGTTATACTGAAATAACTCATTCATTAGAATTAAGAATATTGGGGATAAAACAGAGGTTTTATGAGTTAAATAATTTGGGATGTGATCTTTTATTGGGGATAAATTTTATAAAAGGTAATGGAATTAAGTTGGATTTTGTAACCAACAAATTAGAAGTAAGTCAGTAAAAAATCTTTTTTTATTAACGATGAGTCTCGCCGATTTCAGAGCTACTATCAATTTAATTCAAGTCATTCAGAAGGAAATATATTCCGTCATTCTGAGTGGTAATAGTCTTCAGATGAATGGTAATGCAGAACTTCGTTTTGCAATCATGAAAATATTAAAACAATCCCCCTGTGACGGGAATTCAATGCTTAATTCATTAAGAGTATTCTCTAATCACGCTTTCGGCTTTTTTACTGACGTGTCAAGGTTTGAAAAAATTGCAACTTCAGAATTTGCTTCGAGAGCTAGCAAAATTACTGGAGATAGTTTTGTCGACCGTTATATTGTTGGAAACAGTTCAGCATATTATACGAATGACCCTTTTAACTCCATTTTAAGATCCGTACCTTTTAATGCTATACAAAGCACGATGTATATGCTAACAAATGCCTACTTGAGTGAGGGGGTAGGTTTAGCTACAACTGGATTTCCACTCACAATTCAACCGTGTGAATATGTTTTGAAACCAGGTGATCAAAGTAATAACATAGCTGATTTTGCAACTGCTTCATCTTCAGATTTACAAACTGGTTATATTGTTGGTAATGATGCAATATGGATATATTGAAAACGAACCAATATATCAGGAACTGTTTCTTTAAACGCTAATATACGCTTTAATGATCTTATTGGTACTGATATAACCGTATCGAGCGTTACGGCTATACCAGACTTTGCATCGGTAACTAAATTTTCATATTTTACTGGAAAAATCAACTTTAACTCTGGTAATGATATTGTTTTGAATTCAAGGAAATTCGATGTTTCTTTGGGTGTTACAATAACTATAACTATTGATTCTTCATCAGCTATAACTGGAGGTTTAATAATTAAGATTGCTGGGTCATTCACTTTAAGAGGTGCCGCAATGGGTGGTTTAATCTCCCTCCGCACATGTAATTCTGACTATCCTATGACTTGGAATTTAAATTTAGGCAATATCCTATGTAATTTCCATAGAAATGTAATAGATAGGAATGATTCAACTGCCAATACGCAGTTAAATGATACTTATTTTACCATAATTTCAAGATTGGTGAGGGCGGCGGGTTTAACGGAGTTTAGTCCGAAGCAATCATTTACCAATCTTAATTCTACTATACAAGATTTGTATGATATAGAAAATATGCCAACAAATAATGCAAGAATTTTATCATTACATGCCATCAGAATGGCACTTATAATGATAAACCTTTTAACGTTTATGTACGTAGGTATTTGAGATCAGTATGTAACAAAAACGGTGTTCATATGCTTGACATACATGTGGACATAGTGATCATTGTTTCAACTATATTAAGATAAAATAAAAATGATAAAAAAAAAAAAAAAAAAAAAAGTAAACGGAGTGACTTACGATATAAAGTACATTAACGAAATGGAAAACGAAACAAGTCAATCCGATAAAAATAATTTAACAGAAAGAAATAATGTGGAACGAAAAGATTTCACAACGCCAGCGATGATTAATACCGCTAAAATAAATAAGTTAAACACTACTTTGGAACATAAAAGTTCTAAAACGCCGTCGATGACGAATTCCGACAATTTTGAAAATAATAATATTTTGAGATACAGTAATCTTGAAACGTCAGCTGAAGATAATACCAGCATAAGTAAAAATAAAATTGAAAATTTTAAAAAAGAAATCATGAATAAAGTTAAACAATCACATGGTAATATAAATATGAATTTACCATTTCGTACTGATGTTAGAGCAGAGATCCGAACATCAATTGATACAGCAATATGGAGTAAACAGTACCCATATCCTTTATCTGTAAATTCATTTGTCAATAAAGAAATTGAGAGAATGCTAAGAGAAGAAATTATAAGACCAAGTAAAAGTCCTTATAATTCACAAATTTGGGTAGTACCAAAAAAGGGAACAAACGAAGATGGAACTCCAAAACAAAGGATGGTCATAGATTATAAAAAATTAAATGAACATACGATTTCAGATAAATATCCCATACCAGATATCAACGTAATATTATCAAATTTGGGAAAAGCAAAAATATTTTCTACAATCGATTTGGAATCAGGATTCCACCAAATTATGATGAAAGAATCAGACATGGAAAAAACAGCATTTTCAGTAAATAACGGAAAATATGAATACTTAAGAATGCCGTTTGGTTTAAAAAATGCACCAAGCATTTTCCAAAGAGCAATGGACGATATTTTAAGAAACTTTGTAGGGAAGTTTTGTCACATTTATATAGACGATATAATTGTATATTCAGAAAATGAAGATCAACACATGGAACATTTAAAAATTATCATTGAAACATTAAAAAATTCGCATATGAAAATATCGTTAGAAAAATCATTATTCTTTAAAAAAGAAGTAGAATTTTTAGGATATAAAGTAGCACAAAATGTAATTAAGATAGATCCAAAGAAAATTCAAACCATATCAGAACTTCCTCCTCCGAAAACTTTACGACAATTACGAAGTTTTCTAGGTCTAACGGGTTATTATAGGAAGTTTCAGTCACCGTTTAGCACTCGTTGCGAGAAGACTCTTTCTTGTTAATCCGCTTGTGATACTTCAGCCGTGCTAAAAGTTGTTTTCTTCATAATCGCTCTTCTTCATATTTCGTTTAAACCGCTCTTTTTTCTCGTTTCTATTCTTTTTGTAACTGTGTTCGGTTTAACCTCGTGTGTTAAAGAGTGATGGCCGCTGGGCCCCCCCTTATTGGGGGAAATCGATTTGCTTTGTTAGCAGACGGCCCTCAAACAAAAAAAAAAACGTTTGTATCAAAAAACAATTACTGATTTCCCTGGACTTCCAACAATCCAACTGCCTAACCCAAAATACGTTATTGTAGCTTCCAGCAATGATCAAAAACCTCTATCCGAGTATTCCTGTTTTGCCATCCAAAAAGCATTGCACGTAATTAGCAAAGAAATTATATCGATTTCTGAACTAAGAGACGGAAACTTACTCTTGTTAGTCAAAGACTTATCGATTGCAAACAAGTTTTTATCTGCTAAAGAGCTACTGACGATTTGCCCAATAAAATGTACTTTACATAATTCTTTAAATTTTACTAAAGGCACAGTGTACGCACCGTATTTAAATAAAGTTCCTGAAGAGGAAATTGTTAAGGAATTAGCACCACAAGGTGTCGTAGAATGCTACAAGTTTTCCAAATTCAAGGAAGGCATAGCTCATCCGAGCGGTGTAGTCTTGCTTTCATTTAATTCGTATCATCTACCTGATAATATAGAAATTTCTTGGCGCTCTGTTCATGTGAGAGAGTACATACCGAACCCAATGCGTTGTAAGTCTTGCCAGGTGCTTGGCCATACCGCTAAACGCTGCCAGAATAATACAGCATGTGTCAATTGCAACCTTCCCCCTCACTCCCCTAGCGACTGTTCTCGTACTCATTGTGCAAATTGTGCAGAAGAGCACCCAGCTTCTTCAAGAGAATGTAAAAAGTTTTTACAACAAAAAGAAGTTCTTAAAATTAAAATAAAAAACAAATGTACAATGCGCGAAGCAAAGCAAATCTACCGAACTCAGCCTACAATTGATATTTCTAACAGCAGCTTCTCTTCGGTCGTTTCTCAAAACAACAATAATAAATTGCAACCCACTTCTTCTCCCAAAAAAATATCAACTACCTCAACTCATTCCACAAACACGCCAAATAAAGCAACAACTGAAATTCAATCCTCAACTAAGATCAATAGCACAACAAACAACTTCTCTCTTCCCACCAGCAACGCCTCTACAAACATACCTTCTACAAGCTCTCTCTCCACGAAAACTCGTAACAATAACAGCACTATCAATATACACGAAAAAAATTATAATTCTAAACTGCTCTCACCATCAACCACTTCTCTTTATAAATCGACACATTCCTCAAACAGTTATTTATCCCAAAACCAAATACCAACAAATTTTGAAAAAAACACTACCAATGAATCTTCTTCCAAAATAAATGTATTCAGCTCAGTTCGTAGCAACGAAGATTTTGCTATCTCAAATCCCTTCTCTGACGACCACGAAAAAATAAGCGAAGACGAAATGCTATAAAATAAATGAATAAATATGCAATACAATTTTCTTTAAAAAAAATAATAAAAAATCAAACAAAAAATTACAAAATATATGTGTATATGTACATATATGAACATAAATTCAATGCATTGAATCATTGCACATAGTCTATTTACTTTATTTAATGTCACTTAAAATTATTCAATGGAATATGAAAGGCTATATTAACAATTATCTTGAACTAAAATTGTTGATCGAAGATATTGATCCCGATATTATTGCTGTGCAAGAGACCCACTTACCTTTCAAAAACAATAACATCATAACTCCCAAACAATATACTGGATATTTTCATAATCTTACTACAAACACATCAGCTAAACAAGGCATTGCAATTCTAATAAAAAAGCATATCCCACACAAATTTATACCAATTAACTCCAATATTTCCACGATTGCTGTTGAACTTAATTTGCGCTGTAACTGCACTATTTTCAACATGTATATACCACCCCAACAAACTTTTTCATCACAAGAAATAATCGCTAGTATCTATAATATTCGCACTCCGTATATCATTACAGGAGATTTCAATGCTTGGAGCCCGCTGTGGGGGTCCAATGTATATAACAGCCGTGGAAGAATTATTGTAGATATTTTATTATGCGAAAACCTTGTTATTTTAAATGATGGAACTGCAACCCACTTCTCCACACATAACACATTTTCCCATATCGATCTTACTATGTGTTCCTCGCAACTTACACCTAAGTGTTCTTGGAATGTTCTCAAAAACCTTCACGGCAGCGATCACTTTCCCATCCTAGTCGAACTCCTTTCGAGCATTCATTTTGAGAAACTAAAGCCTCGGCAAAAGTTTAAAACCGACTTTGCAAACTGGGATAAATTTCAAAAAATATGCGAGCAAAATAGTAACATATGTAGTATTTCAAACGACACGAACCAAGAGGCCGCTAACCTGGGGAAAATTATTAGATTTGCTGCAAACATTGCAATTCCACAAACGAAAGCGGTTATTGCTAAAGCCACCATACCGTGGTGGAATAGCAATCTAGCAAAATTAAGAAAAGAAAAACAATTGCACTGGAATAATTTTAAAAGGCTTAGGAGCACCTCAAACTTAATTTTGTACAAAAGGTCCAACGCATTATTTAGGAAACACGTAAAATCTGCAAAAGCTGAAAGTTTAGAAAAATTAACATCGAAAATAAACCCGAATTCTACCATTAAAAAAATTTGGTCTGACATAAATATCCTAGCAGGCAGAAGGAAAACAACTCCAATAAGATCTATTAATAAGGGGACTGATATACTTACTTCCTGCAAAGAAATAGCTAATTTCTTTGCTACAACTTGGTCTATTTTGTCCAATGATAGTCACTTTTCTATAGAATTTAAACATAGCAAAAACTTGGTTTTTCAAACCGAATATAGCCCAAACTCCTTACCTACAGCTGCAAATAAAATTGAAACACCAATATCAATATTAGAACTTAATAATGCTCTCTACAATGCAAAAGGTAAAACCCCTGGTTCGGATCGTATATCGTATCCTATGCTCAAAAATCTTCCACCTATTTTAAACAAAAGATTGATCAACCTTTTTAACACCATCTTTGATATAGGTATCTACCCGCAAAATTGGCGTACTGCCGAAATTGTCCCTATACCAAAACCCAACAAACCTGCCTCTGAAATCAGTAGCTACCGACCAATTTCATTACTGCCATGTATGGGAAAAATTCTTGAAAAAATTATCGCCAAAAGGATTATGTGGTACATTTCAAGGAATAGTTTATTGAGTCCCAATCAGGTCGCTTTTAAGAAAAACCAAAGTACATCTGATGTCCTTCTTCACCTCCAACACTATGCGTCATCCGCTCTTTCAAGTAAAAATCATGTTACCATCCTTGCTACTGATTTTGAAAGAGCTTTTGATCGCATCGGGGTGCACGTAGTGCTTCAGCAGCTCGCTATTTGGAAAGTTGGTCAAAAAATCTTTAATTTCGTTAAAGCCTTTTTGACTAGTCGCAAATTTCGAGTTAGGATTAACTCAAACATATCCGATACATTTTCACTACATAATGGAATCCCGCAGGGGTCTCCTTTATCTGTTATTTTATTTATAACTGCATTTGACCAACTTAGTAAAATTATCTTAAAATACAATAAAGTTGAACATTCCATCTATGCTGATGATGCCATAATTTTTTCCAAAATTAACGATATTTCCAGAATTCAAGAAATTTTCTCTGAAATTTTAAATGAAATCAAAAATTGGGGCAAAACTTCTGGTGCAAGTCTTGCATTAGAAAAATGTAAAATTTTGCACATATGCAAAAAAATAAAATGTTCTCAATTTAGCTTAAGATATAATAATGTTGACATAGAATTTGTAAGCTATTTGAAAATATTAGGTGTAATATTTGATAACAAACTTAATTTCAGACAACAATGCTTAGAATTAAGAAAAAATCTAGCTGCCAGGCTTAATATTGTAAAGTATTTATCTTCCAAACATTTTTTAATACATGTATCAACATTAGTTAATATAACAAGATCTCTAGTTCTTTCAAAATTAGATTATGCCCTACCAATTTTTGGATGGTGTGCAAACAGCAACATTAAACTATTAAATGCGCCTTACCACGCCGCTGTGCGGAGAAGTATTGGCGCGTTCCGAACATCTCCAACGAAAAATTTTTTAACTGAAGCCGGTCTGCCTACTATATCCGAGCGAATTAAAAACACAACTTATCTCCTTGTTCCGAAATTATTCAACAGCAATAACGCAGTCTTACATAAAGATACAGTAAACGCCATCAAACAGAAACGAACCAAAAAAGTTAAGTCTACTATTCAGCGCTGCATCGATTTCGCCAAATCAATCGACCTTGACATGAAACCCCGTCGCATAAGACATAACTTTGAACCACCATGGTTTCTGCAAGCATCATCTTTCATCACAAATTTACAGGCGAGCTCTAAACGTGTTACCAACACCTCGGTTTACCGGCAACTATTTGCAGAAACAACTGAAACTTACGTCAAAAATAACTGGACAATATTATACTCCGACGGATCGAAAACCAAATATCACACCACATTCGCCATTATGCATCAGAATGGCAATTTGATAACTACGGGATCAGTTTCACCATACTGCTCTATATTTACTGCCCAAGCTCTCGCTGTCAAGCTTGCTACTGATTATGCTAAAAGTAACCGGGGCAAATTTCTCATATGTACTGACAGCAAATCTACCTTGGAAGCCGTCCAAAATATAAATAACGATAGTGAACTTGTTTCAGCAATCAGAGATAACTGCATTCGAAATCCTAACAAAATTAAGATAATGTGGGTCCCTGGGCACGCAGGAATCAAAGGAAATGAACTTGCAGATGAAGCCGCTTCTTTCGCCAACCGTTCACCTACCTTTTTATTTAGAACTGCAGAGAAAAATGACATTTTGAGACTAATTAATAATCAGATTAAAAAACCAGAACAGCTGAATGGTTTGAGTATAATCATCGCTACAGTTCTATCAACTCTAGCGGAATGAAAGCAGTGTATCCAAAATCGTGTTCCCGACATCAATGTCAAATTTTTATTCGACTACGAGTGGGACACACAAAACTATCTCACGAACACCTGTTGTGTGGTAATAATGCATCTTGTTGTCAGTTTTGCAATAGCCCATCGTCCATAGACCATATCCTCAACACTTGTTCATATTTAACTTCTATCCGAAAAAATATCTTTCACAACACTTTACCAACCGATTTACTAAAAAATGTTACTAGTGATAATATAATTTTGATTTCCAAATTCTTTAAAGCATGTAATCTCTATAATAAAATTTAATTTGTAATATCTGAGCCGAAAGCCCTGGTAGCTAGTGCTCAACTTCTCTTAGTTATAAGATTTTATATTTTGTAATTAATTATAATAAATAAAAATAAAATAAATAAATATAGGAAGTTTATAAGGGATTATGCAACAGTTGCAAAACCTTTGACAAAACACTTATCAGGGGATAATGGTAAAATATCTCAATATAAATCAAAAAATACAGAAGTAAAGTTAGATCAGGAAGGAATCCAAGCATGCGAAATTTTAAAAAGTCTTCTAGCAAATAGAATTGAATTATACCAACCAGACTATAATAAAAAATTTATTTTAACAACGGACGCATCAAATATGGCAATCGGAGCTGTATTATCACAAGATAAAAATCCTATCACTTTTATCTCCAAAACATTAAATACAACAGAACAAAATTATGCTACAAATGAAAAGGAGTTATATGCTATAGTATGGGCATTAAAAATTTTACGAAATTACTTGTACGGAGTAACGAATTTGGAAATTCACACCGACCATCAACCATTAACTTTCGCAGTGTCAACGAGAAATCCCAACGCAAAAATGAAAAGATGGCACGCATTTATTGAAGAATATGCACCAAAAATAATCTACAAACCGGGAACAACGAATGTAGTTGCAGACGCATTGTCAAGACAAACATTAAACGTCTTAACTGAAAGTTCATCAGAGACAGATAATACACAACATTCAGCTGAAAGTAGCGATAATGTTCAAATAAAAGAAACTTGTAAACCGCTTAATCAATTTAAACAACAAGTATTATTAAGTAAACATGGAAACACAACTATTCATGAACAAATCGAATGCTTTGGAAATATACGACACATAATTGAATATGACACGGTAGAAAATTTAATATCAATTTTAAAACCAAACTTAGTTACAGCGATACACTGTTCTGTAGAAGATTTGTACGAAATTAAAGATAAACTGTTAGAAACATTTCATATGAAATTTATATATACAAAATGTTTTCCAGGTGATGTTTTAAATAAAGAAGATCAGGGAATAATTATTGAGCAAACGCATAAAAGAGCTCATAGAAATTATAAAGAAAATATTAAACAGATTGCAAAAATTTATTATTGGCCACAGATGAATAAAGAGTTTAAAGAATATGTGAAAAATTGTAATACATGTAATAGTAACAAATACGATAGACACCCACAACTAGTACCAATTGGTGAGGCACCAATTCCAAACAAAGAGGGGGAATTACTACATATATTTTACGCAGAAAAATTAATTTTTTAACATGTTTTGATTCATATTCTAAATTTTTGGTCGTACGAAATATTGAAAATAAAATAAATCTAGAAGAGAAAGTACTAGAGATTTTACAAACTTTCCCGAATGCAAGAAGTATAACGTTAGATAATGAACCAGGATTTAGTACACCACAATTCAGATCGATGATTTAAAGATCAAATATTCATCTTTATTATCGTGATCCAAGACACAGTTCGACAAACGGTCAAGTGGAAAGAGCCCACTCTACATTAATTGAAATAGCAAGATGTATTAACCAAGAACAGAATTTAATAAGTAATTTGGAAGCTATTATTAGAGCTTCACAACAATATAATAAAACAATTCATTCAGTAACTGATGGAAAACCATTTGAAATTTTATATAATAAAATAAATCATGAAGCGGTAATAATGAATTTAAAATACGCCCAAAACAATATGTTAAAAATAAATAATAGGGATAGAAACGAAAAACAGTTTATAATTGGTCAAGAAATATATGAGAAAATAATTGGTGAAAGAAACAAATTGAAACCAAGGTATAAAAGACAAAAAGAAAAAGAAGATTTAGGAAAGAAAATCAGGATCAAAAATAGGAATCGCATAATACATAAAGATAACATTAAATCATGAGAAATAATTTATTTTCAGCAAAATGAACTCAGGACGAAAACCAAAATCGTTCGCCAAGAATCCTATTGTAGGATATGCAAATGATGCAGTATTAGAAATTGAAAAAGAACCGACAAAGGAAGAAAAAATTAAATGTATGAAAAGAATATATGATTATATAGGTATCGAAGTAGAAAACCTAGTAGAAGCTTTCGACGATGAAAATTATAAAGAACTTGAAACAATGACAATGATTAGGAAGACAGAATTGCTCGAACAAATAAAAATAAATGAATTAATCAAAGCAAATAAAATTTTACAGAGATGCGACCACCACACAACATGAATTCAATAAAGGATAAAGAAGAAGATATCATAGATATCGAAGTAAAAGAATATAAGGAAGAGGATATAATTACAGTTATAAGAGCTAAATATAGATGTTTAAGAACACGTAGAATAGTAAACGAAATTGTCGCGGAAGTAAAAAGAATAAATTAAAAATATACGAAAGAATAATTATTGAATTTTTAGTGATACCATTTGAAACGAATGAAATAGAAAATTATGTGAAAAATGCCACAAGCAGCGATTTACCAAAAGAGAAAGCTAAAGTAGATAAATCAGAGTCTTTAATTTGGGCACATCAATTTGAACATAATTTAGAAATTAAGAAAGAAAAAGAAAGAATTAAAATACGAAAACTAATAAAGAAATATAAACGTAATACCAAAAGCAACAATTAAAGTAAAAATAAAAATTCTTTGTTTCATTGTAGATGTTCCAACAGATAATAATAGTAATATTGATACAAATAGTAAAGTCAGACATAATCGACATAATAGATTACACAAGGGATGAGTATATATTAATTGAAAATTAAAAAGCTATACTTTATGAAAAATATGGAGAAATCTTTCATATAACTAATCTGTCATATTATGCAAACATAGTCGAGTCATATAAAGAAAGTCATGAGAAAAATAAGAGATTACTTGATAGAGGTCAAACCTATAATGAAGATACAGAAATCGATTTGGAAATGGAACTGATAGAAGTTTTATTAAGTCAATTGCAAAAGCAAAGAAATGAAATTAAAAAGTTAAAGAGTCAAAATAGATTTGAAAGGGGAATAAATGAAATAGGCACATTATGGAAATGGATCGCAGGAACACCAGATCATGATGATCTAGTAAATGTCCAAAATAAATTAGATGAACTTGTAAAAAATAATAATAAACAATTCGTCACAAATTCACAAATGTTTAAAGCTATTCAGCAATTAAATGAAGCCGTAAAGAGAGTTCCCGAAACTTCACATTCAAAATTAATGATTAAAAGAAGAAATCAATTAATAGTGCACGAATTACATAATGTCATTCATGCAGTTACAATGGCAAAAGTCGGAAAAGTCTTCACGTACCTACGTTTCCTTTAATGGAATGCTTCGATAAACGAATAATTTTATGGAACGAACCTATGATGGAACCATCAGCAGCAGAAACTCTTAAATGTATACTTGGCGGTGATACATGCAACGCCAAGATGAAATATCAGGGTGATGTTATTATTCAACGAACACCAGTAATAATATTATCTAATACAGACATTTCCACCGTCTATGGCATGTGAAGGACTTGGACTATTAGCTCATACATATTTGAGTGTACACCGAAGAGGGATGATATCTGATACTTTTAGAGCTAAAGTTGAAACAGCGATCTTTGATGACTTAGGAAAATCTTTAGTTATTGATGCTAAAGTATGTAGTATGTTCTATAAATCTTTCGGAAGTAATATAGACGAAACTAATATTTCAGCCATCATTAGCTATTGGAATACATTATTACCAACTGATGCTCTTAGACTCAAACTTACTGTTGATCAAGCATCAGGATCAGGTCTTACAGCTCTTATAACTATAGGACGTGCTCTAAAAATGTATCCTGACTTCCCATGGTCGAAAATTTAAACGATGTTTCCTGCTGAATGGGAAGGTTTTAAGGCTGCAGTTCAAGCTGTGAAGGATAACCCATACTACGGATTTTAAAAAGATCTCGGCTGTGTAAGGAGCACTTCATATAAGAACTTTGCATATGTTTGCAAAGAGCTTATCATAAAGATAGAATGTGATAATGCGCTGAGCAGGTACCAAGGATGGACCAGAGTTCCGAAATTCAGATCAAAATTAGATGAATTAGTTTCTGCATATGAAGGTTACAGAACAGCTGTGAGCGATGGAGGTGCAGCACGAGAAGGGAATGAGATTCGTGTAGATGGGGATGCATATAATGTAATGATTGACATCTTACATCCTTATACTACTCTATACGCATAAAAAATGAGCGTAGTCTCATAAAAATATATATATATCTTTGTTTTAAAAAAAAAAAAAAAAAAAAAAAAAAAACAAGGATCAAATTCTCGAAAATTATTATTTCCCGTGTATGTCTAAACTCATTAAAAGTTATGCCGACTCTTGTGAGAATTGTAAGCTCAATAAATATGATAGGCATCCGAGTAAGCCTCAGCTTCAACCTACTCCCATACCCACATATGCTTGCGAAATCTTGTATATCGACATTTTAGAGCTTCAGGGGACGAAGTTCATTTCATGTTTGGACAAATTTTCTAAATTCGTCAAACTATTTTACACTCAAAAAAAATCCGCGAGTCACTAAAAAACCAGACTTGTCAGTCTATTACATTATTTTACAGTTCCCAAAATAATTGTCACTGATAACGAAAGAGGTCTTTCAAGCCCGCTAATAACCAACTACGTGCGTTCACTGGGAGTTGAATTCTATCGAGAAGTGAAGTTAATGGACAAGTCGAAAGAGTTCACTCTACCCTTCTCGAAATTTACAGGTGTCTGAGGATGGAGCACATTAATAGGCGTCCGATGGAGTTGATGTGTATGGCAGTGGACAGGTACAATAACACCATTCACTCGGCCATCAAAAAAAGACCTTGTGACATTTTTTTCAATAGAAGTGCGAAAATTAATTATCAAAACGTTTCAGATTTTCAGCACAAGCTCAATGAGTACTTGTGAAATGACCCAAAACAAAATAACTATGTTGCGTCTTATGTTAAGTGGATCGCGCGAGTTACGTACCCTCAATCCGCTCTTGGAGTTACGTACCCTCAATCCGCTCCTGAAGCAAATACAAGTGGCGATGATATAGCAATTATCGTCCAAAAATATTTGAAACTTAATACCCTTGCTCAAGCATAAACAACGTGAATTTAATTAAGCCACATCCGTTGTTTATGACTGAGCATACATTGAACCGTATCAATGCTTAATAAGCATTTATTAATATTAAATTAAATTAATATTAAATTAAAGATTCGTTTAATAAGAGAAGTTCTACAAGCTAAAGCTTAGAGTTTGCTTTTATTAAACTCGGTGATTTTCTTTGAAATATCGGCGATTGTTTAGTCGCAAAGTGCCACTCTCAACTTATTGTTCATTTTGATTAAGAATTAAATAAAGTAAAAATTATAAGAAAATAAAATTAAAAATCAGTGGAACATTTTGTTTAACTGGCGCCCAACAAGGATTCTCCTAATAAAAAGTTCCTCAAAAAGAGCAACACTTCGATAGAAGACAATTGGAGAAATAAATACATTGAAGATCCTACACAGCCCTGATAGTCATCCGGGAATAAATCAGCAACTTCGTTAAAAGACTGGACGTAACTTTTCGCATCACTTCGGATCCCGAGTCACCTTGCATAGAACAAAAAGGAATCCATCCAAGCATGCCGTTGCGTATGATACTGTTTTTGTAATTCTTTAAAAACTATACTACAAACAAAAACAACGACTTGAATATTAATGGAAAAAGAAAACTAAAATAATTTAGCAAAGTGAAAAAAAAATCCAACACAATCTTAATTAAATTCCAACGAAAAGGAAGTTGTTCTTAAAAGAATTAAATAAAGTAAAAATTATAAGAAAATAAAATTAAATAAAGAAAAAAAAATTTAAATTTAAAATCAGTGGAACATTTTATTTAACTTGTACACTCGGGTTCATCGTACCAGCGCATGTCACGTAGCACCTCGTCAGCAAACAGCTTGCAAACGTTATCCAGTGCAAGCAAGCGGTCTCACGGCTAGCGTGAGAAAAAGCTGACGCAGCAATTAGGATTAGGTATTTTAAGTTGAATTAAGTTAAGCTGGTTCACGAATTGCATTCGATGAACCAGTCTTATTTTAGACCTTAAAGTGTGTTTATTAAATAAAGTGCTTTAAAAAGTAAATCAATTCCTGATTTGTGAAAATATCAATCCTGGTGAAGAAACAAATAGAAAGCAGGATTAACTGGTAAAACAGGTAATTGAAAACGGCCCGTTGGACATTGGCTAGTTCTCGGATACAAATGGCGCCCAACTAAATATTTAGCACCTGGAATTAAACCTTAAATGGAAAATATTTTTCAGGATTGGGCTTACAAAATGGAAGAAAAGGAGCGATATTACGTGTTCCTTTTTGACGAGTTGGTGATTCGGAAAAATCTGGATTATGAGCCACACACAGACCAGGTGAAAGGAGTCGCGAATATAGACGAGTGTACACGCACCCCTGAACTAGCGGATAGCATGCTGGAGTGCATGTCAAAAGGTCTAGTGCACAACTAGAAAATGGTGCATAGTTTTTATGCATATGGCCCATATACATGTGTGCATGTATTTCTGCCTACCTATTGAATTCACATTCTTTTCAGCGGAAATATTGCTGTCAACAATTCTAGCAGTTGTTGATTCTATTTTAAATGCCGGATTTCTATTGAAGGCAATAATAGCAGACCAAGGGTCCGCCAACCAAGTCATTTTTAGACAACTGACTAAGAATTTCAGTCAAAACTATTTTGTCCGCAACGACATAAAAATGTACGTACTATTCGACTACTGTCACTTGTATAAAAGTATCCGAAATACTTTGTTAGGTGACGAAATTTCCAAAGACAACCGACAGCGAGTTGGAATGTGATGGTAGAGGCGTATAATAAAAATAAGTCGATGTCACTGTGGATGATTCCCAAAGTGACAGATACTCATATGTATCCAAAGTTGTTCAACAAAATGAGAGTTTGTTTGGCGACTCAGGCATGTAGCACTGCATTTGCTGTTTGTGTTCAGTTTTGTTCGAACAATAACTTATTTTCTAATAGTGAAAATAAGGCAAATGCAGAAGCTACCAGGACCTTCATCCAACATATGAACGATGGGTTCGATTATTGCGATAGCAAAAATCTATATGACAAAAATGTAAATAAACACCCTGTCACCAGAACCTGCGGCAAGATTGCCAAAATAAGGGAGTTTCAAGAGTACTTGAGAAAGTCAACTCTCTCAAAAAAAAAAGGCCGAACAGAAATTCTTGCATCAAGGGGCTTAAATTTACCCCTGAATTCATTGGTTTGACTTGTAAATGATATGTTTGAAAATCCGAGCATATCATTTGTTATGTTGGGTAGACTGAACCAAGACTTGATTGAAAACTATTTTTCAATTTTGAGATCGCAACTAGGTAAAAGTACTAATCCTTCAGTAGAGGACGTGGAAACTCTATCGGCTAGGCTAATGTCAATGAAAGTTCAAATGCACTGTGAGGATGGAAACGAGTGCGACGACTGTGAGGATGGAAGTCGTCGACACTCGTTTGAATTTTTTTTTTCTATGCATGCGCATCGAGGCGGCTTGGGGAGTGAGTGATCCGCGCGTAACAAAAGTTTAATTGTTTTGCAAGTTTTTAAATGTTTAATGTCACAAGTTAAATTATATATAATGTTTAAAGTTTTGTAAAGTGTGTTTGACGAATGGTCTTTGAACCATAATTTCCAACTATTAATAGTTTTTCATTTGAGTTTTTAAAAATAAAATCCCCTGAGGAAGCCTAAATCCCATAGGCGAAACGTCGGGAAAATGTTATAAAAAACTTTGTGTTTTTATTTTACATGAATCAAAAGTGACCAAACAAGCCCAACAAATTTACATATACCGCGATACAGCTTTTAGATTAGGTAAACACTTAATGAAACCATATCCATTCAATGAAAGTTTAACAGATGAACGAATCTTATTTAATAAACGGATCAGCTCAGCTCGAGTTCAAGTTGAACATGTGTTTGGACAAATTAGCAATCGTTTTAAAGTTTTAGCGAACAAGATAAATATGACTTCTAAGGATGCGTCAATGATCGTATAATGTTGTTGCTACTTGCACAACTATTTAAAAAAAAAAGAAAAATTGTGTGTGATGCACAAAATGAAAATTTCACATCGCAATCAAGAGTTGGTTTGGAAGAAGACAACAACCAATCAAGAGTGCAATAGCACAACATATATTAGAGACAAATCACACAGCTGATTTTGAAAAAGTTAGAATATTGGACATAGAAAGAAATCAAAACAAAAGACTGACACTAGAAAGCTTACGAATTCAGGAAAAGGGAGAAATGACAATGAACTACAAAGAGGACACGAACAACATCAGTAACAACTACACAGTCGCCATACAACCGTGATACCGTGTTTTTTATGTTTTAATATTTTAAATGTTTTTGAATGTTATCTACATACATGTTCAGTGTTTTTAATTTTAATTAAATTTAATGTATTTATATAATTATTAATTGTAAGTTTTCAATGTTTAAAAAGTTGTCCTATGTTTTTCTTTATGCAATTTTTCAAATAAGTGTTTCAAAAATTTTGTATTTATTTTGTGTTTTAGCAATAAACTCCCCTGAAGAAGTCAACAAAAAATTGACGAAACGTTGGGACAAAATTGACTAAATGATTTTTTAGTGCAATTAAAATCCACTGGTCATAAACCTCCAAAAACCGTAACTAAGATAAGATCAAGAGTTGGTTTGGAAGAAGACAACAACCAAACAATTTCCATTCCAAAAAAAAAATACAAGAACATTTTTTTAAGCTGTAAACATGTCGAATTAATATTTACGTTATACTTAAAAAACAGCGATAATAGGTAACTGGGTAATTTTTAGCAATGAATTTTTTTTTAAATGGTGTTGAAAATGCATTCTTATTAAAAATTCTAATTTTCCTTTCTATTTTTCAGAATTATCAGTTTTACAATAATGATGGATAATAATATTATAATCAACGATATTGCATCAACAAATGAATTTATAGACTTGTGCAAATATATGCCGCATCTATGGGATGCCAATAACCCATTACATGGAAATCAGGTTTAACATTTAGAATCACTTAAAAAACTTCTACAATCATTAAAAAAATATAAAAAAAATTCTGATTTGACCTGTGTAAGAAAAAAAATTAGTGTCCTTAGAAATGCTTATAGAAAAGAATCAAAAAAAAAGTAAAGTATGTAAAAAAACTGGATCAGGACAACTCGATATATATAAACCAAAATTATGGTATTTTGAAAAAATACATTTTTTGAATGAAAATGCTATAGTATCAGATACAATATCGACAGACGATTTCAGTATAAGTAAAAGCTTGCATGTGATTATTTAATTAATAATTTTTTCTTTAGGTAACAAGACAACAGTAAAGCAAACAGCAAAGGAAACAGCTAAAAAAAATGTTTCAGCGGAATTTATGATCCGGGTGGATTAGAGGCTTCAATAAGATGAACCCAGGGCAACAATTGCTTGCAAAACGGGTAATATATGTTAACACGCAAAAGCCAGACGTAATTTGAGGATCTTCATTCGCCGAATTCCATTCCCACAAAACGACCGTCACATTCCATTCCCACGAAATGACAAAAAGCAGAGCAAACAATTTCATGAAATAGCAACAACAACTGATAGAAATGCATGAGCTAAGCGTAAAGTTATTCAATTTTTGTTAAGTTAGTTCATAAGTTAACGCAGAACAATAAAGGCTTATGCCATTATAAATAAAATTTTTTTATATCAATAAAATCTTGTAACAACAAGATATTTTGGTGAGAAAAGGAAGAAGTATCACTATCAAAAATAACCCCAGAGCAAAAAAAAAGCTAAAGTGAAAAAAATAAGAATGATCGTAAACCAAAAAAAAATTAAAATAAACCGAAAACTCTGAATCTCGCGAAGAGTGTCAACAGAAACCCAGACGACGTGGTAGGAAAGTGGTGCCCCAGTACTTTCGGAAAAGGAGCTTATGAAGCAGCCGCCTACTCAAAATCCGGGGACAGAGAAGACAGCGCTGGACATGTTTACGATAGTAATAGTTTGTTTTATGTAAGTCGTAAAATTAAGTGAAGAGAAAAAAATTTTCATAAAAAATTACATATGGAAAAATTATATAAAAGGAAAATTTTTATATTAGAAAAAGTTTATAAAGAAAAAATTAATTGAAAAATCGAAAAATTATATAAAAGGAAAATTTTTATGTTAGAGAAGGTTTATAAAGAAAAAAATTATTGAAGAATTAAGAAAAGGATAAATAAGAAAAATTTTAAAAATCTAAAAATATTTTATATACTGACCTACAGCCAGAATAAAAAAACTAAGAACATTAAATACCAAAAGGTCGAGAAGAATTTATTTCACTATTCATAGTTTGAATAAAATAATACAAAAAAGAGGCCATTAGGAACGTTAGCAATCCTTTCATAGAAAACGACGAAAGTGATCATGTGGTTCAATTTAATATGGCAAATCTGAACGAATTAGACAAAACTCCAGACATTGTTAGGAGTTTACGAGAATTCTCCAGTCAACCGGGAGAGTTCAATTCCTGGAGAAAAACGGTAGATAGAATTTTTGCAGCGTACGAAAAAATTAAGGGGACGCCCAAATACTATGCGATTCTGCACACTGTTCGCCACAAGATAGTAGGTGATGCAGACACTGCCTTAGAATCCTACAGGACTCCCTTAGACTGGACGAAAATAAAAAAGTGCCTCATGATGCATTACTCGGATAAACGCGACATTGGAACTCTCGAATACGAAATGATTACCCTTACTCAACGTGAAAGCACAGTTACGGAATTCTATCAACGCATTTACCAATATCTCTCGTTGATACTGGATAAAGTAGCTTGCCTAGATTTGAGCGAAGAGTCCTTAAGGACTCCTTATTCCTTTTAGGAATATTTGATTTTTCGAGGTTAGAAGAGAGGCAGTCAGTCGCAGACTGATGCAGCCACGCTTGGGGTGTTTGAGAGAAAAATTCTTCGCAAAATCTTCGGTCCTGTTCACGTCGGCGACGACTACCGTATTCGAATGAACCACGAACTGTACGAGCTCTACGCTGACATTGACATAGTCAAGCGCATCACTATACAACGTCTGCGCTGGCTGGGACATGTTGTGCGTATGGACGAAGAAGCTCCGGCGAAAAAGGTGTTTGATGCGGAAGCCGCTGGGCGACGACGAAGAGGAAGACCATGCCTCCGATGGAAAGACCAAGCCGAGGAAACCCTATCCACGCTTGGTGTGAATGATTGGAGAAGGCGCGCGCAAAGTAGAGGCGCCTGGAGAGAGCTTTTGAGGTCGGCCGTAACCCGGTAACGGGTTGTTATGGCCACCCAAGTAAGTAAGTAAGAAGAGAGGCATAGTAAGCGACAATAGAAAATGTAAAGTAGCGTCACATAAAACTGAAAAAAAAAAAAAACACTTTTCCCCGGTTGACACAAGCAGCGATCCGAGAGCGGATCACTACTCAGCAGATCCCCGATTACCAGCGCCAGTGTGTACCGTATAATAAGTATCACAATTTAATTTTTTTTTTTATATAATCTATGAATGTATTCTAATTTACTTAGAAAATAAAACGTTACGCTTAACATATAATCAAATTTTTCGCAAATTAAAGAAATTGAATTAAACTGAAACCATCCGCGTTTTTAATTAAAATTTAAAGAAGAAATAGCCAACCTGCAAATATAAATCTCTGTAGCGGAGCCTTGGACACCGGCGAGCCAAAACCCCGGCCGGAAGGTTCGTCACACCGCTGCTGCTGCGTAGCAGCTGCTGCTACATCGCGCTACGCGCTGCCGAAGGCAGATTCGCAGCAGCTGCTACGCAGCAGCAGCGGTACGGCAGAGCATCGGTACGGCTTACGTCATGTATTGTCGTGGTAGAAATGTAGTCGCTAATAAACAATCAGTAATGATTGTTGGGCAAGCAATCAGCATGGCAAAGGTTGACTTGGAGCGGTCGGGTGTGCAAAGGCGGTGCGCGTGTTGTTGGTGATCACGTTGTATGCAGGTTGGCCTTGGTGTTGAGTGACAGAGAAGACGGGTTATTGGCATTTGCATTTTGATGTGATAATAAAACGTGTAATGGATGCTATTTGTATGTTAATAAACAGATTATCAGTTTGTAAACAAAGTGCATATTGATATTTAAATTCGAAAACAATAATGCTTTGATTGGAATTGTCGACATGTGTATTGTCTTTATATAGGAAGGTTTATTTGCAAAGGGTTTAGTTAGGTTTTCGTTTCAAGTTGTATCAAACGTAAATAGCAAAAACAATGTGTAATTTAATTTCGCTTCCGAATGAGTTGAAATCAAAAATTAGAAGTTATTTTGTAACTCGTCGTGACTATGTGAACTTCTCGGTAGTTACGCAGTTGTTGCCAACGCTAAAGAACAAGCAGACACGTCAACTGTTGCAGAGCACAAAAAAGGAATATTTGCCAATGATTGAATACAACTCGAGAGACATCCGAACATTTAAAGAGTTTTTTTCTTTTAAGCAACAATTCATGGTCTTAGACGAATATATTGACTACATGCTATTTTTGGATTATATAGAGGACATAGAAATGCCTCAAAGGTCTGCGTATAGTGATTTCGCTGAATTGAAGAGTTCGTTCGTTACACACGATACTTTGGTTGCTTTAAGTGACCTGTTTGATTGGACAGAGACTATTCCTAGGGCTAAACACATGTCTGAGAAATTTTTGAAAGAACACATTTGGAAAATGAATTTAGTCTCTTTAGTAGACAACGAAGACGGCGACAAGTTCACCAAACATTCGCTTGTATGGCAGCTGTTGTTGGGAATTATGAAGAGACCAAGACAATTTAGAAGTGACAGTCTTTGTAATATGTGTTTGAGCAATTTGCCAAGAATAGAAATATACGACGGTATACAGGATTCAACAAAGTCATATGACTTTCGCTCTGGCGAAATTTTGCTCGCTCGACAAAAGTGGTGAACTTATGATAAAGTACATGGTAAATTACAAATTGCGCCTGTCTCAAACTTGTCAGACGGAAATCGACTACAGAGTTTATCTTAATGATAATTTATCACATGCTGCCATTAAATGTAAGATATGCTGAGTTAAAAGGAAAATCCGTGGGATGCAGAACGTCTCAAAACACGTGGCATAAACTGAATATAGGAAGGACACAAACTCTCTTAAGGTTCGGCACTGTGTCATTTCTGCAGGAATTGTGGAAACAAACAAGACGATAAGACGGCTAGGCATCTACTCTGCGAATGCCCGGGGCTAATGAGAATGAACCAAATATTGGAATTGGAGTTTACTACCATCCTCAACTTCACCAAGGCTTTTGGATGATTCACGCCCAGTCAGTTAGATGTTTCAGGAGATAGGAAAAAGGAAAAAGCAACATAAAGACACATTAAGAATTATACAATAAAATTTTTGTCTTGAATCCAAACCAAAATTATTTACTTTACTCAAACAATTTTCGGATTTGTGACCACAATAATGACAGCTCGATCTGTTATAAAGTAAAAAGGAATAAGTTCTATGTATAAGCACAAGACACGCTGTTTTGTCTTGAGATCGATTTTAGCTGTTATTCCTTGTGACCGCAGATCACATTGAAAATTGATAATTTTAGATTTGAGCATTCATTTTATCATCCCCGTGTTAAATTCATGAAAGAAACGCATTACCGTTCATATGGAGGGTAACCAGTGGTGCTTACTGGTAACTTGTGAAGTCATCAGTGACTCACTAATGAGGTGTACTGGAGGGTTATTTGCAGATTAATAATATTATTTTAAAGTAGCATATTTTGTTTGTTACAAACGGACCTCTGCCGCTAAGTTGTGTGTATTCCTAGCACAAACTTGTATTGTCAACCTCAGTTCGTATTTAGCCAGATACAGTAATGAAAGTATTTTTATTTGACTTCCACTGTCTTCAAGAATTTTATGAAAATAATGCGACATAAGGTCTTTGCATATGCTTTATCTTATATATTTTTTTATGCAAAAAAATTTTTTAGCATAGTGGAAACATTTTTTACAGTACAAAAAGTACCAATTCAAGATTTTTCACTGTTTTAATTGAAAGAACTTTTGAAAAATTCAGCAATTTTTAAGATATTCGTATCAAAAGTGGCGTGTTACAGGTATACACAGTTTGACAGCTGATCAGCACGTAATCACTTCTCCCAAAATGTATTTTTTAATTTAACCAAGTATATTTGCCAAAGTGTTTAGTGTACACTAGACATTAGGCATATTGAACAGCTGACTGTAGTGCTAAGATACGTATGTTGTAGAGATCTTTTAGCTTAATTTTCTAAAATTTTTAAATTAGTCGTTTCGATTAGAACACTGCGGAAAAGTCATCATTTTCAAGGTTGACGTTGCAAAAAATATTTTAAATTAAAAATAGTAAAATTTTGCTCTATTAAGGCAATTAGTTTCAAACTTGATGCACTTTGTCAACGGATTAACTACATATTATAACTGTATATATAATAATAAAATATAAATATATATTAAGCCTTAAAATAAAATGCTAATATTAAATTTTAACTGCATCATTTACTAGAATATATAAATAGAATATTTATTAATGATTTGATTATGGAGCTTTCTTTTAGAATAAAAGTTATTGCCTACTTAATTTTTAAAAAAGGGCATTTTTCAACTACTTATTGCAACTGTTACATTTGAAAATTTAATATATTTTTTTAAGGTTATTTTTTTGTTAAATTTAGGTAAAAAATTTTACTAGGTATTGGCATAGAAAAGATTTTGACAGTAAAAATGCGAAATGCATAAAGCAAATGAGCAATAAGTACATAAAAAATCCTGAAAATAAAATGCATGTTTTTGCATGATGAAACAATGGGATGGAGGAGATTTTACGAAAAATAAATTTCAGAATTATTTTTATTGCTTGCTGATGAGGAATTATTAAATGTTTTACGTGAAGACTTGGAATGGAGAGATGAGCCATTTCATAACGTTAAGCAAAATCCATGGAATTTTGTAAGCTTTTTTTATAAATTATCAAAATTTTAATGAGATGAAAAATTGGCCGACTTTTTCTTTAATTCCCATTTGCAAATATGGGGCACATCACATACGATACGATTCGTACGCATTATTTAAATTAGTTAGTTTAAGGAAGCTTAAGAAATTTACCAAAGGAGCTGAGATGGGTCTGACCGAAGAGGAACGTCACCAATGTCTACAATAAAATTCAAGGAGTGCACACGTGCACAATTGAAGATTTTTGTGCACAAACAAGAAATATTGGTTCAACCGAAGGTGACAAGGTTGAAGATGGAAAAATATTATTTGTGTTGAAAAAGCCAACCATCGAGTGGCAAAAATCATAAATCTAGATTATAAATTATCTTAAATTTGTATTAGACCTTTTGATGTTTTTTAAAATAAATAAAATCAAATTTCACTATCATTGAATAATTCATGGCTTATGTTTACTTTAGCTGACATTCTCCAAATTTATTTTTTTTTTTTTTGAGTAATGGGGGTTAAAAGTAAATAAAATATATGAAAAAAAGTTTCACATTTAACGTTTAAAAAAAAAAATTGGTCAAAATTTCAGAAAAATCGTCAAATTTAAATATCTCCAAAATAAATTATAGGTTAGTTTTCAAAACTTTTATTGTAGGCCATTAAATTATCTTTCTTGCGATTTTCCATTCAGTGGTTCCCAATTTATAACCATATTTACAAAAGCTATATCCGCATCTTGTAATGTACATATCTCCGAAACTAGTTCTGAGCGACACTTTTTTTTCATTTTTTTTTTATTGCTTTTTGATCCCAATTACCCCTAAAAAAAAATTGTAAACCTGTTCCATTAAAATTACTATTGATGCCCGTTTCGCTTAATTTATTGAAAACGCTCTTCAACGAAAATGAAACTTGATTTTCACTATGACATCATTTTGTAATGATATGCATTTTGCATTTTTTATAAAACAATCGAAATAAATTTAAATAAATAGTTAAACAAATAAAGTTAATTTAAGTACATATGTATTGTTCAAGCACAAAGATTAGTTTCACAACTAATTATTTTATAAATCTAACTTTTATATTTAATACTTATTTTAAGTACTTGTTGCTCATATCAAAATAATAAGGCAATGCCTATAGGTAAATTTGCACTCGAGGGCAATAAAAAATTTAAGCAAAACTTGCATATAATACGTTCAACAAATTAATGATATGGATATGGATATGGTATGGATATGGAATGGATAAAGGTTAAATGGAATGTAATATAAATATTGTATTTAAACACATATATTAAAATATATGAGTTTAAGTACCATAAGCGTGTTTGGAACTTAATGCTAAGCATAAATTGCTTTTTTAAAACTTTGTTATTTTTTTTTTTAAATCTTTAGGATTATGAAATAGGTTATATTTTTTTTTTATATATATTTAAAAATGAAATAATTTAAAAAAAGAGATCTTTTTGTTCGTGATTTAGCAAAACATTTTCTAATTCATTCTATTGTTTCAATACTATGACAATGTTAACATGTTCTCTATAGATATGTAAATCATTTCCTATTGTTCCCAAAGTTAAGTTCGATAAAATTTAATAAGTTTGTTTGATACGCTTTCAATAGGAGTTGCTTGACAGCTAAATAGTTTTGTTTTTTTTTTTTTGTAAAAAAACAAATCGTGCAATTATGTAGGTATTTTAAATTTTTTTTTTGTAACTTTGTAAATATTCGTTTCTTTGTTAACGATGTTTTGTGTAAATATACATACTAACGAAATTTAAACCCAAACTCCATGTGGATTTTTACTTGTGGGCACAGCATTCTCCAACTGGCGCGGTGATCCAATAATGCGGCGACTACTGCCAGGTTTATTTGAGCCTAAAATACAAAAATAAATTATATAATATAATTAATATAATTAATAATTATAAATGACATCAGATTATATATTAGCTTTAATGGCAAGTACCAGGAGACCGACCAAAGTTCGGATTTTCGTTTTCAGGTTGAAAAAGTCGAAGAAATGTAATGCAATTGAATGAGATGTCGGAAATATTTAAAAAATATTGAATATGGTTGAAAAGCCGAAAATATGAAAAATGTTGAAAAACATTGAGAGAGGTTGAAGCAGGTGAAAATGTTTGATAAACTCGATAGTATATTAAAATGTTGAAAACGTTGAAAGAGATTGAAAAGCTCGAAAAAAGTTGAAAGTCTCGGAAAAAGATGAATGAGGTTGAGAAGCCGACAAAACTTGAATGTGGTTGAAAAAGTCCAAAAAATATGGAACGTGTTGAAAAAAGTTGAAAAATATTGAAAAAGTTGGAAGAGTTTGAATAGTTCGGAAAAAGTTGAATAAGGTTGAAAAATTCGAAAATATGTATATGGAAAATGTTGAAAAAAGTTGAAAGAGGTTGAAAAATGTTGAAACAGTTGAATAACTCGAAAAAAGTTGAATAAGGTTGAAAAATTCGAAAAAATATGGAAAATGTTGAGAAAAGTTGAAAGAGATTGAAAAATGTTGAAAGAAGTTGAAAAACTCGAAAAAAAGTTGAATGAGGTTGAAAAAGTCAATCAAATATTGAAAGCGTTGAAAATATTTGAAAAATGTAGAAAATCGTTGAGAAAAGTTGAAAGAGGTTGAAAAATAATGAAGCAGTTGAAAGACGTTGAAAAACTCGTTGAATGAGGCTGAATATATTGAGACCAAATTTTATTAGGATCACTCCTTCAGTTTGCTAAATATGGCATCAACGTTATAATTTTGTATGGGAGGTGCCACGCCCACTAATGAAATCCCATCAAAATTCATATAATTTCAAAGCTTATAGTAACCGACACCTCTACACCAAATTTAAAGAATATTACTCCAATAGCACACTAAATATAACATTTAAATTGTTTTGCTTATATGGAAGGTGTCACACCCACTGATGCAATCTCGTCGATTTTCATTTAATTTCAAAGCTTATGGTAACCGACACCTCCACACCAAATTTAAAAAATTTGACTCCAAGAGCACACTAAATGTAGCCTTAAACATTTTTTGCTTGTATGGGAGGTGCCACGCCCATAAATGCAATCCCGTCGAAATCCATTTAGTTTCAAAGCTTATGGTAACCGACATCTCTACACCAAATTTTAAAAAAATTACCCCCATAGCACACTAAATATAACACTTAACATTTTTTGCACTGATGCAATCCCATTGAAATCTATTTAGTTTCAAAGCTTATAGTAACCGATATCTCTATACCAAATTTAAAAAATATTACTCTCATAGAACAATAAATGTAGCATTTAACTGTTTTCGCTTGTATGGAAGGTGCCATGCCCACAGGTGCCGTTTCGCCCACTTTTGGTTACAAGATACCCAATAGCCAGTATATTTGACATGTCAAATTTCATAACGATTGCGTTGTTAGTTCTCTTATTATAACGTTTATAAATATTGTGGGCTGTGCCACGCCTTTCAACGAGTTTTGCCAGTATAGTGGCATAGCTTGTTATAATGACTTCATTCAGCGGTATTAACGCTAAAATTTTTATGAAAATCCTCGGTGCCGTTTTCGAGTAATATCGAATCAAAGTTTTCAATTATTGAAATATGCCACGCCCACTGTTCCGATTCCGCCCACTTTTGATAGCATTTAAGATATTTATGATATGCATCCGTCTACCAAATTTCGTTGCAATACCTTGAATGGTTTGCGAGTTATCACGAAATAAAAATTATAATTTAGGGCTGTGCCACGCCCCTGTTAGAAATTTGAAAAACTTTAAACCTAGTCCAATCTTAATTTTGTTCACATATGAACGAAATCCCGAAGTTTTATCAAAATCACTGCAGCCGTTTTCGAAATAAAGTTTTAGCTCGTTTAATAATAGTAGATAAGAGCTAGAGTATTCCATTATTATCATTATTCAAAAATAAAGATAAACCTATTCAAATGGTATTTTTTGACTTTAATTAAAACTTAATTCATGTACAGTAGACGTCCAATATAGTAAATTAATTAATGCACGGGTCAGTCGTAATATCGAAAAATTTTGATATCATCGAAATGTTTTTATGTTAAAGAAATTAGCAGGGACGTGAACCGGTTTTAAACCGAACCGGTTTTAAACCGAACCGGTTTTGAACCGGAAAACAGCTTTTTTTAATAACTGAGCCACTAACCGAACCGGTTCGGGGGTTCATTCTGATTTCAGGTTAATTCAGAGCAGATGTCTTCAAGTGTCTTCAGTGACTTCAAATGATTGCAGCGACTTCAAGTGATTGCAAAGAATTAAAAATGATTTGAGGTGACTTCAATGCAATCAAAATTCTTCCAATCATGATTCCAATCAAAAACGTGACGTCACTAAAATAATTGAATTCTTTTGTGATAGAAACGGCTGCAAGATTATGGCATTGAAGTCTACAGGTAACTTCATTTTTAAATAGCTGCACTCTGAATGCTGTATTTTGGCAGTGACTTCAATGGATTTCAATTGCAAATGAATGCACTCTTTCACAGCTCTGCAGGGTATTGATTTGTGACAATTAAACCTCTGGAGTCTCTAAAAAAAACACATCTTAACTGATCCTTTTCAGGTTCCCGACCATTATAAGCATACTATGTACAGCTGTACAGCTAATTGGAAACGAAATCAACGAAAATTCGTTGCGTTGTTGGTTGATTTTCTCATTTATTTTTCTATGTGTACCAGAAATTTTGTACATAATATAAATGTGGGACATATAAGCTTAAAAAAAAAGAACATAATTGAATAGCAAGCATATGTGATACAATAAATAGGGAGCAACACTCCAACGCATCACAACAGCTGTGTAATACATTTACTCGTTGATTGAAAAATTGAAGACAATCTTCTAATATATAAAATTCTTCTGTCACAGTGTTTGTTACCGTACTCCTCCCAAACGGCTTGACCGATTTTTATGAAATTTTTTGTGTATATTTGGTAGGTCTGAGAATATGGGGTAAACTAAAAAAATTTTACTTAGGGTGCACATTTAGGGTGGCCCTCATACAAATTTTTTTTATAATAGCATTTTCACAAATACCACATCGATTCACATGGAATTTACACCACGTAGCTTTTATACTAAGGGACATGGTTTAATCTATGAGACTTTTATTTAGGCTGCATATTTAGGGTGGCCCTCATACAAAAATATTTTTAGAATAGCATTTTCCCAAAGACCACTGCATCGATTCACATGAAATTTACACCACGTAGCTTTTATATTAAGAGACATGGTTTAGTCTATAAAACTTCTATTTAGGGTGGCCCTCACAGAAATTTTTTTTTATAATATCATTTTCACAAACCCCACTCTATCGATTCACATGGAATTTACACCACGTAGCTTTTATACAAAGAGACATATGTAAGCCTACAAATTTTTTGTTTAGGGTGGCCCTCATACAAAAATATTTTTAAAATAGCATTTTCCCAAAGGCTACTTCATCGATTCACATGAAATTTACACCACGTGTCTCTTATATTAAGAGATATTATTTGATTTATAAAACTTTTATTTAGGGTGGCCCCCAAACATAACTTTTTTTTAAAAAAATCATTTTCGCGAAGACCGGTTAATCGATTCACACCGAATTCACACCACGTAGCTTTTATATTAAGAGGCATAGTTAAGCCCACAAAACTTTTATTTAGGGTGGCCCTCAACAGCAATATTTTTAAAATAGGATTTTCACAAAGATTACTGCATGAATTCACATGGAATTTACACCACGTATCTTTCATATTAAGAGGTAAAGCTAAGACCGTGCAGTACCATGCCTTCCATATAAAAAGATACCATAATTTGTGATGCAGATGAATGAGGCTAGATACATATATAAAATGTACGGGCAAAAATAAGTTTCAATGAGAAAATGGGTGGTGCCACACCTTCCGTATGCGAATAAAACATTTTGTATATATCAGCAATTATTTGATGCAGATGATTGAGACTTGGTAATTATATAAAACACTAAACTAAAGTAAATTAAACTCATCGCTCCACCTAGCAGTAAGGCCAGAAAAATGTCTGCCAAGTCTACTATACTATACTATATGTAAAAAAGTAGGGACAGAAGTGGATTTC
Organism: Tricholauxania praeusta; assembly: GCA_949775025.1. Taxonomy (NCBI): domain Eukaryota; kingdom Metazoa; phylum Arthropoda; class Insecta; order Diptera; family Lauxaniidae; genus Tricholauxania; species Tricholauxania praeusta. The sequence continues at coordinate 141,727,549 of OX459029.1, forward strand.
ACTTTAACGATGGGCTGACTCGCTTTTACATTCCATAGCATACAGCTTCGCGTCACCTACCGGAAAGGGCAGAACAACGTCTGCCGGGACAGCTAGTAAATAAATAAAAATATTGAATAACATTTGATTGCTCCCATTAGCCAAAAATTTACTGAGAATGACCATATAATAAATATTTATTATTCAAAGATACAAAATATTTTGATTTGTATACAGCTTTTGCACAACAAATTCAAACTTTCTCATGTAAATTAATTTTTATCAAAAATAAATTTTTTTTTTGAAAAAAAAAAAAGGGTATGCAGGAATCATAACTCATACTTTCAGTATTTAAGAAAATCCTTTTACTTTTTTTAATTTGTAAAATTTTTTTTCATTACCAGGACCAAAGTTATAAATTATTGGAAATGAAATGGCTCACTTATGTAATTGTAGAACCCTTTAAAATCAGTTTACTACATTGAAACCTTAGTGAAAGTTTGGGTGCAAAAGATCTATTTAAAAATAAGAAAGCTCTGGCCAAAAGAATTGTATATTTGATAAATGTTGGAAATATTTGGAGGTCTAAAACAATTTTGTTTATAAAAAAATTTATTTGCGCATGGTTGAATTTAGTTTGCAAAAGGTTTAATTCGACGGGCAGACACTGTATGCTGGCCGTATTTCGAAGTTCAACAATTACGCATGGCCGGTGTACAACATTTGGCCACTACCCATGATTAAGGATATGCTTATAAGCAAGTTCGGTCAAAAAGTGTTCTTACAAGGAATTTCGGATGGAACGGAACTCCAACTGGTCCAAAATAGTTCTGTTTGGCTCTAGAGCATTATGTACGAAGACCAGTGGGAGTTCCGTTCCATCCGAAATACGTGCCAAGGACCGTAAAGCACGGCGTTGCAAAAATTAACTTTTGGGTCTGCTTTTCATACCCTCTGACACAGGTCCAATTTATTGTATAAAAGGCAACATGGATGCCAAATTATACGTGGAAATAATGAGCTCAACCATACTACCCTACGCTGAATGGAAAATGCCGTTAAAATGGGTTTACCAGCAAGACAACGACCCAAAGCGCATGAGCAAATTGGCGAAAAATTGGTTTTCCTCAAATAGGATTGAGGTAATGGAGAGGTCAGCCCAGTTCCCAGACCTCAACCCCATCGAAAACCTTTGGGCCAATGTCAAAGAAGCCGTGGACAAGGAATGTCCTAAGAATGTCAAAGAATTGTGGCATACTGTAAGGGCAGCATGGAAGGCCATTCCTGTAGAGAAATGCCAGCGTTTGGTGGATTCCGTACAGCGAAGATGTGCATCCGTTCGTTCTAATAAAGGTCGTTCCACTAATTGTTAATAGATTTAATATAAATAAGGTTTAGATACTGAATTATACTTTTTTTAGTTTTGTTTTTTTAAGTATTGCTAAGCACTGCTATTATTTTTCACACCTGAATTTTGGAACGTTCCCTAATTTGTCCCTGTTTGAAGTCCGAATAAATCTTAATGTTCAAAAAAATGCTTGTTTAACATTGGTGAAACATAAATGCAGCAAATAAATTTGGAATTTCATTTTTCCTATGAATAATTTTTATTTTTCATAAAGGCAAAGATTATTTCATATGACACTGCTATTTTTTCGCACACAGCTGTATTATGAATGATTTCGTTTTCAATTAGTTGTCAACAGCTGTAAAAGCATTAAAATTTATTATGTCTGTTTAATCTCCCAGTTGGAATACTTTAACCTTTTTTTTTCTAGAGAAAATATCTTATTACACATTTTTCAATCCTTAATTTTCAATCGTTTCACGTAGGATTTATTTAAAAAAAAAAAATCTACAATAATTTTTCAAACATTAATATAAACTTGTTATTACTTGCGGGGAAGGAGTTATTTAAGCGAATAAGAATCTAGTGTGTTAGTCCCTTAGTATTTAAAATAAAAATATCGCAATTCATAACTTACCACTTTCCAGCAAATGTTTGATCTCTTCTGAAGCCGTAACAGTTAAACTTTGTAGATTTACTTCTTTCATCTCATTTACTAATTGCTCCACCTTTATTTAGAAATAAGTACAATAATATTTTGTTGAACGTCAAAAATTTTATTGCAAATATTTGTTTTACTTAAAATACCTGTCGTTTTTTCTCTGCTATTGCATTTTCGATTAATAGAATTTCTTTTTTCAAATTTTCCGTTGTTTTATTCGATGTATCGGTGTTATGAATAGCTTGATCGATTTCTGTTTGGATACGCTCCATTTCGATAAGAAAGTCACGCTCGACATTTTGACTTAAATAAAAAGAAAACATTAATTATTTATAATGGGAACATATAAAAGCATATTAGTAATATCATTATTTATAATAATATTTCTTGTAAATTAATAAATAAATAAATAAAAGCATAATTATTGGACACTTACCGATTACTTTTTTGTTTGTTGGAGATGGCGCGTTGTTCTACTTCAATGTCATCCATAAGTATACGTATTTTATTTTTACATTGCAAAAGCTCAGTTTCACAATTTGCTAATTTCGAACGCAACAAAGCAATTTCAGATTTTAATGTTTTCTCTTGTTGTTTAACTAGCTCATTTTCATCTTCAACATATTGTAAGGTCTGTAGCTGCGAAAAAAAATACGCAAAGAAGAATATTAATTTTTATGAAGGAAGAGAATTTAAAAGTTTTGTTTGCAAACCTGTTCGCTTCCTTGCCGAAATATTTGATCAGCCTTTGTAATTTCACGTGATATCGCTTCTAGTTCCTGCGCCTGATCACGTTCCTTGTTTTCTAAATACACAATTTCTGCATCATACTGCAGGAAAATACAGGATAGTAAATATTTAAATTTTTCTTGAGGTTTTTTTTATTTGTTGTTGAGTGTAACAAAATTTGTAACTTCATAGGGCTGACGACTTGACTTTATAAATTAGAAAAACAATCTAAACTTTGCAAAATTATACTTTATGGGTTCCGTATAACGCGCGTAGTGGCGAAAAGTTTTATTTTAAGGATTTGCTGTACTGTGTACCCAAAAAACCCACATCTTAAGATTTAATGAGTTTTTCTCACACGGTTAAACAGTCTTAAACTTTCTTGTCATTTCTAACAGAAATTCCTAATCACATCAGGGTTTCGTTTTCTCACATAAGTGTTAAATTAAATCTTTAAGTTTAGTTTCCATGATCTAAAATAAAGCTTGAATTTCGTGGAAATTTTTGTAACGCTCACTTATTACAAAGCCCAAAACTGTTAATCAGCATAATAGCCCATGCATAAATATAAATAAAATGTTTCGAATTCTGTTTACGCCACTCCCCAATTCAGTTTGGTTTCAATATAAAAAAACAATTTCTGCAAAATCGCAGAGTATAATCAATTTGCAAAATACGCCTTAGTGTAAAATGATTTTAATTTTTTAGCATGCATGAAGCCAAATAAACACCTTACCTTACTCAATTCCGACTGCTGCATGGAAATTTTCTCACGCTGAAATTTTATCAATGACAACAAATCATTATACTGCGTAGCTTGGAAGATGCTTTCACTTTCTTCTGCGATACCACCACTTTGCAAATCTAAATCAAAATCAGCGTAATCAGCATTTAAAAATGGATTTGAACAAACTCCTGAAGTATGAGCCGCAATATCATTCATCATTGATCCATTACAATTTTGACAAACGGGAGAGGTCCGACATGTGTCAGAGCTACTGCTATTCGTTGATTTTCCTTGATATTGTAGTGGACTATTTCGTGGTGGTGGAGGATCACGATAAGGTGGTGGCACTAAAGCCCCATTTGCCGATATTGTAGGAGTAACATTTTTATACAATTGTTCAGGTGAGCTACTATTATTGTAATTTCCATTGAAAATATCCAAAAGATTTTCATTACTATTTGTAAACATGATTTCTGGGCTATTGTCAGTACAACGACGATCTAATGAACTACGCACTTCAGCTAAATTAATTTCGTTTGTTGATTTGCTTTTAGCACCAATTTGTGAATAAAAGTTGTTGTTTTCGTTGTTATTATTGATATTGTTTAAGTTATTATTAGTTGTTTCTGAGGTGGGCATTTGTATGGGATTGGAATGGGATTTTTCATGTTTAGGTATAGTTTGTGCAGAATTATGTTGTAGCAATGATAAATTGCCAATGGTGTTGGTTGTTTGTTTTTGGGTACTAGTCAGGCGTTGTGGAATTCCCTTAACAATTCCAACATTTTCACTTTGTTTAACATCGTGAGCACTAAAAAAAAAAGAAGAAACATCATATAAAACTTTGATTTCCTTATTGATTTAGTTTTTCACATACCCAAAGCTTATACGCAACTCTTTTATGGGTGATGAATTCAATTCGCCATTATGTTGATGTTGTCGTTTTTGTAATACAATTGTTGCATTTTCAATATTATTGTTGTTATTATTAATTAAATTGGTATTGCTATTATTATTATTATTGTTGTTAGTATTGCTTAAGCCCAAAGGCTTTTTCATCACAGTATTCGTATGGGAATTCCTATCATTCAGATTAATGTCAGTGTTGTTGCTGCTGCTACTTGAAGCATCAACTCGCTGTTGTTGTTGTTTTTGTTGTGTTTTTTGTGCACTCTGTTCCGAACGCTGCAGTATAAATTGAACATCATTTGCATACTCGCCCCACTTTAAAAGCAGCTTAAGTGGATTTTCATTTGGCGCCAAAAGACGTTCATTATTCCGCCAACGTTCGATTAACGTAAAGCGACCCACTTTACCAGTAGCATGAGCCAACGCAAAGACAACATCCTAAATATGAGAAGAAAAATTTTAATTACAGGCAATTTAAAAATCAGAAATAAAAAATTACTAAACCGACAATGTCAAAATTACCGGATAAAAAACTAGTCTTAATCACGCCTTACTTGGATAGAAAGTGTCAATGACTGATTATATTTTGTTAGAGACTCCTGCACAAAAAAACAAAATTAATACAAAATTCTTTACGAAAAACACTGTCGGTTTTGTGACAATCCTTACTCAACCCCAGCAATTTTTGAAATTAGAATTAGGCAAGAATGAGTCGACCACATCGATTAACAGAATGTGAACCAAGAATTAGATAAAAAGTGGACGGAAAAGTGTAAGGAAGCGGGATTGCGTGGGTGGACGTGTCAACCATGAGTAAAACAAAATACTGAGGCCTAGTTTGGTTTGGAAAAATGCCACCATACATAACAAAACATATGAAACAGAAAAACGATAAACAGATTTTTTTTTGCGTTTTAGTAAAAAAAAAAGTCGTTGCTTCCATATGAATTGTAATAGGAAAAACAAACTGATTACGCAGTTCGCAGGTTTGTTCTAGGAAGCTGAAATTTTGGGAGAATTTTCTTCAAACCCGATTCTACAAGCATATAGGAACGTACATTTAAAAAAAATCCCTTCGGGTGTATCGTATTCTAATTATTCGAAATTCATCTCATCTTTCAAAAAATTTTAAATAGCAATAGAGTTCTTACGGATGGATTGGCTTTTGGTTGATCAGAGTAAAGTTTCTGACTGTTTTCCACCTGGGGATTGCCAGAGCGATCTCTGAGCCAACCATTAGCAAGTTGACACACAGCCTCCCCGCGGCTCCATCTGGGTAGCTATCTCCGCATCCGCTGAGATAGTGAGCGAATGTGTGCAGCGTGTACTCCCTGGAAGTAAACTGGGTTGTGCGCAGAGTTTGGTAACCGCCACGTGAAAAAAAAAAACACTCCAATGAAGACTAAAAAAGCCTCGGATACAGAACCCCTCAACGTTGACGACCACTGCAAACGAAAAAAGTACTATGATTTAAGGATATGCACCTGGAATATCCGGACCCTCAATAGGGAAGGTGCCTCTATCGAATTGGCGGATGCCCTCGGAAAAATTAAGGCTGACATCACCGCCATCCAGGAAATAAGATGGATAGGACAAGGTTGCTCTAACCAAGCAAGTTGCGATATCTACTACAGCTGCCATGCGGAGAGGCGCGAATTGGGATGCGGATTCGTAGTAAGCAAGAGACTTCGCCACCATATCTCCAGGTTCACACCTGTGAGCGAAAGGTTGGCTACGATCCGCGTCAAGGCTCGATTTTTTAACATGAGCTTGATTTGCGCGCACGCCCCGACGGAGGAAAAGGACGATGCTGTCAAAGATGCCTCGAGAAGTATACGACCGCTGCCCAGCCCATGACGTTAAAATTGTAATCGGGGATTTCAACGGAAAGGTCGGAAGAGAAGGTATATTTGGCCCCACTGTGGGTCAGTTCAGCCTTCACGAGACCACCTCAAACAACGGTCTACGGCTGATCGACTTCGCCGCGGCGCGAAACATGGTAGTAAGTAGCACCAGATTTCAACACCTCGATATCCACAAGGCCACCTGGCTGTCCCCTGATCAGAAAACACGCAACCAAATCGATCATGTTGTGATCGACGGAAGGCATGCTTCCAGCGTGCTAGATGTTCGTACGTTCCGGGGAGTCAATATTGACTCCGATCATTATCTTGTTGCAGCCAAGATACGCATGCGGCTGTGCAATGCAAAGGATGTACGCTCTGGTACGCAACGAAAGCTGGACGTCGCTAAGCTGCAATCACATCGGACGGCCGAAGCCTATTCCGCTCGCCTCTCAGAACTGCTCCTTCAACCTGACTCTCTACCCGATGATGCCGGTGGACTTTGGGCGCATATATTCCGCTCTATGCGCTCTGCCGCTGAGGAAGACATTTGTTTCGGACGCCCACTTCCGCGAAATCAATGGTATGACCAGGAGTGTCCCGAAGCTACTGCAGTGACCTACAAAAGAACCCTGCAGTCAGCAGCAACGCGAGCCGTGCACGAAAACTACCGGGAAAAGAGAAAGGAAGAGAGGCGCTTTTTCAGACGCAAGAAACGAGAGCAGGAAAGGCACGAGCGTGAGAAACTCGAAGTGTTACGGGCAGGAATGATGCTCAAAAATTTTACCAACAAGTCAAGCGTCTGACCCAAGATTTCAAGCCCGGAGCATCTACCTGTAAAGATGAACATGGAAATCTGGTTACGGATACGCAGGGTACACTGAGATTATGGAGGGAACACTTTTCCAAGCTGCTTGCTGGCGATGACTCCACCAATCCCGCCTTTGGGGAAATTACCCGATGCCACCAATCAACGACGATGGTGTGGACGTACCACCACCTAGCCATGACGCGGTACGAGTTGTGATCTAACGACTTAAGAACAACAAAGCGACTGGTGCCGATGGCCTGCCTGCTGAATTGTTCAAGACCGGCGGCGATGAGCTGATAGGGTGTATGCATCAACTCATCTGCAAAATATGGCTAGTAGAAAGCATGCCCGACGATTGGAATCTCAGTGTCCTTTGTCCTGTACTGAAGAAAGGTGACCCGACAATCTGTGCTAACTACCGGGGAATCAGTCTTCTTGCCATCTCTTACAAGGTCCTGTCGACTGTACTGTGTGAAAGACTTAAGCCGTTTGCCAACACACTGATTGGGCCTTATCAGTGCGACTTTAGACCTGGTAAGTCCACCATAGACCAGATCTTCGCACTACGTTAAATCCTGGAAAAAAAATACGAAAACAGATCGATACCCATCATCTCTTTATCGATTTTAAAGCTGCTTTCGATAGCCCGATACGGGATTGCCTGTATGCCACCATGTCTGAGTTCGGTATACCTGCGAAGCTGGTGCGGCTTTGCAGAATGACGTTGAGCAACACAGCCAGCTCCGTCAGAGTAGGAAGGGACCTCTCCGAACCATTTGATACCGAACGAGGTTTCAGACAGGGCGATCTACTATCCTGCAACCTCTTCAACTTTGTGATGGAAGGGGTTTTGCGAAGAGCCAGTGTACATCGTAATGGCACTATTTTCTACAAAAGTGTCCAGCTCCTTGCATATGCCGATGATATTGATATCATTGGACGTGAGATGTTACTGCTGCGTTCTCTGCTATCGAAAAAGAGTCAGCGAAAGTGGGTTTGACGGTGAACGAGGGCAAAACAAAGTATATGCTGTCCACAAACAGGGAGACGCGGCGTATTGGATCCTTTGTTACTGCGAACAACTATACTTTCGAAGTTGTCAAGGAATTCACCTATCTTGGCACCGCCGTGAACACTCAAAACGATGTCAGCCTGGAGATAAAGCGAAGACTAACTCTTGCTAATAGGTGTTACTATGGTCTCAGTAAGCAATTGAGTAGTAGAGACCTCTCTCGCCCGACAAAACTGACACTCTACAAGACGCTCATCTTACCCGTGCTACTTTACGGCGCAGAAGCATGGGTTGTGTCGCAGACTGATGCAGCCACGCTTGGGGTGTTTGAGAGAAAAATTCTTCGCAAAATCTTCGGTCCTGTTCACGTCGGCGACGACTACCGTATTCGCATGAATCACGAACTGTACGAGCTCTACGCTGACATTGACATAGTCAAGCGAAAGCCGCTGGGCGACGACGAAGAGGAAGACCATGCCTCCGATGGAAAGACCAAGCCGAGGAAACACTATCCACGCTTGGTGTGAATGATTGGAGAAGGCGCGCGCGAAGCAGAGGCGCCTGGAGAGAGCTTTTGAGGTCGGCCGTAACCCGGTAACGGGTTGTTATGGCCACCCAAGTAAGTAAGTAAGAGTTCTTACTTATTTACGAAATTATTTCAGGTTTTATAGACTGTCCTTTACTACTGTTTGTACCATCATAATTTATCTTTAATAAATGGCCGTAAAGCTAAGCACTTAATAACCTATTAGCAGAGCACTAAGTATTTCAAGAAATTTACTACGTTTATGCGACAGCTTGGTTCGTTTTGACTGAGTTCTCCATAATTCAAGACGCTTTTTTGGATACCGTTTATGCTTGCGACTTTATTGTGTGCTGACTTAAAACGTATGCAAACGTAAAAATGAAAAATGTCCAATCCAATTATTAAAAAAAATCAAAATGGATGCGGAAAAAAACATTCAACTATTTATGTGTTTTTTAATTAAATCAGTTCAAAGAAAAAGAAATAAAATAAGTGAATTGATTTTTATTGATGCCTTTAGAAATTAATTCCTGCGCCACATCTTCAAAAATTGCCTTATTACGCATGGTATTGCTATCAAGCAATTTCATTATGTGCTTTTTTCTTATTAAAGACAATATTTCCTCAAGCTCTTTTCTATCCATAAATTTCTTTTTTTTTTTCACTTTCCATTTATTCTTTTAATAAAAATTTATGCAACTTTTTCTTTCCTTTTTTCAATATTATGAGTAATTGTTAAATTTCTAAGCTATTTGACACTAATTTTCAATTCGCTCTGAAATTGTGTGGTGTTTATGCACACTTTCAAACCGGTTTGAACAATTAAGTACCGATCTGAAATCGTCGAGTCAAAACACTTCGTGCGTTCAAAACGCTTTGAAATTTGGTTTATGCATATGCTCTGAATCAGGGCGAACTCAGTAAAAACTAACTAAGCTGTCGCATAAACGTAGTAATTCTTAACTATGTACATATTTTAAATTTTGATATTTCATACATTGCAGGCATTGTATTTGTATTTTTTGGGGAAATTACAATTTCCGTGGCGGCGCAATCTGACGATGGTTTTCGATAGAGCACGTCAAAATAAATTCAAAATGTTAGTTAAAAAAATCGATATCTCGTTTGGTTTTCGAGATAGCCGGTGTTGAACATACTGGAGGATGTAAGTCTTGAGCCGCAGCCGAAGGTCGCTTACTTACCCTAACTTTTATGTAGAGTTACTGTGGCTAGAGAAAGCCAGCGTTGGACATTCTATAGGATTAGAGCAGGGCGATAAGGATTACGATTACCACATGATTATAATTACAGTAATCCTCAAAAACAAAGAAAAACCAATTACAATTAAAGTAATCGTTCATCGAACGATCTTAGATTACGAATCGTAGAATCGTAATTAAAAAAAAATTTCAATATTAATGTAATTGTTCATCGAAGGCTTACGATTACGATTACTGTAATTGTAATTTGAGTTTTTCCAAAACTAAGATTACTGCAATTGTAATCTAAATTCCTTCGATGAACAATTACAGCAATCCTAATTAATTATTAATTAAATAATCGTAATCCTCGACGCAATCAATTACACATGTAATATTTATCGCCCAGCTATGTATGGGATGTGAACCATTTGGGTCGTGATGTCATGGAACTTGTAATTGTAGCGGTATACTCAAAGCTAAAACTTTTAAGTATCGATATTTTGGAAACCAAAAGAGATATTGTTTTTTTTTATTTAACATTTTCGATTTATTTTGACCTGTTCTGTCGAAAACCATTATTAGAACGTGGTGCAACGGATTTCTAAATCAAATTTTTAATTATCGATACCTCGAAAACCGAACGACATATCGATTTCTTATTAAACATTTTCGATTTATTTTGACATTTTCTATCGAAAACCATCGTGAGATTGAAGCACCACGAAAATCGTAACAGTGCGTTCTTTATAAGTTTCCATTGCACTACATATTTTTATTCATTAACTATGGATTTTAGATTTTGATTTTTCGTATATTGCAGGAAATGTATTTGTATTTTTTAAAACATTTGACCTCTTAAATGATACACTTTCGATTAGTATTGGTTTCATCCGGTATTTTTTATTTAAAAAACAACAGGTTTTGTATTGCAGTATCAAATTTGATTTATAAAACGACAGATTTTGTATTGCAGTATTAAATTTGAAAAACAAGTTTTGTGCATATTATATTTCTGGTATGAAAATTAAATTAGTTACTTGATAAATAAATTTTATACCCAAATTCCTAACTACATATTATGAGAACACCCACCTGACAGGTCGTATTGACCGTGACGCCACACACGATCCGTTGAACGCCTTCGACCCAAACTTTCAATTCCATCGCTCGATAGGACCACAAGCCAAATGCAGTGTTATCGAATTCACCAGTGCAATATTTTACGTACTGCTGTGGAGCTGTTCCAGTGAGCAAGCTAACCAGCGTTTTTTTTAGTTTATACGTTGATAAAAAGATGAAATAAAATTCCAAAATTCTTTTGTTGCATTTTTGCCAATGCCAGAACGTGTTTATTTACGAGTTCGTGTGTGTGCGTGCGTGTATGCGTATCGATGTATGTGCAATGCGCTTGATGACTTTCTTGCTTTTATTTTAATTTATTTTATTAAAATTCCAGTTTTGGCGAGGCCAGCGCAATTCCAATGCTTTGTCTTTACTTTTTCACCACCTCCACCACCATTAACAACAACAGCTTCTCTTGTCCGTATGAAACGCAGCAGCGCATATGAGCTACGACAATTACCAAGCCCAAATTCACTGAAGCACAAAATGAAGTGGAGCGGAATCACAAACAGCAGCAACAAAAAGATTTCCCCCACCGAGTTTCCGGACTAAAATTCAACATTTGGGTGTCGTATATTCCATTTCCTTAACTCAACACTTAACAGTGTAGGCGAATATTATGTATTACTTAGTTTTCGCGACTTCACTTTTTATTGAATTTTCTTACGGGTAATTTTTTTTTTCTATTCCCAAATCACTTGCACTTATTTTTAACCTTAATTAATGGTGCTTTCTCGGAATAACGAATAGGTCATCGGTATGGTAGGGGCTTCGGGCGGAGGCCGCTGCTAAGAGAAATTTTTTTCAGCTGTATGCGGGTCTCGTCTGATGCGATTTCTATACAATTTTCAAATAGTTTTTTACAAAATTATGTTTTTTGTATAATTTGTAGCACTGAACTTTATTTATGCACCTTTTAATCAATAATAAATTAGGTTTTATCACCTTATTTTATTGGAAAAATATTCACTTTGCACCACATCACTCAACACCACTACATAAAAACGCCATTTTGCCCTTTTTGTGACTTTCTATGTGCGTGACATTTAGCAGTGATTTTGTCTTGTGTTTGTTTTAAGAAACTAACCCCATGGAAACAGGTTGCTATGCAGCAATACAAAAAAAAAATGTAAACATTGCACTCATTCATACAGAACTGCAAAGGCTGGCCATGATACAATTGTATATGTAGGCTCATGCAAGTTGTCAAACCTTTGCTGTTCTGCCAAAAACGCGTATATCGTGCTAATTGAGGATTGCTTTTATCGCGAAGTTGCATTCTCATCCGCTTGTCCGGGCATCCTCCTCCGAGGACGAATAACAAAATAACATAGGATTCATTTTTTTAAACACAAATTTTGCCAAATGCAAAACCGGTAACTTCATCGTACATACAATTTCGTCTCGTTTCGAATAGAGTGCAGCGATCCGGTAACTCGTTTCAATTCGAAATTTTATTCATTTGGCCCCTGATTAAAATTATTCGTTTAACATGGATCAATTTGACTACCTTACGATCTTATGGCCCTATGTACATATTTTTTAAAAATGAAATAGCAGTTCCATCAATTAGTAGGAAGTGGTTAAAAATTGTTACAAAATACAATCATTTCTTTGAAAAATATTGTTCCAATCAATATAAAAGAGGACAATGGGTTTTCCTCATTTCAAAGAGCGCTCCACAAAAATGCATGTTTTTTCACATTTTTTCAAGTCAATCGATGGGTTTCGCTCAAACTTACCATTAGCGCGAGACCAGGTAATGTTATCGAAGTGCACCTCGTATGCAACTCGAGCTCAGGATTTAGAAGAAAGCAAATCTTTGCAGAAAGCACACTTCTTTGCTCATGATTTTCCATGATTATCAACTTAAATTTTTGATCTTTTCCTTAGTAGTTCTAATACGATGCCATACAATGAAATTAACGCTCTAAAGTATTAAATTAAGTCCAAAAAACGGCGCAATTCGTGAATATTTGCTGAACGTTTTTCATTCTAACAAGATTTTCTTCATAGATCATCAAGGATTCAATAATGGTTTTTCTGCGAACTACTGTGTTTTTAGTCTAGCGAAAAGCTTGCTCGATTAATGAAGCCAGTCTTAAGGATCCAAATGGGCACTGCAGAGTTTGGAGCAGAAACTTAGTTGTCCTCTCCTCTCCGTTCTATAAAAATAAAATGGTCCCAACAAATTGACAGTAAGGCCCAATATGTTTCTATAAAAATTATATATATTTTTTTTTTTTTTTCAAAAAAACGTAAGAACTTATTTCATTAAAATTATATCTATTTACGATAAAGCTTGCCGTTCTTACGGTGCGATATTAATTAAAATTAACGTAATTATACATTGAAAATAATATTTTTAAGCATATAACATATAGTATTCTTTTAAATTGCAGTTTTACCACTCATTAGTGTTCAATTACTATAATTTTCAACAGAAGTTTTAAAAACAAGTATTAACAGCATTATTTCTTAAATAGTTTACTTATTTGTCCTTTCGCAAAATATCCTCACCGTAAAGCGCAGTTATAGCTATCAAGCGAGTATCCAAATAATTGTGCTCCAATTCACAGCTCCTTCCTATGCCAGCTATTTTTATAATCTGTTGCAAATTCGAATTGCGTGGTAGAAACAAGGCAACATTTTCACTTATCTGACGAGCATGTTCAACTAAAGTAGATGCACCCACAGGTAGTAAACATTTTTCCACATCATAATCCTTCTGATTCTTATATTTTGGTCCACCCCAGGGAGGACTTAAAAATACAATATTACCACGTAACTGCCGACATAAGTGAAAGAAGTCACCAACAATAAATTCTATTTTATCTGCAACACCATAAATTGTCGCATTATGCTTTGCCATTTCAATTTTAAGCGGATCAATATCAATGGCTATAACAAGACGACATGTTTTAGCGAATTGTATGGTATTGCCACCGCTGCCACAGAAACCATCAATCAATATATCACAGGCGAGACGTTCGGCCAGATGTGCCGCAACTTTTTCTGGTGTCACCGAGAACCAACTTTCACGATCTAATCGTATACCTTCATCAAATCGAGAAAAAAGTGAGAAACGTTTACGCCAATATTTTAGTAATGATTTATCTTCCAAGATATATGTTGGTACAGAGCGTAATTTTCGATTTTGCTTTTTCTTCTGTTTATTTGATTTTGATATTGGTTTGTCAAGTACATTGTGAAGTTGCTTTTCAACGCTACTATTTTTACATGTTTTAGAATCCATCTTAGTTTCTTCTATTAAGTTGATTTGTTCGTTTTCTACTTCATCAATGTCAGAATCATCATCTGAGAACAATACGCTCATATAAGCATCTGCACTGTTATCTTTTTTCCTCTTACTCTTTGTTTGTGCTCGGCCACCAAAAGCTGCTGGCAAGCCTAGTAATTGCAGTTGCTCCAATTCAGCAGTGATTTGCTCTTGTATATAGTGTTGCGTTTCTTGATTGTCGCAAATTTCAATTTCGCTTTGTAGCGAATTCTTAAAATCCAAAAAGTAATTGTAATAAATTGATGAAAATAGATTATATTGTTCCAGATATATTTCTTTTGAGTGCTGTTGCCAAAGTTCTTGCCAACTTGGGACCTCTATGGGATTGTCTTCTGTTGCTGCTTCTGATGGTGTTTTTATTTCATAAGTTTGCGTTTTGTTATTCACATTCGTCTCGATATTCTAAAATACAAATAATAAAAAATGTAATTATCTTTTTGTCAAAAATATTTATTGTAATTTCCTGTGCCGCCAGTGCTTCAATAACAATAACCAGTAGCATAAAAGATATGATCTAAACCCAACTCTCTTTTTACACGGTAGATATTTATTTGTTTGTGTTTTGAAACAGATCATAATTAAATAATTATTTTTTACTGAGTTTCCTGTTCAGTACTGTAAGTAACGCCACGTCACATCATCAGTAGACTAACATGATGATATGACGTGGCGGTCATTGAAACTAGTATAAGCTGCTAGATCCCCATTTTTGTTTTTCTTTTATGCATTTTGCGCTGTAATTTTTTTGTTTTTTGCACTTACAGTACTCAACAGGAGACTCAGTAAAAAATATTTATTTATTTGTTACAATATTTTACAAAGAAATTTGTAAAATACACACAGGTGCTGGACAACTACACGGTAGATATGTTCCTTAGAAAACCGTGGAAAAAAAAATATTGTATAAAAAATACAGGCTATGCTAAATTTGGAAATATGTTCCACAACTTTAAAAAATCGTGTAAATTACTAAAAACTTCAAATATTTTCACAAAAACCGTACAAAAAAATGCAAATTATAATGGAAATTTTACCACCGAATTAAAAAAAAAAAATTTGTTTTGAGCTCAACTTTTAGAATTTTATTGAATCCTACGAACTGAACGTTTTAACACTGAATAAAGAAATGACGTGTTCCAGATGAAGTGCAACGAGATAAAGAAGAAACTGATTATAACATTCGGGTATTCCCCCAATTGTACTTTGTTGATGTATACATAAAATGCTAACTCAGCGTTTACACACAGAAACTATTTCCGAAAATTCTTCTTGTTGGCCAGAGGGGAAAAACGAAAGGGACGAGGTACACAATTTGTCATTTGTCGCAAACGAAAATCACAAAAGAGAATAGACAAGAATTATAGCGAGAACACAATTGGGGCAGCAGCAGCAAAGCAGCAGGGCAGCAAAATCTGTCAACATGAAAATTATAGAGAATTATGGAGGTGAGAAAGAGGCAAATAGAAAATCCTGCAGTTTGCTGCCGTGCTGCCCTGCTGCCGATATAGAAATTTTTCTATTTTTTATCCGGCAGCAAAGCAGCAAAATATCAGTGTTGTATTCAAGCTGGCATGAATAAAAATTTTGTTTTTGTTTATTTTTTTCAATTTATCCAGCACTAAGAATGAAGTTCATATAAAAAGTTTTCTTTTTGAATATAGCGAAAATTTTTATTTTAATTAGTTAGTTTATTTACACTTTTTGGAGTTCTGACAGATTTTGCTGCTGCTGCCCCAATTGTGTTCCACAGAGCGTTTTGCTGCTGCTGCTGCCCCAATTGTGTTATCGCTATTAGTCTCACAGAATTTCCTAGTGTAAACGTTGACTTAACTGTCAAAAAGCAATACGAGGCAACATGATTTTTTCTATACGTTAGAGAAAATTACGACTTTTCAAATTCAATTGCGTTTTTCTACCATAAAAACCTTTGGTCACACCTGCTCTAAACATTTCAAAAAGTGCCATACAAATGTATTACCTTCTGAGTTAAAATGTACCTAAGTTCAACTAAAATTGGTGAAAATTTAATATACTTTCCGAAAACAAGAGCTTCTCTCACTTACCTGTTCCTCTTCTGGATTCTCTTGTAACAAATTCACACTATCGGCTAAATAGTCCTTGTACTTTAATTTCCACGCCTGCAACACGATATTTTGTCCATCAGTTTCCCAGTATTTGGTCCACTTAAAATCCTGATTTTGCTCATACTCTGTTTCGAATTTAAATAAGCATTCCGAAAATTGTTCGTCCTTCTCGTTGTATACTAACTGCTGTGATAAAACAAATAATTGTGGTTGCTCTGCTGCTTCCACAAAATGTTGAGTCATTTCACTAGGATTTCTTATGTTTTTTTTTATTGGCAGAGCATTCTAATTTCTAAATTTCGTTCTGCCAATTCACTTGCCCTATCAACTTCTGTAACATGCCACAGTTTAAGCGCAGGTTTATGTGTTTTTAACAATTTCTGTAAAAAGCCATTTTTCAAGTTTTTATTCAACGCACTCAGTTGTTCGCAAACTCCACGTGATGTAAGGGGAATTTTATTATTAGATGGTGTTTCTATATCCAGTATTACAAGTTCACCACAAACTTCAAGGAAGCGTCCGTGTTGGAGTTTAGTGCCAAAATAATTTGAACGCAAGAGCCTTATTTCTACTGTGCCTTCTGGCAAAGAATATTCACTGAAATATTTAATTTATAATGAATTCACATAACAGTTCGATTTGCTTACCACGGCAAACTAGGCAACTTAATATTCTCCAACAGAAAATCACCTTCCGTACTTTCCCTCAATTTACCAATTAAAGAACACTTTCCATAATGCAATTCGCTATAGTTTTGTTCTAGCGCCAATTCCTCCACCAAATAAAATTTAAAAAAGTCACAATATTTTGGTAGATTGATTTCTTTCACTGAGATTTGTTCTGATTTTTCTTCATTACTATTTGCCGTAACAATGGACATAATAATTTTAACAGAAGACTTTTGAATTTATCAAGACTCAATTCACGTGTAGCTTGTATTTTTGTTTATCGTATTTCTGACAATAAAGTAACTTCCTGAGATTTTTGACGTTATATTGCTGTGCCTGCAACCTTATAAATGCTGCCAAGTTTTATCCCGGCAGTAATAGCTCAGCACGATTCCGACACGACGGAAAAACCACCTGCGGTTACCCGCTGTCAAAATTAGAGCACACTTGACCGCTTGAAATGAAACAGAATAGCGGCGGACGATGGGAAATCCATTGATCGTCGACTTAGGCTAAGGTTACACTGGATGCGGATTTTTGTTCGTACGAATTCGTACGTATTCGTAAGAATTGCAAAAATTGAACAAATGCATGTGTGTATATGAATGCGGTTACAGTGGCTACGCATGCTTCGTGCGTATTCGTACGAATCTGTACGACTGCTTTGATGCGAACAAAAAATTTTGTTTTTCATCAGAACAGTCGCACGAAAACAAGGAGAAAAACAGCTGATGGATTGCACTTCAACTGAAAGTATGAACGAAGTCGCGTCTAATGTAACCACTCTGTTCAAATATATTCGCACGAACAAATTATTAAGAATTCGTACGAACAAATTTCCGCATCCAGTGTAACCTTAGCCTTAGGTTTAATCCCAATTTCCATGTGATCTTATCTTATCAAATATCAGGGATGACATCACATGCTATTAAGATAGCAAATGTATGCTATTCACTCTCGCATTCTCTAAGCGCATTAGGTTCTGTTCGCATGCTTTTTCTTTCTTACAAAAATTTGATTTAATATCCCTGATATGGGATAAAATAAGATAAGATAAGATCCTATGGAAATTGGACTTTAATTTAATTTCTTGCGTGTGTGGACAATGAATCAGTGTTGCATTTGTAATCATTAATGTCAATTTTATTTCAATGAAAAGTAATTTTAATATAAATTGATTGAATTACAACGAATTAATACTAGATGATGTACATATTCACAGAAAAAGATTTATCTCTGCCTTAACTATAAAAATTATTTTATTTCAAGCACAAAATGACAGCTGAACTATGCATATATTGCCACTCACTCATACCTCAAAGAGCTAAACAGAACTGGGATGAGCGATTTTTCTTCTGTTTTTCCTATACGTTTGTAGTGAGTACAAAATTTACACTAGAAAATTTATCGCAGATAAATTTGCGATTTGGCACTGAAGTTAAATCGCACGTCCCAGTTCTGTTTAGCTCTTATTGTTATGGGCACACTGAAATAGCTACTATATTTTTCGATAAATGGCAACACTCGAGGAAAGTTAACTTGGGAAACTTTCTTAAAGTGCTGCCAAACTCTTACGAATATATATTGTCTTGGAAAGATTACTGTCAAAAATACTTTTAAAGCATTTTGTGAAATCGGTTTTTGACGGCGCTCAGGTTTCTTCTATTTTGTTTAACAATAGATGTATTTTAATTTAAAAAGTGTGTTAATAAATAAAGTTCTAAACATTTAAAATTGACAAGCGAAAAATAAAATAAACTCATAATGTCTTTTATGAATCCTGTTGACATGGTGGAGGAAGATGCGGCTGATCTACAGTTTCCAAAAGGCAAGTAGCATAAAATTTGCAGAAATATAAATATTACGCTAAAACAATAAATGAGTTCTTATAATTATAAGTTATTTGCTTAATATATTAAATATATTTTAATCTATTCAAGTGACCAACAAAGTGAAGTTTTTAAAGGCCATATACGTAGGGTTGCCAGATAAAATCAGAAAGTTTAGGGAAGGATTGCAGTTATATGCGTTCATCAGTCTTTCGATATCATGTTTGACCGAAAAATTCGATATATGTATATTTCAAAGGCATCGTTTTACGTAGACTTGGAGCCTAACCCAATCGAAAATCAAATCGATTCGAAAGTTCAATCGTATTGCATAGTATTGGGCCTGTAACTACCTAGATGTTGTTGTGGTTATTTTCCAAGTACTCTACAGCCGTAAGGCAGTACTGATACTCGAAGATTTGTGGGCTTAAATGATATAATTTTAGGACTACAGCTCAGATTGTTGTGCCACTAAGTGTGTATTATGCAGCTCCGGTTTTTCTGATCTTGTGGGCAATGTGAGATGTGTAAATTTAAATTTATGATTTTCATTGGATACTTTTCTCCTCGACCTTGTGCAATACTAAGAATTCCGGTTTTTCATATCTTATACAGAGTTCTGCCTCTGTATTCGGGCAGTACTAATTGTTGCTAAATCGGTTAGCAGGATGTACCAGGAGATATATGTTGTCGAAGAGCACCTACTTACCCAGAATTTACTGGAAATGTACTGTGTTTGTATGAATTAACAAGTACGGCGTAAAACTCCGGAAAATCTAATTTAGACAAAAGTCTGTAAACCCTCAGAGATTTGAACACCTCAGCAAAATTGTAACTATAAATTAAATAAATCACTGCTGCTTCAATAGAAGCCAAAATATATATTTTTTTGCAGAAACATGATCAAACAAGTTATGTTCACAAAGCTTAATTAATATGTCCCTGACTAAGAGTAATTGAAATAAGATTTTGGTAGGCAAACCGGATGATTCTTCATGTATTTCATTTACTTGTAAATCGTATTTTGAGAAAATATTGTGCGATTTTCGATATGAAAATACGAATTTTTCAAATATATGCCTGGAAACTTCTTTTAACTTTAGTTCATCTGGTAACCTTAACTTCATGCACACAGGTCTTCTTATTTTTTTAAAACTTTACAGTTAAATTTGAAGAATCACCAACTTCCAAAATACCCATGACATCAGCAACAACAAATGAAGATGCTCATCTTTCTGCAGCGCAAACGACAAAACAGCTCAATGCTGGCGACGAAGAAATAATTATTTTAAAGCCCACCGCGACCACAAAATATAAAATAGCCTACTACAATCCTAGCGCACTTATAAATGCCACACAACAAGCTGCCGATGCTTTTTTACCCGATATCTTTTTAGAAAAGTGCGAAATCTGCAATGCTGGATTGCAAGAACCTTTCATCAAATGTTTTGATTGTCAAATGCTGCTATGTGCGTATTGCTTTGCACAAGGACGTGAAAAAGCTGCACATCGTAACACACATTCTTATGTTATAGTACGCGATGATATACAAGTTTTTCCGGCCGCTGGTGCGTGGACAGCACGAGAAGAACGCACGCTGCTCACAGCACTACAGACTTCTGGCTACGGTAATTGGGAAGCCGTGGCATTACGTTTACAGCGCACCCCAGACGAATGTCGACAACACTATCATGACTGCTATTTTGGTGGCATATTTGAGCGTCTTTTGGGCTTATCACATGCATCGCAAACTTATTTCCCCGAACGTATGCCGTACGTTATGAAAATGCGTTCAATAGATCCACCACGACATGACGATATCTCCTCTATTCAGTTTAAAAGTATGGGTGGTTATAGATGTGCGCGTGGAGATTTCGATACACCTTACGATATCTCAGCGGAGAGTCTTTTGACTGAGTTACAAGACTTAAATACTTGGGAGGATGATGCACTTGAATGGCGTGTGGTGGCAGAAGAATTACAATTGGCTGTGATACGTGCCTATAATCATCGTTTAAAGTAAGTTGTGGAAATAAATATTTAGTTGGAAATAATTTTAAAAATGTACTTTATAGGGAACGACAGCGACGCTATAAGATTATGCGCGATAATGGTCTTATTATGACAAATCGTACACTAGGCTGGATTTCTAAATATGCAGAGGCAATAGGATCGGAAGCGAAATGCAGTCGTTTCTTAGCTTTTATGCAAATCTGCAGTCCTATAGAATTTGATAAACTGGTGGAATCGTTGAAATATTTTGCAGATTTACAAAAATCAATATTCCGGTACGGTAAGATTTATGCGCTCAATTTCAATAGCATTATAGTTGATCAATCGAATTGTAAAAAAAAAAAATGCTTCTAAAGAAACTTATCTATGTGGCACACATTTTCAATGAATTGATATTGAATTACAATAACTAACACATAACAAATCTTTATGATACAGGCTCTATGAATTGCGTCAGAATGGAGTGCAAACACTCGCTGGAGGTGCTCTTTACTTTAAGCTAAAAAAGAAACGCTTAAGAAAACAGCGAGAACGTGCAAAAAATGAAAGTTACCGTCAATTGTATGATTGGCGCAATCTTATACCAAATTCACAGGTTACTTCTGTCAATCCATTTACAATTTCACCTGCTATGCCTGTGCATGTAAGAAAAAAAGCTGGTCCAATGGAAATCATTGGTAAATTAAAATATATATTTTCGAAAATACTGTAAAATCGCAATAGATATGTACTTTTGCAGTATATCGGATGATATAAGTAACTTGAATGTGATTTTATTAATGTGAAACATTTTTATTAATTTCAGGACTGCCTGGCTACGCCAGATTAAATGAAGCTGAACGTCAACTTTGCAGTGTTGTACGCATATTTCCACAAAGTTTTATGGAGTATAAAAATTTACTGTCAGGCGAAAATGCTAAAATAGGACATCTGCGTTTAGCCGATGCGAGACGTCTGATTAAAATTGATGTTAACAAAACAAGACAAATTTATGATTTCCTTTTAGAACACGGTCACATTAATAAACCTACGTGAATTTTTCTGAAAAAAAAAAAATCATGTTTTTTAGTTGAAATCTAATTTTGCTTTTGGATGATGCTCATTTATTGTTTTATCTTACAATCAATTGTTGTTCAACGCTGAATCGCAAGTAATACATATTTTTATTCTCTTTAGAATTTGAAAATGCCGAAACCTTACTTATTTCTGAAGTACACATGTTACTCGACCACAGAAAACGTCAAAATGAATCTGCCGATGAGGAACAAGAATTCTCAGAAGTTTTTATGAAAACCTACGCGTACACAGATAGTTTTCGTAAATTTAAGAACAAAGAAACAATTGCTGCCGTCAGAAGGTAAGTCATTTATTAAATTTGCTTTTTTAACACATTAATAAGCAGTGCGATTTGGATGGTTTCGAGCAGTGGTGCGCACGTAGTGTCCCTATCCGCCCTCATTGCCCGAACCGTTATTCGACGCACAATCAAGCGAAAAAAAATTCACAGAATTTCAACGCTATCGAGGCACAGCGAGACACAGAGTTGAGTTCAAATGAAAACAAAAACAACACACAAAGGGATTAGCGCTGCGCCGCATTGTGTCTTGACGAATGTAGCAATTGTTTTTGTTTGTAGTGTAATTTGGTTTTTTTGTGCTATGGGCGAATTTGGAAATGAAAGTAAAAAAATCTTTAAAATTTCGTTGCTGTTGCTTGATGTTGTTGTTTCGCCCTTTTGTTAGATATCCATGCCCACCACTGGTTTAGAGAGTTGAAATTAAACAGAGGTTTCCAGTAGCATAATAAAGAATCAAAAAAACATGAAACTTCTGTGTCGGCAATATGAGGGGCGTGGCGAGTTGTTACTATATGAGAATAGTAGACCATTCTTAAACACGACACAGTTAGTGGAAAGCTTCGGTATTGCAAAACATTTTTTTTTACGCTTTTATCTGGATCGTCTTATCAGAATCTAGGCACCTAAGAACTATTGTGCTGGAATTAATTGGGAGGGATTTTCACTAATACCATTGTATACCATGTGGTCGTTTTCTGACGTCTTCAAAAAAAAAAAACTTATTTAAGTGCATAGTGTTTTTGGAGCTTCTGATATTCACAAAGGTCGTACCAAGTTGTTTTACTTCTATACCTCAAAATATTTATTGAGTTTTGAACTTGAAAACTTAACTGTCTCATTATGTATCTCGATTTGTTTCTAATCATCAACATAATGAGGCAGTTAATTTAACCGTTTATTAAGTATGTATGGCATTAATAAGTATGTATTAGCATTAAGTGGATTTTTTCTCCAAAATAATCGAAGTCAAAGATTTTTTTTTTTCAATATTCTATCATCTTTCTCTTTTAAGATAGAGAATACAATCAGCGCTTGGGCGTCACATTATTAAAAATATTTGTTATATGGCCGGATTAAGTTGATGAACAATTTACCTGCGACCGTTTTTCTGCGCGCTGGACATTGGTAGATTTAAGAAAAATATTCACGGACACTACTGTTATTCCCCTTCTATCTCGTTTTTTTTTACAAATCTACACGTTGAATTGCATTTATAGATTATTCCCTGAACTTTGGTTTTAGTAAAAAAAAATACACATTTCATAAATCGGGTGTGAATTTAGAATAAATCGGCGGCTTAGATGTTTTTGAGTAATTGAGTATAGGCCTCAAGGTCTATCCGATGCATCTCCGTGTTTGTTTCAAATTAATTTCGAATTTCGAAGATAAAGCATTCTGAAAATCAGATAAAAAGTTGATAAAAATAATATTTTTTTATACTCTCACTACTTAATTTCCTACTAGGTTGTTAAAGTCGAGAAACTCTCAACATATTGCATTTTTTATCAAAGCTCTATCAAATTTTTATATAGCTATACCTTCGAAATTATAAAAAATCACTGAATATACATGGCGATAATTTGAATAGGTTTTGAGGTCCCTTGCACCCATGCTTTCCAGGGACAGTTTTTGTGGGAGAATAACTTTAATAACTTAAACTTATATTTAATTTAGTATATATTTTTAAAGTTTTTTCACTTCTTTTGATTTTAGCTTGCTAATGCAAAAGAAACTACATAAATTCGAATTGGCTGCATTGGGAAATCTTTGCCCAGAAGCACCTGAGGAAGCTAAAGCTTTAATACCATCTCTGGAAGGACGTTTTGAAGATGAAGAACTAAGACAAATACTTGACGATATTGGCACCAAAAGAAGTTTGCAATATTAATTTAATATCAGGCAATAAGTGATGTAGTGTTTCGTAATAATGTACAATGTACACAATATATTTTAATTAAAAAATAAATAAAAAAAAAATCTTGACAACAAAGAGGGATTTTCCTACCTTACTAAATTTTTCACAATTTTAAGTATATACCACATGCTTGCGTTACATTCGATTGATATTTAAACATTTTGTTTACTAACAGAAATTAAATTTAACGTAATGAATGCTGCGTCTTTAAATAATTCCATAGATCTCTTGCTGTCCTTATGCTCACCATAAATTGACATAATTTCGTTTCAATTAAACATAGTATAATAAACTTTGCACGCTTATCCTTCAGTAATGACTGCAATAATAAAATGCTTGTAATGTTAAAAGAATAAAATTAAGTATCATAAGCTCACATCTTCATTATTTTCCGGACCATTTTCGACAATTGACCACAAGTCCTCGGACTCCAAATAGGCGCGTACAGTCATAGACCATGCTTTGTAATTATCTAAACCTTTTAGCTTTTCAATATTTAATTGCAATGTCATGCTGTTGCTGAAGAAAACGATTTGCGATTAAGTTACAAAAACTGTGAAACGTCTGAGCGTGATATTTTTTTGCCTAGCTCACTGAATGGACGCTAATATAATGTGGAGAAAAATAAATCGTTATTTCTGCTTTTGTAGAGAATTCGTTGACAATTGGCACAACCGCAATGCAGGCTGAAGCATTTTTGTTGTTTTGTATGATTTTTAAAATCTAGATAAAAATAACAATTGACCAACAAAAGCTAAAACAAAAGAAAAATCTCGACACAATAACCAATAAAAAAGAAAGTATTATTATTTAAGACCTGAGACAGAAACAAAAAACAAAAACCTTGACTACAAGTACTATTGAAGTGTTCTTGACATTGCTTTTGAGTGTTGTCGAGGAAGGTTTGTTGCTGCAAGGTGCTTAGTTTTAGAAGACATTTAATGAATAGGCACCGAACAAGAAAGAATTTTATTTTCCTTTGGAACCTTATTTTACATGTAGAAAATATATAGCTTAATTTGATTTTAAGGTGTGGTGGATAACAGCTTGAAATTTAAATACTAATTTCTTTAAATTGTAGTGAGAAACGATTTTTTACCCAAAATAGCTGCATTCCAAATCATATCAACACATATCCCCCTTTCATGGTTGGCTACTATCTCGCCATTTTAGTCGCCGAGTAAAAATTGGGTTTATAAACATACAATAGCCAACCATGAAAGGGCTGATAATCTTCCTTTCTATGAAATTTTATAAACAACTAGCATTACCCTGTGCGCATCGCCTCACCTCAACCGTGGTGTAGATTCGATGTGCGGTCTGCGTGAAAATTTTATTTAAAAAATACTTTTGTATGAGGACCACCCTTAGTATGCACCCAAAATAAAATTTTTACAACCTAAGCAGTGCCTCTTAATATAAAAACCACGTGATGTAAATTTCATGAGAATCGATTAAGCGGTCTTCGAGAAAATGATATTTAAAAATATATTTGTATGAGGGCAACCCTAAATAAAGGTTTTGTAGCCTAAGCTATGCCTCTTAACATAAGAGCTACGTTGTGTAACTTCGGAGTGAATCGACTAACCTGTCTTCGTGAAAATGATATTTAAAAATATTTTTGTATGAGGGTCACCCTAAGTATACACCCTGAATAAAATTTTTTTAACCTTATCTGTGCCTCTTAATACAGAAACCCTGTGGTGTAAATTCCATGAGAACCGATTTGGCAGTCTTCGAAAAAATGATATTTAAAAAATATTTTTGTGTGAGAGCCACCCTAAATAAAAGTTTTGTATCCTTAGCTAAGCCTCTTAACATAAGAGCTACGTGGTGTAAATTCGGTGTGAATCGTTTAACCTGTTATCGTGAAAATGATATTTAAAAAAATTTTGTATGAGGGCCACCCTGAGTTTGAACTTCAAAGAAAATTTTTACGATCTTATCTGTGCCTCTTTATATAAAAGCCATGTGGTGTAAGTTCCATGAGAATCGATTGTGCGGTCTTCGAGAAAATGATATAAAAAAATTTTTGTATAAGGGCCACCCTAAATAAACGTGTTGAAGCCTTAGATATGACTCTTTACATAAGAGCTATGTGGCGTAACTTCGGAGTGAATCGACTAACCTGTCTCCGTGAAAATGATCCTTAAAAATATTTTTGTATGCGGGTCACCCTAAGTATTCACCCTGAATAAAATTTTTTTGACCTTATCTGTGCCTCTTAATACAGAAGCCATGTGGTGTGAATTCCATGAGAATCGATTTGGCGGTCTTCGAGAAAATAATATTTAAAAAATATTTTTGTGTGAGGGCCACCCTAAATAAAAGTATTGTGACCTAAGCTATGCTTCTTAACATTAGAGATACGTAGTGTAAATTCGGTGTAAGTCGATTCATTTGTCTTCGTGAATATGATATTTAAAAATATATTTGTATGAGGGCCACCCTAAGTATGCACCCTAAATAAAACTTTTACCATCCAATCTAAGCCCCTCAACATAAAAGCCATACTGTGTAAATTTCATGAGAATCGATTTGCCTGTCTTTGAGAAATCGCTATTTTGAAAATATTTGTGTATGAGGGCCACCCTAAATATGCACCCTAAATAAAAGTTTTATAGCCTATGACACCCGCCCGATCGATACTAACATACTGTAAAAATTTCATCAAAATCGGCTGGATAGTTTCCGCGTGCATAAGAGACAGACAGACAGACAAAAAATGAATTTTATATAATAGATTACGATTTCTGGAAATACTTTGAAACGAACCCGAATTTCGTCGGCCTGTTTACTAAACAGAAAACAATTTTTTTTTTTGGATGAATCAGTCTCCAGATATCTTGCTCACCGCGAATTTTGAGGTCGTTCACAGTATTGTACTTTTCTAACTTATTGACGAATATTTTTGGACCAAAATTTCAGGGCTAAATCTTGAATAGTTATACTTTAATAATGTAAAAATTTTAGTCTAAGATAAAATGCAGCTTAAAAAAAAAAAAAAATTTAAAAATGTTATTTTTATTTTTCAAAAAACTCTCGGAGGCTCTTAACTATCCTTTCACTTTTGTAGAATTTGTACGTCGATTTTTTATATTTTGAACGATTTCCACTACACCTAACAGAACATAGTTTAAACTTTAAAAATTGTATGAATTACTCTTCTATAAGCTAAAATTGAAAAAGCACCCGTAGTGCAGCTCGATAAGTCACTAAAAACCTCGGAACACAGTAATCGTACTATTGTAATACGTTCAAATTTCTCCAAAGAAATTATATTTATCAGTGATACAATGATACAGTGATCATTATGGCCTTTTTGAACGTTTCAAATATCTTCCGCCATCTAGGCCAAGGCGGTTGATCCTCGTTTTGTCACCCTAAACCACATATTTCCATTTAATGACCGGCCAACTGGCATGCGTCTTAGCGAATTATATGCGGCTTTTCTACTGCTGAACTGTCACCAATGGGTTCTTGCGTGAAATTCGTCCATGGAGTCCAGCCTGAACCAATTGACAAGCGACAGTTCGTTTGAATATTTGTGCATCGTATTGATCAATTAATTTGCATTGGATGTCTGCAGCAGTCTTACGAGGATCCAATTTTGCCTTGCGAACAATCTGGCGATCCTTGTACCCAGAAGTCTTACGTGGTCCTTTTTTGCGAGAAACATTTTTTGCTGTGTTATACTTATCGAAATGATCAAGCGCACTGAATACCATCTTTTTTGAGTAATTTAGCTGTGTTGCCATCGCCTGATATCTCATGGCCGTCTTTCGAAGTTCAACAATTGACTTACGCATGGCCGGTGTAAAACTTTTGGCCACTATCCATAATTAGGAATATACTTATAAGCAAATTCGGTCAAAAAGTGTACTTACAAGCAATGAAAATATCACAATATCGTTTCTGGAATCTTTTGTCAAGTTTTTCTTTTATTTTTTGCAAATAATTTTTTTGTTTCCAATTAGTTGACTCAGTCGAATCTGAGGTTTGAGCAGAAAATCTCTCATAAAACTTTTTTATGCTATGAATTTGAATTCAATTATGTTCTTTTTTTTAAGCTTATATGTTCCACATTTATATTATGTACAAATTTTCTGGTACACATAGAAAAATAAATGAGAAAAACTACCAATAACACAACGAACTATTTCGTTTATGGGCTTATATGGGCTTAATGCTGCACATATGGATTCGATCTCCGTTTGACAAAATTTAAACTTGTTATAGATTTTTGTAAAATGAGTTAATGTGAACAAAACAAAAACTATTTTTCTTAATAAGAAAATAATTAGTATATAGTTCAACGTTAATTTAACAGAGCCATCGAGTTTTCAACGAAGTGGTAAAATACTCATTTATCAAACGATCTGTGCTATTTTTGTAAGCTTCCGATTTTTTTTTTTTCAGACCTAATGAAACTTTGCTCTATATTTGCTTAGTGCATAAGGAAATGTTCGTTTACATATTTTCTGCATATTTATTTCATGATTTATATAACACTAAAGCTATTTTTTTTTAATCTTAAAAGCAGTTGCATACATACGTGTATTCGGTATATTAAATTAAATATTAGGCGTCAGGGGCATTTTAAAAAGTAGATTCATAATTTGGTATAATTTAAAAGTTTCCAAGTACATAAATATAATGAATAAAAGCTCTGTTTGTATGGACTTTTCAAGTAAAATTTCTTTTAAATATAGCACTTTTGATTAATTAACTTCTTTATATGTTAATTTTATCAATTCCTTCTGTCGGCCTGCACATCGAGTCGATTAAAAATTTTTAGAAATTTGTTTCCTGAAATTCTTGTGATTGCAAAGGCGCTTTCCCTCCTGTTAATGCATTATTAATTGTTGGTGTCATTGTTTCATAGGTGACACCAACATGGCACGAACGTGTATTTCCAACACCGCCACCAACTAAATAGGCCACTACAGTTGCATGATCCAATTTCCCTGGTAATGAAGCAAATGCACTGCTATCAACAATACGTTTGCGTGTTGCACGATGCTGCATGCGATTTAGTTCTACCTCACGTTTGATGCCATCTGGACCAGTTGACAATTTATAGAACAATTCACGCTGTTCCAGTGTCTTGCGACGTGCCGAGGTGATCATGCGCACAAAATCAATTAGCAAATGACAGAGGCGACGCGCTGAGACACAGGGCGAAAATGTGCCATTAATACCATAGCTGAGTAAGTCTTCCAGACGATAGAGTGTGAGTGCATGTCGTTGTGGTCCTGTGACAAGCGGTAGGCCAGCTACAGATTTGGGTATTTTTGCTGACAATGTAACAGCATTATAGCGATTTTGCTGGTGAGTTGTCGCTTGGCGCCCTCCTGCCGGATTATTGCCGGCCGAGGAAATACGACGTGGTTCAATGACTGTTTGCGAGCGCATATATTTGGGACGACTAGGTGCGGCAGATGCTGCGGATGATGAAGATGATGATGAGACGCAAGAGGAGACATCATCAGGTGATGAAGATTTCTTTGTGCGTGGTGGACGTACTGGCGGCGTAGTTGGTTCATTACGATTGTGGTGATGTAAACGTGCATAAATCGATGAAGCACTTTTGTTTTGTCGTTTTGGAGCAAGCACACCAACATGCGCTGCTGTTGTTGGATTCATTTTCACATCTGGTGTCCAGGCTTCGGCAAATTTACCGACAACAGGATCAAAGTTATCGCTGATACCATCAGACGTAAGAAAAACAATATCACCACGTTCGATAGTGGTCATTGAAAGTGTTAGGTTACTTAATTCTGGTTTGTTACCATCAGCAGGACCGAGAGCGCCTAATGCGTCACGCATATCACGCATAGATGAGATGTCGTGGGAGGCTAATAAACGAATTTAAAGTTTAAGTTTTAATAAGAAACAATATGCATACCATACTACAAATACCTTGAGTAAATTCACGTACTCCATGTTTTTTGGAATAGACATAGCCCAAGGAATCGCCTACATTGCACGCACATACAACATACTTATCTGGCTCTTCACATTCGTCTGTTCTTTTCGCTAGCGGCAGCACCACTGCTATAGTGAGCGTACTAAGGGCACCGCCTACTTCCAAAATACAACCATGTCCTTCCCAAAGTGATCGTAGCAGACTGACGAATACCTCATGTGTTGTCGTGGCCATACACTCTGTTGCTAGTCCAAAAATAGCTCGGTCCAGGTAATCGAGGCATCCGTGAACTGCAGAACGCGCAGCTAAGCGTGCGCCATCACCTATGGAGGAAAAGGGGAAAATATAATTTAGTAGAAGAAAAAAAGACAGCTAACGAGGAACACAAAATTTACTCTAGCTCAGCATGGATCCGACGGTACTTGACAAGAATTAAAGAGTAGGTTGTAAGTAAATGAATCCACATAATGTAGCACTTCTTTTCAACTAGGTAAACCATTTCACAGATATAACTCATCTCCAACTGTGGGCGCATTCTACAGAGATGGCTTGTTTTCTGGGAGTTGATATATGGAAATCCCGTCGGCCGACGAACCTAATATAATTTGAATACAATGACTATGACTTCGATTGAAGTTCCTGCAGCAACAACTTGGCAAAAAAACTGGAGTCGAGAAAAATCGAAATCTACTTTAATTCAGACTTGGACCCTACTGGGATGGATAACCGTACAGAGTAAAAAAGTAAGTATGTCGATTTCCGGAAAAACAAAATCCGGAAACGTGCCTAAAATGATCCGGAGCCGCAAAAAGCCATGTAAAAAATCCATCCTTAATTTTCTCCATCGATTAGACCAAACAATTTTTTTTCGGATATGGGCCAAAAACGGATTCTTTCTGGGCCCAGGGCCACACCCGGTTACGTTCAAAATATATTTTCAACCTTACTGCATCGTTTGGATCAAAACAATTTTTTCCAGAACTGGACACACCAAGTCATGTCAACAACCCTTTTTCAACTATTCTCCATCAATTAGGGCAAACAATTTTTCATAAATGGGTCAAAAATAAGCTATTTTAAGCAAATGGTTACTTTTGATTGCCATAGCCATGACCTCTGGCCATATTCAAATAAAGAGATTACCGCGAGTGATCACGCAACTGAAGCTAGTTGCAAACAACATGCATATTTCCTTATTTGTTTAAGTGGCATCATCACTAGCCCGCGTGGTAGCGTTCATTAAGGCTGTCATGTGTCAGTGAATAATGACTTTTTTCTGGTAAGTGTTTCAAATTGTTGTTTTGTACCGATAAACATATGCCTCTATTCAAATATATCTCACTGACTTAAAGATTTCTTGGAATTGATTCGACTTTGTCACGCCTCTGGCTTCTTATATACAAAAAAAAAAAACTCATCTGGCACACTTATGTATACAGCAGCATTGCAAAATGATAAGCTACTGCTGTATTGAATATCAGCGCTTTTAGCGCTTTACATGAATTGATTTTGCTATGTCTGTCGCACAGCTCACACTGTGCGAAATCGGTTCGTGGACACGCCTACTGCCTATACTCTATGTACATTTGCCCAAGCCCATTTTGAAAAAAGTTGCAACGATTTTGATAAAACTTGGTGATTTGGTGCACATATGAACCAAATTAGGATTAGGCTAGGCTTCAAGTTTTCAAAGGTTCGTACAGGGGTGAGGTACAGCCCTAAATTTTAGCCTTTACACCGCCATATCTCGTAAGCCGTTTACGATGAAATTTAGTGAACAGATACATATGATGTATATCTTGAATTGTGATAAAAGTGAGCAGAATCGGAAAAGTGGGAGTGTAACACTTTACAACAATTAAAAATTTTGACTCTAATAGTTATCTCGAAATTGATGATTTTCATAAAAATTTTAGAGATGATGCCACTGAATATCAATATCAGCTTGTATACTGGAAAAACTAGTTGAAGGGCGTGGCACAGCCCACAATATTTATAGACGTTATATTGAGAAAACTAACAACGTAATTGTTTTGAAATTTAGTGAGGCAAATATACTTGATATTCGGTTCAATAGTACCTGTGAGCGTGGCACCTCCCATATAAGCAAAAACGTTTATTGTTATGGATAATGTGCTTTGAGGGTAATCTTTATAAAATTTGGTGTAAAGGTGTCAGTTACATCACGTATTAATATAAATTTATAAGCGCTGTCTTAAGTGAACTATTGTAGCAATTGGTATGAAATCTAATGAAAGTTAGATTACTTACTAAAAATTATATCTGAATCAAAAGTGGCCAAAATAGCACAAGTGGGCGTAGCACCTCCCATACAAACAAAAAACCTTAAGTGGCAAATTTATCGAAATATGTGAGCAATCATACTAAAATTTGGAGTAAGAAGCTTGTTTAAGGAAAGTTATATCTGGATCAAAATCGAAATGGATTGTACCAGTAGGTGTGTCACCACCCTAAATTTTAAGGCTAACGTATATTCCAAACTATACAAGCTATTGTGATAAAAATTTGGTATGCGGGTATCGATCACGAATATAATTTATTGAACCAAAAGTAGGCGAAGTTGGAGAAGTGGGCGTGGCATATTTCAACATTTTCATTTCTATTTGATCTTTTTCAACATTTTCCATATTCTTTAGACTTTTCCAACCTTTTAAATTTTTTCTAATATTACCTATAGATATGTATTTGTTCGACTTTTTCAAGCTCTTTCAACTTTCTTTCGAGTTTTTCAACCTCTTTTACACTCCACTTTTTTCGACTTATTCAACCTCTTCAATGTCTTTTTAATAACTTTCAGTGCAGTGTAGGGTATGTGAGTTTCGGACTGGCCGAAGATAACATCTTAACTTGTTTTACTTCATTTCAAAATGACCTTTTAAGAATCAAATACTTTATATTCACACATGCATTTTTTTTTTCATATAATTCTTAATATTTACCACGCCCATTAGATCAAATAAAAGTACGTGAAACATTTACAAAATTCAAATGACCTCA
Organism: Tricholauxania praeusta; assembly: GCA_949775025.1. Lineage (NCBI taxonomy): Eukaryota > Metazoa > Arthropoda > Insecta > Diptera > Lauxaniidae > Tricholauxania > Tricholauxania praeusta. Next base: position 141,760,533 of record OX459029.1, read on the forward strand.
ATTTACCTAACAGTCCATAATACTTTATAACACAAACATTTTTTTTTTTGCTCACCCCAATTAACTCCATCGGCTAACGCTATGACGGCTGAATCACCACGCACCACCATACCATAACAATCGGCAATGGGATTACCCATTGGTTCTTTGGTTAACATGTTATTCTCATACAGCGATACCGAAATACCATACGCGCATTCGGTTTCCATTTTCCAATTTGTAACACCTGCGATGGGATCCACCAGCAATGAGCTACCACCGCCGTTACAACCAACTTCAGCGGCTTGATTTGAAACCGCCTCACGTAGGAGACGAGCGGTGGCGTCTTCGAGTATTTTTGTTGTAGTGTTGTTGGAAATGTCTTTTGTGCCATTTGTGACTAAGGTTGTTGTTGTTGTTGCTGTTGGTGGTGGTGGTGGTGTTGTGTTATCTTTGTTCAGTTCTTGTGCTGTTATTGTTGTTGTTTTTGTTGCATCAGTCTTAGCATTTATGAGATTTTTATTGTTTTGATCATTGGCAGCATCTGTTGCTGTTGTATTCGCATTTAGTGATGTTGTTGTCAATTTTATTGTTGTCAATGGTGAGGATGTTGCTGACTTTGTGCTGCTACTCACCATACTCACCACAATTGTGGTAGCTTTATTTGAATTTTCTTCTTTTTTTGTGGCGTTTAATTTTGCTGTAGCAGCGGCATCTCTGTTGCTTGCTTCCGTTGCTCCGGTGTGTTGTTGTTGTTGCTGTTGTTTTTGTAGATTAGCAATACCAATTTTTGAGTTTTTACGTGAGCGCATGCCACCCGTTCCAGCTGCGCCGCTTTGTGAATTTGCAGCTGCTGTTGTTGATGAAAATGTCTTATTGGCATTTTGGTCACTTGTAGGCGTGGTCGCTGCTCCCAAACTGCTGCTATTTAATTTGCGTGCATGTGAGAAACGATTGAATTTCGTGTGGGTACGTGTATTGTTTGCGATGCTTTTACGCACATCGAGACAATCGTTATCCTGTATGGTATCAATGAAATCTATATCGTCAGCGTAACTGGCGCTTAGGTGTAGTTTAGAGCGTTTTATGCCAGTCAGTCCATCATCTGGTCCAGTGCAGGCAGCTGTGATGGTGTTTGGACCAGTCGGATAAGTGGCAATATGCAATTCGGGTAGATCGGTAGGATTCTGGCCATTATAGATTTCTGGTCCAGGCACAAAAATACGTTCCATTCGACTGAAAAGAAGAAAGAAAATCCATTATGAGTTCATTATCAAATAAACCATAACAAGTGATAGTTTTTTAGGAGGTCGCCAAAAATATATGCCTCAAAGGTTGCTTAAATTAAATAGCTATGGTTGTTCTAGAGGTTCTCATATTAACCTGAACTGTTTGCTCTTGATATGTTTTGGAAATTTGTTTGGGCACATTGGCTAAGTTTGGCATTGGTACTATAGAAAACCTTTTCCAACTTTATTTGCGAGTGATATAGTATAGAGCGACCCAGGACTAAATACAAAACTAATCATCAGGTTGGAGGTTCGCACGTATGGTTAGTTACATTTCTACTCAAAATAGTACAAATTATAAAAAAACTATCTGAAGAAGAGTTACAAAGCAATCAAGGCTTAAGGCACAAACACGAGACCAGAGGCAAGATGTCTAACATAAATGAAAATGATTAACAGAAACAGAGACCTTCGCACGGTTTATAAAATAAATCGCAAGATGTCAATACGATTCAATGCATTCTTCAATACAATTTATTCAATGTCGTGTCGCATTGCTTTCACATCGCAATACAGAATAGGGTTACAGACATAGCAGTCCAATTAAGAAAAAACAAGGAACTTATGAGCTACTACAGATGACCACAGATCTTTTCTCAAGGAAGACCGCAGCGACGGTTCTCGTAACTGCTTTATTAAAATAGAATACAAAAGCTACATCAGCCGTTAACAGCAACAAGGCAGTGGGCGTAGATCGATTGTCACCGAATTGTTGAAAGCTTCCTCAGCGCTTACTGCTGAACTTATGTATCCGACCTTTATACAAATTTGGAAAAAAATGGCAAACTTGAAGGCTGGCTTTTTCATTAGTGAAAATTCTTATCGCTATGTTATAACTATAGGAGCATTACACAATACTGAATCAGAGAGATGTGATAAACTAGAGACACTTATACGGAGGCAACGAATATAGTACCGCTTTTGATAGCATCACTCTCAATTGCATCTCAGAACATCTTTAGGGCTCAACGAAAATCGTTCAAGATACTTTTAGGATAGTATTGTGCGTAGTCGAACGCCATTTGCATCCACCAATCTTGTTTTTTTTATATTATATCTTTAGCAGCTCTTTCGACTTTACTAAACTTGACATTTAATGGAATAAAAGAGCAAATCTCTCTCTTTACAGCCAAGAATAACTTCAGAAAAATTCAGAGAGTCGTTTGTGTCTGTATCACAGGAGCAATGTAGACATGTTCTACTGCATCTATGGGTACCCTCCTAAATCTGACTCCACGCCACATTAAATTAGTATCTGAAGCATAATAAGCTATTGAGCTCTTCTATACTGCAAGAATTAAGAATTGCATGAATAGTTAGGATCTACTAAACTCAGAATTATAATCTCTACCCTAGCATCGCCTAAGTAACTAAAACTTTATAGTAGTTACAACTAAGAAAAAAAAAAGATCATTTGGCTATAATGTGGTATACTGAGAGCATTCTTACTGATGAGGAACAGTCGCTGGTGTCCATGGTCGCAAGACCAAACACTAGATTAGGTTAGCACGGGAGATGACAATTGTCATCATAACTTAGGCCGCAATTAGGCCCATTGTATACCCTGTTTATAACTTCGTTTTCAACCTATTCAAACCATTTCGAAATTTTTATAAACCTCAAAATAGATTTTGGACACTTTTGAGTGATGTCTTCAAGAGAGTCGAAGAAGCGGCATTCGAATACCTTAAAACGCCAATTTGTCAGCGCTGGGCATTCACAAAGACAATGAAAGTCTGACTCTTCGACGTCAGGATCTTTATAGCTTCTGCAAAGATCCCCTACATCAGAAACATCTAGTCTTGAGGCATGTTTGCCTATAAAATAATGTGTAATGACACCGACAAAGATTCTCAGGGTTTGTTTGTCTAATGAGACCACTTTTCGGGTTCTATTAGCATTATAATAAGGAATGTATGAAGACTGACTACAGAAATGATCCTGTGAAGTATAGTCTTAGACCAAACACTACGAATCTCTAGAAAAATACCCGAACATTTTTCAGGCACAGAAATATGCCATAATAACCTGTGTACATACAACATAATTTACATAAAAAGTACAAGAACTGGAACGCCATACTATCCTTTCTGATAGAGAGGTTGACTTAAAAGCAACATTTGTTTGAAATTAAATCAAAAATAATTTAAGATTAATTAATAACCCTAAACGAACTTGTTAAGAATATTGAAGATCATCTGCTATAGATTTTGGAGCACATAGGTGTGGACCAGCGTCAGGCAGATGAATGTTAACAAAACATGTCTCAAAACATGAATCGTATTTCGCAGTGTACGCGGCTAGTATACATACACGCAACCTCTGCTTGAGTTCTGTCGCAGTTGCCCGCGGGCGGCAGAATGCCTGAAACTGGTTTGAACTGCAATGAACAAGCTGATGAGCTGTTTTAAATCGGTTTTAAAATTGATTCGAATGAATTTTGAAGGAAAAATATAACAAAAAGAAAGAAATCTGGAAGCGAATGAACAAAACTATGATGTACATAAAAAGAAGATTTTGGGCATTTATAATATTAAAAGATTCAAAGCTGGAACTTCTAAATAACAACTCCAGAATAATCGTAGACAGGCCTCTGCAAATTGAACGACCATTGCACAAAATCGGTGTAGTTGAGGACATTATCTGTTGTTATTGTCTGGAAGACAATATCTATTGTACGCACTAGAACAAACTATTAGGAAAGCTTTATTAAGAAGCAACAATTTTTTAACGTTTGGTAAATCCTAAGCTTTTTTTATAATGCAGGAGTGCTCAGTGATCTATAACTGAGAATAACTCAATATCTGCTGAGGGACAACAGTCGCTAGCGTTAAACTAGCAATAGACTGAATCAGGCCGAAACTGCCCGGTCATCTACGACTGAGAATAAAATTTTAAGTTAGTCCACTTTAACTGAGAACACCTCAGTTCACTTGGTTAAAGGGCATACATCAGCTCTCAGGTCTTTAATATAAACTTAGACTTTTACCGATAGTAACCTCAGAAATCTATAGATGAGAAATACTCAATTGTTTACATATATCATATCTCCAACTTAGTCTAACCACCCTGTATGATACATTTTAAAGTTTCCAATTTGACTTACCCTTCCAAATATTTGGTTATAAAATTGCCATCATCTTCAGTTTTGCGCGGACTTCGCGGTCCATCGCGTGGCTCTGCAATAAAACTCAATTGACGAAAATACGTTGTGACCTTTTGACGCAGAGACGGCATTGTTAATGATGACGACCAGTTGAGCTTCTTCGTATGGGTATCCCTCAATTAAACTTTAAAATGAGCTTATGACTGGGTACCTACTATATTTGGTGTTGTTGTTGTTGTTGTTGTTGCGATTCTCGACGATGATTGATGTAGGTTCGTTTTCTGTCTACTTCTTAAAAAACCAATAACGTTGGATGTAGTGGTGGGTTCAACTGTTTGCCTCTCTGTGTATTTGTGTTTGTGTTGTATTGCAATCGCCGAAGCTCTCAAATGGTTCCGCAATTAAAATCAACAAATATTATAGCGTAGATTTTGTTTGTAGTTGTGCTTGTAATGGTAGGTACATTGGGGATGAATGGCAGACCAATGTTGTTGTTGTTGGTTTAATTGTAACAGCAGCAGCTGCTAAAGTTCATTCACATTATAAATAATTGTTGTCTAAAGTTGTTGCTGTTGTTGCGATTTGTTGATCTGTTGGATGCTGAAAAAATTAATTAAAAAAAAAAAAAAAACATTAGAATACAAATGGAGCATAAAAGTTACAATATTTGAACGCAATTAGAAACAGCAGGATGCAATTATTATTGTAATACTTGCAATTATACGTAATTTCACTGAAATGTCGCAAGAGTGAAAATGCTCAAGACAGTGTCCCACAATTAAAGTGTCCCATTTATTTGAATCAAGTAAAATTTTTTGAATTATAATTCACTCATAATTAATATTTGAAAAATCAACTATGAAGATGTCGAAAAAAGCGAGTATCTAACAAACAACACTGAACAAATTATACAACATTTGATTAAAACTTGAAAATTTTTCTGAAAAGGGGTACAAAGGAGTTTTTCTTATATTTTGAATTGATGGAATTCTGATGTACGTAAATCTGATCGGCAAAATCGTACAAAAGGTCGAATGTGCCCCAAAATATTTTCTAAATCGAAAAATATTTCGAGTACAGAGATAAGCAATATCGATTTCTTGCGCCAAATGTCGAATATACGCTAAGGGTAGAGTTATTAAGAAGCCAAGAAAGAAAAAAACTCAATTGATTAACTTCATTACATGTAAAGCCTGTCCCAGAAAAACATGCGTTTTTTGCTTATTTTTTATTATACTCTACCGTGAAGTTTAATATGATATGTAACACTTGAAGATAGATAGCACTTTTAACGACAAAGATGTCTAGCAAGCAACAAAAAGTCCGCGAACTCATTTTATCTACACACCTACAAAATCCAGAGTTAAAATATTCAGCTTTAGCAAAATGATTAGTTATTTTGGGCTTAAGGTCGTATTTTAAATTATTTTATAATAAAACCATCAGTTTCACCAATAATTTTTTCCCAACGTTTCGTGGATAGTTCTCCACTTCTTCAGGGGTAATTTTATTTATCGAAATCACTACGAACAAAAAACATTCATATAATTATCTTAGAAAAAATTAAAAACAAAACTAATAAACTTACGATGAACATTATAAAAAATTTTTTAAAAATGAAAAGCAAACTATTAAAAATATTTTAAATTATTTAAAACAAACAGAAAAAACTTTCACGAACAAAGAACATTTATTTATATTGCCGCTGCCCGCTGCAATATAAATAAATGTTCTTTGTTCGTGAAAGTTTTTTCTGTTTGTTTTAAATAATTTAAAATATTTTTAATAGTTTGCTTTTCATTTTTAAAAAATTTTTTATAATGTTCATCGTAAGTTTATTAGTTTTGTTTTTAATTTTTTCTAAGATAATTATATGAATGTTTTTTGTTCGTAGTGATTTCGATAAATAAAATTACCCCTGAAGAAGTGGAGAACTATCCACGAAACGTTGGGAAAAAATTATTGGTGAAACTGATGGTTTTATTATAAAATAATTTAAAATACGACCTTAAGCCCAAAATAACTAATAATTAAAATAAATTATACTTTAGTCGAACTCAACAAATTTGCATTTAGCAAAATGAGTTGATGCATCAGATAGAACTGTCTTTACGGCTATTTCTAATTATAAGAAGGGTCTACCTGTTTCACGAAAAAAAGGATCAGGCAGAAAACCAGAATTTTCTTACTTAAAGGTAGCGGCGAAAGTGAAGCGTCCGTTTAAGCAGAGTCCCAACACTTCAGTGCGAGATATGGCGGCTAGAGCAGGTACATCAAAACCGACTGTACAAAGAATAAAGAAGAAAAATAACCTGAAGACATAACTATAGAGTTCAAAAAGTACCAGACTGTTTCGATGAAATACAGTTGATGGCACAGGTTAGTTCCCGAAAATTGTATGATAGGTACCAGACTAAATTCAATTGCTGTGTTATGGACGACGAAACTTACGTTAAAGCAGATAATTACGACTATATAATTTAAACGAACAAGAAAAGGATTAAAATTTGGTTAACTGAGTTAGTTGAGGCATGAAAACATACAATTCCTTATGCAACATTTTAGAATCTTTAGCTTTTGTAAATATTTGGACCGATTAGGACATTTTGCTTATTAATTTTATAGCTCATCAACTGATACCCATAATGTTCAATTCGGCGAATTCGCAAATTATTACGACATTAAATCAAATCAAGCAACGAAAGTGGAAATGGATTGGGCATACGTTGCAGAAATAACCATAATATAGACTGCCGGCAAGCATTGAATGGAATAAAATTTTCAGGGTGGCAGAAAACGCGGCCGTCTTAGATCATCCTGGAAACGTTCGCTAGAGCAGGATATACGTGAACAGGGAAAATGTGGGAGAAAGTTGAAGGCATTCGCTACTGATCGTACTCGTTGCATGAGTATCGTGGAGGCTCTATGCACCGTGAGGAGATTAAGGACACAAGAGAGAGAGAGAGAGAGAGAGCAACAATTGGAGAGAGCAACTGATGGATTACATATATCAATACGAAATTGGCTAAAGCATGTCCTAGGGTAATCTGAGAAAATGTATTAAGTACGATATTTTTGTAAACTTTTTGTTTTAATGTTATTAAATTGAATAATAAATCTGTTTGGAAATTGAAGTATTTGCTTAAGGGGGGCGATACTTTTAGAATTTTCAAGAAATAGAATTTATTTTCTTTTTTCATAATTCGAATGTATATTATGTTAAAAATATACTGTAAAAAGGACAAAGCGAAACATTCAGTGTTTATGGAGTTATTGTCAAGAACGTCAGAGTCCGTAAACCGTCCTATGATATCGAATTGAAACTTTAATCGCGAATATCTCGAAACTGTATTTGCAAAAACTGTTCATGCTGAAATTTAGAGAGGTTTCTTGCTATTGTATTATCGGAAGGATATATTTAAAAGTTTAAAGATATCGCGTAGAAAAATAATTTTTTTGGGATTTAAACTGTTCAAAAAATAGTCAACAATCTGTACATACTTTTGATTAAACAGCCGATGTCAATATTAATTTTTAAGTTTTTTGTATTTTAATAGGTTTGTCCTTTCCTTCAACATTACAGTAGTCAATAAATTTTTTTTTTCAGATAAATAAAAAAGCTTTTTGCAGCTGTAGCAGTTTTCGATGCTTCTGAAAAGCTACACTGAAGAGATACTCTGCAGATCCGCCATTTTGTAAAAAAAAATCATGTTTTCTTACACTTTAATACTGTAATAAAAAGGTGTTTAAATTTAAAAATGATCCAATTATTTTATCACTTTGAAAAAAAATAATGAAAAATTACTAATTCTCCCCTGTCTAAAGGAATTGCCCCCTTTGCTCTGAGTTAAGGGTTTCACAAGCATATAAATTAATGCACTTGCGTGAAAAACTGATTAATCTAACATGAAACACCATAATTCTTGATGGGTAGGTTAACTACAACTGATTTTTCCCTATCCCTTTTAGTGCATTATCTTTTCCATGATTAAATAAAGTATGACTTTTTGTATTTACATAAATTACTTCATAGGGTCAGCAAGGGTATCAGTTTTAATCAGTTTACTAATGAGTTAGAGCACGCAGTATCCTATGTTCCATCCCCAAGTGAAACGCAGATTCTGCTGTTAGTTCATCTGTGAATTATTATAAAATCATGTAAACTGAGAGTGAATCGCTTCCACACCACTGCGCATCTACATGACACATCAATTACATGTCCATAAAACAGACACGAGTGTGTTATCATAGAGATAACATAGAGATTTTTTATTTTTCCATGGATGGTTACACAGCAAATGTGATTTTCGCTATTATTCAGGAGAAATAGTTTACATAATTTAAGTCAAATGACCTGTGTTACTATGACCTACAAGTATTGAGTCAGCAACAATTTTTAGAGATTGTGCGAAGACAATTGTGGGTAAACTCTTGTAAATTGTGTGTCAATGCGAAGTCTGTTAACCACGTTTAACAGCCGTACACAAGAACTAGCTGAACATCCGACTCTAAATTTCTAAGCTTCCTTGTTTTTGTAGTGAGTAAAATGTGCCAGACTGACCTTAGCGAAGGTGCTTCATTCTAGCAGAATAACTGTCTAGAAGACAGTCTTATTACTCTTTCGAAGTTATCTTTTCATTAGAGCCCAATATCTCTCAATTGATCGAAGCTCTGGACAGTTAGATGTATTCGCTGTTTTTAGTACAAAATTGATCTTCTGAATAATGAAATTTTGAAAATCGGACCAAATATCACAGAGGTCTCATGTGCACGAATAAAGGGCAGAAGACGTTTTCCAAGCCACGCGTCAATATATACTTTGGAATTTATTGTGCAATGAGTTACAAGAAATCAGCTTTTCATCCCAAAGGTCTGCAAAACCAATTCGAAAATTTTGTGATTTTCTTCTCTCTAAATATGCTCTGTACATGCCCCCTCCCCTATCTTCATAGAATTATATAATTCGTGCACATGTAGCTGTTTGAAATCTACCATAACGTATAATGAGGTAGCTTATATAACTAACGGACTCCCTTCTGAGCCACCAATTGCTTTTCATCAGAACGATCTGGTACTTTCTGATCCCCATAGGTCAAGTTACTTTTCTTCTTTATTTTGTTTACAGTAGATTTCGAAGTACCAGCTCTAGCCGGCAATTTTGGCACAGAAGTGTTGGGACTCTGCTTGAAGTGTAAACGTCACTTTATATGGAAAAAATAGCACCATTATTTCGAGAAATATATTTAATCAGATAAAACACGATCTTAAAAAAAAAAAAATTGCTGACTTTTTTGCAAACAGTCCTTATATACTAGGGCCAAAATTATTTTTTATTCTTCCACATACTCTTCTTTCAGTTCGATACACTTATTCCAACGATTTTCTAACATTTCGATGCCTTTTGAATAGTAATATTTCTCAAGATCTCCGAAACACGCTTGTTTCCAATTCGACCTGTTCATTCGTCGCAAATCTCCTTCCCTGGAGCCACTTTTTTAAATTTGGGAATAGATAATAGTCGCTGGGGGCCAAATCTGGAGAATATGGGGAATATGGTAACTTTTTGTTACGCAAAAAGTAATGCTTAATCAAGCAAAGAAATTCTTCTTTATCCATTTTTATAACAATTTCAAAAGTTGTTTAATTTAGAACACTGTAACGTCACTATTCACTGACAGATCAATCTAAAATTTATGGTGTGTTCCTATTAAGGTTGCCACCCGTTCAAAATCTCAAGCATTTGAAGAGTGGTGGTGCCGTGACTTGAAACCCGGCAGCATCTTGAACGCCCTAGTACATAGCCTCATTAAACCAGTTGTGGTGAATTTGTACTCGGATTTGAACCCCGACCGTTTTTTGCATTATATTTGGACAGCCAATCAAGCACTTGAGCTATTGGGATTATAACCTTAAGCACTTATTTATTTCATTCCGCTTACAATGTAGATGGCGCTAACCCGGATTAAAAAAATTCAGACAATTTCCATTTGGGATGATTAAAATCAGCTGCTTCAAAAGGTACAATGTTTGAGCAAAGCAAGTCAGCTAAGCAATCAAATTTTTCTTGCTTTGCTTTTTGAAGCGGGTTCACATTAATCTTTAACTGATTGTTTGCCAATTCACTATTGATTTTGAGACACTTTTGCTGAAGCGAATTTCGACGTCGTCGCGGAAGTGTGAGTCATTTTCGGCTGTCGGCTTGATAATAAGAGTTTTCTGAGCTAATCTGACATTCTAAGTAGGTAACTTAATTTGTAAGTTTTTTTATTTTGTTTTTTGCTTACTATTGTTTTCTAATTATATTGAGTGATCGAACGTACCATGTGCCATTCCGTAAGAGAAAATTTCTTTTCAAGCTGTGTATATGTGAAATTGCTGACTTTTGGGCTGGTTTTGTTATGAATAATAATCCTACTTTGAAAATTTGCTAATTTTACCACATTTCATTCAAATTTTTGAAAAATTCGTACAATTCATATAAAAGCTGATAAATGGAATACCTTACATTTGAACTTAAAATCGAACGTAATCTTATTTACATATATACAAGCAGATTTTTTCTTCATAAAACATTAAGATTCTTCTTATATGTAATTTCTACAGTATAACAAAGAAAAAATCCCTAAAAGTGGCACAAGCTCACTTGCATGCAAAATGATGCTGGAGTACATCAACGTAACTTTACACGTTGGCATTGAATGACAGAGAATCCCATCCATGCACTATATAAACGACACTTTATGATGAACGTATTAAGGTAATTGGAACACTGGGTTATGAAAGATGTAAAAAGATGGAAATCAAAACAAAAAATGAAAAACTACAACACACAATGATGTAGTTGATAGATGACAACTTTAAGAGATTTGCTGATGGTGTCAAGTAGTTTCTTCCCATATATTCGCAGAGGCTTTGTTAGGCGTTTTTGTTCTGTCGCACAAAAGCCTTTGTTATGTGATCTCGAAGCTTTGTAAACATTAAACACATGAATTGCGAATGATATAAGTAATGTGGTTAAGTGCAGGTTTCTTGCAATTCGAGGGATAAGATAGTCTAAGGGTGGAGAGAAGGTACACGTTTTGAAATCAAGCTTGCAATTGATTGGCGCTTGTGAAATATGAGTTAAAGTGGAATTATTTTTTTGCAACAAACAAAAATATTTAAAATTGCATTTAACAGGAAACGAATTTATTATAATTACAGCGGTTGCACAGATTTTTGCAATTAATTATTATTAGCGATGATGTTTAGTGTTTTAGCAATGATCTTACTTAATAAAAATTTTAATTGGAATCACTTTGGAAAAAATACTATGACATTTAGTAATCTACACATGACATGTGCATAATACTAATGTTTCAGTCAGAAATCTTATTCTCGCATTTACTCTCATGACGGGATTTAATTATTTCAAAGCTAAGGTATTTTTGAGCAATCTGCTTAGAGCACGATCGGTTGACATGTGACAGATCACATGTGAAGAGAAAATGTCAATAGGAGCCATCCATTAATTACGTGAGTCAAATTAGGGGGGAGGGGGTTAGGCAAAATCTTACCAAGGGGGAGGAGGGTCAATAAAAATCTCACGTCGACGTTATAGTGCAGAGAGTATACATTATTATAGTCTCACGGATGGGGGGGGGGGTCACGCAAGAACTCACCAAATCTCACCAAGAGATGGACGGCCCCGCAACACCCCGCAACACAATATTTTGCATTTTTAGGTTAGGATATCACAACGTGATGTACTATAACTTAAGTAGGAAAAGTTTATCAAGACAATGTCGTTTTGATCTCGTGGTTTCTCGGGAACAAATATACTAGCGGTGTAATATAATACCGCCAGATGCAGAACATAAACTCTTTTAAGGTTCAACGAAGGAGAGCTAAGAACTGTTGTAGAAGAAGAAGAGGATGAGACGACTAATGAGGTAACGAACAAAACATTTTGGTTCTACGTTCTTTTTTGGTCGTGCGGGACTAGCCAAGTTATAGCTCACCAGCAATCTAAGCTTCTGGATAGTTCGCGCCCATTGAGTGAGATAATTTCAAGAGAAGGAAGGGGATAGTATATTAGGCGGAGAGCCGGCTGTAGAAAAGTCGAATGTATAAGATTACAGAATGGGATGTATGTCAATTGATAGATCTCGATGAACCTAAATAGAATATCTAGAGTTGCCTTGCCAAAGCCTGTCCCGATGGCCGAAAATGTCCGAATTTTAGCCAATTTTGTTGTTGTAATTATAACATAGATAGAACTCGAAGAGGTCTAAATATATATATGGGATTGCATTGTTGAGTCCTGTCCCATACATGGGTTTTCACCAGTTTTTTGGGTCAAAGGTCGCTGATGATTCCATTTAGCAATGGATGAAACTAGTATCACTAGCTTTAGCACTTTTTTGCGGTTTTGTGCTTTTAATTTTTTTTTGGTGCTATCACACACTGTATTCAACAGTAAGCTCAGTACGGAACAATACACCTATTCTGATTATGTTTTTACACGGTAGATACGTTCCAGACAAACCGTGTAAAAAAAGACATAAAGTACATATGTATATATAAAAAAAGAGGATAAGTTCCATATCCTTCAAACCTATTAACGTTCTAACCCGTTCTATTTTTTTTTAAATTTTCAATCAAATCACTTTTTTTAATCATGCTAAATCGAAGGAAATCGTGTAAAAACTGAATCAATTTTATTTTTCTAGACTGTGTTAAATCAAAACCGTGTAAAAAAAGACCGTGTAACACAGAATTGGGTGTAATTTTTTTTTTTTCTATTTCGTACATTAACTTGACAGTAAGGACTTGATAGAATAGTTAGGTCTACTAAATTTTTTTTTAAGTTTAAGAATATCTAATCGGTTTGGAGATTTTACTTTAAGTCAAATGACGTTTTTGTGCGAAAACTTAACTAATTTTTCAATTCATAATTCAACTTTTATACGTGCCAAGGCTGTGAACGTTAAATGGTTATTACAAGGTTTCTTTTTTTCTCTTTACTACTACAAGTGCAAATACGACAGATACTTTGACAACCTACGCCATTTGAAAACTACAACAACGCTTGATATTAACAGGCAGATTGTCGGTTGGGACCTTTAAAAACAAATAAGCAATAAATATTGAAGAGCACAACAATGGAACTGACACTGGCGCTAATTGAATGGTTGGGGTTGTTGATTGAAAATCAATTGAATTTGAAGCGTTAAGTTCAAGGTTTGCAATTAGCGGGAAAGTGCTGAATGATTTAATTAATAGAGACTTTACAATTTTCTGTTTATATTGAGAGAAAAAATTTTTCACTTTTAACTAAAATATTTTACGGGGCTATTTTTAACTTAAATTTGCGCTAAATTCAAATGAAAAATTTTGTCATGTACCTACACGTAAATGTAATTCTTTTCGTTTGATCTGGGCGATCGTGTTTTTTGTTTAGTTTTTTTTTTTTTTAAAATAAAATTTTGTTATTTTTTATTATTCATTTAGTATCCTCGTTATAATGGGCAATACGTATTCTACATACATAAGTATGCATTGACATTTGGTGTGTGCGAACCACACCTTTTATTTATAGACCAAATATGTCCGACACAATATGTAGAAGTAATGGCGACATGGATGGTGCGACACAAAGTATTATAGTTTCATCATTTTTACGTACGTACTCGCTATTTGCTCGCTATTGATTGATGTTTTGCTTGTTCTCAGCTAAAGTCGTTTTGTGTTTATTCAATATAAACATTATTAAAATTATAGACAATAACTTAAAATAGCATAAGAAATTAGGCCTATATTCTTTACCTATAACTTCACGTTAGCTTAGGGAAAAAAATAAAAATTCTATTGTATTTGATTGTCCGTCCACCTTTGGTACAAAAGATCTTGAAAAAAGAAATTCTGATGAAATGTTATAGCCCAAGAGCCCGATGTAGAAAAGTCGAGTGCATAATATTACAGGATGGGATATACGGGAAAGATAGTGAGCCATTTTGGTGAAACTAACGAGCCATGGTTCCCTTGCCAAAGCCTGTCCCGATGCCTGAAAATACTCGAATTTTAGACAATTTTGTTGTTTTAATTGAAACTGTATGAAGTTATACCTCAAAGTATATGTTATGTCAAATGATAGAACTCGAAGATGCCTAAATATAATATATAGGGTTGTCTTGTCGAATCCGGTCTTAGACATGGGTGGCAATACATGTTTGAGACAGGATTCAAGAACAGGATTCCCTTTATATTATATTTTCGGTAAAATAAAAAAAATTCTTCGTCTTAATTCAGAAGCACAAATCGACATTATTAAGCTCTTAAAGTCTGGGGTAAAAGCTGAAGACTTTGTCAGAGTGAAAGGGTTGCCTTCTCATCTTCAATAAGAACAATACGAAGAGACAAGAAGAAGTACAAAGCACTTGTGGAAGACGTATTGCTTACTTGGATTGAGGACCACATTCCATCTTACGGCATCAAACAAATATTTATCATAATTTTGGTATTTTAGACGGTTTGAAGAATAAAAATGCTAAGCCTTCAAATAGCGACACTTTTATATCAAGTTTTGGTTAGTTTAATGAGCTTAAAAGAAAAGAAAAACTACTATCCCTAATGTAAAGTTTATGGGAGAATTAGACACTTCCAATACTAAGGCTATTTTAGACTATATTACAAAATTTAAGGACATCGTCAAAGCTTGCAGCTATGGCACATATCAAATCTTCAACGTGGATATAACAAAAGTCAACAAAATCATACATACTTACATTGCACGGTATAAGAAGTTTGTTGAGCACAGAGATAGAATTACCATGGTAAGTATTATTCATTCTCTTAGTTCGAGAGCTATTAAAGATTGCTTTAAGGACAGACTGCCTATAATTTGGAAGACAAAGAAAACAGACTGGGTCATGCAGTTCCTATTAAGAAATGGTTTACTAACTAAGTTCCAAGTTCGAATAATGCACCTGAATATGCATGCTAGTGATTTGGAAAGCCTTTCTGAGGGAAAAGTGAAAGTTATCGTTATACTACACAACACAACTTCGTGTTAATAGCCAGTGGACTTAAGTACAGGGTGAACGATATGAAGTGTAAAAAACTTCAGACGATCATAGCTGTCAAATCGTACATGACAACTACGTCATATTTGTACCAATGATAGTTCAATGTGTTGTTTACAAGCCGCCGAAAGCATTTGTGTCTCATCTCAATGAAAAAAATGGTTTCTATAATGGATCTCAAACGTAATAGTGTGATTGTTTATATTTGCCTGGAAAATCACAAACACCTATTGTTAATCAGCTCAAACACCTTAAAGTGAATGGAACGTTTGTGTATCGTACCATAAATCGTTATAATGATGCTGGCAACATTGTCAAACGCTATGGAGGTGGACCGAAAAAAACAGCAACATCACCAGAAATGGTTCGAAAAGTGAAGAAGCGACTTGAGCGAAATCCACGACATAGTGGAAGGCAAAAGAATTTTGGAAAGAATGAAAAATTTATTATACTCGTAACACGAAGTTGAAAGAAATTCGTGGGAAAATGTTTTAACAAAATATATGCAGGCAACTTAGTCACCTTTTTTTCGGAAAGCTTCAACGTCGTTAAACGGGGTACGCCTGTATTGACAAAAAATGTTAAAAAATCGCTGAGAACGAAATCTTAGCTGATCGTTGGATTTTTTTTTTGTGATTCACCATTTTTCATGGAAAAAAATATCAACAAAAAAATTTTTTTTTCCGGCTAAAAATCTAGTGAAAAACCATTTACTTTAAGTGAAAGCTGCATATCGTTGCTCTCGGATAGGAAGGCCCTAACTCATGTTTTTGAAATTTTCCAGCAAAAGTTTTCTTAAATGCAATTCTCAAAATTCCTTGTGGGTCAACTATGAGAGGCTATGACGTTTTGGCGGGAGATTCCACAAAAGTCATTCCAGCAATGATTTTTTGACACATGAATAATTTGAACAAAAAATATCGAAATATGCATATATATATATATATATATATATATATATATATATATATATACAGTAGGGAGCAGAAATGAGTACATGTTTGTACTTCTTGCATCTCTAAGCGTATAAGAATAACAATAACAAATGGAATTGGAAATTTTTTTTTTCCGTCATTCCTTGTTCAATTGTTAACATATCGGCATATAATGCAAAATGAAAAGTGATAGATTCAGAGAGGGAAAAAAATAAAACAAAGACAACTCACATGTACTCAATTTTGCAGCAATTATATTTTCAGCAAAAATATCAAAATTTACCACTAGTTTTAAATTTTTTTGTCACCAACCGATTAGTTATGAGTTCTTCAGTTTGAGTTTGTGTTTTATTAACTGTGAAAGCTTGAAACGGCGTGTATTTCTCATAAACATTTCAATTATGTCACAGTATCGCGAAATATTGAGGATAGCATTGCTTCCTTGACAGAAAATGGCTACTTGACGCTAAAAATAGCTAATCATCTTAAAATAAGTCAGTCAGTGGTCGTCAGTGTCCAGAAAAGGCGAAAAATTGCTCCTAAAGAACAAGTAAAAGGTCGTATAAAACTTTTGTCTAGTGCGGATGCACATCTCATGATGGCAGAGATGAAAAAGAATAAGTGCTTAACGTCAAAGGATGCTTCTCTGGCCATAAATAAGCATGTTAGCCGATGGACAGCAAGAAGAGTACTCCAACACATTGGCTACGTTTCAGCTGTAAAAAAAAACAAACTGGCATTGTCAGTGAAAAATGTTAAGGCACGGTCAAAGTTTGCCGGGAGCACAAAAATTGGACTATAGACGACTGGAAACATGTAATCTGGTCAGATGAATCTAAATTCAATCGCTTTCAATCTGACGGTAAGCAATATTGCTGGCGCCGACCTGGGAAAACCATCCAGAGACACCATGTTAAGCAGACAGTCAAGCACGGTGGAAGAAACGTTATGGTATGGGGTTGCTTCACGTGGTGGCATGTTGAAGCATTGCACCAAATTGATGGAATAATGATGAAAGAGGACTATTCAAATATTTTACAGACCTATCTTCCCGATTTTGTGGAAAGGAACGCCTATTCTGAAGAAGGAGTAACATTTCAACAGGATGGTGACCCAAAACACACCTCTAAATAGTGAAACAATGGCTGACTGGACAACATTTTATATTAATAAAGTGGCCAGCACAAAGTCCCGACCTCAATCCGATTGAGAATTTGTGGTCAAACGTGAAAATGCGGTTGGGACAGTATCGAACAGCCCCATCGAACTTGGAAGAGCTGTGGCATCGTGTGCAGCTGGAGTGGCAAAGTATTGCAAATGAAATCATACAGAAATTGATCGAAAGTATGCCAAATCGTATGAAAAATGTTTTAAATAGTAAAGAACTATGGATCAAATATTAAAATACATATCCTCTATTGCTAGTTGCTAAAGGTGCAAAATTGAGTATATGCGAGTTTTTTTAAATTATTTTTTTTCTCTCTCTAAATAAGTAGCTTTTTGTTTTGCATTATATACTCTCATGTTAAGAATTGAACAAGGAATAAACAAAAAAAAAAATTTTTAATTTGCTTTGTTATTGCTATACTTATGCGCTTACAAATGCGAGAAGTACAAACATGTACTCATTTCTGCTCCCTACTGTATATATATATATATATATATTATCTCTTTGATAACCTATAAAATTATGTCGTTATTTTCGAAATCGAAATGGATTTGCACCGGCCATTCTTTTTATTATATATCCCTCATCGTGGTAGAAATTTTATATGCGTTTTTTAGTTTAGATCTATACTTGACTAACGATACTCTAATATCGATAAAATATAGCGGGGGTTGTGGATTTAAAAGCAATAAAGTCAATTTTGAAAGAAAAATGTGCTAGGAGGGCCTTTCTATCCGAGAGAAAACATTTTTTTTTATATAACATATTTCCACTTTTTTTTACTGGAAACACCTAAAACACCCGAAAAAAATGCCAAAATCGCTAATTTTGATTGGCTAACTCGGAAATATTTTTACAAGTTCATACTTTAAATTTTTTTTTTCACGTTTTTGTCTATATTTTTCACTTTTATCCGAACGCTTCACCCTATTAATTTTTGATCTTGATCTCAGTTTGAATTTTTAACATTAAAAAATTATATATCGATATTTTTTTAACATCTTTGCACTTTCAGCTCTACTATTTTATCGCTTATATTTTTATTTAAATGAGAATTGTATAGATATAAATAAATAAAGAACACAGAATGGGCACGCAATGCAAATGAGAGTCTGGCAAATATTTGCTTAGGTTGTTTCTGCTGTCAACCGCTGCATTTAATTCTTCCGCTGTGGTTTATGGGCGAGTAATTGTTGTGGCAGGTCGCTACAAATCAGAAATAAATTACCACAGTAAAAATAACCTAAAACTCGATTCATATAAAAAAATGCAAAAATTGTGGGTTATGATTTGAGTTTTTGTTTTTTTTTTTCAAATTTCATACATGTTGTTACATGAAATTAGAGTTTTCCTAAAAAACTATATCAAAAAATTTATTCACAATTTTTTTTATTTACAAAATTTACGTTAATCGAAAAAATTCCATAAAAATTTAAAAGATTTTGCAGATTTCGCAACTGACTTAATACTCAAAGCTCCATTTAATAGTGAGAAGCATCCAGAGGTGTCAAATGTTATATTTAGAATTTGGAATAGATAGTAAATTTTTTCCCACCACGGATTCGGATTCATATGTACCTTAAACACAATTACGACAGACAATGGGGAAACTCGATGACGGGTTGTGAACAGCTGTTTCATTGCCAACGTAAATTTCGTTTGAATAAACACAATAGCGTCGGACGACAGTAATCAGCTGTCATTTTCTATTTACAAAAAAAAAAAAAAAATTATTTTTAAGTGAAATCTTTTTGTTTGTGAGAACGTGCGCGTAAATTATTAAAAAAATTATCATAAATTTAAAAGATAAGTGCGAATAAAAATGTATCGTCACCGCTCGATTTGGAGAGTAAAATTAATAAGGGCGCCTCGCTAAAATAATAAATATCCTACACCGCCTTAAAAGTCAAAGGGTACTTAGGTTCTACATTTTTATTAAGAGGGTATTTCTTCTACCTCGCTACACGCTGACTGATTTCACTAAACGCACTCGGATTGAATTTGATGAGAATATTAATGAGAAATATAGTTAAAGTTTTTTATTGCTACGCTACTACGCTTACTTGCAGAAATTAGATTAGTTCTTGTGCAGCGCTATAACAAATCATTCCTAGTGTTTGTGTGAAATTTTGTTTCATTACCTTAAATAATTCTCTCAGTATAGCGTTTTGAAGTTTCTGACTGCATGGGAATTGCCACGCCCTATTGTCGAAGTTCCCAAACTTTTTGTCCAAAGCTTTTTTAAGTTTTTTTTTAATATATAAATTTGATTGCACTACTTTAAAAAATCTCTCTCAAGATAGCGTTTTAAATGTGGAAGGTAGGCGTGTCTTTGAACCAATTTCGTATATTTTCAATTCCAAGAACCTTGTTTGAAGGTGTGACCAATACAATTATCTCGCTTAATTTTTATGTAAACGTGATTTCTACAGACCCACAGACAGACAGGCAAGCGGACATACAGACGGACATGGCTAAATCGAATCAGATGGTGACTCTGATCAAAAATATACAATATACTTTTTTATACATGCCACGCCCCTTCTATGCATTACAATGAGAATGACAAAGTGAATATGCCCCGAGTGTAGGGTATAAAGATCCTAGTCGACAGGTACCTGTCGCACAGTGGTTTGTTTTTGACTTTGTTCGTTGCAAAAGTTCCGAACGAATAGAGATATTTGACTAGTCAATTTTTTCGATATCGACAAAAAATTTTCGTTCACTTTTTTAATTCCAGATATCTTCGATGAACTGATGAATTTTCAAAATTTTCAAAACTTAAAAAAATCGAATAACTTTAAAAAATTGAAAATAACTCTAGAGTTTAAAATTTCAAAAAAATATAAAAAATTCCAAAAAGTTTTAAATTTTCCAAAAATTTTTAAAATTTCCAAAAATTTTTAAAATTTCCAAAAATTTTTAAAATTTCCAAAAATTTTAAAATCTTCAAAAAATTAGAAAACTAAAAAAATCAATATACAGTGCGACCTCGGTCAACGCAACCCTCGATAAATGCAACTCCTCGATGTGCACAACAAGCAAATTTTTTACATTACAGACTCAGTAAGTGCAACTTTTCCAAAAAAAAGCGGAGCTCTTGCAACAATTTTTATAGGAATTTAGGGATAAAATTGAAAAGCTGGACTTAGTTCCCGATCAGATTTATAATGCGGATGAGTCAGGTCTGATTTTTAGACTTCTGCCAAACAAAACTTTAGTACTCTTTAAGGAGAACCTGGTCAAAAAGTAAGGAAGGAGCGAATATCTTTTCTTGCGTGCATAAATGTATTTGGATCGCATAAAGTTAAGCTACTGGTAATTGGGAAGTCAAAAAATCCTAGGTCATTTAAGAAGTGGAAAACTATGTCAACAGTTTACATTGCAAATAAAATTGAATTTAATACTGAAGAAGGCGAAGGTTCAGACACAGATGAAGTTGAGGTGGTTCTTTCACAACCGGAAATCAAATCTGAAGATGCAGACTTTTTCAAAATATTGTAACACATTAATTTGTTTGTTCCTTATTTAACTTATGTACATACGTATGTAACATTTGGCTTAATGGATTAAATAAATGATTTTCTTTTGATGAATTTACGTTGTTTTTAATTGAATGTTTTTTTATTATTCAGTACCTACACCCAATTACTTCAGATTTTTTGACTCAGTCATTGCAACTACCTCGGTTATTGCAACAGGCTTGGTTTTTATTAGTTGCGTTGACCGAGGTCGCACTGTAATTGAAAAAAGCTGAGGAATCCAAAAATCCAAGAAAAATATAAAAATTTCAAAAATTGCAAAAATTTTTTGAAATTTTCAAAAGTGGAATAAATTGAAAAACTTTTAAAAATTGAAAAAAGCTCTAGAATTCAAAATTTCAAAAAAATATAAAAATTTCAAGCATAGCAAAAATTTCCAAAAATTTTTAAAATTTTCAAAAAATTAGAGAATTTAAAAAAAAGAGAAAAATTTTTAAGTTTTCAAAATTTTTAAAAGTAGAATTCTAAATTTAAAAAAAAAAATTTTCTTAGAAGTTAAAAAAATTGAAAAAAGCTCTAGAATTTAAAATTTCAAAAATATATAAAATTTTTCAAAAGTTTTTAAAAATTTCTAAAATTTTCAAAAAATTAGAAGATTTAAAAAAATCGAAAAATTCTAAAATGATATTTTTATGGCAAATCTGTCCATGTCAAACCTAACTAAGCACGTCAATGTCACTCGCTAATTGTCTAATTATATAATTTCTATCACTCCAAGTAAAACACCCTTTATTTGAATTAATTTGAATTTATTGAATGACACTAACGACAAATTGAAATTCTTTCTAAAATTTTACACAAAATTCTAATACATAATTTCAGTGGGTGTGTAGTAAGAAAAACAGAAAACATAATTCATATTAAGATAACCACATATCATTTTTGACCCAGTTAACTTTCCCTAGCAGCTGCTCATATTTATATCTATTATTAAGTATTTTATACCTTCATAAGCGATTTAGATAGTAAAACAAATGAAATCAATTTCCTAATTTAATTTAAATTTATATTCCGGCAACGCGTCGATACTTCTGATGATGATGTATTTACGAGAAAACTTCACTCCACGCTAAGTCGTTTATCAGCGAAATAAGAGCATGAAAATTTTCAACGCCACAATCCAATCAAGCAGAAAAAGCCAACAAAAATAAAAAAAAAAAATATTGAAATTCCACTAAAAAGATCAACAACTCATAGACATCTGCATTTAAATGCCCACGTTTTCGCCTCCATGGAGCTCGGCAGCAGCGACTGTATCTATTTATTATTCTAAAAGCAAATAAACGGGAAAAAATATTCATTCACAGCTTCTTATTTTTCAGCTATCTGAAGCTATCAACGCTGTTAGCCACTTGAGCAAATGATACTTCTCGATAAAAAAAAAACAAAAAATAGAAAAAAAAAACACAAATTGTATTGAAATTGTACTATATTTCATTTAAAATAAATATTTACCATCTTCAATTTAAATGCAAAGAAGAAAAATTGGCTAGAAAATTGAATTGCTTACAAAATTAACTGCTCGGTGACACGCTATAATGGGTTAAAATAGAAAATTCTTTTAAGTCAAAAATTTATTTTTTTTTATGCTAAAATTTTTTTTTTTCTTTTAACAAAACATTGATATACCGACCAGAGAACGTCAGTGAGACATTAATCATTTTTTCCATTCATGAATCTGTTGAATCTTTCAGCAGATTCACCACTCACAAAAAATTTAGTGAATCTAGCAACCATTCCGTCTTACGGTGAAGTCTGTGAATCTGAGTTTGTTTCAGAATTATTTCTAGTGAATCCTGATTGATTTCGTATGAGTATATGAGTATTTTGTGAGCTACTCATGAATCAAAGGCACAAATTGTATCAAAAAAGTTTGTGATACTCGCTTGGAACATTTTGGGAAGTTTTTTAAAAAATGGGGAAAGTTCAAAAATTGATTTTTGACATAATTTGAGTAGCTCCGTATCCTGGAAAGGACCGTTTTTGACCCATTTTCTAAAATTTTTTTTTTTGCTAAAATCGATAGAAAATGGTCGAAAATGGATTTTAGACATCGCTTAGGGTGGATTCCGGAAAGGACCGTTTTTAACCCATCCTCGGGATTGGTCGAAACTGGATTTTGGACATCATTTAGGGTGGCTCCGGACCCTGGAAGGACCGGTTTTAACCCATTTTCGAAATTTTTTTTTCAGTACTTAATAGGGGGAAAGGTTGAAAATGGATTTTTGACATCATTAAGGGTGGCTCCGGTCCCTGGAAAGGACCATTTTTGACCCATTTTCGGATATTTTTTTTTTTGTAATTAATGGAGAAAGGTTGAAAATGGATTTTAGACATCATTTAGGGTGGCTCGTTACCCTGGAAAGGACTGTTTTCGATTATTTCAGTTCTTTTCAAGTTCCAGAGCTACTCTAAGCGATATCCAAAAGCCATTTTCAATCTTTCATAATCGATTGGAGCAAAAAAATTTTAAGGTAGATGAAACAAAATTTTTTTTTTGTTCCAATCGATAGGGAATTGTCGAAAATAGCCATTTCGAGCTACAAACTGAGAAGAAATTTTTTTTTTTAGTGGGGCGGTGTCACACTCCTTACAGGAAAAAACGTTTTAGCAGCAAAAAGAAAAGTTTCATATTCATTTAAGAAAAATATCTAATATATTTAATATGTTTTTTTTTTAATTACTATATAGATCTCAAATATTATTATTTATATAAATATTAAAATATTTATGAAAAATTGCCCAAGTGAACAATAGTGGAAAAATATACAACGTTCGCAATGTCACGTTCGAATGATATTATGCCTTGTAAGAAAGAAAAAATAAGATTTTTCAATCGGACAAAATCTAATAAAAAGCGATATTATTCCATAACATTTTAAAATTGTTGCATTAAAAAATTTTGGCAGGTTTCGCTGACTTCAGCTTCCGTTTTTCGTCACGTTTGAATTTGTTTTTTTATTGCCTCTACCTTGGAACCAGCCGGAGTTTATATCAGATTTCGTTGAAGTTTTATGAAAAAACAGACTTACTAAAAGGTAGAAAAGTTCTGTCTTGGGTGCTAAGATATAGAGTTTTAGGTATTTTTGTTGTATCGGAGATATCAACCACATTTTTTGTGTGGCTGAAAATGCGAATAAAATATACCCGAAGTGGGCTTTTTTTTTTTAATTTGCGGTCATAGGAATGTAATAGGAAACAAATTGATTGCGCCGTTCGCAGGTTTGATCTTGGAAGCTGAATTTTTGGGAGAACACGATTCTATAATATAGGCATATAGGACCTCAAATTAAAAAACACCCTTCGTGTGTATTTTCAGCCAAACGAAAAATGTTTGCGCGGTTTGACAACATTGGCTTTCCCAGTCGGTAGTAAAAATTGTGAAAATTTACAAAAACTGCAGATCGTGAATACCGCTAATGTTTTTTGTTGTAAAAAAAAATAAAGAGCGTGCTAAATGATAAATTAGTTACTAAGCGGAGCCAAATTTTAGATCGCTTTTTCAACGAAAACTCTTTATTACCGTCGTATTTCATTGTACACTAGAGCCCTGATTTGCGTCGATTCGATTTGCGTCGTTTCGATTTGTGTCGCTACATTCGATTGGGTTCTTTCACTGAAAATTACATGTGAAAAATTTTTCAAATTGCGTGAAAAAAGGGGAATTCTCATTTTATTATGTAAGGTAAGTTATTCTAAGCATAGTTGAGTGTTAGGAAGTAAAAACTTAGTTCTCAATAAGAAGTGCTGTGGTTGAGTTCATAAAATAACAGAGAAAAAAAAGTGATTCGATTTGCGTCGCATTTCTCCGGTCCCTGAAAGTTAAAATTTGTTGAAATGTCGACCAGAACTCCAAAACGTTGTTGTAATCCTTTTTTAAAATTAAAACATAGTCGGGTTAGTATCGGAGTACGTGAAGTGACTGCAAAATGGAGACTTCAATTTAAAAATTTGGAAGGAAAATTTTTGTGTAACACCTGCAGACTTGCAATTATTAAAAACCAGGATGTCTTGGGACTCTTAAAAGATTAGCAAGTCTACAACGTTCTTAAGAAAATCATAGAGCATAGATAATTATGATGTACATTATGTTTTGTTAAAATTGTAACGCATTTTATTGAATATTCATGTAAAAAATTATTGATTAAAAACATTTTTGAAAAATAACATCAAAACTTTTAAGTCTTTTTCGTCCGTCCGGTACCACTATAATATTTATACCGTCAAAACTAATTGAGGCTCGACGATTTTTTTGACGAATTCTAATTTGAAAGGGTTCAATGCATCTCTGTAATTTTTTTCAGATTTTTTCGAGGCGGAGCAATCAATTGTTGATAAAAAATTGCTAATCAACAACAAAAATGTAAAATTTTTGGAACTTTTTTTTTTAAATACATAAGTTCAACTTATTCACCCCTATCACGAATAAACATTCCTTTGGATATTTTCTCCAATTCCCTGTTTTGCGATCGTGGAACATTTTTGGGGAATGGGAACAAATTCCCTGGAAAATGAGGTTATCGGCATTATTTTTTTGGGGAACATTTTTTGACGTTTCACGCAAAATTTTGTTCCCTAACTTTATGGCGAGGAATTTAATGAGGAAAGAGTCAATGCTAGCAATATTTTGTAATTTTATTTGATAAAAAGATTTTTTTAACATATTTACAACACAAACAAAGAGCGATTACTGATATTGGCCCAGTACATGGAATCCAATTCGGATACAGTAAAAATCTTCATGAAAAGGAGTAGATGGCAAACTATCAAGCTATGCTATACTAAATTTTAGGTGTTTTTTTTTTTGTAATATAGATAAATGAACTTCATTTTTATTTAGAAAATTGTTCAGCTGACAGGTAAGCTAATGTCAAATATGCAAAATTACTGATAAACTAATGTCAAATATGAAAAATGCAACTGTGATTTAGGACTGAATGGAAGTAATTGGAAATATTTTGGCAGCGCTGACTGGATATGAAGTTTTCCAATCCGCATTTATTTATGATCGCAAAATACTCCTCTCGAGAAACAAAAAAATCCGCGAGAATCGATTTCCTCCGGATATTCATGATATACGTAGGGGTGATTATCTACAGAAATCAAAAAATTTCGTCACGATCAGTCAAGCTGTTCAAAACTTATAGCATTTTGAAAAAAATTTAATGAAAACTTTGATTGGCAATTATTACACAGGTCAACAAATTACACATTGCCAACATTAAAAATATTTTTAAATTATTTTTCCTACGTGTCATTTTTGATTAACCGTCAGTTTTGAATATTCGATGTAATAAGTAGTTCCGTGTGCATGATTTGGTATGTTATCGATAGATTTTTATAAATAAATTGATTTTAATATCATGTCTTCATCGCGAAGAAGTTGTCTCAATGATCCAAATATGTTTTGTTACATTTGTGGTGAATACAGTTCAGAAAACCTATAACAGATTTTATAAAAAGTGCTTTATTTGCTTACTTTAAGTCGAAAATTGTGGACGAATAGAAGCCGTGTATACCTCAAATTGTTTGTAAAATGTGCTATGATCACTTTAGACAGTGTATTAGTGGTAAAAGAAACCATATGAGGTTCGAAGTGCCTATGCAATGGAAAGAACAAAAAAATCACTTCGATGACTGTTACTTCTGCTGTATTAATTTGCGTGGTGTAAACGTTAAAAAAATGATTTATCCAGACTTAGATTCTGCTAAAAGACCCTTCCCACATTCAGAGGAAGTACCTGTTTCAGCATTTTGTTCCATTCGTGTATCATCATTTGAAGAAGTCATCAATGAAGTAAGTAGCGACAGCGATTTCGAAGGAATACCATCTGCAGAGCCAAAACCTTTTACCCAAGAAGAATTAAATGATTTGATAAGGGATCTTGAACTCCCTAAAGAATCTGCAGAGGTATTGGCTTCTAGATTAAAAGAAAAACACTTGTTGGCATCAGGTACAAAAGTGACGTTCTATCAAACAAGAGAGCAAGAGTTGCTACCATTTTTTCAATCGGGAAATGATATTGTTTTTTTGTTCGGATGTGCAAGACCTTATTCTCGAAATATGCCTTTCAAAATACCATCCAAATGAATGGCGTCTCGTTATAGACAGCTCTAAACGAAGTCGTAAGTGTGTCCTTCTACACAATGGCAACAAATTTGGTTCAGTTGCTATTGCTCACTCAACAAAAGTCAGGAAATTACTCTGAAATTGTAAATAATAACTTGTAATATGTCAATCAAAGCGCACTACCTTCACAGTCATCTTGACAAATTCCCAGACAATCTTGGATCCTATAGCGAAGAACAACGAGAGCGATTTCACCAGGAACTAAAGACTATGGAAGAAAGATACCAAAGCCGATGGGATTGGCTGACTTTTACTGGGGATGCAACGTGATAGTCCGA
The DNA here is from genome assembly GCA_949775025.1 of Tricholauxania praeusta. NCBI lineage: Eukaryota > Metazoa > Arthropoda > Insecta > Diptera > Lauxaniidae > Tricholauxania > Tricholauxania praeusta. The sequence goes on from OX459029.1 coordinate 141,788,023, forward strand.
CTACACTTCATTCACGAAAGTCGCGAAAAAGAAAGTTTTTATTTAAATAATGTAAAATGTTTTTCATGTAAGCTTTTTTTTCCAAGGCAAAATTTCAAAATTTTTGATAACAATGTAATCAATATAAGGTCCTTAGTTTAAAAAAAAGTACAATTTCTCGGCACCAAAACTAGTGTTGACCAGTGTTATTTAAACAAAAAATTTTTTTCTTAAATTTTTACGTACACTAACTTCTACCACTTGCAGCTACTGATTTATATAAAAAACGTTGAAAAACATTTCAGACATGTCGGTTTCACGTATTCTGACCCAATACCGTGCTTATTTTCTTTAGTTTAGTCTCTGTCACGAAACTAAAATACATTTCATGTGAATTAAGTGATTTTTGTATCTTTTTTATTGTTGTGATCTACGTATCTACGCTATTTATTCCAGCACTAATTACATTTTATTTTGCTGTATGAGTTTTTCAACCTATCCCAGCAGGCAAATAAGCAAGGCCTTACTCGGAGAAGGCCTGCTAGCACTGCTGCGATTATATAAGGACTTCTCAAAACTAGATTTTCATGCAAATAAAAATACAATCACAAGAGGCATAATATGCCTTCCCACAACAGACGTGCTATCAGGCCTGATATTAGAAGGCAAAGAAGAAGGACTCCATTTACTTTAGCGCTTTTCTGTTTCTTTTTTATTTCATGTATAGCATTGTTTTATGATTCGGCATAACTTTTTTGTCATATGCATTGTACATATACGACATGAAAAGTATACACATGGTTAGAAATTAAGAGAGGTGTGCAGGCTAGTCTTCTGTTGTTTCATGTTATGTTAAGGAGGTAGAGTTTTGTGTATTCTTTGTCAAATTGTAAAGTCATTAAAAAAATATCAACGCAAGTGAGATGGCGCGGATAAAAAAAAAACAATTAATATTTAGAGTCTTTAAATTAATAAAAATTAAATTTTTGTCAAGTACTTCTGAGAGTCCTTCTACGGTAAGCGGTCTTAGAAAGCCTGCTTAGGAAGGCCTGTTTTCTGCGGCCATTTCATATAAAAAAGAAAGTACGTTTGAAAGGAGGGTGGAAGGCCTTATACTTACCAAGGAAGGCCTTCTAGAAGCACTGTTAGCTCCTGCCCTTGCCTACTGGTATTGTTTTAGTCTGATCATATGTTTTAATAAAAATCTGTTTTTGTGTTTATATTTTATGGTATTTGTGTTGATGACGTTTTTAAGATTTTTTTTGGAATTTCTTAAGAAACGAAATATTTGATACAATCAAGTATTTATTTTAAGCGCATGATATTGTTGGAATGGCGGCAGAAAACATTTGCTTTTTTCGTCTACATTTATTATAAACAAATTCTCAGTATACATTGACAATTTGTTTAATTTTGGAATATCAATTGATGAATGTCAAAATTCACGTAGTACATCTTCTATGCAAAACAACTTAAAAGATAATCAATTTTAGATGCTACAAAAATATCAAGCGCATGACTCATCATCAGCACTATATACATACGAGTATCTAGCTACATGTTAAAGATAAAAAACCTATTCATTTCAGTATTTACAAAAAGTACACAAAACTAATTTCAAGGTTCACTTTCAAATGCCATGCAATGCATATAAAGGGTGTAAAATACCAACTAAAGAAACCTTAATTTATCACATAAAGTGTTCTTTATAAAAAATCAGAGAAAATCTGTTTGCTGCTCTTTCATGAATATTAAAAAACGTTTACTCTTGTGTTTTATGCAAAAGCAAACAAGTTAAAAAGATTGCTTTCATGTTGCAAATGTAGACAGTGAAAAGACCTTCTTGTAACAGAGCCTTAGGGTGATGTCAGATTTGGAACACTTAATGCAAGTTGGCAATGAATCATACATCGTAAATTGAGTACAGCTGAGGTTATTCAAAGTTAAACGCTGCTTTTGATAGCAATATTAAAGAAAAGTTTTTCAAGATGAATGCCATGTACTCATGAGCCCATAAATTGTCATACTTTTGTGGATTGACCCGAAGTTTGGCAATACATTATTCATTTATTCACACATTTCCAGCGCACAATCTAGTCGTCAAAACATTTCTTCAGCGCGTATCTGATACGAAGACTTTCAGCTCATTCTGCGAATTAGGTTATCTCGCTTTTATGGACTCAAAGGTCTATTCTTCCCGAAGAAGTGATAATTTGAGTTTGGCGAACAAGAAGTTACATAGAGCTATATTTGGCAAATTGGTTGATATGCGCTGAGTTTTTGCTCAAAAAAGGGATTCAACAATCGATTTCTTTTGGAAAAAATTCAGTTACTTCAATTCCTTCTTGACTTGGATCATTCGTATGATTGTGTTTTTGAAAATACCGTAATCTATTTCTAACATTTGATTCAAAACAAGATTTTGTTGGAAACACAATATTTTAGGTAAACTCTAAGTTCGAAGTTCCAATCATCATTCGCAGATAACACCAGAGGTAGACTAATGAAACGAAATGCTGGAGAAAAAATCAGATCGCGCTGATACTTCGGGTCATAAAAAGTGCACTAAAGAGGTCTTGCTGTGACGTCAGACTATTGGACTAACTGACAAGTATAGATCAAGTTTGACACTCTGCAATTCATCAGTAACAGTAGCACGAAACAGAACGATACAACGGAGTGACTTAGCTTCGTTTGCTTATGACTTTTAGTTCGCTGTGAACGTTGTTCAACTCAACAAAACATGTACAACTACGACGTCGTTTTTCTTAAGAAAAAAAAAAAAAGAGCGAACGCATAAGCAAACAACAACAAAGCGCGTATTGACGAAAGCGTCTCTTATTTCTACATTCTTGGAATTGACATTTGGTTTATTGTGTTAGTTACTTTTCGAACATAATGAGAATTTGCCAAGTGTAGGAAACGTCTCATACATATTTTTGACATCGTCGCCGCCTGATTTAGTTTGGCTATCCGAGTAGGAATTCTAATCAGATTAGCCCTACCTGCTGGCCTAGTCAGCTCCGGATCTGGCTTAGAATGGCGAACCCTATTAAGGACAATAACACATATCTGAATCTTATCAGTATCTAAAATGTGTGAATCCATAACGGAATTTCAGATCAGGTGTGGGAAAGATTAACCACATTGCAGCCCTAACAGGGAAAGTTCTATGAAATTTGGTCCTGCGGGGGCGTTCAAGTACATATTACGTAACACAATTTTTGAAGATTTTTTGATTATTTAAATCTTTGGTAATATTCCACTCTGTTACTCTTATTTTTAAAAAAATAAAAAAAAACTGTCGTTAAAAATATAACGATTAAGAACCCACAAAGCTCTAGTTTTTGTAAATCATAAAAAGTGTATTTGGAATGAAAAATGACGCAATGTTTTCTAATCTACGATATAATTTTTTAGGTGCAAAAGCAAAATGTTTTTTGTTGGAAAATAATATGCAAAAGCTCGCATTCTTTAGCTAAATCTTATCGAATTAGCTCTAGGAAAGTCATGAGAAAAAATTTAGTCAAACTCAACTTATCAGTTCTATTAAATTTAGGTGCCATATATATGAAACACCAAAAAATGTTGACTTTACATATTTGCAAATGTGAAAAAAATTTATAAATACAAATTTATAATACACAACGAAAAAGTGATATTTTTAACCCTTGTGTGAATATCTAATTTGTATACCTTTAAGTTTTCATTTTGGATACATTTGTGCCCTAGTACATTTATACGATGATGGGATAAGAATTTTTTAAGCATAAACTTGAAAATTTTATATTTATTTATTGAATCCAATTCATATTTTTTATTTTAAATGGATAAAAAAAAAAACGGCGGGTCGCACTCCGGGAGTGCCGACAGAAGTGAAAACAAATCGTTTAATGTAAAGTTAGTGTATTAGTTGGTATGTGTGCGTTTTCTTTTTATATGGCAATGCAATGGAAGACAAAAACGGAATGTGTATTCAAATTTTACTCTCGCTCTCATTCTCAATTTGTCAACGCAACAACGCGGAATTTGAAAGAAACAAACATGTAAGCATAACAATCGTTGAATGAGAATGGAATGTGTCAATTAGTGTGTCTGCTTTGCTTTTTATCTTCCACTTGGAATATTTATTTAAAAGAAACATTCAAATTTTACTATCATCGGGAATCCCTATGACGGTCGGTGTCGCGAGTTTATACTTTTTTCCTCAGCCGCACAACGTGCCATAAGAAGTTTTCACTTAAAAAATTGCTGGAAGAAGTAGGCTCTTTTGATAATTTGCCCCTAAAAGTATGCAACACTTTCCGACAAATTTCAAAAAAGCACCTAAAAGTAGGCAACATTATCTGAAATTTTTAAAATCTGTGCCTACTTTTAGGCGCTATTTTTGAAATTTGTCGGAAAGTGTTGCATACTTTTAGGGGCAAATTATTAATAGCGCCTAAAAGTAGGCAGCGTTTTTTAAATTTTTTGAAATCGAGTTCGTTTTCCAAGTCTTCAAAATTCTAAAATCGAGTTCGTTTCCCAAGTCTTCAAAATTCCAAAATCAAGTTCGTTTCCCAAGTTTTCCAAATTTGAAATCGAGTTCGTTTCCCAAGTCTTCAAATTTCTGAAATCGAGTTCGTTTCCCAAGTCTTCAAAATTCTAAAATCGAGCTCGTTTCCCAAGTTTTCAAAATTCCAAAATCGAGTTCGTTTCCCAAGTCTTCAAAGAACATTCAAATTTTACTATCGCATTCACGACGGGGAATCCCGATGACGGTAGGTGTCGCGAGTTTATACTTTTTTCCTCAGCCGCACAACGTGCCATAAGAAGTTTTCACTTCAAAAATTTTATTAGAAACTAGCATTACCCTGTGCGCATCGCTGCACCTCAACCGTGGTGTATATTCGATGTGCAGTCTGCGTGAAAATTCTATTTAAAAAATACTTTTGTATGAGGACCACCCTTAATATGCATCCAAATTAAAATTTTTACAACCTAAGCAGTGCCTCTTAATATAAAAACCACGTGGTGTAAATTCCATTTGGGTGAGGGCCACCCTAAATAAAAGTTTTGTTTGCTATGCTTCTTAACATAAAAAATACGTGGTGTAAAATCGGTGTGAACTGATTAACGTGTCTTCGTGAAAATGATATTTAAAAATATATTTGTATGAGGGCCAAAAAAATACGTGGTGTAAAATCGGTGTGAACTGATTAACGTGTCTTCGTGAAAATGATATTTAAAAATATATTTGTATGAGGGCCACCCTAAGTATGCACCCTGAATAAAATTTTTATATTCTTATCTGTCCTCCTTAATATAAAAGCCATACTGTGTAAGTTTCATGAGAATCGATTCACCTGTCTTTGAGAAATCGTTATTTTTAAAATATTTGTGTATGAGGGCCACCCTAAATAAAAGTTTCATCGTCTTAGCTATGCGTCTTAATATAAGAGACAGGTGGTGTAAATTCCATGTGAACCGATTAAGTGGTCTTTGTAAAATGCTATTTTAAAAATAATTGCGTATGAGGGCCACCCTAAATTAAAGTCCTATAGCCACACCGCCCCTGGTGTCTAATCCCGTTCATATTTTGTGAAGTGCTTAACATAGGCTATGTGCATCCTGACACCGAATTTTAAGACTCTTGCTATCATATGAACCAAGATATAGCGAGTTAAAGTTCTTAATTGCACGTAAAGTGCCACGCCCCTTGCTTTTATCAAAATAAAATGTAGCCCATGTTACTCAGGAATAGTGTAGCTTTCTATTAGTAGAAAAATTTTTGGAATCGGATCTGTAGTTCCAGAGATTACCCGGAACATACAAACAAACAAACAAACAAACCTTACCTCTTTATATAATAGTATATAATGGTATCGGAATTCAAACTTTTCGGATATTGTTACAGTAGAATCACTATTATCCGAACTTATTCTTCGCGGCTCAAATTACCGATTTAGAAAGATATTTTGAGAAACATTTTTATAACGTTTCAGACGTTTCCTTAGTAATTGCTGGCTGTCTTGCTGGTTCGAAATGACGCCAGGTAATACGGAATATTCATCTGAATCTGAAAATGTACGAGTTTTCGTAGATTTTTAGCATTTAAGTTGGTAACGTTTAAAATGCGCCGTGATAGCAATCATTAGAGATGTTAGTAATGCTCGAACTGTTAGACTTATATTTTTTTTTAACTTTTATTTTGTTTTCTCCCCGAAATTTCATTGGAACAAATTTTTTCCCCAAGCCTTTTTCCCACAATTTCCATTTCCCCAAGATAAAATTTTTTCCCCAAAATTGCAAAAAAAAAAACCCCTAATCTGAGAACCCTGAGTTTATTCGAATCGGATCCCATACAGTGGTCACAAATGAAGCGCTTTAGGGACTTAGCCGCAATGAAAAGATGTGATTTATTACATCAAAGATTAATAACTTATTATTTTCAACCAAAATTTAAAATTACATACATACATATGTAGGTATTATGTAATTCATTATCTTTATAGCTCGTAATTTGTTTATCGTATTGTTACGTATGTAAAACCCTTCACATAATAAAAAAATATTAAAATTTAATTATTGTTTGATTTGACTTTGAAATCGATTATCCGGATTTTCGATTGTACGGAATACCCCTGGTTTTATTTGATTTGGATAGTCGAGATTATACTGTATATCAATTTTGAATTTCTCAGTCGCTATTTAAGTTTGTCACAGGTTGCTGAGACAATTGTGTTAATTAATTGATTCCTTTTTTTCTTAAAAAAAGTGTTTTCGGGTACGCCTGTATCCAAGTGTAGACGAACGTAAAAAATCTCAAAGCTCACGCCCACACCCCTCTGGATGTAGGTACACACTTCTATGGTATTGCATTATATTAAGGATACTCCCAATGAGGATAACCTAAAATATGAAAATGCTGGGATCATGAGAAGTATAGGGAAATTATATTAAACGTTTGAAGAGGATACGTTTGTACGCTAGTGTAGACATGAGGGTTAATATATAAAAATAAAGTTTTATCATAAATTATACAACATTTCTATGTCGACGTTTACACGAGGAAAGTCTGCAAGACAAATTCTTGTCCATTCTCTTTTGTGATTTTCGTTTCGCGTTTGCAACATATGACAAATTTTTTATCTCGTCCCTTTCGTTTTTCCTCTCTTGCCGACAAACAAGGAAACTTTGCCGAAAAACTTTCCTCGTGTAAATCTTGACTATGGACCATTCTTTCGTTTCACGTAAGCGCGTGTTAAAAGTTGTGACCATAGAGACTTAGTTGATAAGAACTCGACGCTGTAAAACTAAGAAAACTCAATGCGAAGCGATATCAGCGTTAGAAAACAAAAACGCCTTTTTGGTATTTGGAATTTTAATCTTTGAGGCTTAAGCGCTTGTGGATGCTATAAAAGCCGTTACAAGACGATAAAACTGTAGCAGTTTGCGTAAGCGCTCTTGGTACGCCGCCTTATTTCGTTACAGTTTTCGTGTTGAATCTTAATTTGTGTTGTGCGTCCTAGGATTAACAAGGATTTATTAAATATCCTAACAATATATAATATAGTGTAAGGGATATTCTAATTATTCTTAATGGCTAAGCGGTACGTAGTGTTTTTAGCTGTAGGTGTGCTTTTGCTATTGTGCAATAATTTACTGGCTGACGTTGAAGCGAATTCCGCAAATGATATAGTTGAGTAAGTGACCAATGCAAAAAGGATATATGTTCATAGTTCTATTTTTTAAATTAATTGTATTCTTTCAATATTTTTTTTTGATCTCCTAAGAATCTGAAAAAGCATTATTCGCTCTGAATAAGATATAGGAAAATGCAGTTAAGTATAAAAAAAATTAAATTTTGAGTCAATTAAAAAAACAAAAATTAGAGGATAGTTTTTTTATGATTTTCACTAAAACCCTGGAACCTTAACCAAAAAAAGTCTTGAAAAAGGAAGATATATATATGTTTGTTGAGTTGATAAAAACTTAAGAAATATCGCATAGCTCGAAAATTAGTCGGAAAATGTTGAAAAACCTGAATGATGAAAAGGGTTTAAAATGTTGAAAAAGTGGATAAAAGTTGAAAACAGAAGATATATCGCATAAGTCGAAAAATTGTGGAAAGCTCCAATATAAATCGAAAAAGTTGCAAAAGTCGGATGTACAAAGTTTCTCAGTGATCCGTTGCATAGAATTAGAGAACTAGCAACGCAGTCGTTCTGAAATTTAACATGGTAGATATGCTTACTGTAAGACATTTCATAGCAAAGGAAGTCGCAATAGTTTATGTAACCGTGGTACCTCCCATACAAGCAATACACGTTAAGTGTTATATTTAGGGAATAATTTTTTTTTTGTAAATTTTGCATAGAGGTGTCGGTTACTATAAGCTTTAAATTATATGAATTTCAGTGGGATTTTATCAGTGGGCGTGGCACCTCCTATACAAGCAAAAAACGTTTAATGTCATATTTAGTGTACCATATGAGTGATTCAAATAAAATTTGTTGTGGAGATGTCGATTACTCAGTGAATGTAACACCTCTCATTTTTTTACTTTTTTTTAAAATTTTTTTGATATATTTCACATTATACCTTTTTCGATTCGACTTTTTCAGTTGAAAAACTTCGTTGAAGTTACCAAAATTTTTCAACATTTCAACACGACTTTTTCAACCCGTTTCAACTTTTTTTGAATTTTTTGTTTCAATACCTATCAACATTTTGCAAACTCTTCAAATTTTTTCGACTTTTCACCTTTTTTTTTTGTAGTTTTCCACATTTTATTGATATTTTAAGCCTTATTCAACTGTTTTAACATTTTTCAACCTGTTTCAACTTTTTTTTCAACATATTTTACTTATTTTTCGTATTTTAAAGCAATTTCCAGATTTTTTTGGATTTTTAATATTTTTTTAAGAAGTCCCAACTTTTTCAACCTTTTTAAACTTTTTCAATATTTTTCATATAGTATCTTCGACTTATTCACCTGCTTCAACTTCTTTCAAATATATTTCGTATTTTATCAAAGTTATCAGCATTTTCAACAATTTTTAACCTTTTTCGATTTTTCAACCTTATTCAACTTTTTTAGTCATTTTAATATTTCATAGAGCTATTTTCAACTGTTTTAACTTTTTTTAACATTTTCAATTTAATTCGACTTTTCCACAATTTTTCAACTTTTTTGATCTTTTTCAATATTTTTCAAGTATATTGACTTTTTCAACACTTTTTAATATTTTTTCGACTAACTCAATTTCCCTAAATTTTTCCATATATTTTCGCCTTATTCAATCTAATCCAACTTATTTCAACATTTTCCATGCTTAATCGACTTTATCAGCCTTTTAAAACTGTTCAACCTCATTCAACTTTTTTCGAGTTCTTCAACCCCTTTCAACTGTTTCAACATTTTTCAACCTCTTCACCTGTTCCAAAATTTTTTTAATCCACTTTCAATTTTTTAATTTTTTTTTCGAATATTTCTCAACTTTTCGTGTAAAGTATGTCCGGAACTTTCGTTGACTATACATACATATATATGACATACATACATATAGGTCCCCTTAGATTTTCATGAGAAATTTGAATTAAGTGGCTATCAAGGGCTTGGAACAATTGTTCTAAAATGTTCATTGTATAGCTCGATACACTCCAATTTTCTACTTTCGCTTCTTCAATTTAACCATTTTAACTACTATGGCAGTCCACTTTAATTATTACAGAGAAGAATCACGTCTAACTAAAAATTATTTTATAAATGTTGCATCTCTGATTTTTTTTGAAACTTTTGTTTCTTTTAGTACTGGTTAAGGCTATTCTTCTCGAGTAGAAACTGTCGTCCGGATTACATACGGTTAGCTCAATTAGAGATTCGGTATAGACTTGGGTAATCGAATCAGACCCGGATAGCTTTGGTAACACTTGGACCCAAGCATACCTAACATGATAGTGATCAGTGTGCCTGATGTGGCTGTCCATAAAAGGAAATAAATTAAGCTTGCCATCTCCAGCCTTTTATAGAATCATCCAGGTCCTTTCATGATTTGGCAAAATTGATCAGGAATGGAAGAAATTTCATCGTAGCGTTAAAATATGTCTAATCTTTCTCATACTTGTTTCGGAATACCTCTCGGTTTCCACATTTTAGATACGAATGATAAGATTCACATATGGCTGCCTTTAATAAGGACCGCATTCCTAACCAGATCTGTTTCGGCCATTGCCACATATAAACATAGCCTCATTTGATCAGTTTTTGGTTAATTTTGTACTAGGGCTTAACACTTGCGCCATTGGTAATGTAATCTTGAGGTGTAAAATGACTGAAAAAGTTCAATGTTTTTCAACACGGATTACTAAAAACATGCACATTGAAAATTCGATAAAAAAGATCCCATCGCGTGAAATTTGGTAAATGAATAACAGTTTTTACAAAAAAATTTTGAAGAAAGTCGATCGGTATGATTTATTTTTGAAACTTGAAAGTCTCACAATAATATCGTCTTAAATTTTTTTTTGTTCGATATAAGCAAAAAACTAATTTGGCTGATTCTTTGCGGAGTTATGAGCATTTCAAGAAAACACACGAAAATTCCAAAAATTCATATCGAATGGATTCATAAAAAAATCAGAGGCTAATTTCAACCAGTACTAAGAAAAAAAAATTCAGATATGCAAAAATAAAATGACGTCCGATTTGGCAATACACACCAATGTTTAATGCCTCTATAACTAGGCTTTATTTCACCTCTCTAACTCTAAATTAGTTGGAATAAATCTTAACCTCTACAAGCCAAATATTTCCTGAAAAAATTAGCTTCAGTCGAAGTCCTCTATAAGTCGAAAACTCTATAACTCGAATTTTTAGCCGTCTCCCTTCAACATCGACTTACAGAGGTTCTACTGTATAAATAGCTTCTATTGTATAAAGAAACCTCAGTAAGTTAAGAAGAAGTTTAATTAAAATTTTTTACTGCTAAAAATTATGTTTTCCATTTTGATTTCTAATAACAGTCCTTTTTCGAAAACACTTAATTTTCGCTAATCAACTTTTCCAAATTAATAAGAAATTTTCAAAAATTTTGTATAGTAAGTAATAATAATAACAGTATAGCTACTACGGTTATTAGTCTGCTTAGCTATTCAGTAAGTTTCGTACAAAATTAAATTTCTTTTTTTTTTGCATTTTAGAAATACTGCGCAAGTAACTCACGATTTTCTGTTAAATGCACGTCTGCAGCTGCCATCCTTTGGAAGTTGCGTTGCATATCAGTTACCTTCGAATGTTGAATTTAAATGTCAGGGTGATCAATGTGAGATCAGCTGTTCTGACAAATTTAGTTTCCCAGATGGTAAAACTTCTTTGAGAATGGTTTGCATGGATGGCAAATGGACTATTCAGGACTCGGAGTATGTTAGCGTGCCGATATGTCAAGGTGAGTAAATCAAAGACATGAAAGACATCTGTTTAAATTTTGGTTTAATAGCTTATTATGATTAAGAGTTGAATGCATTGTCCTGGAAAAACAAAACTTTTTCTTTTTTCATAGTAAGCATAATTTATGGTTGTAACGCACCTTTAAAACCAAGGTCTTCGCTCGCCGGTGTCAAATCAGCGGCTACAAAACTTTATAGTAAGCAATAGACAAAGAAGTAAGGTACTGCTTTGCAATGAAGACGTATAAAATAATTTTTTACTCCATTTTGATGCCAATATATTTTGATGCATATAAAAAAAAAACTAAGAAAACCCAGAAAAAATAAAAATTTAACATTTTGAAAGTTTGTAGAAAGTTAGAAGAAAATAATTGTGTTTCCAAAAAAAAAAATGTTTTGAAAAAAAAAAAACTTTTAATCAATGGAGTCAATTAGTTTAGTTTTTTTACAATGCTCGCTTCAAAGGTGTCGATAGGAAAACTTTTCAATACAAAGTAGAAGATCAGTAGCGGGACACACGCTCTAATGCCTTAGATATTGATTTAAGCAACGAAAAAAAAAAATTTGGTTTTCGGACCTACTAATTCAGGATCCCCTCTTAAGACTCAATAGTGGGAGAGTTTCGGAGGAAATTTATGGGGAATTTGAAAAATTTTGTTTTGTCAATATTTTATAATACCACCATATTTGAATAGCCGAATTTGAACTTTTATAGAATCTTATAGTTCAGTTTAATTACTAAATATATAATCTTGTTACTGTTCACACTGCTATGTTCCCCGGCGCTACCTCTGTCTGGTGGGCTACGTGGATTTTACATTTGCTATTGTAAATTTTGCTCATTGGGTGTGAGTTGTTATTTTCTTTCCTCATATTATTAAATCTTTTTATGTCTCGTATATTTAAGAAATTTTTTTTATTTTAGCCGTTTGTTCACCACCCTGTCAAAATAATGGTATCTGCTTGGATGCTGGCATCTGCATGTGTTCGGATGATTTTTCGGGTCCAATGTGTCAATATAAGAAATCTATTTGCGCGTCTATGCCACAAATACCGCGTAACTCCAGAGTGAACTGTATGCACAAGTAAGCAATAAAACACTAGAGCCCACTTAATATTATGTACAAAGGTGGGCCAAAAAAATTCATTTTGCCGCTCATCAAAACGTAAGAGCTTGATTGCTTGATATCAGCAAAATGTGTGAAAAAATTTCAGTTTGTTTCTAACCTGAGGTCAAAACTTTGCTTATTTTTATACAAAAACTGCAAATGTTGGTAGTTGATGTTCGTTTCTGATTCATTCTTATTGAAAGAGTACCCATCTCAACAGAGTTGGGTATTACAACATAGGTCAGCTTTGCATTTCAAGGCCAACAATTACTTGAAACATGCTACGCTGGTCGAATATAAGTTTATCAATTACTTCACACTGCCAAAGTGGAGAAGGACATTGACGAAATAATGAACCAGCGGAATAACTTGAACTTCAAACAATATATCCAAATGATTATTCAACTAAGTAGTTTCAAAGCCAACAAATGCTGTCATATTTTACTTCTGAAGCTCAATATGTGAGCATTCTGACTGACATTAAATCAAAATATTGTTCGGTATCTAAGATACAGTTTGCTACATATGGTTTGTTTCAAAATTAAGGTTTGCTTCTAAGACACAGTTCGTGTGAGCCTTAAAGACTAAAATGTTTGTATCTGAATTAAAGTTTGAGTTTAAATGAAGTTTGTTCTGATATGCAAATACAACGAACCTCTCAACAGCAAGTCAACAAATCTAAGAAATTGGTTTGATTTCAAATGAAATTATTCTTCAGCCTAAAAGTAAGATGTTCTAAATAATTTTTTCATCTTCGTATATAGAATTTGTAAAGCTGAGTGCAGGCGTGGTTTTCAATATCCTGATGGGAGTAATATGGCAAATATTGAATGCCGAGAAGGACAGTGGATACATACTAAGTCCGGTGTATCAAAGCCACCAGATTGTGAACGTAAGTATTACTTATTACAAAAATAACATATTCAAAAATACACTCTTTTCTTGACAGCTACTTGCGATCCAGCCTGTGCTAATGGCGGCCAATGCATTAATGTTAATGTCTGTCAATGCTCAGCAAAGTATCGCGGTAATCACTGTCAGTATGGTAAGTATTGCTAATTGTCAACTGAATTTCAAAAATGTTCACCTGTCTATATACATATATTACGTTTCCGCAGATATCGCAGCTTGTAATGCCTCAAAAATTGATTTTAATGGCAATTACAAATGCACCTATGACGAAAACGAAGCAAAGTGTATATTAACTTGTCCAGAAATACCCGGCTTAAAAGTCGAGGGGGGCTCATTAGATACTGAGTATAAGTGCAAAGTGTAGAAGTGTATCTATCGTAAGTGCTTGCTTTCAGAGAGACATTATAACTTTTACTTTTTGTAAACATAATATTTCTCTTTTTGCAGCCACCGGTTATACAATACGTAAAAAATTGACGGAGCATGAATAGTAAGTAGTTGGGATTTGTCGGTTCTGGCACACTCCAGGCAAAGTTTTCCATGCTACCTCCATGGTGGTACAGAGCTCCAAACAAAACAAAAACAAACAACAACAATAACAACAACAACAAAAACAACAACAACGAACAAAAAAATAATAAAACTAAAACATTATGAAGTTTTACTCATAAGATGAAATCCATTAATTCTACTGATAACATCTCCTTCCTCTACTTTACATATAGCCCAAGAGCCCATTGTAGAAAAGTCGAGTGTATAACAAGATTACAAGATGGGATGTATGGAAAAAGATAGTGAGCCATTTTGGTGAAACTAATGAACCAGGGTTGCCTTGACAAAGCCAGTCCCGATGCCCGAAAATTCCCGAATTTTAGCCAATTTTGTTGTTTTTATTGAAACTGTATAATATAATACCTCAAAGTATATGTCAAATGATAGAACTCGGAGAGGCCTAAATATAATATTAAGGGTTGCATTACTGAATCCTGTCCCCAATATGGATTGCTACCAGATTTTTGGGTTAATTTTCAGTTTTATATATTAATGTTTGAAATGTGTGCCAAACGATAGAGCTTGAACAGCCTAAATAGAATATATAGGGTTGTATTGTTGAGTCTGGTCTTAAACATGGGTTCCCACCCGTTTTTAGGGCCAATTTTTCTTAAATGGGTGGCAATATATGTTTGGGACAGGATTCTACAAGGCAAACCTATATATTCTATTTAGGTTCTTTGAGCTCTATCGTTTGGCATACATATCAAGCTGTTAGCTTCATTAATGAAAATTGACCCAGAAAACCGGTAACAACCCATATTTGGGACAGCATTTAACAATGTAACCTTTAATATTATTTTTAGGCCTCTTCGAGTTCTATCATTTGGCATATATTTAGAGGTATAATATTACATAGTTGCAATTTAAACAACGAAATTCGGTCAAAATAACCGAAATGACCCAGTTGCTTACCAGCAACTGTTTTTTGAATTTAAAGATATGACAGCTTTAGTATATTCTGAATATTTGAATAAAATTAGGCTGAATATTCTTCATGACCTCAAGCATTTTTGCGGATTTATTAATTCTAGAAAAAGTGAGACGGGTTTCCATCTGAATTTAGAACCGTTGATGGGCTCACTTGCGACCCTCATATTATAGCTGGGTCGTTAGCTTATTTTTTTAAAGAATCATTTTCTACAGAATTATTTAGTCCTGAGAACAACTATTTTGAATATATGGATAGCGACCTTTAAGTTTCGATTAATGAGATATCTTTCTCACCTGAGGATGGATTGGCTTTTGGTTGATCAGAGTAAAGTTTCTGACTGCTTTCCACCTGGGGATTGCCAGAGCGATCTCTGAGTTAACCATTAGCAAGTTGACACATAGCCTCCCCGCGGCTCAATCTGGGTAGCTATCTCCGCATCCGCTGAGATAGTGAGCGAATGTGTCCAGCGTGTCCTCCCTGGAAGTAAACTGGGTTGTGCGCAGGGTTTGGTACCCGCCACGTAAAAAAAAAACATTACAATGAACACTAAAAAAGCCTCGGATACAGAACCCCTCAACGTTGACGACTACTGCAAACGAAAAAAGGACTATGATTTAAGGATATGCACCTGGAATATCCAGACCATCAATAGGGAAGGTGCCTCTATCGAATTGGCGGATGCCCTCGGAAAAATTAAGGCTGACATCACCGCCTTCTAGGAAATAAAATGGATAGGACAAGGTTGCTCTAACCAAACATGTTGCGATATCTACTACAGCTGCCATGCGGAGAGGCGCGAATTGGGATGCGGATTCGTAGTAAGCAAGAGACTTCGCCACCATATCTCCAGGTTCACACCTGTGAGCGAAAGGTTGGCTACGATCCGCGTCAAGGCTCGATTTTTTAACATGAGCTTGATTTGCGCGCACGCTCCGACGGAGGAAAAGGACGATGCTGTCAAAGATGCCTTCTATGCGAGACTCGAGGAAGTACCTGACCTCATAGAGAAATATATCTAATCTGTTGATGATGACTTCAGCTCCGGACCCGATGGTATTCCTGCGACAGTCTTAGTTAACTGCAGCTCTGTGCTGAGTCAGGACTTAGTTTTTTAGTTAATAAATCTATTTTTATTTAATAAATATATTAGAGAAAGTTATTTTCCTAAAATTTGGAAATCATCATATATAAGCCCCATTTTGAAGAAAGGGTGTAAAATGATGTTTCGAACTACAGACCTACAGGCTACAATCCTCATCTCTGCTTGGCTTTATTAAGAGGTAGGCAAAAGAATTTGATAGTCCTTTAGTAATGGTGAGTTTATGTAACACAATTGTACGTCCTCACTTAAAGCACCAATACCTTGACGATAGAAGCAGCCCCAAACAATTACACTGACTCCTCCATTCATTACAGTGGCTTTGCAATATTTAGAATTCAATCATTCTTTTTTTGGTCTGCGTATACTTCTTAATCCACGCTCGCCTCTACTGAAGTGTCCAAAAATGGAAGATAATGTTGTTTATTGACAAATCCAAGTACAACCTGAAAGATTCGGATAAAATAAGGCGTGTACGCAGACCAAAAAGAGGAAGACTGAATTCTAAGTATTGCAAAGCCACTGCAAAGTGCGGAGGAGTCAGTGTAATGGTCTGGAGCTGCTTCCGTGGTCAAGCTATTGGGCCAATTCATAGGACTTAAGAAACTATGGATAGCTTCGTGTACGTTGACATACTAAAAGATATGATGCTGCCATATGCCGATGTACGACAACGATCGAAAATATATCTCTAAAGCTTGTAAGACCTGGCTTCAGAGCAATAGGGTAGAAGATTTTGGTGTTTTTGGTTGGCCTGCCTTGACCTGAATCCTCTTGAGATCTTGTGGGATATTGTTAACATGAATATCATCAGAAAAAATTGCGAAACCACGGAAGATCAATTCAATCGTTAAAAATATCCTGGGGAGGGATATCGCAGGATATCATTAATAATTCAATATTCTCTATGTCTTAAAGAGGTGCGAAAATCGTCCAGAATAAAGGGTTCGCAAGTAAGTACAAATTTTGAAGGATTTTATGTACCATAAAAAAGAGGGCGCTTTAGTTTTGTCCGTTAAGTTTTTGGGTTAAAAATGTTCCTTCGATGTTAACTTTTTAATTTTTGTTTGTCAATAATAAAGAAATAAATAAATAAATTAAAACGTTGTTTTCATAAAAAAAAATTATGATTTGAAAAAATATTTACTAAGGGGGCGCTTAAGTTTTGGCCAATACTGTATATAATCACTCAGGCGGGTTGTTTCGCTATTACGTGATGAAAGAACTTTTTTTTTTTTTTGAAACTCAAAACGAAAAATGCTCGGCTATCAGCATAAATAAAATGCAAAAGTCTTAAATAAAAATAACCACAAGAGTGAAGAAACTCAGTTTGAAATGAGTGAATTGACCTAAAAACTTATTACTGCGAGAAATTGTGCCAAAATTGCCAACGCCATTACCAAGAAGAGTCCAAATTGAAGTTAAGTCGAAGTAGCATTTGACACGCAAACTGAGAATTAGTTTTGAATGTTAAGTGGTGTGGGACTGGCATATGCCAGAATACAATATCATGTTCGAGTACATGAAAATATTTGAGATTTTAAGTAAACTTGCATGCAATAGAGCGAGTTGGCAATTCCACAAAGTTGTGCTTCCTAATATTTCAAGTGGTGGTAAATATATTGCGTGGCGACTGTTTTTTGCTTAAAATCTTAAATGAACAGGGTGTTTAATTTTAATTTTCTACCACACATTTCTTGTATACTAACAATTTTTTGGCAGAAGTTTAGGGATAGATGAAATTTTAATTTAAAAATTTAGTAACTTAGCTTTTATCCGATATGGTATTTCTCATTCAAATTACAAACATAAGAAACTTGGAATAATCAAAATGAAGGTACACATACAATGTCATTTACATATGCCCATTATTTTTTAGCATCAAATTCCAAACATAATGAATGCGAGATTTGAGTGCGAGAAAAAAACGAGAAAACATGATTTTTTCTATATGTTAAAGTAGTGATCCAACTTAACGGCAAAAAATTATACTTGGGAGCCTAACAGTGTGAGGCAAGTGGTATTTTCAAATAAAACGTGAGAGAGGCTGCTATCATAGTACACTTACAGAACACAAGCAAAGAATTGAGAACGTGAACTTAATATGAGAGAAGAAAACCTTATCTGTGTAGCAAGTTTATGTATCAAACAATGAGTTTATTTTCAAATTAATAACAAACATCTCTCAAAAATAAATAAGTCAACCGCACAAATGCTCTGAATCGGAACGATTACTTCCCCGCAAGCAGCCATTACACCCCGTAATTTTTGTTCAAGTTATCTTCTCTTTGTGAGTTACGCTCTTTAGTATTTTGATGTTTGTTCTTGCTTTTAGTACCCGTTCGGAAAAGCTGTTTTATTGATAAAATCTAAAACAATAATATATACAATTGTACTTTTTTCCGGTTTGGCATTCGTTTTCGTTTTAAAATCGAACACATTCATATAAGACTCACTAAAGACTTCATACTCTTTTTCTCTGTACATAAAAATTCCCCTCGTCAAACCCCGCCGTGCTCACCTGAAATCATGCGTACTCTTTTCCCATATGTGCTGAAATGGGCATCACTATGTTAGAGCATGATGCGCAATGGAATCTCAAAAAAAGCTCTATTGCGTATCTTGATCTAACGTATAGTAAAAATCATATTGTCTCGTTTTGTTTTTTGTCGCACTCGCAGCTCGCATTCATTGTGTTTAGAACTTTAATCATTGAAAAGAGGTCGCAATTGAATGTTACCTTCTTGCATTGCACTACTCTTCAACTTTTCCGATATTTTTCAATATATTTCGGTAATATTGAACTTTTTCGTTATTTTTGGGCTTTTCTTGATGTTTCTCAACAGTTTTTCACATTCTCGTTGATTTTCGATAGTTTTCGACATTCATCGATTTATCTGTTTTTCGATATATTTCGATAATTTTAGACTAATATTAATGTTTTTCCAAAGTTTGCAACTTTTTCGTTGTTTGCCGATAGTTTTCGACTTTTGCGATGATTTACGACTATTATAGAATTCCGTTAAATATCGACTTTGAGTTGTTCGCTAGTTTTCAGCTAAAATATATAATATTTACAACAATCGAAACTTATCGAATAAGATCAAAAATCGCTCAGTTGAAAATTATAGAAAAAGTTTCAGAAGTCGAAAACAACGAAACCTATTGAACCTTTTTTTTTTAATTCCTTTCTACTCCACTTGGGAGCATAAGGGATTCAACTTGACATTTTTATCTTATACGATTCGTTGCTAAAACTTTGATATTTTTTCAAGTTAGGCCGTAATTTTCTAATTCCATGTGTTTTTTGGGCGGTCACGATCTCTGCTTCCTAGAGGTTCCAATCTAGAGACATTCTGGTGATGGTTTCTAACGGTTTTCTGATCGTGTGGCCGATCCACTTCCACTTTCTTCTCCTTATTTGATTTGGACTGGTTCATCGCTTGTCATTCTCCAAAGATCTTTAATTCCATATGCAATTCGCCAGAATATTCTGCATATGATTCGCAGGCATTTGTGATGAAGACTTGGAGTAGTTAGTTGTTTTATCTTATTTGACGTGAGCCACATTTCACTGCCATACAAGAGCGTTGATTTTACGCAAGCATTGAATATTCGAAGCTTGGTCATTCTTGAAATTCGTAAGGTTCTCCAAACCGGGTACTAACGCCCAAAAGTTGATCTTTTTTAGATAACCTCTCAGCATCTTTTTCCGCTCCTCCGTCTGTTGTCATTATGCTCCCTAGGTAACAAAAACTGCTCACACATTCGATCTGGGGTCCTTCAATATCGATGTGCCCGATGTTGGTGTGGTGTATTTTATATATACTATACATTAGGGTGGTCCTTATTTTTCGAACTGTCGGGGCACCCCGTCATATGATTCTCTGCCCTAAAATAATGAATACGTATTTTTTTAATTTACTTTTATAAAAGCTTTAGAGGTCGCTACCATAAGT
Source organism: Tricholauxania praeusta (assembly GCA_949775025.1). Classification (NCBI taxonomy): domain Eukaryota; kingdom Metazoa; phylum Arthropoda; class Insecta; order Diptera; family Lauxaniidae; genus Tricholauxania; species Tricholauxania praeusta. Next base: position 141,807,997 of record OX459029.1, read on the forward strand.
CAAACTTTCAGAAAAAAACATTGTATGGACACTATAACTCCAATCCGGCGTATTGACTCTGGTACATTTTATTAGCCCATATCAAAGATAAATAGAATGCAGAAAGCCTCACCCCCTCCCTCTCCCTAAAAATAAGTTAGCGATTTAAAAAGTGTTTTTAAGCTATTTAACACATACAAAATTTTAACATTGGTAGCGACCCCTAAATATTAATTAAGAAAATTAAAAAAAATACAGAAATAGTTTCTTATGGTAGAAAGTCAATTGAGATGGTGCCCAGTCGAAAATTCAAAAAAAAAAAAATCAATATAAGCACCACCCTACTATACATATCAAACATATTTAGATAGATTATAAAAAATAGTCGAATAAAATTAATAACGATCGAAAACTTCTGAAAAAGTTTAAGAAAATTGAGGGTTCTCAGTTCAAAACTATTGCGAAAGTCAATATATATCGGAAACCATCGAAAAAACCAAAACAGTCAAAAGCAAACAAAAAAATATCGAAAAAATCAATATGTCGAATAACATAGAATAAGGCGATCAAGGTCGAAGCTTTCGATAAAATTGAGAAAAGTCGTACCTTAGTGAAAATTATCGAAATTCTCGAAAAAGATAATAACAGGCTAAATTTATCAAAAATATCGAAACTTACTGAAAAACATTCAAAGGTCGAAAGGTATCGAATAGTTAATATAAAAAATAAGATAAGACTTCGGTGTAAAACGTATATTATTTTTGATATACAAATCAATTTATAATGATTATGCAGTGATTGATTATTTATTTTAAGCAACATAACCGCTACGTCTCTGATCAAAAGTAGTGAGAGTTAAGAAAAATAGCACAAACATAATGTCGGCCTCAAAAAATGCATTAAAAGTACAATTTCACTGAAAGAAGAATGGAGAAAAAAAAACATACAATGCGAATAAAAATGTGTGCAATCCAATAGAACAATAGAATGAATAAAACTTTACATTGCAGAATCTAAATGTGCACTTTGCCATTTCAGACACAATTTAACACGATGGGTGGATTTTTTTCGTTTTCAACATTGTTTGCATGCATGCATCAAATTGCAAACACTTTCAATTTCGTTTAGGGGACAGAGGGGCACACATTTCAAAGAGGAAATACGAGTAGCGAATAGTACGCAAGTACACTAACGCCACTATGACAAACAACACGTAATATGATGAATTCACAGGGCGTCAGTGAATGTTGGAAGCTAGTAAATTATATACAAAAAAAAAAATAATAAAAATAAGAGCAAAACAAAAAAGAGGAAGGCCTCATAAAACAAATTATAAAGTAATTTAACTGCAAACGCGGAAAATCAGCGTATCAACTCAGGCACTCGCAACATGCAAAAGGTTAAAGAACTTTTTGCTGTCGCGTTATCGATGTTGATACGGCAAACAGCAAAATATTTGCGCAAATCAATGTTAACAGTTTAATTAAAATATACGAAGGCATAAAGAACCTTCGAATTCAAAAAACCCAAAGATAAAATTCCAACGGCGTTAAGTCGCATGATTTGGGTGGCCTGACGGCTGATTACCAAAACGGAAAATTACAGGAAATTGGATTTGAGCATTTTTCGACCGCTCTCATGCGGTGCTTAGGCTTATTAAAAATCCATTGTATCAAGTGACGGAAAAGGTTGGAATTGGATTTTTTTTTAAATCCTTGCTCTAATCCAGCGGTGGGCACAAAAATATAACAAAAGAGGAAAACAACAAACGAAATTTTAAAGTTTTTTTTACTTTCATTTCCAAAATTGCCATTAGCATAAAAAAAAAACAAATTACACTACAAACAAAAACAATTGCTACATTCGTCAAGACACAATGCGGCGCCGTCATTTATGCTTTTGTGTTTTGTTTTTGTTTTCATTTGAATTCAAGTCAACGCTGTGACTCGATATTCGGGCGTTGAAATTCTGCGAATTTTGTGCCTCGATAGCGTTGAAATTCTGCAAATTTTGTGCCTCGATAGCGTTGAAATTCTGGCAATTTTTTTTCGCTTGGTTGTGCGTCGAATAACGGTTAGAGCAATGTGAGGAAATTGAGGCACTGAGTGCCCTTCACTGCTCTAATCGATGGAGAGTGATTAAAATTGGATTGTGAACAGGGGCACACTGGCTCCGAAACTTTTAAGAGACCGTTTTGGATCCATTTGTGTAAGCAATTTTTTTTGCTCCAAACGATACCGAAAGGTTGAAAATGGATTTTGAACGTAACTGGGTGTGATCCAGAAAGAGACCGTTTTGAACCCATATCCGAAAAATTCTTTTTTGGTCCAATCGAAGATGTATTTTTGACTTGGCTTTTTTCCGGATTTTTTTTTTTCGAAAATGGGCACAACAAAAATAGAGATTCGAGAACTTCTGTTGAATGTACAGCATTGCTATAATGGAATCAGTGCACGCAAAACTAAAAAGTTTTCGGAATAGAGCATATTTAAGAAAATTAGATGCTGTTTTAGGGCGCAACGTCGACTACAACCACATTATCTCTCTTAAACTCACTCCCTATGAGCTGAATCGATTCAAGTATTGCCTTGTCACTTCTTGTGTCGTAGAACGATGTTTTTCAATTTATAATAGATTTTTAACAGCAGATCAGAAGAGTTCTCAATGCCTGAAAATGCATTTGGTTTTTCATTGTAATGAAGACTTTTTTAAATAAAACGACTTCGAGACGGACTCTCCTTAATCCGTTTAATACCCAGCTTAAACTGGGAAATTTTTAAAAAAAGCGCCACAGATCATTGATATGAAAGGTCGTTTTCAAGTTGTCATCAAAGCTTTTATTTCATTTTCAATGTATCAGGAATACGAAACACAGTTCTGTACTTATTATTAGTTTAAATACCTTTGTTATATCATTAGCGCCGTGCTCCTGAAGCTCATCTTCAAACCGAATAGAATTACTTGTCAGAATTTTCAAATAATTCTGATGAGTGAACAAGTTACGTGTGACTATGGGATAGCCGTATACAAGATATTTTCCAGAAACTTTTTTGATTGCGCTTATCCTGTAAGCTTTGTCATTATAACAGTAAAAGTTATAAGAATGTTTCACGGAAAAATAATAATGATTTGTTTGAAGGAATAAGTAGAAATTTAAGGAATTTTATACGAAAACGAGTTCGAGACGGATCCGAAACGAAATCCGAAGCGAGTCTGTTTCGAATAAAACGGATTCGTTTGGCACACTGGGTTGTTATGCTTGCATGCTTGTTTCTATGTGTATAATTAATTTTTAAACAATTTTAAAACTTCAATATTTAGATATTTAACAGGAATAACGTGATAACTTTAATTGGATTTTGAGACCAAGCGTCTAAGCAATAAAACTAATCAAATTTAATCAAAATTGGTCCAGTAGTTTTTGCGTGATGCGCGAACATCGAAAACGGCTATAATTTTGTTTATATAGATGTTAGTATTTTTTCAGACTTGTTTGAAATTTAGCACCTTATGCGATTTTGTTAAAGCCACGAGTTTAATTTTGTGTGCATTAGTATGCTGAGAGCGATTGTAGATGTTCAAGAAAAACAACTACGAAGGGGAAATATAAGACTTTTACTACGAATATCTAATATTTTATGAACAACCAGCGTAAATTATTGCATTTTTTCCCTACTCGCTTAAGAAAATCTAAATTATAAATCATTTTCGTTTGTTTTAATCGTGATAAAATCATCCTTCCTTAATATTCTATTTCCTGTGAGTTCTTTTTATCCAAGCTAAACTAATCAAAGCGGATATTTGAAAATGAGAATATTAATTGGATAAAGAATTTAAGAAGCCACATAAGTCTAAGAAATTCATATGTAAACCACATATCTCTATAAAGTCATATAGTCTTTTAACTAAAAAAGCATAACTTTTATTTCTCTTTCATGAGCTCGTATAAAATTCTCAACTGTACAATAGTGAATTTCTTGGATAACATAACAATTCTCACCAGACATGCAAATGAACTTATGAATTTATAAATTGATAATTTAATATTCAGACTTAACTTGTGCTTGTGTTGCATGTTAATGACGAAGAAATTTCCCAAAAGAGTCGACAAAACAAAAACAAAAAGACAGTCAACCAGTTAGAAACTCCGGACAGAGACGGATTAAATGTTTCGTCATTTTAAAAGACTTGAGAAAACAAGAAAATAAAGTGAAAATAAAATTCCGGAAAACTCACCAACTCACACCCACAATTGATTCGTCCAGCGTAAGGAAACGTTCGAGACGTCTCCACAAGAATATAGAAACGTTAGAAGAAGTGGCTTAACTGCAACAACGCCGCAGGAGAAGCAAGACGTTAAAAAAGGATGACAGTCGCCAGTCAGCAAGCACGACAGGTTAATGGTGTTCATTCTGTCTATTGCATTTTGATACGTTCAGGATATGGCAGGAGTTGAATGGCCATTTGCTTTGTATTTTTAATTTTATTGCGAATTAATGGAAGTCTCTTGTTTAGCTTTTTAGCTGCATTGAGTGGTTGCAAAAATTAGTCATTTCATGACTAATCAGGCGTGTTTGTAATTTCTAGACGAATTCATTGAACTCATTGAACGGCTGAGTAGAAAGCAGCATTTTTATTTCATTTTGCTGCTTAATGAACTAAAGAAACAGTCATAATTAAAATTAAATATTGCTCCTCAAGACATTGAATATTCAAAACACAATAATTTTAAGGTACCTTAAGTGTTGCTCTATTATGTAAATTAGCGCCTAAAACTATGCAATTCAAAATTTATTGTTTGTTAATACATTTAAGTGACTAAAACTACAACCTGTTAGATGGCATAGTTTTAGGCATTCATTAAAATACAATAGCGAAAATTCTTACAAGCCTTAAAAAACGTTATCATTATAATTTTCTATGCTAATTCCACTTTGACACGATAGACTTATGTGGTGCTTTAAGGAAGTAGCAGCCAGTTTAGAGTCAAATACATTTTATTTTGTCACTTTGAGGCTTAATTCAAAATTAGCTTGGGTTAGGTTATTTTTTGACGCTTTTATGCTGCACCTAAAAATTATCTTCTTTCAATAATTATCAGTATTGGCGACCGAGCCCTTTGTGATTTTGATTATCAAACCATTTAAAGTTTATTGGAATAATTTAGTTTTCTTCATTAAAAGTTATGTATTCTCTTAGGGATCGGTTGGTACCGATTTGGACGGAATGTGTATCATTAATTTAAAAGTGTCATTTAAAGCAGCGATGGGCAAAATACAAAAAATGAGCCAATTGTGGTTCTTTACAACCAAAGCGTAATTTTCTTAAGACACAAAAACCCTACCCTACTACGCACATTTTTTTTTTGTTGTGGCTATATTCGCATTGAATTTACATTGGAATTTTCATTGTTTTTGCATCATTCAGAAAAAAAAGAAGCGAATGAACAAGCAAACAACAATGCGCGGATTGAGGACAGCTTCTCTCATTTCGTTTGATCAGCATACTTTCATTTCTGCACTCATGTTGTTTTTGTTTGATTCTTGGAATTGGCTTTTGGTTTTTTTTTTTGCCATCCAGATTGAATTTACTATGGTTTTTTTATTCTGTTGTTGTAATTGTTGTTTTTATTACTTTTGTTGTAAGTGACTCTTGTTTCCAAAATTTTGCCCATCTATGATTTAAAGGTAGTTACAAAATTTTAATGAAAAATTGAACGCAGAAGTAAGCGGTTTTTAAGTAGAGATCTTGTGACAGATCTACGTGAGTCGTGTCAAACTATCATGGTACGAGGTGTGTGAAGTTCCAAGCTTTGAGCGCAAATGTGACTTGTTAGGGAGGGGTATACATTCTTTAGGATATAATTATCAGCATAAAATTACCTTCCCTACTGTGTAATATAATCAGTCATACTTAGTTTGAATTATAAACAGTTTTTTAAAAATATTTACCATTAAATAAGCCTAATTTTCTCAACAAAAATTGCTATTAATCTATATTTTTTAAACCAATTAAGTAACCCCGATTAATATTTATACCCTACACTCAGGGTATATTTATTCACTTTGACATTCTGTTTGTAGCGCATAGAAGGGGGCGTGCCAGACATAGAAAATTTTATATATTTTTGAGGAGCGTCACCTCTTCAGTCGATTTAAAAACCAAGCAAGATAGCTAGTTAAATGAAACTCGGTACTTAGGCTACACCTTCGAACATGTTTCTTGGGATAAAAAATTGGCGAAATCGGTTGGTGAACACGCCTACTGCCCGAAAAGCCAAAAATTTAAAACGCTATATTGAGATATGTAGTTATTTCATGTAGTGTAGCCAAGGTCTCGATAAAAGTTGACGAGATTTAACTAGAGGGCGTGACACTTCCCATGCAAGCGAGAACTTCAAACAGCTATACTGTAAAAATTATTTTAAGGCAATGGACTAAATTTCACACAAATACAAGAAATGGTCCAGTTTAGTATTAGACAATTTCGACAGACGGGCGTGGCACCTCGCATACAAGCAAAACCAAATGAAACCAAATTTCACACAATCCGTAGGAATAATACGGAAAAGCTCTGGACGCGAGCAAGACACATTTCAAAAAGAGTGCGTTTTCATAGAAATAACTTTAAAACGGTATACTAGGGAATTATTTTAAATAATAAAATCAAATTTTACAGAAATACAAGAAATGTTTATTCTATCATCGAATTTCGAAAAGAGTTCCATACAACATTTTAATAGCCTTTTGTGGTAGTTTTCCGATGCTTTGTTGATAACAATCGTGGGGTTCAAAGCTTATAGCAGATTTAAGAAAAAATATATCCGTAGATTGCATTGGGTATATCCTCACGGCAATATAGTAACGGGAAAAGTACACAATTACCTCTTAGTGTACAGAGAGCGGTGGGAGATACTTTTCAATATTTGTAGCTCGAAATTACGAGATTTTCATTACCAATTTTATTAAAATTTAATTAACAATTCAAAATGGATTATTATGTGAATTTGAGGAAAAAAAACCTTTTTCAAAAACAAGACCCTAATGAACAAACATAAGAAGAATAAACACAAACATCATAAAACCAACGGCAGGCTTAAAAAAAATCAAGGATGCCCTGTAAATACAACATTTCAACATATTACATAGAATAATATTTTTCATGTCAATGACATCTGATTGCATTCCACAATAAAAATAATGCCGCATTAAAAGGACAAAAACTCTAATGGATGACACGGCAATAAAATGAGGATGAAAAGGAAAAGAAAAATAAAAAAGTTTGAGAAAGTCAACAAATTTAGTAGCTGTCTACACACGGCAACTGAAAAAATGACGTTCGCTACTTTAAAGAACCACAAAAAAGAGGGAAAATCAACCACACAGCCACAAAAACAAAAAATCCACCAGCCCAGCAGATAATAAAATGTTCATCTCAACTTGCAGCAAACAATTTGAAGGCGGATGAAAACGGAAGGAAACGTAAAAGCTAAGCGTGCAGCAACTGTCATGAAGCAGAAAAATAAGGACAATGACGCTCATAAAAGCAAACACAAATAAAATGGAGAAAATTGCAAAACATAAAAATAATTTAATCCTCTGCAGCTTCTAATATTAAAAGTATCATATATACAGTATGTAAATATTATTCTTGCACGTCTGACATAGAAGTATGTACTCTTACCCAGATTTTCCATTCGGGGATTGGCTTGAGAGATTTTATTTTGAAACTATTTTTTTTATGTACATTTTATAAGTGATGCCTGGGATCAACCTATCTCATACATACACTGGGAATGACACCTAACAATTTTAGGTCAGAGGTCGAGAAAAAATTTTGAAGGGTAAGTTATACTTCTGTGAAGCAAAAAAAAAATCACACCGTGGGTGAAAACGTTTAATAAAAATTAGTGATAAGAACTCTTTTTTTAAATAATGATTTATTGAGTAATTTCAAAATTTTTCTGCCAACATGACACTTTCCGAGTAGAAAAATAGTATATCAATTTTGCACTAAAAGTTTCAGTTCCGTGAAAATTGCTATACCAAAAGAAACTTCAGATAAATCAATTTGCATTGTTCAAACACATTGTCGTTATATTGACGATTAGGAACAGCTGTTTGTAAAGCATCACTAGAAGCAAAGGCGAACGCAGTAGCAAAAAATATTTTAGTTGTAAAGACTAATTAAGTTTATTATTTACAAATGTATTGATAAAATATCATTAAAACACAGAAAAAAAATTTTACCTGTCTGCTTTCGCCATTGTGAAATTAGCGAATTACCTGTGCATCACGAAAGCATCACCAAAACTAGTGAAGCGCAGTTTGCTTTTTTCTGCGCATCATAAACAATCGATTAACATTGACATGACATTGTAACATTATAAAGGCTTGCGCTTAGGAACGTGTAATTTTGTATGACTGCAAAGCGACTCAGCCTCTCCTTAATAAAATTCACAAAAAATCAGAAAAAGGATTAAAAAAGGTCACAAATATTAACATTATAACATCAATTAATATATAGGGGAGAAGTGGGGGTTGTGGGCATAGTTTTGTTTTCGGCTTATAATTACCGACCTAGTGCATATTATTTGTACATATGGGTATCTGTGTAAAGCTAGAGACCTAAGCTAACTAATTATAAAGAAACATACCCGAAAAAATTTTACATGGACTTTCGTAAAATCGTCATTTTCAGCTAAAATTTTTTTTAGGATGGGTTGTGGGCACCCTTGGAAAAAATGCTACAAATAGAAAAATATGAAAAAAAACCACAACTAATATGAACAAAATGACAGTTTATTAATCTCAAAGCCTGCATAGGCGTTATTCATCGTCGGTAATACAATTTTGACATGTATAATAACTTGCCCGCATGCCCGCACATTTCAAATGAAAAGCTCGATCGCAGATGTTACAATTGATGGAGTTGGCTGCGGTCAATTGGCGTGGCAAAAATTTCAAGCAGATGAGACAAAAGTCCACATCCTCGTCAAACGGCGTGGACTCCTTTGCCTTGTCATGCTTAGCGGAAGTTGGTTTTACGCGCTTGGTTGATGGTTTTGACTAAAAAAACGGGTGCCCACAACCCACCCAATTTTTGTGCCCACAACCAACTTTAGCAGACATTTTAAAAAGTAATGAAAAAATGTTTATGCATAAATTTTTTGGTTCAAATCGATATTGTTCCATTCAGCATAATACTTCGACTAAATAAAAATACATTACACTTACCTTTCCAATCGATCCACTTTGATTGATACACTATTGAAAATGTTTGAAAAAAGTTTCACCACCTTTTCAAAGCCCAAAAAAAACCAATTCGTTCATTTCCAAAAGCAAACGCGTCCGTTTACTTTGATATTTGGCATGAATCATACATAGGGTAATTGCTTGCGAATGACATTACCAACGAAACTCAATCTTCATTTTGTGAAAATATACGTAGGGGTGCCCACAACCGACCCATGCCCACAACCCCCACTTCTCCCCTACATTATTGTTATCTAAGGAAGCATAGTTTTTATTTAAACATAAATGCATTACTGACCACGGACAGTGCAAGAAGTTCAAATTGAGATCTATATAAATCGGTTCTAATTTTTAATATTTTTTGAAAATAACTTTTCATATTGTTTTTATACAGGGTGTCCCATAAGTAGTGGATAACCTTCTAACAGCAGATGGCCGACCTCAAGGCGGGTCAGAAAAAGTAAAATTATGTTTGGTAAAAATCGCACAGTTTTGGAGAAAACCGGCCTTTTTCATATTTTCGAAAAAATGCGACCTTTGGCCAGTCGATTTGGTACCACAACCACAAATGAAAGTATTTTTGATTCATTTTTTTGCATAATATTTCTAAATAGTTATGCGATTTAAAACTAAGCCGTAGGTACAGTGGTTCTTTAAAAAATAACAGGCGCCTGGGGCTAAAAAAAAAGGTCTGCGGATTTTTTTTGCGCATGTTAGATCAAGTATTGTTAATTTTGGATCATTTTGCATATTTCATATGCAAAATTTATGTCTACCGGCCCACTTAGCATAGGAAAATCGTGGTAATTTGTTGAAAAGCACATATCTGACCATCTCCTGGTGGTATTCCCATATCTCTATGTACGATGTTTGTGTATATATCGATGGTTCATTCAATTTGTCAAAATATCATAGCTAGTTAGGCCATAAATTCTAAAACATTGGGCATAATAAACAATTTCTAGGGAATTTTCAAAGATAAACCCCAACCAAATTCGATGAAAGGATGGTACGATTTAATACAAAAATACAAGTAAAGTCAAATTTTAACTTTAAGTTTAACCAACATTTTTGTGACAGCTTGCGAAAAAAAGGTTTATTTTTTGTATCAAAATAAACTTACAAAAAATTTAAAGAAGTCCAATGAAAATTCAATTTCAACCCGTATAATGCAATTTAAATGTAATATGGCACTGCAAAATAAAATTAAATACTTTTACTGTCATATACGTGTATACAATATTACGACTATATAATGCTATGCAGCATCTATAAAAATATGCATATAAATAATAGGAAAGATGGCTCCATACTGGCGCCATGACATCAGTATCGACGATAGAATTTTCCAGCCAAACGCTTAAAATTGCAATCTTTTTCCCTTTGGATACAACCATTGAACACCATCACAAAACATCAACCACCAACAGAAATTTCTAATAAAGTCATGGAAATATCAACGAGTATAAGGGAAAGTAAAATAATAAAAATAAAACACCACACGTACACATGCATACACTTTCAAATAATCAATAAAACGAGGATAAAGAAAAAAAAAATATAAAAAATAGCGAATTTAAAGCTTTAAACGAAAAGTCCTTGACGAGTAAAATGTCTGATTACAACTTATAAGAAATAATGAAAATTTTTATTTTGACGCCATATATTAAAACATACCGATGTACATATGAAATCCATAAGCACATTTCATACGAAACCCTATCTTAAATTTAGCTTTGATGATTGTAAATTTGGTGATATATATACGTTTCATCTTGAAAACTCAATTTATTTAAAATTGTACCCATGGGAAAAAAGGCTTCGTACATTTTCGACATCATTATGAATTTTAGAGAATTTTCTCACAAAAAAAAAAAATAAATAAATGATTAGTCTATAGTCATCGAAACCTTTTGAAGATTGTTATAAAGTGTGGTACTTCAATTTCATAAGCGTATAACTTTTTTGAAAAATTGATGTTGATGTTGTACATATTCATATGTGGAGAGTTCCTCTATGAAAATAGTAAGTAAGATCTTGCCTTGGAGGTCCGCTTTCATCTCGTTCCCTGTGACCTGTTTGGTAAGTGGATGACAGCATGTGTCGCCATCAAACTCAGGGAAACTGTTTGCTGTCCAGAGAGAAGAACAGCACACTTAACTATCCTTCATAGCTTGAGTTCCGTACTCTTCAATTTGGACTATACTGTTCCAGTAAACTCATCTAAGAGGGATTACGTAACTCACATTCCATTTAGGGATGACTGAAAGGGATGAATTCCGGGGAGAAGGGACCATATTAATTTCTACACGGATGGCTCTAAGCTAAATAACCAAGTAGGTTTATCTAAAGATTAAAATTGCTGCGAGATTACCAGACCATTTTAGCGTTTTTTAGGCAGAGGTTATAGCAACAGTAGAAGTAGCTTTCTGGCTGAGGATAAATATTGCATCCAAAAATGATATAAACATTTATTAAGATAGTCAGACTGCTATCAAATCCTTAGAATCAGCCTTCCTAAGCTCACTAGTGTCCCAAAAATGTCGCTCGTCTGAGATGGCTCAGCATTTTAATATTTGCTTCATCTGGGTGCCTGGGCATAGGAATATTGATGGTAATTTTAAAGCTGATGAGCTTGTTAGACAGGGGACTACTGCAGAAATTCCTCAAGATAAGAAAGTTGTTGGCAGTCCACTTGCTACCTGCTTAAAGAAAACATGATAAAAAAATTTAACAAATGATGAACCTAAAGATCAACTTGCAATATAACAAGGCAAATCTGGCTGAAATGGAACGCTAAGCTATCTCTAGAACTGATATCGCGCACTAGACATTGTGTCTCGTCAGTTGTTGCAGTCATAACTGACCACTGGCTTATCGGTAGACATGTCGAGAGATAAGGTATTCGGTCTTTTGACTTCTGTAGAACTTCTAGGATCTAGTGGTGGAGGAAAACATTAAACATTTGGTTTGCTTCTGCTCTGCACTTGCTAGAAAACGCCACAAAACACTTAGTTCGTTTTTGTTTGATGACCTGGATGACCTTATATGTATATGTTGGCATAGGTCAGCTATTTAGTTTTATTGCGAAGTCTGGTTGGTTTAATGAGAGGGTATAGTCAGGTACCCTGTGGTATCACAATGGACCAACATTTGGTCTGAGTGAGTCGGTTCGCAACTGACTCCCACTCCTACCTAACCTAAGGCCATTGCTAAATGCCACCTCTTAGAAAACAGCGAATAATGGCGAGGCTTCTAGCAAACAGGCTAGACTATTAGCTCGACATTCTTTAAGTGTGAATATACTATCTTTTACCTTTTAGTTAAAGATATTTTTTTAATCCACTTTTTAAGTATTGCAAACAGGAGGACAACATGAATATAGGACATAAAAATATAGAATTTCTGTACTACGATAGCTACACAATAACTGTTCGGTTAGTAATTGACCAAAAGCAGTAACCAGGAATATGAGAGGTTTATAGAGTGAACTTAGCAAGGGATATAAGAATATATAACTGCTCTGTTGGCATAAAATACAACTTTTTTCTTAGTTTAGAGGGGTTTATATACTTCTTACTAGCAATTCTTTATAAATTAAAAGGATATGTTCAGCGCCATAATAAACGCAGAAAGCGACCTTTTAAGAACCAGTATCTAATAACTAAGAAAGAAAATCCAAACAAAATTATGTACATGAAAGCTTAAAATGTTTCTCTGGATTGTTTTAAAATATATCAACTTATTACAAATTTAAATATTTAGTTCCAAATAGATAACAAGGAGAAATATGTAAATAAAATACAAAGCAGATTTACTTAAGTAATTAATAGCAGATAACAAGTTTAAAAGAGAAATCTTAAAAATATAACAGGTGTAGACAAATTACTAAAGTAAAATGTAAATAAAATGCGGAACATATTGAAGAAAATATAGACAGCAAAAAGATAATAACAAGAAAACAAAATAATAATAAAAAAATTATCATAATAACAATAAACATCATCTGAATAAAGTGAAAAAGAAAAGAAAAATAATGAATGTATACAAGGCCAAATAAAATAAAAAACATTGTAAGACAGGTTTTAACGTACGAGAAGCAGACAATAAGAGAGAACAGCTTAAAAACTGCCCTCGAGATGAGGGTTCTAATTTTGTTAATATTGCAATCAGGAATTAAGTGGTATGTATTGCATGTCTAGAGTTGCCATATATTAATATGTATTATTACATATAATAAGTTCATAAGATTTGTGCGTCAAAACATATAATTGCTGAGATAAGACCTGTCAAAACTTTACAAACACAGTATATTTTATGGATCATTACATTTCTAATATGAAAACTTAATGTTTCCTAGAGATTTTCCTCAAATTCCTATCAAATTGATACTTTTCTAACATGTTCGAACCATCAGTTTGTTATTTCGAACATTTGAAATAAGCGCATTTGATTAAAGTTATTAGCCCTAAGTTATGTACGAAGTTATTGCTGCACCCAACCAGGAGGCATAGTATTTATATTTTTAAATATAAGATTTTAAAAAATTTTAACTTTTGTAACAAAGCTTACATCGATGTTTACGATATTAAATCAAGTTACCAACAAAGAAATTTAAATATTCCTGCTTTTTTCACTCGACTTAAATTTTGCAAAATCTTTAAAAATAACGCGATTTTAACTAAAATGTAAAAGAGTTCATTTTTCGCTATATCGACAATTGATGAAAATTCTCAACACTTCGTCGTTACCGCCTTTAAAATGTCTCTATCAGGGAAAACCTTATAAAATTTCATCCAGTCCTGTTCAGTTTTGCCTAATCATGGACGATTCTAGTTGGTGAGCCTTATTTATGCTCTTTTATGGAAAGCACTTCAAAAACCTATATAGGCCTGATCAGCTTAGCCAAATCCTGTTTGATTAGATTAAATTGAACAATTAAATTTTCCGCTGGAAATTTTAATTCCTCGGAAAAATAATGAAGAGTTGCTCAGTTGACATGGCGCAGGGCGACCTAGGTTCAATTCTAATAAAAAAAAAAACTTAGGTATCATGTTTAATTTACCAGGTACGGTTAGCCTGGCTCAATGTGTTGCCAAACCTATCCGGACCTGATTCGATTACCCAAGACCGTACCGGATCTCTAATGGGGCGAAACACATGCGATCCGGACGAAAATTATTGCTCGGGTAGTATCTCTTTCAATTGAAACATGAATATTCTTATAGGGTCCCATCAACCCCCTCTCACCCGCATTGCTCCAATAGCGGTAACAGTACACTAAGTTATTACGGATCATTTTCTTGTTTATAAATTCAGTAAGTTTCGTTTCGTCCGAAAAAATATTGGGAGTGTGCACTTAAGCTTTGCACCAAAAACATATTGATTTGTAGGTGCTGCTGCTGTTCTTGGCCAAGTTTAAGCCATGCACTTGAGTTAAATGAAAGAGAGATTTAAATTGCAATGCCAAGTAACATAAACAACAGCGTAAACAGGAAAAAAATTTAAATTAAACAGAAATCAATGTTTTGTAGAAAGTTGTGTTTTTTGATAAAATCAATAATAACAAAGGCAACTAAATTAAATTCCAATATGTGCTACATACCTTTGATGTTTATTTAGGAGTTCTTGGTATTGCATACAGTTTGTTTTGACCCTTTTTTCCAATTGCATATACACAATTTTTAAAAATATTTATTCTTAATTTCTTCAGGAAATTATTATCAATTCACATAAATTTATTTTTATTTCAATTTTATTTACTTTTCATTTGATGTAAAGTTTCGAAATTCTGCTAATTAATTATTCACTAAATTTCACATAAATTGCATTTACTTCACATAAATGAAAACAAACAAAACACACAATTTCACATGTGTTTATTAGCCAGACACATGCTGCTGGGGGAGTTTTTCACGCTTTATTACAATGGAAAAATCGAAAAAAAAAACTATTTAACTGTTAAAAGATTTTTATCGCGATCCGTTACACAAACAACACGTACAAAAGTCGCTCAACTTCTGCTCAAAATATTAACTTCAAATCGTGAACAGCTGACAGTTGGAGCATTCGTTGGGGAATTGTTTTTTGCTGTTGCATTTTGCTTCGGTTTTCTTTTCTTCTGCTTTCATTCACAATAGATAATTTTTTGAAGAATGGTGGAATCAAAGAGGTGAGAACAATTGCGAATTAACACAGTGAGTTTTCATCATTTCAGTAGTGGGTTTAAAACACTGAATATAACTTGTTCATACTTTTTCATCAAATGCTTATTTTTTTACTAATCACTGTCAATTTACTAAGGCCTGTTAACTTATCTCTTTTCTTAATACCACTTTAATCGAAGATTTTATAAACTGCGATTATATCTCGAATTAAATTAGGTAACTTATCTCTGAATTTGTTGAGTACTAAGAAATCTCAGTTTAACGAAAAATGCAACACATAAAGTCAATTGTGAATTGTTCATATAGACATTTGAGGTTAATTGAGCATAGTACATTTGCCAGATAACAAAAATATTTCAAAACAGAGAAATGCAGACATGGGAGAAAAGCCAACAAAGTTCCCATAATGCTTATTGCATTATTTGAATAAATGATAATAAATACAAGAAAATTAGCACTGTTTAGCTCCTCTCTGACTGTGTGTTTTGATATGCGAAAGCGTTGGAGGAACTGTTTTTCAGTCCACTTTGTCTTTTTATTAGATCGCAGAAAACATGCATTTCACTTCCTTTCGCGATTCTGTATAATTTCAACTTCATAAAAGTTTCCACAAAAGTCCATTTGAGAGACAAACTTTTTGATTTAAGTAATTGAGAAAACAAACGTCAAACGTAGTCGAGTTAACATCGTTAATCTGAGAAATTTCTCGTATTAGCTTTAATCGACGATTTGCTTGTTAATAGCCGATAACACGACATTAGTTGTCGATGTTTGTCACTAATCGACGATTAAGACCAAATTGCAGTATAAGCTACGATTTAGTTGAGATAAGTTAACAGGCCTAAGACATTTTATATCCATGTTTGTAAAGCATATGTCAAGTTAGCCTTTTATTTATTTTTTTAAAAGGAACTTTTCAACAAATTCACAATGTAAAATCATGAATTACTCCAATGAAAAATGTTAGTTACATGTTTTTGACTACGGTAGCGTATTTTTAAAGCACGTTTACTAACGTGCGTTTCAGTATGTTACAAGACTTCATGCAATGGGCTACATGATCAACGCATATCAGCCTTATCAAAGCCGCAGTTATGCTAAAAAAGACACTCGCTTTAGCCTTGCTTTAAGTAGGGCAATCGAATACATGCCTAATCAATATGACAGCGAGACGACGTGACAAGAGCGAGATGTGTTATCTAAAATATTTCAACTACTTCTGCCTTCCACACACTAGATTGCTTTATGACGAGAGATCGCACTGTAAAATAGCAGAACAAAATGAATTTTAACATGACGCTTTCATGCTGTTCACGTCGATTGTCTTTTCAAAGAGTCTGGCATCGCTTTTGTAGTTTGATTGTGAATTTGTGAATTGATAAACTTTGCTGTCATTTCTGACAGTAGTTGCAACGCGCGAGTTTGCAAATCGCCATTTTGTTATGGGCTCCTACTCTTCTGTTCATTGCAATGCACTAAATGACGTTAGTGTAAAAGAGAAAGTTATATGAAGCTAAGTAGAAATTGCGGCTTTTTTCTGCAACAGCTCGAAGTTTATTCGGCAGAAGCGCATTCCGTTGCAAAAAGCAAACGCTGTTAGTTGAAATTTATAGCAATAATTTGTAGCTTAATTTGTTTAAGAAAAACTGAAAATAATAAAATTATATAAAGTGAATATCAAGCGAAGATTATTCTTTCAGTTAATAGAGAGAAGAACGGGTGCTCAATAAAACTACTTTTGGTAAGTCAACCAAAAATATCATCATAAACTACGTTTAGTTTTCTGTTTTTTGCACACGTTTTAGTTAATAGTCTAATTGCAAAATGAATTTTTATATTTCTAAGGAATAAGGAGATTTTTTTAATGTTTATATCGACCTGCACCGCTGAAGTCTGCGTGAGACTTCTGTGTACATTGTACGGAGTTGAATGAACTTTTTCGCATTTTTTGTAATCTTTGAATTTTACAATTTATTTCATGCATGTATTGTTTGTTTTTGTTATTTTGCTTAAATGCGCTGTGCATTTAATAAGTATATCGCTTTATTTTTTCGCATTTGTAAATATGTACATGTGTAAAAACTGCAGTTCCGTTTTACAGCGAATGAGTCGACCCGTGTGAATGGCTAACGGTATTAACCCTTTGTTGATTATGTATGCTAAGTCGACGTTTACACGAGAAAATCTGAGAGACAAATTTTTGTCTATTCTCTTTTGTGATTTTCGTTTTGCGTTGCGACATATGACAAATTTTTTACCTCGTCACTTTCGTTTTTCACCTCTGGCCAATAACATGGAAACTTTGCTGAAAAAGTTTCCTCGTGTAAACGCTAAGTGGGAAAAGTGATCGTCGGTATTCTCGGTATTGAGATTTGCAAATTGCAAATAAAAAATATTGAAACACTAGCCTAGGGTTGAGCAAATAAAAAATATCGAAATATCGATCGTCGATATATATATATATATTGTATATATCGAGAAAAAAGCATCGGATATATCGAAAACTGATATTTTTGCTGAAAAAATCTATTCTTACCAGCGATGATGTAACTTTTCACGGTTGCATTTATTTGAGTATAAAAAAAATTCTATCTTGTTGGGCTGAGACCACACGAGTGGTTTTTCAACGCGCGTGAGCTAACGTCATCACACAAACACAGGAAGATCCAATATATGCGACACAATCAATTGGATACAGTGGTACCCTTAAACAAAAATATCGAAATTTGATAGTCGAAAAATAAAATCGAATTTCGATACATCAAAATAAAAAATATCGCCGATAATTATCGAAACAAATATCGGAAATATCGATAATCGATATATTTTGCCCAAGCCTACACTAGCCTTGAACATCTTAAGTAATTGTTAAATTAGCGTCCTTATCCCCAATTTCCAGATCAATTTTATTTTATATCTAGCTTTTTATCATTTGTCAGGAGATCTAACGATGGTTTTCGATGGAACCACCTCAAAATAAATCGAAAATGTTAAATAAAAAAAAAGTCGATGTTTCGCTTGGTCTTAAAAATATCTGGCCGTGAAATATTTGAGGTTAAGTACGCAAAAATGGTTTTTTTTTGTTTGTTTTGCTAGGTTATGTATAGGAATCGAAAACATTTTTTTTTCTTATTTCAAATTAAATAATGTTAGTTTTGTGTTTACTCTTTATAATGAGCTTTCAAATGGTCATCTTGATTTTTGGATTTTTTGCGAGAGCTCCGAAATCGAAATCGGCACATCACTCAATTACAATTCTCAAATCTCAATTCTTGATGCAACAATTTCCAATCCCGACGCAGCACCCGACATAGCTACGTAATGCGTTTTCTTAATTGCGTCATAGCCAGGAAATTCTGCCGAAACTTCAGTATGCGGGATATTGGCATTCCGAATGGAACCAAAGTTAGGCAATTTTTCATGATGCTTTTGTACGAATGCTGAGTGGTGTTGGGAGCCGCAAAAAAGAATAAAAAAAAGCGATATAAAAATAAGTCTTTCCATGCAGATATCCATCTCGTATAACATGCCTTAGAGCTGTTACTCTATTTTCTACTTGACCTAAGCTCATTCTCCAGTACGTGTTTAAATTTTTCCTTGTTGGCCCTGAAAATCTTCACGAACCGAAAAGTAAAGAATCACTTGCTATTTCTGCTTGAATATACATAGCTGTCTCACGCTTGGCTTGCTAAAACAGCTTGCGTTCCATTTTTAAACATTTGCTTCGGTACTCCGTCTATTCCTCTACTAACAATAAAGCTACTGCCATGTAATTCATTTTTGCTTTTAATTTTAATTAATTCACAAAAAACACTTGGTTTTAATTTCGCCTTTTCTTAATATTTTTTTATTTTCTCTTTTTATTATTTACACAAAATATCTGATTTTTTCTTTGTTTAGTACCTATTTTTTAAGGGGATAACTTTGCTTAAAAAATCGTACGAAAACGTTAAAAATTATGTTGAAGTGGAAAGACAAAACTACGATTATATGGTCAAAAATATTTATAAAATTGGGGTTTCTAAAAAAAGTACGAATTTGGCCAAATTCTGCGTTTTTGATTCGCAAAATCTCTTATTGCTTTATGTAACAAATAATAAAGTACATATATTTGCGTTTGCGTTGAACAAAGTACTTTATTCATTTTTAATCTAACTAAGGAAACAAAAAAGCAGGATAGTACATATTAGCAATGAAACAAGACTTACCCAAAATTTTAAAAGTCAAGCTTTAAAAGATCAGAGTTCAATGAAATTGATGTTGTGAAAAATATATTGTTTCTTGTATTAAACAGTTGCTCGCTGTTTACCTTAACTTTGTTTAAAAATAATATTTGATTTGGCTTCATTTAGATGCTGTTTCTATAATGTAGCTGTGTTTCGCAATATGCCCATTTGTCACTGAATTTAATTATTTTTAGAAATAAACTGGCTTAAATATTTTTTTTTCCCGTCCATGTTATTGAACTTTGTTAAGGTATGCGTTTTGTATTTGTTGATTTCAAAAAGGCACATTTAAGGTTCATTGAAAAAAATCCATTTTTTTTGATTGCAGCTGTTTAATATATCTGGTTTTGTTTTCCCTAAATGAATTTGGAAAATCGAAAGCTACACAAAACTGATTTTGTAAAATTTTTAACTGATCAGGGATCTCGAATTCTATAGAAAATATTTTTATGTATAATTTTTCTTCAAAATATCACCCACATCCAATACATAAAATGTATTCTAGTCCTATTGGACTCGTTGAAGATCTAAACTACAGATTAACTGCCGACTTAAGTTCATTGAAGAACAATTTGCTTCGTATTAATCCCCTCAAGTCTAAAGTTTTACCTATAGCTAGAAGCGAACTTAGTCTGCTTGGTATCCCAACTTTATTTATTGGCCCTGTACAACTAGAGTTTTTATATAAGGTGCGTAGTCTTGGCATTGTTTTGAATTCTAACCTAACGTGTACTTATCAATAAAATAGTAGGACCCATATACGGAACCTCAAGGTACCTAAGTACCTCAAATTTTTTTTTACTCCTTTAGAAACCAGGCGCAGACTTGTGCTGCAGTTGATTTTACCTTATATTTCCTATTTTGATGTTATTTTTAGTAAGCTAGACTCTTAATGCCGTCACAAACTCCTTGTCGCTTTCAATAATGCTGCCAGATATGTTTACTGTGTTGGTCGGCATGAGCATATCTCTGAAATAAGTAGAAGTATTCTCGGTTGTAGCTTAGAACAATTTCTCAATATACGTAATTTAATATTTTTGCATAAACTTATTTACTCTCGCTGCCCAGGTTACCTATATGAAAAACTTAAATTTTGCCAATCCTCTAGGTCTTTAAAGTTGATTGTCCCCAGGTTTAACTACCTAAACTCCAGTAGATTCTTTTTCATTAGCGCCATTAGACTTAGGAATTCTTTGCCTATTGACCTTAGGCGCATTACTCTTGGAAGCAGTTTCAAACAGGCCCTTTACATTTAACTTTTCTAAAACTTAATTCTATACTACTTATATTTTTATTATCATTTTCTTGCTTACTACGCACTGATGTTTTCTTTTTAAATCTAATTTTATTTTTATATGTTAAATTAATTTTTCGTGGTACCGCCAGGAACCAACCACTTTAAAAAAAATTTTAATGTACTTAACGTACAATTTTTAAACTTTGCATCACACACATACACGCTCGGCTTCAAGCGCCAAAGATCAGTTCGGTTTTCGCATTCTATTTCCTTCGTATGTCACGTATTTTTTCAGTTGAGTGATAGCACCTCGCCAAAAAGCATTTTTGTGAAATTATGAATTTTGAAAATATTAGATTGTCAATAAATTTTATGATTTTAAACCAGAAAAAATAATATTCGTAATGGTTTTTCTAGTCTCATTTTTCTGTAAATCTTCAATACATTTAACACAATAAAAGTAAATAAATGTTCTCTTGCAAAATTTATTAAAAAGTTCGGGGATCTGGTGGTTTTTCACAAGTCAAAAACAAGAACCCAACAGTACGACAATTACCTCCAAACCAATGTTTCCTCTTCAACATACTTTTCGAGTAAAATTCTTTTTTGAGCTCTTTTAACAACCGCCACTCGTTATAAATGCAATTTTACCTAATTTTAATTTCTGGCACTAAATCAACAAACATTCCCACGAAGCTTCATCTACGGAACAATTTCTTCAGGTAGTCCTAAATGACGTCTTGTTTGATAGACTAATTTCGGAGTTTTATGTTGTTAGGCTTCCTTGGCTGAATTTGTAGTAAAAATAAATGTACACTTTTTAGTGAATAGGTTTTATTTTTATTTGGTTAATTTTATTTTTAATTGTTAATATTAATAATAATTAATAAGGCAAAGCGTTTACATAAAAATACAGTTTTGGTTTATATTTTTTTAATAATATATGCTCTGATTTAAAATCATTATATGATTACTTTAACTTTATTTTCAATAACACATGATTTTGAACTGTCAAATGAATAACGAAAGTGTTTGCTTAATTTTTTATGAATAAAAATAATAAGTACACATAAATATTCTAAACGTTATTTAAAATAAATTGCGCTATTTTTTTTTTTTAATTATTTCGTTGTAATATATGAAAAATAGTAAGATTTTATTAGCTTTAGGATTAGTTTATATATATGTGTATATAACAGTATATGTAGGTAAGTAGTATATGCTTTATACTAAATAGGGCGTATTAGGATAAAGATGGTTTCTTTTTATGCCTACGAGAAAGTGTGTATAATATGTATATATTTTTTATTTTAAACTTTATTCATGTTGTAAAGTAAGTACAACTTGCAGCATACGTATTTAAGTAAATTAAGAATTACCAAATTAATTTTTCATTTCGTTAAGTGATCAACTTAATTTCTAATTAATTAAGTTTAAAGTCAAACGCTGGATAGCTTAAAATTGGTTTCTTTGAAACGCTGTAAAAAGTCATTAGAATAGAAGGCGCAAATTTAATTTACAATAAAATTTAAATTTCAATGGAAATAAAATGCATTAAGGCAAGCATTTTTTTTTTTTTTTTTTTTGCTTCTGAAATAAATTTATGCTTAAAAATTTAGCTTACTAAAAAGGTACCCTTTTGTTTTTGATTTTCCTCCAAATTTTGTTTTCCACAAAATATTGTTGAAAACTTTTATTTTGATATAAAAAATTGCGTGGGGCTTAGGGATTGTTTCTTTTTGGTACATGTTGGTTTTTGTTTTCAATTATTGCTACCTTAATTTTTAATTTTTTAAGCTTGCATGGCTACATTGTAAAATTGTATTTTTTAAAATTATTACACAATTAAATACTAATATTATTTTACTTTGATTAAATCAAGGTAACCAAAACAAAATCCTTTTTTGTGGCTTATTTTATTTGATATATGTAAATATTATATATAAATAATGTGTAATTTAGATTAGCTTTTCTAATTACTAAAATTGTGTCTAAAGTTTCCCATTTTGCTTTATTTTCATAAGCTTTTTATTTAAAGTTTTACAATGTATTGTTGGAGCTAGTTTTTTTGTTTTTTTATATTATTATTATACCATCTTCTCTGCTGCCTCCACCTCCAACAACATTGCGTTTAACTAAATCATTAACGCAGAGAAGGGATTGTAACGCATTATTTTTGATAATAATATCCAAAGTACTGATGTTATCGCACAAAGTACAACGCCACCCCAGCCTAAGTCTAAACTCCATGATGTTAGAAATATGCGTGCGCCAAGTAATGGTTTCGCCATAATGGCCACACCACCGGGACGCGCCACAATACCGTCAACGGTGCCATCATAGTCGCTGTCTAACATTGGCCGTCCTTGTTGTCGTTTAAAATGTATTATCATTAGGGTGAAAAGCGCGAAAAGTGCTGTATGGGAGAAATATTAAAATTCTATAAGTATATGTTTAAGTAGCAAACATTTTTAATAATTGTGAATTGTGCTTATTATGAAACTGAACATTTGCTCTATTTTCATTGTAATGCAAAATATGAATTTTATCATTAATAAAAAAAACTATTGATACTAAAAATCAATTATGTATGTTTAACTTACCCGCCAATAGATACATAACGCCAGTAATTAAAATTGCGCTTATTTGTCGCTGACATACACCGAATGCACCAACTAATGCAGCACTACCCAGAATAATTAGACATACCAACGAACATGAAATTGATAAATTTTGCATTCCTAAAAATATAAGGAAACGAAAAAAAAATACAAAAAAAATATGTTTGTTTTGAGAGCAATTAATAAGTTTAATTGGTTGATTTTGATTTGTAACAAACAAATAAAAAAGAGAAACAATTTAAATTGAAGCAACATTGAAATATTGTTAGGAAAAGTTTAAAGTTGTGTAGTTTTATTGAAGCATTCCAAAAATGTAGAAGCAAAAGCATGAACTTTATAGCGCATATTCAGTTATTGTAGACTCATCATTTAGCAACCTTAATTGGCTGCGACCAGCTTATGTCCAAAAACTGTTTCTAACTTAAGACCTGAGTTTAAATGAAATGGTAAACAAAGACGAAACTTTAAGATTTAATTTTTTTTTTTTTTTTAGATTTAAGTTTTAAAAATGATCTATGTATGTATATGCATTATGGTTTTATTTTGAATTTTTGTTTTATGAAACTTACATCATAATTACATAGGTCTGCAAATGAGTGTGTCATGAATGTGGTTGGACAAGTGGAGGTTATCTCCGAAATAATTTTTTGATCAGAATTCAAATCTGGCCTCAGTGCGCAAATTGCTATGGCAAAATTGTATCAATTGCATTAGGAATCGGTTCCACATACACCATGTTCTGCAGATTTAGTGCCCCTGCAACTAGTCCTATTTTCACACTTGAAGAAATGGCTGAGTTTTGGTTTGAATGAAAAAGTTATCTCTGAAATGAACGCCCCTATTTTGAGTACGAATCGTATATGCGGAAGGCATCCAACGATTGGAGAATCGAAGTGTATCGAGCTAAATGGAGACTTCAAATATGGAGACATAAAATGAAAACGTTGCTTTTCTTATTTAGGCCGATTATATGTGCAGTTTTCAGAAAAAAAAAACAGTAATTAAGAGACGCTGGCAATGGATAGACCACACAATAAAGAAACACGCTAACGAAACATTTCGATCAGCGCTTTAGTGGCACCCATAGGTAGATAGATGCAGAGGAAGATCAAAAACATCGTGCCGTCGAATGTTAGAAAGTGAAAAATCTGAACAAACTGGCACAGCATAAAACAACGTTCCTATAAACGGAGTTATAGGATAATAGTAGTACAACGCGAAATTGTTTTGGTATTCCATCGTTGTTAGTCAAAACGTATGCTTAACTTAAGGTACAAACTGTAAAAAAAAAATTTATAAATACATTTGCATAATAACATATTCTAATCAACCGACCAACAAACTAAATGCAAAATTTGTTAGTCGTCAGTTTGCCAACTGAGCGCTCAGATACACTACTATGCAAACTAATCCTTGAAAGCTTTTTAGTTAGCCATAGCTTACATTTGTGGGGAAATGTAATGTCAGATTGTATGCACGTGCATTTTGGTTTGTACAAAAAACGAACAATTCATTGACCATGTATTCTGGTTTATGTTTTAAAATATTTATAATATAAGTATTTTTTAGCTTTTATCAAATGTGCATACGATTTTTTGTAAATTTTATTTAAATAAGTTTTAAGCTTCAATTCAAATCGCAGTTAAAAATTGATTAATTAATTGCATCGTTTAACAGTTTTTTAGCATAGATGAATTATAAAATTTCAGAAGGGAAGAACATTTTTGTCCTGATCAAATTTCTTAAATAGCTATGTCTTTTTGGTATATGATTTAATCATCGTTGGCATTGATATGTAATGTAGTCCACATTTATATGAATTTGAAAAACTAAGAGTAAAGTAAAAATTGCGCTGATTTTAAAAATATTATATTGTAAATTGTAAATATTTCGACTTACTCAACACTTCTTAAAAATATCTAAACCAACCTTTAATAAATAATTGTCAAAACATGAAACATAGACAAATAAACCAAAAATTTCTTAAACCGACAGATCCAATTTGGGTAGATTTATCATTCAGTAAATGACAGGCAATTTGTGGGTTGTAATTTTACAATAGTAGCAACAACAACTTGAAACAAAATAACAAACAAGAAATGACAAGGTGATAGTCAAAATATTTAGCGCGACCATTTTCAAAATTATTGGTTCAGTTGTCACTCAATAATTAATTGCTAGTTCATCCAAGTGATTGACATCATTTGTGTGCAAGCGATACAATTTTGCCAAGTGAACGCACAAAAGGACATTTGAATAGACGGATATGCGAGTTGTACTTTTCGTGTTATGTCTCTGCGGAAATTAACAAATTTATTGCGAAACATTAATTTTTAATGTAGGTTCAGTTGAGTTGGACTAATGGTTTAGATTGCGTCCTTTTGGTTGAGATGAAAATTGCTTTATCCACTGTGTGGGTGGGTGATAAAAGAGAATCAAAGTGTGAAGAAACCGAAATGCAAGTAATTATGGTAATAGGAATGACTTAACAATAATGTTGGGAAATTTTAATATGAGATAAAATAATGAAAACTTATTTAATGTAGTAACTTTGAGATAATATTTCAAAAAACAATAGCGATTCGTTAGCAATTAACAAATGACAACATAAATACAATAGAGCTCTGAAAATGTTTGGGAAGAATATTTTAAACAATTTATCAAAATACGTTAAATACAGTGACCGACAAATGTCTATATACACTCCCAATTTCTGCTAGTTCGAGAATCCGAAAACAATGAAATAAAGTAATGCAGTTTTGTTTAAAAAAAATTTTTTGTAATGATAGTAAAAAAAAAATAATTTTCTTCAATATGAATTTAAAAAGTTATTAAAAAAAACATTACTCAAAAGTCTACATACACTATGCAATTTATGCCTTGTGCTATTGCTTAATTTTTTTAGAAAACGATGAAGAAGTTTTTTCCTATTTTATATCTATTATACGAGTCATATTTTGGTATAATGCATTTTATTGTGATGGACGTGATATTTGATGGGTATAATTGGCTCCGCGTAAAGAAATTTCTGGTTATAAGAGACATTTTGTTGTTAAATTTGAATAAGAAATTAAATTCTATGGTGAAATACCAAAAATATTTTAATTGTAACGATCAACAGTTCAGACGATCAGCAAAAATTATTAAGATATTGATTTCATTGAAAACAAACCACGTAGTGGCCGTCCAAAGGAAATATCTCGTCAGCTTGATTTTAAAAGAAGTGGACAAAAATGCAAAAGTCAGTCCCTCAAAATTGGTCGAACACATAGCTAGTACATCATATCAATGTGCGCATTTACGCACATTTCATAAAACGCAGAACCCTACGCAAAAAAAAACTTTCATTTCTAAGACAAACCGCAACGACGGATCCCCAAAACAACACATTGCTACCAGTTGTATTAAATTCTTTGAATTCATTCATTGCAGTATTTTTCTTTCATCAAACTTTTGCTCTCCCAAATAAGTTGAATTTGGATTCATCTGAAAACAAAACTTGTTTCCAGAAATCGAATCCTTTTTTTTGCGTTCTATTCCAAACTCAAAGCGAAGTTTGCGGTTCTTTCACAGAAATGAGAGGTTTTTTGCGTGGTGTTGTACTATATAAACCGTGTCTGTCCCATGTTCTCTGAAATGTGAGTAGATGCACAAAATATGGATTTAATTAAATGAAAAGGGCTTAATATTTTGAAACATTTCTTTAGAGAGAGATTTTTAAGAAACTGTTCATAAAACTTTTTCATAAATATCATGTATATTTTTGATTCAGTGTAGCCACAGATAATGCCAACTTCTTAAATGCATATGTAATTAAAAATTTTTCAAAGATTATGATGAATATTCACAAACCATCTCTGTTGCAACAATGAATATTCCGAAAAAACCGCAGATTTCACACCTGATGTCACTTAAATAGCGACAAACGATTGAAGAGCTCAAGCGCAATGTTAATGCATAATATTATACTTATAAATACATAATTATGTTTATGTAAATGTTATAAAAGATGTAAAAATGTATGTTTGTATGTATTATGTGCGTAGGAATGAGTCTTAAATTTGTATTATTAAAATTTATTTTGAAATATTTAAAATTATCAAACAATCTCTACAAAAAAAGTTAAATATAAAAAACATGCACTTTTTTGTAAAGAAAAATCTATATAGTTTTGGTGCAACAAGGGGTTAACTATATGGAGTTAATTTTATCGAGGAATCGGATATATATTTTTTGTTATTTTATATGTTAACTTTCAGAAATCTTTCATAAATCTTTCAGAAATCTTTCGCAATTGTTATGCAGTGGTGCAGAAAATGGGATTGAGAAATGAGCTAAACTACAGGATACAGTTTAATATCATAGTCTCATTCTCATGAACTGTATAGTTAACCACTTCTTGCAACCATTGCTTCATTTGAACTTTAACTTACTGGTACAACCTACGTGCATGGATAGTTTGTGTTGAATATTTCTACAATACATCTAATAGTTATGTTTCTTTATGAAACATAAAATAAAAATATTAAGTTAATAATGTGGTTAAAATAAAAGTATGTGGGATGTTTTTATTTGTTCCTTGTTTTAAACAGAATTTTGCCATTTCGCAGGCAATCAGTTGATTAGATTGCATCAAAAAGTTCAGATAAATAAAATTAGAAATCATTTCTATCAGATCTTCTTGGTCAGATTACATCAAATAAAGTTCCAAGAAATAGAATTTAAAAATCATTTCCACTTTGAATTCTTCTTTCAGAGTATGGTAGTTGCCTAATTCAATTGCTACTTATATTAAAAGTACAAACTTTCTACTGACTACATATAGTTTTCCCTAATAAATTACATAACTCTCATTTGTCTACTTTTAGATTACAGCAAATAATTGAAAAAAAAAAAAAAAAACAAGAAAATGTCCACCGATGAACAACAAAGCAAAACAACAGCTGTTGCCACTGCTGATGCAACAACAAATGCAATTGTAGATCAAGAACGTTCTGAAAAAATACTAAAAGCTAAAGAGTTATACAGTCAAGGTTCAAGAAATTTTTTGGTGAAAAGTTATGCAGAATCAGCCGATGAATTAAGTCAGGTCTGTGCGCTCTATGAAGAACTTTATGGCGAATTATCCGATGAATTGGGAATGCCTTACTTGCTGTAAGTGGTGTACGTTTTCATAATGAAACATAAAAAAACTAAAATTAATTTAAACAGATATGCAAAATCATTGATTGCTTTGGCGCTAGACGAGAATAAAGTCATTGATGTGCCAGATGAGGAAGATGATGACGACGACGATGATGATGACGATGAAGAAGAAGAAGTTGATGCTGACGTCGTTGGCGATGATGAGAAGAAAGTAGCTGGTGCCAAAAATGGTGAGGCCGCTGCAAAGTCAACAAATGGTGCAGCTCAAAAATCAGACGTTGTTAAAGAAGTCGATTCACCGAAAGCTAAGAAAGCAACAGATGAAGAAGTTGATTCGACAGAAAATAGCGTTGAGAAGAAGTCACCAGCGGATGAGAATAAAGCTAAAAATGATACAGAAAAGACTGATGAAGCAATGGTCACAAGCACAGAAAATGTTTCGACCAATGAAGCAGGAACAAATGTTGCTTCAACTAATGGCAATAGTACGGTGTTGGCAGCTGCAGATGTGGAAAAACCAAGCACCTCAAATGGTGGCGATGCTGCCGCTGTTGCTGTCGACAATGACGATGATGAAGAAAACGAGGCGGTAGGTGATGAACTAAAGTTTTATTGTTTATATTTTTTTGTTAAACCCTCCGCACTTTGTAATATGGATTTTTTATGATTTTAATCAAATAATGTATGAACGTAAAGCCAAGTATATTCATTTGACAGTTTCGGTTTTTAGATTTAACATGAAAACACTTAAATCATACAAACGTACGGAAGGTTAAATAACTATTGCTTACAGCCTACTTTGTTTTTTTTGGTTTTGTTTGCAATCAACTAAGTTTATTCTTATCTTTGAAATTCTTCCTGCAGTCTACTAGTTTGCAATTGGCATGGGAAATCCTTGAGCTCGCTGCCAAAATCTTCTCACGCCAAGGACTAAGTGGTTTGTCCAATTTGGCTGAGGTTAAAACGGAATTGGCCAACATTGAGTTCGAGAATAATATTCTAGACGCGGCACGTGATGACTATGGTAATTATTTCACTAAATTATTTTTAGAAAATTACTTAATCAATAAACCTTTTTGTTTTGTTTTATTAATACTTATGGTGCTGATCATCTTTAGAGAAAGCATTAAAAATTTATAGTGAGCTGTCATCAAATTATCGTCGTGCTATGGCTGAAATACATTACAAAATAGGTCTTACATATCTCATGCAATCGTTGAATAAAGATGGAGCCGAATCTTTGAAACAGGCATGTAATCTTATTGAAGAAGAAATAAGCGAAATCAAAGCAAAGGAAGACGTAACTGAGAAGGATAAGAATAATATACAAGATATGGAGGAGACAAAACAAGAAATTTCGGCAAAAATTATCGAAATTGAAGAAATGCAAGCACAGGTATAGTAATTTACTCAAACTCAAAATAACATTTGAAGTTAATTTTATTTTCTTCATTATTTAAAAATTAGCAAATTGCTGAAGTGCGCGCTGCTTTGGATAAAGTTATTAAACCTATCTCAACGGAAAAAGCTGTTAGTGCTGCTGAACCTTCTTCATTACCATCTTCTACCAAAGCTGCTGATACATCAGCTGCATCATCCACTTCGGTTGCTATAACATCCTCAACAAAACCCACAGATATATCTCATTTAATTAAACGCAAAAAGCCAGAAGAGCCACATTCAGAGGCTGAGGCGGCAACAGCATCGCCAGCGAAGCGTCCAGCAGTTTAGAAAGGAAAAGAAAAGAGGGAGGGGTGTTGTATATCAGGAAACGCTGTTTAATGTGTGGTATTGCATTCCAACAAAAAAAAATCCCCAATGAAAGAAATACAATCACAGCCAACAATATATACTACAGACACACATTTTTATACGTATATCGTTAGAGTATTTTAAAATTTGAAAACTGCCCTTATTTTGCTTATTTAGACTTTCTCATTAAAACAAAAAAAATTTATTTTCACAACACCTTCACTTTTTAGTTCATTTTCTCTAGCTGCTTGTTATTTTTTTTAATGCATTTTTGAATAGTTATTTTAAGAGTTTTTGAATTACATACTTTAATTCATGTTGCTTTGCTGTTTCTTATGTTTTTTTTTACCTGTAGTTTAAAAGTTTATATTTCTTTAAGGTTACCACTCACATACTATGAAGACTTAAATTTAAATTAAATGTTTTATGCAGTTTGCAACCTTAGAGTTTTGAACTATTTATATAATAAAAAATAGGTTTAATATGTTTATACTAAACGGAAAGAAAAGAAAAACAATAAATAAAATTAGATTTTTTAGTACTTAAACTTAAATCATAAAATTTACTTCTGATTTTTCTTAAGATTTTGAAACTAAAATTGTGCTTCTTATTTGCAATGCTGGCATCCTTTCAACATTCTGACGTGTTGGGGAAAGTATACTGTCGGATGTGGATACTATGGTCGAAAGTATTTCTGTAAAGTCTTTCAGAAACGTGATTGAAACCGATGGCAAATCTGCATAAATGGATGAGCCTGATGCGATAGAAGAATCCTTGAAAATAAAAGCAGCGACAACTTTTCGACGATGAGCGATGCTTTAAAAAAAGTTGTCCCGAAGAAAAGAAAGTACCAAAAGCCAAGCTAACCAAAATGGTCACTTTTGAAGACAAATGTTGAGGCATTTGAAAAATCACAAGCTACAAGGACTTAAGGAAAGATGCCTTGCACTTAAAAAGAAAGAAAACTCTACCAACATGGCTATTAAGGAAGCCAAGAAATTTTGAACTTTAAACTCAATGTTAATATAAATGATACTAAAAGTTGTCTTCTCATCCGCATGCCCCGGCCTTCTTCCTCCGACTCCGAAAACGAATACCAAAATAACACCGAACTCATTTTTTTCACACAAATTTTACCAAAAGCAATTGAATTTTTGACGTGCTTTGTCATATAATAAAAGAAATCGATAACTTTATCGTAAAATTTGGTCTCGTTTCGAATCGAGTGCAGCGATCCAGCAAAGCGTTTCGTTTCGAAATTTTATTCGATACGATTGCTTACTCGATAACGACTACCGCGATTCGGCCCCAGATTTGGTTGCATTACTGGCATCCCAGATCCGTGATATTTTTTATTTTGTAAACCTGTGCTGTACTCTTGCATCCCCTGTCTTAGTGCCTCCGTGTTATTGACGGGTCTTAAAGAATTAATAATATAGATCACTTTTTTTTTAATTTTTGTCACATTTTACGGGCGTGCTATGTCAATTTATTTGATTTCATATTGATCGCAATTCTTATAGCAATATTGTTATTAAACTTAAGTGTTCTGGAATTGTCCTGATTTCATATGGCTAACAAACTGATATCAAGATTAAATGGTAGTTATTAGCTTTGTTTCTACTACACACTACCATGTTGTGCAGGTAGCAGAAATAGTATGAAGTTATATAGTAGGTAGTAGGAAAAGTAGTGACAGCTATAGTGATTACTTTCTTTTATCAAAAATAAATTTAAAAAAAATTAAAAATGAAATTTCAACACCCAGGTTGTACCATACGTACTTAAATGTGGCTGCAATGTTGTCTGGGACTCACTATGTTGCCAATCATTGCGTTGCTCCTCGCCTCTTGCATTTTCCATTGAACCGGCCAAATAGTTAACGCATGGCGGTGCACCACGTGGAAATTTCGGATCACGTCGCAATTCTTGCAGCTCCTGTGTTGGCAAATCAATGCATAGCGTCCAGATGCCACCATGCATGGGCACTAGAAATACTGAGTCACGTCGAAAGCGATGATCTGCTACAGAATTTGAAATGAAACAGAGATAATGAAAAAATTTGTAACACATTTATTTTTAATTAGAAAAAGAAAAAACATATGGTCACTAGTAATAAAACAAGATTTTGCTCTATGCCATTTATTCGGACTACTTTACTGACCTCAGAAGCGTAAAGGGCATATCTCAAAAAAATTCATATTCGTGATTCTTATGGCTACTCCAAATGCCGGTATCTTAGTTCAAACATATGAAAAATCTCTCAAAATAATTTTCTTTATCTTAGCTCTACAGGTATTTCAACAAATTGACATAAAACATGAATTATCTCGAAACGCATTTTTTTGGGATACGCCCTTTTCGCTTCTGAGGGCAGTGTAGTAGTCTCGAAACATCTCTGATTCTAAGTGTTGGACAATGAACCTTAGGCGTTTTTCAAAAGCAAAATCTTACATCAAATGTAGCTATGTATTTTCTCAGTGGTCCTCAGTTTCGTGGAGAATAAAATATCACAGATTGCGAATGTCTTACAGGGTCTTCGAATGGCATCGGCCTTCTCTTACACTTTGAGTGTCAATGATCCTCCAAGCGAAATGCTTTCCGTAATTCACACATAAGGTAATCTCTTTAGAGAGGGATGCAGGGATCTACAACTCGTGAACCCTAGTGGACTCAGGAAGCGATTGATTCAAAGTGGGTGGCTGACAATAAATTCGACGATACTTTAACTGAGACTACTGATATCGCAATAGTGAACTTCTCACACAAGAAAGATATTCTTATGGTTCTGGGCGAGTTCAAGGCTAAGTGTTAAGCGACAATAATATCCCCAATCGTTATGGGCTTGGCCTGCCATCGGCACCAATAATGAAAACGCCGAATTTTTGATTCTCTTTCTGTTATAAACCTTCTGATTGTAGAATCATTGTTTCAGCACAAATTTGACTTTAAAAATACATGGATTTCATCTAATCACCTGACAAAAAACCAGTTAGACCATTTTTGTAAAGAGACCCTGGTAAAATAGCCCTCTTGATGTAATATTCAGGAAAAGTGCCAACATTGTATTTGGTCATCACCAATTGTGGCTTCTCTTCCGCTTAAGGTGGTATACATAAAGCAACAAAACAACGCAAGAGCCAAAAAGTTCGCCCTATATACTCGTAGAATGAAGGATGACTGTCTTCAGGAAAACTTCATCGACGAACTATAAGGACTCAGTGACACTAACCCTCAGAGCTGAATAAAATTCGTAAGGCAAAACATCGTTATTTACTCGTATAATAACTAGTGAGACCATACTTGGCTTTAGCCCACGGAACAAAAAATCCGAGTTAACTGGAATATTATAAAAGACCGGAGTAAAGACACCGCACAACATTCTGATATCGAAATAAATATCTCCTACAAAAAGAACATACGTATACTACAAATGTACAAATACTTTGCAACCAGAGAGACCTTCGCACTGATCAAAAGCAAAATCGGGAGCCTATTGACTATTACAGTTGAATAGCTAATCTAGTTGGAGTTAATATTTTTCGGACATCGTGTTAACCTCCAGTTGCTAGTATTCGCCATATGGCTTCTTAGCATTCGCCATATTTTATGCCAAGTATCGTTTCCAACATTGGCGCCTGGGGCTAAACGACACATTTGTTGTCCCCTTGATAAATATAATTTTTTAATTTAATATTACAGTAGAGCCTCTGTAAGTCGAAGTTGAAGGGAGACGCCAAAAAATTCGAGTTATAGAGTTTTCGACTTATGGAGGACTTCGACCACGTGTTAGTCAGTCATAAAATCCTTTATCATTTCATAGAATTGGTTTGTTGTATAAGTAGGCTTTTACATTGATTTCTAAGAAACAATGAAGTACATTGTCGACATATTCTTAAAGTCAGTATTTTATTCTTACTTCGAGCTATAGAGATAATTCGTTTCAAATAATCGAGTCGTAAGGGTTGTAAAATCAAACATTGCTATGTTCGAGATGCAGAGGTCAAATTTATTTTTGAGAGTTATAGAGGGAAAGCGTGTACTGAATTTACTTGTAGGGACTCACTAATTATTTCAACTTATAGAGTAGGTAGATTTCGAGCAATGGAGGTTGTGGGGCTTGAAGGGAAGGGAACACAACATTTTTTCGAGTTTGAGAGGTTTTCGACTTATCGAGGTTCGATTTAAAGAGGTTCCACTGTATTTCCAAATTTATTTGAATATCAAATACCACATGACTCCGAAGCCATTGCGCCCAGGGTAGCTGCCCCCGTCGTCTCCTCCTAGCTGCGCTACTGATGTTGGCAGATTTCTGATGATGGTTTCCGTATCTCTCATAGACGACGTTTCATTTCAATAAAAATCGAATATTTTCTGATGAGTAATTCGATATTGAGGATAGTCCTGGCATACCAAATTTCCAGGATTCACGAAAAAATTATTGGTTAGCATTTGTCATTGTGTCGTATTTTTAACAAGAACGCAGACTGCCAGGCATTGCAATCTGCGCCCCAAGCTTTCTTGTTTTTAAGTGATGGTATATCCTTTATTGTATTCATTATTGAAGGCGGGCACGTGGTAAGTCGCTGTGATTTTTTCTGATGAAACGACATATGGCGAATACCAACGACTGGAGGTGGACGGTTGATGTTTTCCGAAAAATACTCTTTCCAACGAATAAGGTTGTTATCTGCAATAGTTGATGGTTCTTGCCTTTTCTCTTGATTGCCCCACTTTGCTTGAGTTTGTTGCGTGGCATTTTTGGAGTTTAGGTATTCATTAATCGTTTATTGAGCTCGTTAAGTTCTGATGTTTTGCCATTTATATTCAATCAGAAAAAGTTTAAGAAAAATGCAACAATTTAAATTCAAAAATCTAATTTTGTGAAACTACTGAATTGGAATGTATTCCTTACAAAAATATGTTGCTTCTTTAGCAGTTTTCAAATTTTTCCCCAGATAACGACCAAAATGCCAATAAATACAAAATACTAAGTCAACTACAACAAAAACAATAGCAGAAACTGACGACAATCGAAGAAAGCAATAAAATTGTCTTCCAAAAGACATTAGTACACAGGAGCGGACTTAAAGTTTCGCCGCCATAGGCTATAAGAAATATGCCATAATATTTATGAAGGATTATTACTTATAAAAAATTGAGACTTCAAAAATTTTTAAAATTCTTTGTGCTTATCATAGTGGGTATTTACAATAACATAAAGAATCACAACAAAAATTCGAGGAAGTCGGGGACAAACGTAAGTCGGTTTAATATGGAATACCAAATGTAGACTATTATAACGTGAACTCATTTCTATTTTATTTAGCAAAGTAATGAAAAGTTTTGGGCAAGTCGTTTGTATTTTTTGCAAATTGTCTGTTTACAGCCCGTGGTATGTTTAAAACACTGAGTTTCGAAGCCTTCGACTTTAAATCGAGACTTTTTTTTTAAATTCTATTGAAGGGTTTTCTTAAAAACAAGAAAACAGCGAGCGCAGATCGCATAGTTGCTGAAATGTTGAAAGCATCTCCGAAGTTCACCGCTCAACTTAATGTATTGTCCTTATATAAATTTTGGAAGATCGCATATCTGAATACTGGTTATTGTTATAGGGACATCATGAAACTGTTGATCATAACCAAAACCTTAGAAAAATCTTTCTCAAGAGACAGCGCGGAACTATAGCTACTGGAAGCTATCTGGAAACGACAGGCAGATACCCTCTGTATTATTATGTAGTCGATCGACTACATCATCGACTGTAGTTCTGCTTTTGATATAGCATCGAACGCAATTGCATCTGTAATGCAATAAGCAGTCGGAATGCAGCACTTTAAATCGTTAGCTTCATCAAGGCACAATACAAAGGTTTCACATCGAGAGTATTACGAAACGGCAAACTTTCTGATTCTTTTGAGTACGTGCTGTGTATGTGCCAAAGTTGTCTGCTGGTACCAGTTTTGTTTTTGACAGTACTTGACAATGATCTCAGCAGAGCTCTAGACTCTATAAATTGTGAGACTCGTTGCATTTTCAATCTGGCATCTGGAAGACCCAGCTTATGCAGATGACATACATATGCCTCTAACTTGCTAGAAAAACTCATTGACATCATATCTCTTTTGGGAGAGGCTAGCTTAAAAATCAACATAAATAAAACAAATAGAATATCCATCCACCCAACTAGTGTCAGTGATACGCAAACCTAGCATAGAAGAAGTGGATAGCTTGACGGAGCCAACAAAGACATTTATGCTGGAATCAAGGAAGAGAATTTGCTTTGCATGGTCTGACAATCTTTACTTCTGCTAACGACAATGAAACTCAAAATCTTTGAATCTTCTGTATGAGCTTGAAAGACGATTTGATTAACCACCAGCTCATTGTTACACAATTTACCAGTGTGTCTTCTAGCCCAAAACCAACTCCAATGTCGAATTGTTCATGAGATTCCACTAAGATCTAATTTCTTTACAAATCAAACGACGAATATGAAAATGAATTGGACTTATGCTGAGGAAATCACTAACTGAAATTTGCTGACAAGTCTTGAAATGAAAATATCAAGGTAAGTGGAAAGACGCTGCCGTCTTAAGTTATCGTGAAAAGGATCGCTAGTATAAGAAATTTGTGAATCGGAGAAATGTTCGAGAGAATTACTTTGTTGGAATAAATTTGTAAACTATTTTGCGCAAGTAGTTATTGTTTTGTTAACTATGATTTTAAGCTAATTGTAGGTTATGTTTGGTATAATATTCTATGTTAGGTTAGGTTTGTTTTAGGATAAAATCAGAAAAAAAAATTGTTGAAGTATATTTATTTCACATGTCCTTGTTCTTCTTGGATATTCTATTTCACATGCAGGTTGTTATTTTTGTGAAATCTCTCAAAATTTTCTGCTGTAGCCTATTTAGCTTATACCGAAATCCGCCCCTGTCAATACATACATATGCATACGTATTGCTCTGATATCGAATATTACATTTAAATTGATTTCAATCTGACGTGGGATGTAGAAAAATGTTCAAAGTGCACTTAAGCTTTTAGGCAGACCCGCGAGCCATAAGCTGATTTTGAAGTTGCTTTACAGTTGCAAATGTTGTCGATGTCTGGTTTAAGGAAATACATTTTCTTCTTTGTATTTTTGCAAATTGCCAAAAAGCTACAATGGAGTATGGAGTACATGTTGTTGGCGCATGTTACCAATTAACTTGATATTTCGAACGTTTACATGTGCCGAAAAGAACAAAAATAACAAGTAATTGGATTTGTTTTGTTATACCCAACTGAAAATAGACAACAACAAACAACATTGTTGATATTGAAAAAATAATAAAACACAAAAGAAGCTGGCAATAAAAATCAAAGTTTTCTTTTATGTGATTTTTATTTATTATTTCGTGCAGACTGCAGACAGGTGGAGGGATTTTTATGTCATAGAAATTAAATTCAATATTCAATACTTAGTAGTACTTAGTATCTTACTGCGCTAGTAAATAAGTTCAAGGTAAGTAAATTTTATAGTCTGGACGCCGGTGATAAAAAATTGACGTGGTCGAGTTCCAAGCTGATGTTAAACAGAACATTTTGTGAAGGGTTCAGGCGGACATTAATAGCTACATAATTAATTTTAGGTTACCTAAAGTTGTCGACATATTGTTATATTCCTCAAAGATCGTAGAAGGTGACGTAGAAGACACTTATTCTTATACATCCTGAAGAAAAAAACCTAATCTTTCTGTTTTCGAAGTCCTGATGAGATCTCAGAAAATGAACCAATTTTTGATTGGACTGACGAACTGATTACTTAATACCCTGCAAAAGTTCTCTTCAACAGAATATTCTCAGTTCGGAACTCGATTTTGTGAAGCTCTCCCAAAATCTGAACCATTTCTTTTCGTCGCACTGGCGAACTGTACAATAAATCAATTTTTCGACCAGGCAGTGGTTTCTGAAGAGCATAAAAAAAGTTATATTCAACATAAGAAACTCATGATCTTGATGACATGAGTTTTTTATCGCCGGTTCCCAGTTGTATAATCGCTGTCACTTCCTTTGTTTATTTCTCACTTTTACTTCTGTGCTTTTTGTGACAGGATTCCAGACGACCACAAGACAAATCAAGGACACACAGGAAAAGTCTATACGAGGGCAATTTGAGAAGTTTGTGAATTTTTTAATTTTCCGCGTAGGAAAATGCAACACTGATCCTGTCGACTACTGTCAAAATTTCAGCTCGCTGCGACGCTTAGTTTGTTTTTGCCAGCCATTGACAGCAGATAATCTTGTGAATTTTTGCGAAAATGGAAAAAAATTAATTTCGTGTGCTCATCAAGCATTATTTTTTGCGCAAAAAAAACATCAGCCAAACCAAGAAAAGGCTTGATAAATATTATGGGAACTCTACACCATCGATTGGAATGATTCACAAGTGGTTTACTGAATTCCGATGCGGTGGTACAAGCACAAGTGACGCCGAACGTTCTGAACGCCCAAAATGAGGTCACCACACCAGAAATGGTCACTAAAATTTAAGATATTGTGTTGGCCGATCGCAGAGTTAAAGTGCGCGAGATTGTTGAGGCCGTAGGCATCTGAGGCAAATGGGTGTGGAACATTTTACAAAATCATTTAGATATGAAAAAATTATCCGCAAGATTGGTGCCGCGTTTGCTCACTCTCGACCATAAACGTGATCGTGTGACTGATTCAAAAGCGAATTGATATGAAAAGAATTGAAGTAAGAATTGCTTCCTCATCCAGCATATTCTCCAGATTTGGCCCCCAGCGACTATTTTCTGTTTCCAAACCTGAAGAATTGGCTCGGTCATTCACCACCAGAGACGAGCTCATCACCGAAATAGAGGGCTTTTTTGGGAAGTCTTTTCGGATGGGATCAAAAAATTGCAGGATTGTTTTACGAAATGTATCGACCTAAAAGGAGACTATATTGAGAAATTAAACGTTTTTTTGCCGTAAAAATCATTCCTTGTTTCATTTTTCACGGAATTATCAAACGGCACTCGCAGATTCTGGAACCTGTAACCGGTTTTTTTCCAATGTTTTCAAAACCGAAAAAATGCTCTATTGCCAATATCTAAATCAAGAACTTATCCAGACTTTTGGGGACGTAAAAAGTACAGCCTAGTAAGAAAAGAGAACATTCAGAATATTTCCGACTTCATACAACTATAACTTTAACAACGTGATAATGCGATGGTAATGCCGAAAAGCAATTTTCAATCTGTCCCAATTTCGTAAACGTTTAACATAAATGGGCCCGAAACGGTTGCATCCGGGGTCTGCAATCGTCCATGGTGATGTTCAAAAACTATTTCTGACTTTTCCCATACATTAGTGTAGAAGTTATTTTTTGGTCGGAAGAAGGAATAAATTATTCATTCCAGGGCTTGTAGTTGCCCCTAAACCCATAATTTAACTTGCTCCACCGATTTATGAAAACGAAAATTTTCTAGAAATTCGATTAAAACTGTCATTTGTGGGTTTCGGGTTATTCTTTGTAGTTGTCCTAAGCTTATTTTCAACCTTTCCCCATCTAAAGCGTTAGGGAAATAGTGCTCAAGAGACAATACTGTAAGATGGGGCATATACCGTTGAATAACCATTTGAGACCACTGGAGTCAACGCTCACAATCTCGGCAAAATTGAAAAGGAAGACGATACTGCGCACATTTCATTGCACATTTCTTTCGAACCTGTCATCTGAAATGTTGTGATGGGCATGAGCGTTCTTAAGTCCCCATATAAAATATAAATCCAGGTTAACAACCTGGATCGAAGCGACAAAACGGGTATCGGACTCAACGACTCAAAGTTCATAATAAAGTATGTACTAATAACAAATCTTATGTTTCGACTTACCCTTTCGATCAGGCTTTAATACCGCAACCTTCTCATCCAACAGCCAATCCAAATGCAAACCTGATCGATTCGTATATCGATCTAAGCTTGAACGATCCCATTGTACGTGCTCCCAGTGATCGGTCATTATAGCAGCGCATAACATGGCCGTTGCACTGGTGGTCATTAGCAGCGTAAACAAAAGGAATAGAACCGGTGGTGGACCAATGCAACAACTGGAACAACATGTTGAACCGCTGCCACCATCCATGGCGGAATTATTGGACGTTGGACTATCGATATTAGCACCAGCTGCCGCACCGTCAGAGCCTTGCAGGTGTGCTGCAAGCTTAGAAGAGCAACTGCTGTTGCGTAGCAAAATACTATTGCTACGTCTCAGGCTTTCAACAGCGGCGGCAGCAGCAGCTGTTGTTGCTGCTGAAGTGGCGGGATCAAAATGAAGCGAACTACCGACCACAGCCGACGGATGCTCATAAATGCTATTGTGACGACTGGGATTAAAGTAGTAGCATGTAGTTTGGGTGTTATTCGAAGCGGTGATAGCATCAGCATCAAGTCCGCTATCCGCTGCAGCGTTGTCGGCTTCGATGCCTATGCTATAGCCAGCGGAATTAAGACCACCGTTGCAGGTACCACTGGGATATTCATTGGCGGTCAAATCTTCGTTGCTCGACGAGTAGATGATGGATTGAGCGAATTGATTTGAATAACAATTCTGATTAAAGGTGACGGAGGGTTGATATTGATGTTGCTGCTGATAATGCTGGTGCTGATGTTGATGATGTGCTGATGATGTTGGCGCTGGCTGTCTATTGCTAACGTATAGAGCTTCGTAATCGTAATGGTGTGGATTTCGATAGATGACTGGCCATGAACGAGTTGTTTTCGAATTTTGGCAGTAGGTGGTTGGAACGCGTTTCTGTTGCACTTGCGGTTGCTCTTGCTCTTGGTCTATTGGCTCGTAATTGTTGCTGCTATAAAGTTGAACAATCGGTGAGGTGGCAGCTTCGACTGCGGCAGCGGCGACAGCACACGAAGTGGAACAATGATCGATTGTTGGTGATTCGTTCGTGATTGGTGTCGAAACTATTGCTGTTGTTTGTGTTGTTCCAGCAGCAGCCACATCATCACCATCGCTCGGCACCAATGGTGTCAATTCGGTTGCTTCTTCGTCCCGGCTCGTTTGTGAGTGTATGTTGTTAGTTTTTGTTGTCGTCGTTGCAGTAGATGATGCTGTTGCTTCGGTTATATTGGCGGGGGTGTTTTCTTGCTGTTCTTGTAGTTGTGGCTGTTGCGCATGCCGTTCAGCAGTCGCTGCAATTGTTATGTCGTCAATTGTTGCTGTTGCTGATGCTGATGTTGTCGATGTTGTTGGTGTTGCTAATGTTGCTACACCTGCAGTTGTTGTTGTTGCTGCGGTTGATGGTAATGTTGTTGTCACTACCGCTGATGTCAATTTTAATGGTGGAAATTGTTTTTGTTTTCTTGTTGTTGCGTTTGTTGCTATCACTATGGTTGTTGTTGGTACTGCGGTCAGTTCATTGAAGTCTTCTTCCTCGACCAATGTTGCTCCTGCCGGATAAATGTTGTTAGTCTGTTTATTGCGCAACAACAAAATGTTATTATTGGTGTTGCTGTTACTCGTATTGTATTGATGTTGCTGTTGTTGTTGTTGCTGATGCTGCTGCTGCGTATGTTGCTTACTATGTTTATTTTGCTGATGTTGTTGCTGTTGCTGTAAGTCATTGTAGTGTCCATCGGCTTTCGGTGACGTTATGCTCACCTCCGGTACACAGCGAGAGGTCACTTTATAGCGACCGCCGCTGCTGCCGCCACCGACACCGATGCCAAGGCCGAGGCCTTTCGTTCTTACGAGTCATAAATCTGTGTCGCGTTTTTTCATTTTGTTGTTGCTCATGGTTTTGCCTGTGTTTGTTGTTGTTGTTGTTGTAATGGTGGTGGTTATTGTAGTAGGTTCTGTTGATGATGTTTTTGTGTTGTTAGCTGTATCTGTGCTTGATGTTGTTTTTGGTGGATGTTGTTGTTGATGTATTTTATTGAATTTGAAAATTTTGGTGTTTTTTTGTTTCAATGTTTCAAATAAAAAGCCAAAATCAAAATTTGTAAATTATAAGAGTAAGCAGTGTTTGGTTTTGTTAAAGGAATGTGTACTGTAAATCTTTTTTTTTTCTTTTTATCAGCTAAGTCTGGCAACGCTTATGACGTGTGCTTTGAGTGCAGTGTTGCCAACTACTCTGTTTACAGGTAAGCTGCAGTTATTAGTGTTGGCAATAGCAAGTTTTCGTAAATTTTGTATTGTGTTCTTTTTTTCTATTGTGCTTTATACACTACGCTTTTGATTTTAGCTAAAAAAAAGAGTAGAAGAAGAAAAAGTTAAGAAAAGAAAATATGTAAGCATTGAAATGTGTGTAAAGTGATAGTGAAGTACAAGAGGGATTCACGCAATCTTATGAAATGCTAGCAAATTTGCCACGTTAAGTTATTCATAATAATGCAATAGCTATTGATATTATTCGCGGGTCTCCTACACTTAATGAAGTTGTAAGCGAGCCTCAGTAGAATAAGAAACGGAACGGCAGCGAAATCGTATTTCATCGTTTTTTTGAAAAAAGAGGTCGAAAGTTTGAAAACATAAGCAATTCAGAGCTCTAAGCATTGGCAAATGAAAACTATGATCTTAATAAAAACGATTTAAAGCTATTTACAAGGTATATAAGCACAAGCCGAATAATGTTTCCACACTTCTTTTATAGAACCATATTTTGACCTGTAGCACCTCCAAGTAGCACAAGTAAAAACCTTTAAAACGATATATCATGTTAAGTTCATAGACGATAAATTTAGCAGACTTTACAATCTCAATAAAAATATATGCTAAAGATAAAAATATATCGCCATAGAAGTACGATGGGAACATATATTGAGCCATAGTTAAAAACCTTGAAAGTACTTTTAAACCGAGATTTATATCAAAGGTATTTAGATCACGTTGATTCGCATCATTTATTAAGCTTTTTAACCTCTTTTTTAAAAAAAAACGATTAGGTACGATTTTGCAATAGTTCCTTATTCTTCAAAGCGTCTTCTAAAAAACTGCATTATGTTGAGCTCGTTTAAGAAGTTCATTGCTCTCCATATAAATATACGATAGCGAAGCTGCAAACTTTCATAAAAAAGTGAGTCCCTCTCATATCGTTGCATTACATACAAAAATTGTAATATGCAAAATCTGTAGTCTCAACAGCAAAGAGAGAATATTTTGCATGAAATAAAATGTTTTGCTTGTAATGAGATGATATGATGTTCTTGTTAAGGTACAAAACAGTGCGCATGATAGACAATAATATATAGTACATTAGCTAAAAAATAGACAAAGAAATGTTAAAGCAAGCGTTAGAAGATTCAGAAAAATCGCAAGATTTGTCACTCTCAAATAAGCAAAATTATAAAAAAAGTGCCTTTGCAGAAGCAATCAGCATAAGCACCATAGGTGGTAAAAACACAAAAATTTTTGATCGAACTTTTTTTCATCCCAAATTATTTCCTACAATATGAGCAGAAAAATTTTAAAGA
Source organism: Tricholauxania praeusta (assembly GCA_949775025.1). Lineage (NCBI taxonomy): Eukaryota > Metazoa > Arthropoda > Insecta > Diptera > Lauxaniidae > Tricholauxania > Tricholauxania praeusta. The sequence continues at coordinate 141,851,857 of OX459029.1, forward strand.
TTTTACATAGAGTTTAGCTACTACAGCTTTTAGCATTCTTAGCTATTTAGCTAAAAGCTTTAAGTAAAGCATAAGGCTTATTATAACTAAATTTTGGAAATGAAAAAACTATTCCTATTATTTTTTTGTGAATATATTTTCAAAGAGCAGGTCATGGACAAATATAATATTTCAGCAATTAAAGGGATAAATGTGTCAAGGCCTGATAAGAAAGGCTCTAATACCTGTCACCAATGCAAGGTATATTTCTATGTTTTTAACCCTACATTAATATTTAATTTCATTAAGAATTTTAATTAAAAAGTAACTCTGTTTTTTATATTTATTTTCGAATTGCGATATTCAGCAAAATTTAAAATTTTTGGTCAACTATCCGTTTTAGATCCGACAAAAGATATGAACATAAGGATTTGCGCACACCATGACTTCTACATGCACTATGGCTCTCTATAGAAATAGAAGCGAATAAATATTTTAGTGGTACAGATTGAAAGTTATCACGTGACACTCAGTTGTACAACTATTTAGTCCCATGAGTGCGTAGGCCCTTAAGCTGAGTGCTATAGAAACAGAGTTGTCAAACACAAATTCTGTGATAAATTAAACGCATATTGCCTTCTTGTTTTTAGAGCTGTAAAATTTCTGCAAAATTTGAAAAAATGAAGACTGTCAAGTTGAGTATACTAAAAAAACTTAATTTCCTCTTATTCTTCGGGAACGCTAAAAATTCTATAATTAACATTTTTAGAAGAATATCCCTTAAAAAACAGATTATTACCGGTACACGACTTAAAACTTTTTGTCAAGAAATTAGTTTTGTTTCAATTGTAAGCTCATCAACATTTTGCGTGTACATTGGCAAGTAAGTTATGCAAGAGCGTTATCTTTGGCATCGCCAGCAATTAAATACCCTACACTGTTTTAACAGTAAAAGAGCGTGTATGCCTTAAGTTTTTATTAAAAGAGTATTAAAATTGGCACATACAGATCACACCTTCTTGCAAGCATCTTGTTGAAAATGGGCGAAATGGATAAACGGACACGCCTACAGTCCATACTCTATGTACATTTGCCCAAGCCGATATTGAATAAAGTTGCAGCGGTTTTAATGAAACTTGGTGATTTGGTGCACATGTCAACAATATTAGGATAAGGCTAGGTTTCAAGTTTTCAAAGCTTCCCACAGGGGCGTGGCATAGCCCTAAATTTTTACCTTTATATCGCCATGTCTCGTAAGCCGTGCTAGATATTGTGATGAAATTTGGTGAAAGGATACATATCATACATATGTATCTTAAATTGTGCCAAAAGTGGGCGTGGCACTTTTCAAAAGTTACAAATTTTGATTCCGTATATCTCAAAATTGGCACAAATGGACTTTCATAAAAATTTTAGAGATGATGCCACTGAAAGCAGTCATCAATACAAGCTTAGCCACTTTACTGCAAAAACTCGTTGAAGGGCGTGGCATAGCCCACAATAATTACAAACGTTATATTAAGAGAACTAACAACGTAATCATTATACTTGCTATAAGGTCTCTTATTACAAAAAATTTGGTCCAATAGTATCTGTGGGCGTGTCAGCTCCTATACATATAAGCAAAAATCGTTCATTGTTTTAGATTGTATGCTATGAGAGTAATCTTCATAAAATTTAGTGCATAAATGCCAGTTACCATAAGCTTTAAAATTAAATAAATTTCGATGGAATTGCATCAGTGGGCGCGGCACCTCCCATATTAACATAAATTTGTAAGCGCTGTTATAAGTGAAATATTGCAGCAATTGGTATGAAATTTAATGTAAGTGGATTACTTGCTATAAAGTGCATCTGAATCAAAACTGGTCGAAATAGCGCCAGTGGGCGTGGCACCTCCCATACAAATAAAATACGTCAAGTGGCATATTTATCGAAATATTTGAGCAATCATACTAAAATTTAGTAAAAGAGTTTTGTTTATGGAAAGCTATTTCTGGATCAAAATCGGACTGGATTGTACCAGTGGGTGTGTCACCGCCCTGAATTTTAAGGCTAACTACCGCATGTATCGCAAACTCTACAAGCTATTGTGCTAAAATTTAGTATGCGGATGTCGATCACAAATATAATTTATTGAACCAAAAGTAGGCGGAATTTGGGAAGTGGGAAGTATTTAAACTTTTTCATTTCTTTTCGATTTTTTCAGCATTTTCTATAATCTTTCGACTTTTTCAACCTTTCCTAATATATCCGTTATGTATTTTTGTTCGACTTTTTCAACCGCTTTCAACTTTCTTTATTTTTTCGACTTTTTCATCGATTTTGAATTCTTTCAACATTTCTCAATATCTTTCAACTTTTTTTTGAATTTTTCAACCTCTCTCAACTTTTTTCCAACATTTTTCAACATTTTACATATTTTTTCGACATTTTTATTTGCTTTCAACTGTCTTCAGTAGTTTCCATATTTTTTCAACTTTTTTAGTCTTTTTCACCTGTTTCAACATTTTTTAACCTCTTTTTTGACGCCTTTTTAACATTTATTTTAAAAAGTACCTTTTAAAGGTACTTTCAGTGCAGTGTAGGGTATGTGAGTTTCGACCTGGCCGAAGATAACACCTTAACTTATTTTTTATTGCCTCTTTTACTTAAATTTACTAAACTTTACTTGCCAAAAAGTTTAGCCGCTTCAAATCACATGTATTTTTTAAGTAAAACTTTATAATTGAAGGCTGATATGCTCACGAGCGTACTATTTCATTTCACTTCAAGGCCTGCGATATTGCAATATTCTCACTGGGATATGATGAATAATATATGTATGTAAGTATGTTTGTATATTTCTATTTTGTATTCATACGAATGCATTTTGCATATATTTGAGGTTGTGGCTAGGCAACTTTTGGTTGTATGTACAAACGTTTGCTCCATCTGTGCAACTTCCGGTATGACTTGTGTTTGTGAGTTTATTTAAAGTTGATTAAAATTACCAATTTAAATAAAATAAAGGAAAACTTGAACATAAATCTAATTTGCACAAGGCAGAAAAGAGTCTTGAAATTGTTTATGTTATTTATAGGCCCTAAATTGTAGAATTTACTTGTGGTCAGAAGCATGAAATTAAATTCAAATTTCCATGTCACTGACAATTTCGCTTTAGCTGCCTGGATGCACTTCCTTGACAGTTGCATGCCATATGCTGGTGTGTTTTTTTTTCTTTTTACTTTGGCCTCTCTTGTTGCAATTCATGTCATGCATTTTTTATTTACTCGTATACTGGAAATTTTGGTTTTTATTTTTCTTTTGTTGAAACTTCTTGTAAAGTTTTTTAAGGAAAAGTTGACTAAACATTTTTGACATATTTTAGTTACCTGTATATATCTAGTTGTTGGCATATCATTATTTTTATGTGCAGTTTAGAAAGGAAATTTATGGAATGCATTTTTCTGTATGAAATTTTTTTGCAATTTTTGTATCTACGTAACTTCATTTTACTTTAATTTTGCCTTGTGTGATTCATATGTATGACGTTTTTGTGACATAGTGTTCGTATTGCGCTATACGCTATGGAGCACAACAACAAACGAATGATACTTTGCTCTTAAAGCATTCCTTGGAAAAGTAGTGTACAACAACTTAAGACTGTTCCAGAAAAAAACTTGCGTTATGTTTATCAGTTATAATAAAATTCCCAATTAAAGTTTTGTTTTTTTTTTCTATTTTTATTCATAATGGCTAGTGTTCAGAACATAAATAACTAAATACTAATTAACAATTTTTTTTTCTATAAAAATCGACCCAATCCGATTTTGAAAAAAGTTGCAGCGATTTTGATGAAACTTAGTGATTTAGTGCACATGCGAACAAGATTAGGATTATGTTAGGTTTTAAGTTTTCAAAGCTTCCTACAGTGGCGTGGCATAGTCCTAAATTTTTACCTTTATACCGCCATATCTCGTAAGCCGTGCTAGATATTGTGATGAAATTTGGCAAAATCCTAAAAGTGGGCATGGTACTTTTTAACAAGTAAACATTTTGAATCCACATATCTCAAAATTGACACAGACGATTTTCATAAAAATGTTATAGATGATGCCGCTGAAAGCAGTCATCAATACACAAGCTCATTCATTTTACTGAAAAAACTCGTTAAAAGGCGTGGCACACCCTACAATACTTACAAACGTTATATTAAGAGAACTAACAACGTAATCGTTATGAAATTTAATAAGGCAGATATACTTGCTAGAAGGTATGTTTTTGCAAAAATTTGGTGCAATGGAGCATGTGGGCGTGGCACCTCCCATAGAAGCAAAAAAAGTTTAATGTTATAGATAGTGTACTTTGAGAGTAATCTTCATAAAATTTGGCTTAGAGGTGTCGGCTACTATAGGCTTTAAAGCTAAATGAAAACTGACCGAATTGCAGTAGTGGGCGTGGCACCTCCTATATTATCATAAAGTTGTAATCGCTATATTAATTGAATTATTGAAGCAATTGGTATTAAATTTAATTTGCTGGTTTACTTGGTATAAGGTATGCCTGAATCAAAAGTGGGCAAAATAGCACCAGTGGGCGTGGGACTCCCCATACAAGTAAAATACCTTAAGTGGCATATCTATCGAATGTGTTCAATCAGACTAAAATTTGGTGAAAGAGTGTTGCTTATAAAAAACTATTTCTGGGTAAAAATCAGACTATCTTACACCAGTGGGTGTGTTACCACCCTAAATTTTAAGACTGATTACGGCATATATCGCAAACAATACAACCTCTTGGGTTAAGACTTGGTATGTGGATGTCAATGACGGATTTAATTTAGTAAGCCAAAAGTAGACGGAATCGGAGAAGTGGGCGTGGAAAATTTGAATTTCTTAGTTTTTATTCAAACATCACTGTACCCACACTTGCACGTATAAATGATAGAATACGGTTTTCGATGCACTCTTCCATAAAAACTTTGGAATTGATTGTGCCTTGCGTAACAAAGAAGCTGCTTCTGAGGCCAAAACCATATATTGCTTCGGAAATTTTGAAATTTATTTCTCTTTGAATTTTCAAAGCATATGACCAATTCTTCGGTGACGCATAATATTCGTGCCCAGGTAGTTGCTTAGAATCTGCTTTAACGAATGTCTCGTCGTCCATAATGCAGCAATCGAATTTAGTCAGTTAACTTTCATACAATTTTCTGAGCCATCAACTGCTTTTTTATCAGCACGGTCTGGTACTTTTTGAACTTTATATGTCTTCAACTTACTTTTTTTCTTTATCCTTTGTACAGTAGATTTTGATGTACCTACTCTAGCCACCATATCTCGCACTGAGGTGTTGGCACTCTGCTTAAAAAGATGCTTTACTTTCGCCACTAACTTTGAGTCAGAAAATTCTGGTTTTCTGCCTGAAAAATTTTTTCGTGAAACAGTTAGACCCTGCTTATAATTAGAAATAGCCACAGAGACAGTTCTAGCTAATGCAAGAATTAATTTTCCTATAGCTGAATATTTTAATTCTGGATTTTGCAGGTGTGTGGACAAAATCAGTTCGCGAACTTTTTGTTGCTTGCTAGACATTTTTGTCGTTAGAAGTATTATACATCAAATTAAACGTCACTTTATATAGAACAAATATTGTGCCTTTTTAGACCTATAAAATTATCAGGTAGATTATAATAAAAAATAGCAAAAAAACGCAAGTTTTTTCTGGGACAGTCCTTACATTTTTTTGAATGCATAACTATTTTATTTTGAAAACTTTTCTATTAAGCAGTGCCGGCTTTTTCCTAGTTGCATCGATTTTAAACTCATATTATTTCATTTCGCAAACATCAGAAAAGATCGAACACAATTTACGCAACTAATTATGTTCAATTAATTCCATCCAATAAAACTGTTCAGAAGAAATGATAAACTGTTTTTTGATTTAAAATTCCCTATGCGCGATACCTCTTTAATTTTTTTACAGTGTCCAAATGAAGCTATTTATATCTACTACTACTTTTTTGGCGCTTCGACCAGATTCAGTGTAAAATATGTTTTAAGCACTATGTAGCTTATCTGAAAGGTACATTAAGTAAATACATTCCATATCCATTTTATTTTTAATCGCACTGTTTTCAATTATAAAATATCTATGTGTATTGTAAGAGCAAACATAACTTGCAAATGGCAATGTATTGTACATATGTACGTATATATCCCTTTCATTGACCTGATTTTCTTGTCAGCATTCTGCATGAACGAATGAATGAATTACGGAAAACTTCATTACGAACATTGAACTCGAATTGCTATTCAAAGTAAGTGGAAATAGCGTAATGAGTGCGCAAGTTACGTCCCCGTCCCCTAAATACTTAGATATCATAAGCAAATTAAATTATTGCATACTGCAACGTAAGCGTCTACAAAGCTTCCGTTGTAGTATGGCAAAATAAGTTTCACATTCAGTTGAAGCTCCAAATGCAAAATCTGCTTAATTGCATATTTTGCATTTCAAGGCCAACTAAATGTGAAACACAAAATAATTAAAAGTAAGATAAAGAAAATGTTTAAAATTAGTCTTAAGATCCATTGCAATAAAGCAAGTTGAAAATAAAATCTCTTTTTGTGTTTTTATTCTGAAGAATAAAATTTAACCAAATTAAAGCAGTTTGGCTAGACCAAACCCGTAATTCGCACGTATGACTATGCGATAAGTGCAAAGGAGTACATACGTAATCGCAATTTTGTGCTGAATGTAAATGAAAATGTAATGCAGTTTTGAATAATAGAAATGATATCTCTATTAAAAAATCATTTTTTTCAAATGCAATCGATATCAAAAGTAAACCCATTGAATTGTTAATAAAATTATTCTTATAAGAGGAGTTCCACACAAGAAAGTTAAATTTAATTTTTTTGAAAAAAAAAAATCCATTTAAGAATGCAGTTCGACTACAGTGACGTTTGCGGTAATTTTTTAGTTATTCATTTTTGAAAAGTACAATATATACAATATATTTCACTGGAATAAATATTTGATTGCTCTATATGAAATTTAGTTTTGTTATATTTAAACAAATCGTTTTCTCAGTATACCATTACTTTATAAGACTTTATAGTTAAGTCGCTTAGGGGAAGTTGTGTCCCTGCTCTACCATTTTTTCCAATAAAAATATGAAATATGAAACTATGCTTGGATGAAGAAAGTTCCAAAATAACTTGTATTTTTTAACTGAATTGAAATTTGGTTTAACAAATGAAGGATCTGGTCAGCAGAACTGACTTTAGCCAAACAAAAACAACCAAATCTTTAAGAAAGGCAAACACATTACACAAACATATTGAAGTTCTGTCTAACGATTAGTGCCATTTTACAATGTGTTCTGAACCGTAAACATGAGTTTTCTATGAAAAATTAGCTTGAAGTAAGTTGGCCTATTTTTTATGAAAATTTAGTGAGACAAACTCTTTTCTTATGAATAAATCGATCGAAATTAATTTCAAATCAATTTTATTTAATCTATTTCATTAATTACAAAGTACATTTGCTTCTGTAAGGGACATTAAAACTGAGAACTGTAATATATGTACGCGTGATTGTTAAGAAAAAGTCAAAAAGTGCAAAAAGGGGATAAGCTCGGATTAATTTTAAAAAAAGGTTCAGAAAAAAAATAGATAAGAACATTTTAAGCTGCGCAAAATCCATTTTCAACCTTTCCCCATTAATTACAGAAAAATAAAAATTCCTAAAATGGATCAAAAACGGTCCTTCCAGTGTCCGGAGCCACCTTAAAAATGTTAAAGCAATGGGTCAAAAATGGTTTTTTCCATCGTCCGAACCCACGATAAGTCCAAAATTCATTTTCGAGCTTTCCCTATCGATTGGAGCAAACAAAATTTTTTGAAAATGCGTCAAAAACGGTCCTTTCCGGGGTTCCGAGCCACCCTAAGTGATGTCTAAAATCCATTTCGACCATTTTCTATCGATTTTAGCAAAAAAAAAAAAAATGTCCAAAAATGGGCCAAAAACGGTTCTTTCCAGGATAAGGAGCTACTCTAAATTATGTCAAAAACATTTTTCGACCTTTCTCCATTTTTAAAAAACTTCCCAAAATGTTCCATGCGAGTATCACAAATTTTTTTGATACAATCTGTGCCTTTGATTCATGAGTAGCTCACGCAACACTCATATCCTCATACGAAATGAAACGGCATTCACTAGAAATGATTTTGAAACTCACTCAGATTCACAGACTCGCCGTGAGACAGAATGGTTGCTAGATTCACTAAATTTTTTATGAATGGTGAATCTGCTGAAAGATTTAACAGATTCATGAATGGAAAAAAGGATTAATATCTCACTGTCGTTCTCTGGTAGCAAGATTGTGTATGGAGATGTAGGTAAACTGCCTACAAAGCGGCCATCGCTTTGTAAAAATAACTTACAGTTGTGGCTGAAGTTGTAAGCATTACTGCCTACAAAAAGCATAACTATTCATCGGTGTTGTTTAGAGCATATTTGCCGCTAGGATGTATACCTAGAGAATGTCGTTCAAAAATTTAAAAATTTTATTTTTTTTTGGAAATGGCATTTAAAAAAAAAATTAATTTTGACCCTTAAATATTATACTTAAAGTTAACAAAAAAACTGAAAAAAACCAATAAATCTAAATTTTAAAAACAAAAAAATTCTAAAAAAGTTTACAGTGACTTAACCTCTTAACAACAACCCTTGCTTATGTAGTCTTATATCAATTGCTTTACGTTTGTGTCATCATAATTCGAGAATGATACTGAAGCCGATTAAAGAGCCACTAATAATTTCTATGCTGGTGTTATTGGATATGGATATCTATTGCTTGGCTTTGAAATAAATAATCATTTAAACACCGTGTTAAACGAAAATAAGAAACAAATTTTTTATAATTTTCCATGAAATGCTTTTGCACCAGCTCGCTAAAGGTTCGCTAATGCTTCGATTTGATAGCATGTTTACCAATCATAAATCTTCATCTCCAAAACGTTCTGCTTCAAATACCACGCTTGCCAAAACTATCGCCTGCTGATATACAAGACACCTTGGTGCTTCTATCATAGGTATAAAGGACATTGTTCGCGGATGGGTTTGAAAATTACAAAAAAAAGTCATTCGTTTCGTGCGGAAAATTTCGTGTGTCTTATTATCAGAAAAAAGAAATAATTTTTTAAATACAACAATGTTGCAACAAGTTGGCTTAAACTAATTATTTTTAATAGAAAATGTACCTTGAGAGTACGACGGTATGTCACTTTTTGAAATAGTTTTAAATTAATATTAAATTTAAATTTCGTGAGAAACTCGAAGTGTTACGGGGCAGGAATGATACTCGAACATTTTACCAACAAGTAAACGTCTGACCCAAGGTTTCAAGCCCGGAGCATCTGCCTGTAAAAATGAAATAGAAATCCGGTTACGGATACGCATTGTACACTGAGAGATTATGAAGGGAAAACTTTTTTCATCTGGCGATGACCCCACCAATTCCACCTTTGGAGAAATAAACCCGATGCCACCAATCAACGATGATGATATAGACGTACCACCACCTATCCATGACGAGGTACGAGTTGTGATCCAATGACTTAAGAACAACAAAGCAGCTGGTGCCGATGGCCTGCCTGCTGAATTGTTCAAGACCGGCGGCAATTGAGCTGATAGGGTATGCATCAACTTATTTGCAAAATATTACTAGCAGAAAGCATGCCCGACGATTGAAATCTCAATGTCCTTTGTCCTGTACTGAAGAAAGGTGACCCAACAATCTGCGTCAACTACCGGGGAACCAGTTTTCTTGGCATCTCATACAAAGTCCTGTCGACTGTACAGTGTCAAAGACCTAAGCCGTTTGCCATCACACTGATTGGGCCTTATCAGTGCGACTTGGACCTGGTAAGTTCACCATAGATTACACTACGTCAAATTCTGGAAAATTGTCCACGAAAAGAAGATTGATACCCATCATCTCTTTACCGATTATAAAGCTGCTTTCGATAGCCCGATACGAGATTGTCTGTATACCACCATGTCTGAGTTCAGTATACCTGCGGAGCTAGTCGGGCTTTGTAGAATGACGTTGAGCAACACATCCAGCTTCGTTAGGGTGAGAAAGGACCTCTCCGAACCATTTGATACCGAACGAGATTTCAGAAAAAGCGATCCACTATTCTGCAACCTCTTAAACTTTGTGATGGAATAGGTGTTGCAAAAGCTACTCTACGGCGCAGAAGCATGGGTTGTGTCGCAGACTGATGCAGTGTTTGAAAGAAAAATTATTCGCAAAAGTTTCTGTCCTGTTTGCGTCGGCGACGACTACCTTATTCGAATGAATCACGAACTGTACGAGCTCTACGCTGACATTGACATCCGTGTATGATGCTGAGCCTCTGGGCGACGACGAAGAGGAAAACCATGCCTCCGATGGAAAGACCAGGCCGAGGAAGCGCTATCCACGTTTAGTGTTACTGATTGGAGAAGGCGCGCATGAAGCAGAGGTGCCTGGGGAGAGGTTTTGAGGTCAGCTTTAGCCCGATAACAGGTTGTTATGGCCACCCAAGTAAGTAAGTAAGCTTCAACCTTAGGCAACAGATCAGAAATGGAATTCGAACATTAATCGGCAACGAACCTGATCCCTAAGCCATGTAAGCAGTGTTTTGCACCTCCTTTTAGAGGGATATGTTTTTGCGTTATCTGATGAAAATATGTCGAAAATGGATATTGAGGGACTAAGACCGTAAACCGCTTCAAAAAATCGGTCGTATAAAATACCCAACCAGCAACTTTTATATAGCGAAATTAGGGTAACGATTCCGACCTAAAATTAAGGTATAAAGGTTGCATATATTTTTCGTCTTATTAAAAGATATAGTACTAAAAACTAGATTTCAAATGAGCTACATATTGTAGATATCGGAGATAATCTTTATATATATAATCGTTGGTGAAAATTGCGTAACTTCTGAACGACTTGACCGATTGAGGTTATGGTTTTTTTTATAAGTATTCCTTATGTTCTGCGAAATGTCCTTAGCATAGTTTGGTTTCGAAAAAAAGGGGCGATGACACCTCTATATAAGAACAAAATCAGCGACTATTCGACGCAGATGAATGAGACTAGGTATATATATGAAAAGTACGAGCATAAGTTTCAATAAAAAAGGGCGGTGCCAGACCTCCTATGTGAGAAAACCGAAAACCATTTCTTTGGCATAAGCTCGCAAACGGATTTTCAAAATTCTTTTTTAAGTGCCTATAGAAGGTTCTTAGTAAAGTTTGGTTAAGAAAAATGGGCGATGATACGCCCTTCAAAAAACAAATTTATCATGTCTCATCAACTATTTGACGCAGATGAATAAGATTTGGTACATTTACTAAAGCTACGAGGAAAATAAAGTTTTAATGAAAAAATGCGTGGTGCCACGCCTATCATATGAAAACAAAACAACATTTCTTATACCTCAGCAACTATTTGACTCGAATGGATAAAGTTCTGTACGTATGTTTCTTATAGTATATGGAAAGCTCTAAGCATAAGGCATTGCCATGCCACCTATAAAGGAAAAAATCAAATTCCATCATATCTCAATAACTATGAATGGGACATAGTAAATATACAAAAGTTACTTGCAAAAGTAAATTTTAATGAAAAAAATTGGTGGTACCACGCCTCCCATATCAGGCTCGTACCAACCCGACTTTACGTGGGGGAGGCAAACAAATTTTATTTTACGAAGAGTAAAACCAACGGTATTAGAGTCCCATTTTAGATGAGACTCGTGGGGGGCAAAGCCCCTTGCTCCTGGGTTGGTACGGGCCCATGTGAGAAAATCACAAAATTTGTTATAGAATATATGTCTAAGTAAGTAAAGTAAGCTTCAATAAATAAATAGGCGGTGCCACGCCTTGCCTCAAAGCGTTCTTCGGTATACATTTGATGAATCATGCGTAAGCGAAATCCGACGAGCGTTTTCATTGGCACATTTTAATTTCTTATAAAAATTTCAAAACTTTTTCCACAGAAGAGGGTAAAAAATTTATAATTTAGTTCAAGGCGCCAATAATCCTAGCTCCGGCACTGATGTGTGTCGACCGGAAGTGAAACGTCCAGAAAATAAAATGATGTAAGTTTTTCTAACTAAAATTTTTTCATTGAACTCAAATAGCATGCAGCACCCTTTTTCTTTTTTTAGTTAATGTACGGTATTTCCACTGGATTGACTAAGTAGCCATTTTTCCCATCCCCACTCTACAACTGACACTTATTTAAATTGCTAATAAATACAAAAAAAAAATTCCAATATCAATAAGACTGTCAGCTGAATATTGAAAATGAAGGTGCACATTTATAGCTTAAGTGCGACATTCGTTCTCGTTACTCTCTTGAAAAGTTTTAATATAAAATTTCATCAAATGACAGTCGTCAAAATTATTGATTGACATTGACATGTCAGCGCAAACACTCAAATACTTAGGCATTTACTAACACGTTGACAACTATAGAAGTGTATGTGAATGTGTTTTGAAAAAAAAAACAAACCTTATAGTGCTGCTCTGTACAAATAAAGGATACAGGACTTGGCGGCACGTTTTGAATATGCAGTAAAGGAAAGGAAAAATAAACATACCATTTTTTATTTTTTAAATAAACGCAAAAATGATACAAACAACATATGATAACAATAATAAAAAATATTTAAAGATAAATAAATATCGAGTATACGACATGTTGTCACAACAATGTGAACTTTTTGTTGCATTTTATTCCTGTGGCAACATGATAAAAATGGTAATGCGTATCAATATACTCGTAATTTGAAGAAATTATGTGTTTGATGTGAGTTGATTTTTGTTTTATGAGAATGTTCATATTTGCTTTTGACAATAAAATTAAAATGTGAAGTATAAAAGAGTATATGATTTTGGTAATAAATTTTATGTAGTTTATTATTTTAGAGCATATGTGGAGCAGTATTTTGATCACTTTGGTAAAAAAAACACTCAGCATATCCGACTTTTGAGGCATTTTCATATAAAAAAATAATCGATCCAAGCGGCAAATATGTTATACACAACATCGATGAATAGTTGTACTCATTGTAGGCAGTAATGCTCACAACTCCACCCACAACTTTGTAAATTCTTTTTACAAGGCCGCTTTGTAGGAAGCTTGCCTACATCTTCATATACAATGTGTAACAAACGAAAGGCACATTACCTTAAAACATCGCTTACTAAGTGCCTGTATTGTTTAGCGAGTTGCCTACATCTCCACATACAAAGCAAGCAACTAGCAAGTTGACTGCCTACATCTCCATATACAATGCAGTCAGTCAGCAAGCAGACTACCTACATCTCCATATACTAAGCAGGCAATCAGAAAGCAATTTGCCTACAGCTCCATATACAAAGCAGGCAGCCAGCAAGCAAGTAAACAAAATATCACGGTAACAATTCCATTCGTGAAACATACAGCACAAACGGTATAGCTTTTCATACCTGAAAAATCAGAGTACTTCAACGATTTACCGCTGGGATTTCAAGACAAGAATTTAAATTATAAAAAGTTTTCATTGAGATAGCGAAGTTTTTTTAATTTTTCTGTCAGAAATACTGTCTTATATACTAAGTAGACTTTCTAAATAGTTTTACTTATGAAACAGCATTGCTCATCAGCCTTAAAGCATTTTTGCCACAAAGTGCCTTCATGTATTGTTTTTTTAAATATTAATTTAAATATATTTCTTCAAATACTACATATAATCACTTTAATCTTTATTAAATTAATTTAATTCCAAAACACGCAGGCCATTAAAAGTTCCATTTATATATCAAAATCCCATTTAAAAACCATTTAAGCAAAAGTATTTGTGGTTCTACGAAATTCCACAAAAATCTATTCATTCTCATTGGCAGTAAAGGTGTTAAAGTTTTTTGTTAAAGAGCCCACAGACAATCATAAAGCATTCACACACACACACATTTAGCCAGTGTTAAATATGTAACCTTTTGTTGTGTGGAATAATGAAAATTGGAAAACCATTCAGAATCAAAGGCATCGATGCAGCATATATCGTTGTAGCATATATTTTCATGAGCCTATGCCAAATTGGAAATTAAATTTCATAGTGACAATAAAATTGTCTTAAAGTTTTAATACAATATCAAAAATTATTTTTTTTTGCAATTTTAAAATTTTAATATTTTCATATTCAACAAGAATATCGTGATTATTTTAATTGGAGATTGAGACCAAGCGTCCTAGGAATAAAACTTAAAAATTTAATCAAAATTGGTCAGTTGGTTTTTGCGTGATGCGCGAACATCAAAAACGGCTATTATTTTATTTATGCATAAAGATGATTATTGTAATAAAACTAATGTGCCGAAACACTCTCTCAGTCATAGATTGGGAAAAATTTTGCAAGCAAGAGCTACTTACAACAACAGGAAAAAACCCCACCATAAATTTGATCTCGATAGCAAAGAAATTCAGCAATAAACCATATGCCCATTCCAAGACTCAAGCAAGAGCAACATGAAAAAATATTTCGAATAAAAAAAACAATCGAGAACTAAACATTTAAAATTAAAGCTTATTCTTATTCCCTTAAGGCCTCAGAGCTTGACGATATATTAGTCCGTTTGTTGATAAAGCATGCCTCAACAATGGCTCGACTATTACGCCGAAATTCCATACACTTTTGTTGAATGTTCACTCCGATATGCAGCAAATTCCCAAAAAAGAATAGTTGACTTATCCCAGTAATTATCGACTCATTGCGATATGCTATCCGCTCCTTTAAGTTAGAGGTTAATAAATTTCAGCCTTGTGAATTACCTCGAGCGTAACGTATTACTAAGATATAATCAATAGGGCTTAGGCAGAACCTGCACTTCCAGAGGTCTGATGGTGTTCTTCACTGAGAAGTGGTGTACCACTTGGAACCTCGCACCTTCTAAGAAAACGTATGATTGCCATTCATATCAAAAATAATTCCATAAGGCGTCGGTAATTTCTACAGTCGAGGGTTAACAAGCCTCTGCATTGGCCGTACTATCCGTGTTAAAATATATTGATTTAATTTTAAACGAACACTCCAGCAAAGCTGAAGTTTCATAGTACTCTCCCTATTATCGGTTTTAGGTATATTTTTAAATTTTTTATAGGTACAATAAAACCTCGATATAACGGACCTCTATTTAACGAACTTTGGATGTAAATGACAAAAAGTCCGGTCAAATGTAAAAAAATTAACATTCTGTTAATGCTTAGTTTCAAGTATCGCCGCTTATAAAAAAACGGCGGGTTGCACTCCGGGAGTGCCGACAGAAGTAAAAACAAATCGTTTAATGGCAAGTTAGTGTGTTAGTTGGTATGTGTGCGTTTTCTTTTTATATGGCAATGCAATGGAAGACAAAAACGGAATATGTATTCAAATTTTACTCTCGCTCTCATTCTCAATTTGTCAACGCAACAACGCGGAATTTGATAGAAACAAACATGTAAGCATAGCAATCGTTGAATGAGAATGGAATGTGTCAGTTAGTGTGTCTGCTTTGCTTTTTGTCTTCCACTTGGAATATTTATTTAAAAGAAACAATAGAACATTCAAATTTTACTATCGCATTCATGACGGGGAATCCCGATGACGGTCGGTGTCGCGAGTTTATACTTTTTTCCTCAGCAGCACAACGTGCCATAAGAAGTTTTCACTTCAATAATAAACGATTTGTACGGACCATGATAATCACGTCATACGTCTAGCATTGGAATTTCAGACATAATACCGTCCTGCTCGTGGATTGCACTTAGCCGGAGCTATAGTATATTTACAGACTCCCTGACATAATAACGCGTAGGTTTTGACGTATCACATCGGTGTTTGCCAGGGATTCACGCAACTCTTAACAGTTTAACTTGCTTATTCGAAGTGAATGAACGCATTTGGTGTTCCAGTAAATAAAATTAAATTTTAAGCTTCATGTAACGGAATTTTGCCATTAACGGACACCCCCTTACCCTAATTCGTCCGCTATATCGAGATTTTACTGTACTAGATTACACCGATGTTTTATCAGGTGTGAAGTAAATACATTCCGGTTAGTTGAAGTGATGAAATGAAAGGGAATTCTTGAAATTAGCCACCAACATCATGCGATCTAACATCATTGGCTTTCATCTTCTGGGGTTTCTTGAATTGCAAAGCTTATGCGTATAATTCTCAAAGTGTTCAACATCTCAAAGACGACAAAATCGAGCGTATATCACTAATTGAACCATCGTTATGCGAAAAAGTAATAGGAGGAAGTAGTGACTTGAACGACATTCTTTTTCATTACTAACCGGATCCAATGTACTTTAATTTCTAATAAAAATAAATACAGATTTCATACAATTTATGTCTAACATTTAAAATTTAAAAAGATACCTCAAATTTGAGCACCATTTATTGGACCATAACTAGAGTATGAATCGCACTCGGACTGAGAATCCCAAAAATACTGTAGCGAAATTTGGTTTATGCTAGAAAACTCTTGAAATAAATACAAACAAAAGAAACTAAACGATATTAGCACCATCTAGCGCAATATGCTAAAAATAATAAACCGAACAGACGCTGCAGTAAACAATAAAAAGTCAACAACCGAGAGAAATTATCGCCGTCGTACAACGTACAACGCCATCTAGCATAATAGCTAGCTCAACGTCAGTGCGCCATGCTGGTGAATTGTGGATAGTGGTAGAATGCACGCTACAAAGTAGCACTGGTAGGTTGTAGATAATGGTAGAATATACGCCATCTGGCAGCTAGTAGATTATTCGAGAAAGTGATGCCTGTAGTATAAAAGGGTGTCATTTGAGTTTTCGGACACAGTAGTATTTCAACAGTGAAGTGGAACACTTGAATTAAAAGCAATAAAGTGAATACAGTGTGATCCGTAGTAAAGTAAAACAGTTTTCTATACAGTGTTAAATTAATATTAGAATTTGAACGCTAATAAAATAAACCATTTTATAACTAAATAAGTTTGTGTGTTTTTAATTGTTACACAATCCAGTGATCGAACTCAGAAAAGTGTGAGAGATCGAAATTATCGTCAAAGAGACAGAAATTTCGTAACAATACTTTAGAGCTGCTTAATTGCGTTCACGACCTCGTGTCACGATTTATTTTATTTTTTTGTCATTTATAAATAATTTCCTAATGGGCATGACAAATGATATTCAGTTTCATGCAAAGTGGAAATTATTTATGGATTTATGAGCAAATACATATGCATGCAAGACGTAAATTTATTCATAAATATCAGAAATAAAGTAAAAATTAATACTCATGACATAATTCATTTAATTTTTATTTGATATCATAAAGTTTATAACACAATGGCAACAATGATGAATCCATTTTTTGCTTTTGCACTCATGCAAATTTGCTTAAAAATCAAGTGCGCACAAATTACGGCGCTATGAAATGTCATGTAAAATTAAATTTTCACATACGAGTGATTTAAATGAATATGTCATTCAAAGCAATATTTTATTTGAATGACAGGATAAAAAACGCTTGAAGTGAGGCTTAAGCTTTTTATGCAAAAATCCAATTTATTTGTTAAAAAATTGTGTATTTTCTGCTTTTGTTGAATGTCAAAAGGCGTTGGTGCTTGGGAAAAAGTTGTTAATCTAAAAAAAGGCATTTAAAAAGAACCCACGCTATTATTTGCTCTCAACAATGTGTGTTACATTGTAATATATTACAAAAAAAAAAAAAAAAATGTATAATAAAAAAATTTAAATTTAAAAGTTTTAAAAAATGCCACACAGTCCCAGTCCTTTCTTAAATATGACAATTTCAAATTTATTTGATGGGTTTCTTTATGATTCATATTTAGCCAGCCAACAAAGACATTTATTTTTAAATGCAAAATAAAATTTCTCAGAATTCTGCAAAATTAAAACTATATTAAATTATTTTAACGCGTCTGCCTTTGGTATACTGTGTTAAGAGCATAGTATAGATAGCAAAAATATAAAAGGCAGACGTCCACACTGCCACATATAATAACAGCAATTATTAATATGTAAAATAAAACTAAAATAATTTTCTAATTTTCTTTCAGTATTTCGTTGTCTTTAGAGTTGCACCTAGTAGCTGAAAACAAAAAAGGCAGACGTCTAGGCTTCTGCTTTTTAAAAATATATGGAGTTGAATCTGTCAAAATTTTAACTAATTATAAATTATTTAAGTTCCTTATATTTTAAGTCAATTTGTTACAGTCTGTAAGGTTTTTTCATAGACTCAATAAATACTAAAACTTGATATAACAAAAAACAAACAAACAAAACAAAAAAATCGTAGATTTTTGTCAAATTTGTATATTAATTTTATGGAAACCAGATTTTTCCGAATATGCATATTTACTTACATAGTTTTTCTCCTAGAAATACCGCAAATTAAACTTTCCAGTCTATTTGCATAACAAAATTACTTGTAGACCCATCTAATTAATTTCAATTTATGATATTTCGAAAAAAAAACAAATTGAACAACAAGTACTTAAAAAAACTTACACGCAAATCAGAGTTGCAAAAGTAAATGCGTGGAATGTCGCCAGAAAAATAATAAAAATTAATATAATGAATAGTAAATTTTGCATAGCAAAGTAAGTATTATGAATCTTTTCTTAATAATATGCAACTGAATTGCTCAAAAACGTCTGCCTTCAAAAAAGCACCGCTGGAAATGTCTGCCTTTTCATTTTTATGCTTTTATATGTAAGGCAAACAGCCAGCCACGAGGCAGACGCGATAAAATGATTTGGTATTACATTTTTTTATGTTTGTTACACTTCAATTTTTAAATGCAGCAATAACTAAGCGGTTGAGATTGTTTTTCTCGTTTCTTATGTCATACTCTTTATAATAATCGCAATCTGCCTTACGATAAAATCTTTAAAGTTTGTCTGTATTTAAAAAAAATTAAAAAAAAAGTTTAATTACATTTAAAAGAAGCAACAAAAACATTTGCTTCTAGCATTTATCTGTTTTTGTGTACAGATAAAAATTTTAATATAAGAGGCAGACGCCTTAAAATTGTTTATGGTGCCTTTTTAACAGTTTCAAAGGGTTTTCTATCAATAATAATAGCAATCTGCCTTACGATAAAGTCTTTAAAGTTTGTCTTTATTTAAAAAAATTAAAAAAAAAGTTTAATTAAATTTAAAAGCAGCAACAAAAACATCTGCCTTTTGCATTTATCTGTTTTTGTGTACAGACAAAAATTTTAATTTAAGAGGCAGACGCCTTAAAATTGTTTATGGTACCTTTTTAACAGTTTCAAAGGGCTTTCTATCAATAATAATAGCAATCTGCATGACGATAAAATCTTTAAAGTTTGTCTTTATACAAAAAAATTAAAAAAAAAGTTTAATTACATTTAAAAGCAGCAACAAAAACATCTGCCTCTTGCATTTATCTGTTTTTGTGTACAGACAAAAATTTTAAAATATAAGAGGCAGACGCCTTAAAATTGTTTATGGTACCTTTTTAACAGTTTCAAAGAGCTTTCTATCAATAATAATAGCAATCTGTCTGACGATAAAATTTTTTAAGTTTGTCTTTATTTAAAAAAATGTAATTACTTTTGAACGCATCAACAAAAACGTCTGCCTCTTGCATTTATCTGTTTTTGTGTATAGACACAAATTTTAATATAAAAGGCAGACGCGTTAAAATTTATTGTTTATGGTACCTTTTTAACAGTTTCAAAGTGGTTTCAATTAATAACGCAGAGGGAATGCATTGGCAGAGAATGTTCGTATGATTTATATAACTTAGAACTTCATGATAAAACCATACAGAAATTTAGGCCAACGGCACCCTAACTATAAGTTCATTGCTCTAGTGCCAACGCTCATAGGTAGGGAAGAATTCTGAAGTGCACTGCACTCTCACCATCATTGGTTTCTGTAGGCGACCGACCACTACATAGCGCTGATATGCTGTACTAACACACAGTGAAAATGTTTGCAAAGTCACTGACCCACTGAGCAATATCCAAGTCTTTTATCACTGTCTGGTTATAATTTGTTTCTCTGTGATATGATAAATGATTTTGTTGATCGGTGTTCATTTTAGTTTTTTAATCATTTGAGCATTTCAAAATTTTTTTTTAAAATGTTCATTTAATTAAGCTTTTTTGTTAGAGTTCTCCCTCAATGAGAAGTACCGATCGCATGCTCGACGATCCATGAAGAAGTGTAAGGCTTTATTAAATCCCAAACTGAGTATAAGGTAGTTCATTTCAAAGACATTGTTCACTAACTCGCCTTGTATCAGGCTGAGATTTGAGCAGTTTTTCTCTAACCGTAACAAGGCAGCTTTTGGTCTGACGGCTAAAGGCTTTGCTGCTGTAAATATCAACCAGCAGCAGCTGCAGCAATACATTTGAGGCAGAAGAAAGGATAAACCTAACCGTTTCGACAATTTTATTTTTCCTGAGACTTATGCCATACCACTACCCCCGTAAAACGAGATTGGTCTAACTACGGATTCATAGAGCCAAAACAGAACTTAAAATTGAACCGCCCAACTTTTCCCGGTGACATTGTTGGATGCTAGTGAATTTTTCGTTGATTTTTCTTTGATGTTCAGTACAAAACGTAACTTCCTGTCGAGGAATATGTCTAGGAAATTAGCAATATTTGAGAATACTGGTCTATTTCCATCGAGTCTTTTTTTATATTAGAGGTCTGTTGGTACGCTCAGAGATGATTCAATGATTTTATGTTTGATTTCATCATAAACGCCAAAGCCGAACATATTTTAATTGAAGTGATATTTTGAAATTCAAAAAGAATCCACATTGATTTAAAATGATTCATATATGATTCAAAGTTGCAAAATGTAAAATAAAAAAATTGTAACTTCAGAAAGCAAATTGAAGTTTTTTACAACTTAAATAAATTTAAAAAATTCTATTTTCAATACTTTTCAAATTATATATGAATTTAATATTGTATGTGGTTAAATTAAACAGAAAAAATGTTATTTTTACTTTTTTCAACTTTAAAATTTGCCTTAAGTTAGAAATAACATTTTCAAAATTTTCAATGATACTTTTTCCTGAGTGTAGGATTTTTGTATTTCCTGTAAGTCTTGTATAAGACAATAGCCCAAGTGATGCGGTTATATTTCATATATCTAAATTGCGATTAAACATTATTTCCTTTAATGTTACACCAAATGCAAACAAACACCAAAGTACGTTGTAAGCTAATTAATATTGAAATAATATACATTGAGTACATATCTTATAGCCTCGAGCTACGTGCTGATAGCAGCATTAAGGATATTTATTTAGTATCTAAATTTACACCAACCAATGAACACTATAATTTTAATTAGCAATTAATTATGCTGGGTTTTTTGCTTAGACAGATCAAGTATGACCAAGACCACAAATAAAAGAAGCCACTTAAAAGTAAAAAAAAAACACAGTAAAAGGTTAAGTGCTGTTTTATCCTGCTCTGCAATAAAACGAACAAAGAAACTTAATACACTGAAGTGATTTTATTTAATTGTAATAAAAACTTTGTGCCAACTGAGATACAACAACTAAGGCAGCAGCAGCAGCAGTAGCAACAACTCAAATGGAAACAATGAGAGCAACAGTAGCACGCAGCCTTTTGTTTCCAACACAACGTCGACCAAGTAACCTTTGGCATAACGGGTTTCTTTACCCAGGCTTTGTGTCGCCACTATGAAACACACAACCGCCAATTTGTCTAACTAATACTATTACGATTTGTTGCCATGTTGCTTAGTGATATGGCAGCAATTTGGAGTATTCTATATTTTGCAAACGATACATAAGCGGGTGTTGGTCAAAGCGTTCAGTGGAGATATACCAAATATAACAGAGATTATATGGAAATAACTCAGAAGTAAGAGAAAAAAAGATTAACAAATTTTACGCATTTTCGCAAATGAAGTTTTTCTTTAATATTTCTTTTTGTGTAAAAACTTTTCTAAAAATAAAATTTTATTCGAATAATTTTTTTCAGTAAATTAAAACTTTTTTTAAGTAACTTTAATTTTTTACTGGGTATATGAACAAATTTACATTCACTATCCAAAAACAGGGGTTGACAGGTTGTTCTTCATCCGGAGGAAAATTTTTCAAGGTACGCCACTGTATTCAATGCTTTCCTACTTTTTTTTTCAAAACTATTTCACATTACAGTTTCCCTACTGCAGCTACAATATACATATGTGTATCAAAATCATTCGATTAGTTAGCTAAGTAAACATATTTTCATGTTATGGGCGTGATGCCACCCAGTTAAAAACAAATACCTTTACTCAAAGTTCAATCTATCTCAATACAAAATTTTATCGAAATCGTTCCATAAGTTAAGCAGTGAACACGTTTTTTCCTGTTAGGGGCGTGTCACCACCCCCTCAAAGAAAATATCTTTATTCAGGATTCAATCTCCCTCCATATTAAATTTCATCAAAATCGGTGCAACGGCTCTGCCGTGACAGCATTTTTTCTCATTAAGGGCGGTGGCACGCCCCTTAAGGAACTTAAAGTTTTTAAAAACCTTTTTTAGGGTTAAATCTATTTTCAAAACAAATTTCATCAAAATCGGCGCTTAAGTCGTGGAAACGTACTTTCCTGTTGGAGGCGTGTCACCACCTACTTCTAAAAAGAATGTATTCTGCACTACTCCTCTTCACAACCTTTCCAAAAAAAAAGAAAATGAAACGATTATGCAGTTAAAAAGGGATGGAAAAACTTTGCAACTGCCTATTTCTATATAGATCAGTCCTTGCTGATCCAAGCCTGAGCCCATTATTTGTAAGCCAAGATAGGTTACAGTCTGTACATTATGCTTCATGCAGACCAGAGAATAGCAGTTAGTGGCTCACTGCGGTTGTTGAGCTACTACCCAATAAAATATGAATCGCGACCTGAGCAACGCTCACTAATAGCGAATGCGAAGAGAGCATGATGTTTATAGATTTGAGTGTGTGCAAGCAGTTCGGCTCACACGTATGCAAATGCGTTTGCAGCTCACACTCACACGTATTCAGCATTCATGAAATTCTGAAAATTTCATGAAACAGTGAATGGCTCGAGCCACTAATCTTGAAATGGAGTAAAGAAAAATTGTTTTTTTTAAGGAATGCAAAAATCTGAAAGAAATCAAAAATCCTGAGCCATCAACAGGAGTAAAATGCATGCAGTCTTCAATGACGCATTTAGAACAAACGTTCAGAGCATGCTGCTTGTCTTCAAAGTCAGCTACATTAGCTGGTACTTTCCCGAGTTTATTGTATAACATTTATGCCGCACAAGATTCGACGTTTGCTTCCCATTTTTTTTAAATGGCGTCAACAAGAACGGCAGTAAATATAACCATCCAAAAAAGAGTCACTCTCTTTTTTATTTCTTTTATTTTGTTTTTCTTCTTGGTGACAACTCGAATGGTGACAACATTCATTTTGTAATATCAAGAAATAAAATTAGTTAGAAACCACTAACTCCACACGAGCCTCAAATCTCTACTACTTAAGCGTCAATTCCGAAAGATAAAAAGACACAACAGGAAGAGAGATATTCATAACTAGCTCACTCAACACCCGTATATATAAATAGTAGAGGTCTGCACGAGTGCACTTGAAACGACCATCAAGTCATTCACCACGATTGCGAGTCCATTAAGCCATTGTGCACGAAAACCATAAATTAAATAAAAACAATCGAAACGTCAAGCAAGAGAGGTAAATGAACTCACACATAAAATTTTCTACGAGTTCAAGCACACAAGAACAAATTGAATTGCCGTTGTTTTCGACAGCGAGTAGAATAATCTGTTGGCACAGTAAGCGCACACATGCAGAACAGAGAGCTTCAGTGAGGCATTCATCATTTTTTCCATTCATGAATCTGTCGAATCTTTCTGCAGATTCACACAGATTCACCACTCACAAAATATTTAGTGAATCTAACAACCATTTCCTCTCACGGCGACGTCTGTGAATCTGAGTGTGTTTCAGAATCATTTCTAGTGAATCCTGATTCATTTCGTATGAGTATATGAGTGTTTCATGAGCTATTCATGAATCAAAGGCACAGATTGCAACAAAAAAGTTTGCGATACTCGCGTGAAACACTTTGGAAAGTTTTTTAAAAAATGGGGAAAGGTCGAAGGTATTTGACATAATTTAGAGTAGCTGTATATCCTGGTATGGTGGATAGACCAAGCTGAGGGAGCCCTAACCGCGCTTGGCATTAACGATTGGAGAAGGCGCGCGCAAAACAGAGGCGCCTGGCGAGAGCTAATGAGGTCGGCCGTAACCTGACAACGGGTTGTCATGGCCATCTAAGTAAGTAAGTAAGTAAGTAAGTAAGTATATCCTGGAAAGGACCGTTTTTGACCCATTTTCGGATATTTTTTTTTAAGCCAAATCGATAGAAAACGGTCGAAAATATATTTTAGACATCACTTAGGGTGGCTCGGGACCCCGGGAAAGACCTTTTTTACCCATTCTCGGGATAGGTCGAAAATAGCATTCACTAAAGGAGTGATTGTTAGCACGCTCACGTTCACAGACTTCGCTATGAGACAAATGCTGGCTTGTCTCACAAAATTTTTTTTATGTGAATCTGTGTGAATGTGCTGAAAGTTTCATGAGCTCATGAATGGCTCATAAGCAGAGTGGCTCACTTGTGGCATTTTAATTAAACTAATGGCCTAGTTTTAAGTTGTATTCTTTTAGTTTTACTAATTTTTTTTTGTCTCATTGGCATAATTTCTTATCAATTTTTCATTTAATTACTTAGTTAGGAACAATAGATGAGTTCTCACTAGAAAATATAAAAAAAAGGATAGTTAGTCCTAACCAATATTTCCAAGATCAGCTGACTAATAGCACTAGGCTTTAAAGTTTAGTAAACTGAATGATTTAGCCCAAAAAAAAAGTAGATTAAAAATTGATATATCGGAACGTGTAACTGCCGATACTTAATACTAAAGAATCATTTCATCACTAAAAAATTTTATGAGCATTGAAATCATCATCAGCAAGAACAATAACAAAAAAGCACTATTTACAAAAAACAAGAGTACATATTAAGGTCTTTGGCACTGCAGCACTCAATGTGCTCGGTCAACAATTCAAGGTAACGTGGAACGTGGTGCTCTTCTTTATAAACTCATAAAAGTCTAATTATTTTATGCGAACACAAACGAGTGCACACACACACACATACACTCACTTTAAAATCCATATTTCCCACATGTGGGCAATTGTCCTTTGGTGTCACTTTTTCATGTGGTTCATTATGTTGACACCATTTTGGGTCAGTAGCATAATTCGATTGCTCATACATAAATTACAATGCATACATAAGTAAATGTGTAAAGTGTTAAGAGCCAACGCTTAATCTTCTCTTAAGTTGGTCCTTTGGGCCAACTAACCAACCACAATGCCATAGCTAACTAAATTGTGGCTTTTATGATTACACGTTTAAGGCTGATTAGCATATTTTCGTTGCATAATTTGTGGCATTAATTTGTGCTCGCTACACAAAATGGAAATTCTCCAAAAACTTATCTTGGGATGTGTGGTGGCTAATTGCGCCTACACTTTGTCTAAAAGTTTTGGCATTAAAGCTTTAGTGTTATCTTTTAAACTTTTGACATAACAAAAAAGTTATATTGCAAGTGTTGCCATAATAATCCATTAGATTTGCCTAAAAATGAAGAGTTTGCTTTTAGGATATTTTATTTTTAATTTACGGGGTTTGACTGAATTTCATTATGTGGAATTATGTTTCAGCAATATGATACGCAGTGAGACAAACAGTGAGAAATTTCAGAGCTATGGAAGATTTTGAAATAATTTAGCGCCTCTTATACATAATCACGATTCCTCTCTTTTCGTCTATAATCCTCAAGCCTAAAAATAGGCAATTATAATTTAAATGTAAGCAGAAATATTAAGCTAGTGCTTGATAAATAATTAGTTACAAATATAAAAATTAAACTAGCATATTTTTAGGCTTGCAAATTAGAGTCGAAACTAAACGAATCGAAATACAAAAAGAGGTCATTAATTGAAAAACTTGGAAGAGCTGGAGTTTATTTGGAAAATAGAAAAAAACAAACTTTTTCAAACATTTATTTTGTTGTTCAAAAAAACCGCAAGTCCCCCAACTAGGCTACAGAGCCCCAAGCAGTTGGTTTCTTATGTACGTTATTTGGGAGCGTAAAGTCTCTTCGATTTCATCGAGGTAAGTATATTAGAGAAACATCAGTACTTATGTTTTAGCTAAGTTTTCCAAGGGATCTTACATAAAAGATGTCGAGACATCCCTGGTTATCCACTTTTGTCCTATTTCGGTTAACCCCCCCTAAAGAACATCCACAAAGAATTAAGCCCCCTTTCATTTTTTAAAATTTTATTTTTCGTTTATTTGAACAAAGAAAATTCAAGAGTGACACTTAAAAATATTGTAGCGAAATTTGGTTTATGCTAGAAGACTCTTGAAATAAATACCAACGAAAGAAACTAAACGATATTAGCACCATCTAGCGCAAAATGCTAAAAATAATAAACCGAACAGACGCTGCAGTAAACAATAAAAAGTCAACAACCGAGAGAAATTATCGCCGTCGCACAACGTACAACGCCATCTAACATCTAGCTAGCTCAACGTCAGTGTGCCATGCATTGTGGTGAATTGTGGATAGTAGTAGAATGCACGCTACAAAATAGCACTGGTGGGTTGTAGATAATGGTAGAATATACGGCACTTAGAAGGTACTGGATTATTCGAGAGAGTGATGACTGCAGTATAAAAAGGGTTGTCATCTGAGCTGAAGCCACAGTAGAATTAAACCAGCGAAGCAGTAAGCAATAAAGTGAATACAGTGTGATCCGTAGTAGAACAAAACAGTTTTCTATACAGTGTTAAATTAATATTAGAATTTGAACGTTAATAAAATAAACCATTTTATAACTAAATAAGTTTGTGTGTTTTTAATTGTTACACAATCCAGTGATCGAACTCAGAAAAGTGTGAGAGATCGAAATTATCGTCAAAGGGATAGAAATTTCGTAACAATTGGTGTCAGAAGTGGGATTGTGTAAAAGAATTAACAATCAATTAAAAAAAAAAAAAAAAAAAATAAATAAATAAAAATGGTTAAGTTTGACGAACTAAAAGTGGATCAACTGAAGAAGGAGTTGCAGCAGCTGAGTCTGCAATCTACTGGCGGAAAGGTGGAGTTACAGAAACGCTTACGGCAGGCTCTTGAGGCTCAAGGTGTAAACCTGGAAGAACATGAATTTTATAGTGATGTACCAGAATCAGCAGCGAAAGTGGAAGAAACTTCTGGACCAGCGGCAAGTGGTGAAGTTGTAGATATGTCAAAGTTCGAGAAAATGTTAATGGCGATGACAAGCAATATACAGGCCGTTCGGGAAGAGATTGGTCAGCACGCGCTGCAGATCCAGGCGGTTTGGGAAGAAATTGATCAGAGCTTAAGTCAGAACGCGACGCAGATCCACGCAGTGAATCAAAACACTGAGGCTGTTCGAACGGAGGTGCACAAAATGGAAGAAGTTCAAAATAATTTTAAAGACGTTAATAAAAGGATTCAACAGTTGGAAATAAGCGAACCAACCACTCAAGTGATAAGAGAAATCAGCGCAGAGAGGCTTAAGGCACCATCGTACGATGGAACAACGCCATTTAGTGTTTTCAAGCTCCAGTTTGAAACAACATCTGGTCACAATCGTTGGGATAACGAAAGCGCAGCTGCAGCGCTAATTGTGGCATTAAAGGGCGCAGCTGCAGAAGTATTGCAAACGGTTCCAGTGGCGGAGCAGAAAAACTACAAGGCGGTGATGGATGCCTTACAGCGAAAATATGGCAGTGACCACATGAAGCAGATTCACAGGTTGGAATTAAAAAGTCGTATCCAGAAATCTGGTGAGTCCTTGCAGGAGTATGCTGCGGATATTGAGCGATTGGCACACCTTTCCTATCCTGACGAGTTAAGTGTCGTAGCTGAAAAATTCAAAATAGAGGCGTTTATTGACGGCATACGTGACTTAGATACAAAACGCGAAACAATGCGGAGCCCGAAGACAACATTTAACGAAACATTAATGGTTGCCCTCACTGAAGAGATGATTGCGTTGACATGCCGCCCATCACTGAAAACTCGTCGGATGGAGGTGGAGGCTGAAAAGAAAAATTCATCGTTCGCCAGCGGTAGCTTCAGCAGAAAATGCTACAACTGTGGTAAGCAGGGACACATGGCACGTGACTGCAAATCACGATCTGCATCACGTTCACCAAGAAGAAAAATTGAAAATCGGAAGGAGGTGGATTCTGAAAAGAAAAGTTCATCGTTCGCCAGCAGTAGTTTCAGCGGAAAATGCTACAACTGTGGTAAGCACGGACACATGGCACGTGACTGCGAATCACGTCGTAAACGATCTGCATCACATTCACCAAAAAGAAGAATTGAAAATAGGGTGGACGATGGCGAAAATGGTTGCGGGCAGCAGGCGCGTACGTGGAATCAGGGTTCGATTCCGGAGAGGGAGCCTGAGAAACGACTACCACATCGCAAAGAAAGCCAGCATGAAAATGCGGATGCATTTTTCCGTCGTCTATGTAAAATTGAATGTTCACGAACGGAAAATAAAGCTGGAACAATTGATGTGCGCCGTTTGAACGTTTTGCCTGAAGAGGAGGTAAGATGGGACCAGCGCAGTGATCGGGATCGTGGTGATCGTGAACGAGAGCGTGAAATGGAACGCGAACGAGAGCGGGAGAGAGAACGTGAAAGAGATCGCGAGCGTGATCGCGAACGGCGTGAAGAACGTGACAGAGAACGAAAGCGGGAACGTGAAAGAGAACGTGAACGAGAGGAGGTTAGAGAGCGCGCTGAAAGAGACAAAGTTGAAAAGAAGGATCCAGAACGGCCAGATAAAGATCGTGAGCGCAGAAGAAGAGAAAGGGAACGCGAACATGAGAAAGAGCGAGAACGAGAGCAGTCACGCCGAGAACGTTCTCGAAGTCGGGAGAAATCTTCTAGACGTCGTTCTAAATCGTGTAAAAAGGAACGTGAGAAAGAGCGTGATAAAGATCGCGACAAGATGAAAGCTCGGTGTGACCTGCGAGCAAATACTGAAAGGTTCAAGAAAGGTCAACTAGTGCTGCTACACAACCCACAACGGAGACGAGGCTTGTCTCCTAAGTTTCGGACTCACTGGGATGGACCTTACCGGATCGTCACAAGGATTAATGATGTTGTGTATCGAATCCAAAAATACCCCGGGAACAAAAGTAAATTAAAGGTTGTCCACATCGAAAGGCTGGCACCTTATACTAGGGACGGAGAGACTCTTGTTCGGGACGAACAAGTTTAAGCGGAGGGCAGTGTAGCGAAATTTGGTTTATGCTAGAAGACTCTTGAAATAAATACCAACGAAAGAAACTAAACGATATTAGCACCATCTAGCGCAAAATGCTAAAAATAATAAACCGAACAGACGCTGCAGTAAACAATAAAAAGTCAACAACCGAGAGAAATTATCGCCGTCGCACAACGTACAACGCCATCTAACATCTAGCTAGCTCAACGTCAGTGTGCCATGCATTGTGGTGAATTGTGGATAGTAGTAGAATGCACGCTACAAAATAGCACTGGTGGGTTGTAGATAATGGTAGAATATACGGCACTTAGAAGGTACTGGATTATTCGAGAGAGTGATGACTGCAGTATAAAAAGGGTTGTCATCTGAGCTGAAGCCACAGTAGAATTAAACCAGCGAAGCAGTAAGCAATAAAGTGAATACAGTGTGATCCGTAGTAGAACAAAACAGTTTTCTATACAGTGTTAAATTAATATTAGAATTTGAACGTTAATAAAATAAACCATTTTATAACTAAATAAGTTTGTGTGTTTTTAATTGTTACACAATCCAGTGATCGAACTCAGAAAAGTGTGAGAGATCGAAATTATCGTCAAAGGGATAGAAATTTCGTAACAATATGAACTAACGAAAAGGTTTTAACCTCCCGACTTGATTACTTTTGTTCGTTCTTACGAGCTACCTCCACACCCCCTCCAGCGGACGTCTGTTATGAACGACCGCATCATAAAATTTCTCATTACCAGCGTTTAGTCCGGAGAATTGGAATAAAAAGCTCTGAAACTGTTAACCCTTAAATGCATGAGGTCAGCCCCCAATATGGAGACCAAGCTTTTTTTATGTAAAATCAGACGGTGATCACGAAATGGGTATTCATTTTCCTGGAAAATGCACCGTTTTCCCGGAAAAGCTCAAAAAGTGTGATTTGTGCAGTGTACCAAATATAGTACATGATGCATTAAGCCTGTATATTTGAAATGAAAAACTCTTTCTTAGGAACTTTTTTTTTATTAGGAATTAATAAAAAAATGAATAATAATGAAATATGGAAATGAATAATGGAAATTATCAATATTTAATTTACTCTGATGAGGGTCACTTTTAAAATTATTTGTAAACATAACGTTCGACCACTTTGACAGCTTACTGGGAACTGAAAGTGGACATCGGAGAGCTGAAGAGACATTTATGTGAAAGCTGGTAATGCATGCTACAAGTTGGAGCAGTGATTTTAGGCACGTACCATATATGGAACGCTATGCATTTAAGGGTTAAGTTGGCGTGGCACCGCCTATAATGAAAAAAAAAAAACAGCCACGGCTTAGCCCCTGCACCGACAATGAAATCTGGTACCGAGACAGATTGTTTTTTGAGTAAACATATATATTTTTAGTGGGTGGTGCCACGCCCATAGCCATAAAAAGTGTGTTTGCAGCTGTATTAATTAACCGCTTTTGATGAAATTTGGTATGGAGATAGATCGAATCAAAGAGAAAGATATTTGCTTAAAGTGAGGCGGTGCCACGCCCCTAAGCAGAAATATGTTTTAACAGCTATTATAACAGAACGATTTTGATGAAATTTTGTATGGAGATAGATTGAACACTGAGGAAAGGTTTCTGTTTTAAAGTAAGCAGTGCCACGTTTTTAACAAGAAAATAGATTTTCACGGCTAAGCTCAGGGATTAATTTTGAATGGTATTTGTGTTTTAGTGGATGGCCCAACGCCCTTAAGCAGAAAAATATATTTTTTTAACTAAACTAATCGACTGATTTTGATGAAATTTGTTATGGAGACATGTATATTTAACTCTAAGAAAGTTGTAAAGATAGCGATAGGGATAGGACATGATACCATGATTTTTATTTTTGGAGGCGATGACATAAAAATGTCTTTTTTATGTCAGTTTTGTAACACCAAAAAATGTTTTTTTCTCTTGTCACTATAATGGCTGAATTTCAACCACTGGAGGAGCTCTAATTTTTTTAAAAACACAACTTTTATCATCAAAATACAATACACTTTTATGCCCGAAAAAGACCATTGGCTTTCTTTTCATACAAACAATAAAATTTGGGTCTTATCCCTTAAGCCTAAAGAATATTGTCATGCAAAATTTTAACACGTAACTTTATTGTGCTATAAAATTAAAGTAATCAAAGATTTTCAATGCTACTGTGTGGCATGATAACACAATATGTTGCGCCTAGTCAATAAATAAATGAGGCCAATTGCAATGTTCATCATTGTGGTAATCCACATGTGCTCCAACGTGTGTAATTTTACTTTTAGTGATGTTTGAGAGAAAATAAATGGTGTCAAAGTTATGGAACTTAGTCAATCTAACAATAATTTCGTTAGTCATCTTTAGAACTGCACATTTGTACGTGTTGCTGTGTTGCTATCTGAGGGAACAATCAGAGTAAGCGCTGAAATAACTTAAAGGCAGAGTTCTATGTTTTCTACAATTTCAAGTAAATCAATTTCTTTGGCCGGAATTTTGTTTTTAAGTATCAGCAGTTCATTGATTTTTATCAGAATAACAGGAACAGTTTTGTGATTCTAATCAACAGAGTAAGAGTTCTGCGCGATATGTGAGACTTAGCGCTTAAAAATGAATCGAGAGATTGAAAAATTTATTTTTAATAGCTGCATTATGCCCACATTTCAAAAACTTTTTGTTTGCATGGGAGATGCCACATTTGTCGTAAATTTTGTTTCATTAATTAAACAATTCCACGCCAAATAAGTTTCCACCGCTTCTATTTACTCTGGTTGCAGCCTTGGGCGCAGCATGACACAACTGATCAGCCTGCCAGCAGTTACAAAATCCATTATTTCCTTGTTTAACTATACTTGCTGTATTTTTATGTATGTATGTATGTGTATGGCACAATGTTCATTCATTCAATTTTGGTTGGTTGTAACCATCGAATTTTCTTTTTTCCTTTTTTTTGGTTTTTCCGATGACGACATCTTTGGAATAAATTAAATGTGAATAAAGTAAGAAATCAGGTCGTTAGAGAGACAAAAAGGAAAAAAGGACAAAAACATTTGTTTTATGTGCGGTATTTGAAGGGCATGTTGAAGTTGCAGCACTAAGGTGCGTATGTGTGTGTTGGTACAAATGTAAGAGTTCATTTTGTTATTTTAACATACGAACACATGCAGGAGAAAGAACATACAATCAAGTATATTTTGTACTCGCTGTGATTTGTCAGTCGCATTGTTTTGCAACGTTATTTAATGCCTTGCAGGATATTTTATTGTATATTTTAAGGCGCAATTTTATCAAGTTTTTTCTGATAATGCGTAGTGTGCTTTAAGAGTTTGAGGTTTTCCATTGATTTGTGCCATTAATTTCAGTTTAGTTAAGTTTTATTTGGCTTAATGATTGAATGAATTAAAGGTTGCTCATACGTCATGTGACACCAAATTCGCAAATGAGTGTAAGTTAAGTTAATAAAAGCTGAAGCAGCTAAATTTAAGGGTTTTTAGCAAAAAATTATTATACAGAATATAGGCTATATAATTGTTCCATTGTATTTTTGCATCATTCCTAACATCACTTTTATTTGAGCAAAATATTTTTAAGCAAAAATGTTTCATAACAAAAACCTGAAAAAATTGTGAGATTTTAAAATCTTTACCTTGTACAAAATGTTTCCAACATGTTTAATTAAATGCCAACAAACACATTACCCCAGCTGTATTTTTTTGCGCTTTATTACACACCTAATAGAGCCACAAAATAAATGTGAAAACTTTTCCATGTCAAACATACACTTTTACATTTTTGCTTACATTTTGCCATGAGGGAAAATTTTTAGTCATAAAAAAAATGTAAAAAATATCGTATGAAAATTCACCGCAGACAATACAATAAATTTTCACTTGTTTTAAAAATTTTACATGAAGTAAGTTTGATGATATCGGGAGGTTAGTATCGGGCAGATTTGTTTAAAAGTAACTATTCAGTTTTAACATTGTACAGGATCACATTTAAGTAGTTGTATGTATGATTTGCACACAATTTTTGTTAACATATTTCTTAAACTTAAAATTCATCAAGTTCCATTTGATCTCAATGTTTTCGGAACGTGAACTCAATTTTTGCAGAACATCTGAGCACTATTTGCCATTCTTTAAGCCCTTTATGAGTTCACAGATCATTCTTTGCTCTCATTTTGTCCCTAGTTAGTCTTCGTTTGTCTTACGAATCTAATTCTGGATTCAATTACGTAGTCTCTTATAGACAACACATTAACTGCTTTTGCGTATTAAGTCTGCCAACAAAGTCTTTCATCGAATCATTATCTTTTCTGTCGTTCTGGCTTTGTCCACGTGACTAACGCTCCACCTAATGTGCTGCTGGTTGATAGTTTTTGAAATTTGAAAATTTATTTATATTCGAGTATAACCTCATTGAAAAAAAAACTCCTAGGGTTAACTATAACCAGAGCTGTAAAAGTTTAATTTTTCGGAATCGCGTTTTCACAGCCATAGCACAACATAATCGAATAATTTTTTTTTTGTTGGACAGGTTGTACTATACGGAATTTGAAATTTGGTATGGAGATAGATTGAATTGTTACTAAATGTATTTGTTTTGAGAGGGCCACTCAAAGCCTCTAACAGCAAAACTCGTTTACTTTGGTATGCTAATGGACCGATTTTGAAGAAATTTGGTATAGAAATAGATTTAGGATGTCATATGTTTTAAAGTGAATGGGCCATTCCACCAATATTTTTTTAAGTGGATTGCGCCTTGCTCTGAACAGGAAAATATGTTTTCTTAGCTAAACTAATCAACAGAAATTTTGAATGAAATTGAATTTTGTTGAAATTTGGTAAGGAGATAAATATGTGTGTATATTGAACTCTAAGGAAGAGAGTACCAGGAGACCGAACATTGTTCGGTTTTTCATTTTGAGGCTTTAAAAGTCCAAAAATATTCAAAAGATGAAAGAGTTTGGTTAAATATGAAAAAAATTGGTAAAACATCAAAAGAGGTTAAAAAAGTATAGAAAATGTTGAAATGGATTAAAAAAGCTGAAAAATGTTGGAAAAGTCGGAAAAATATGGAAAAGATTGAAAGAATTTGAAAAAAATTTTGAAACAGGGAAAAAAGGCTGAAAGGTCGAAAAAATGTGAAAAATGTTGGAAAAAATTGAAAGAGGTTGAAAAATGTTAAAGCAGCTGAAAGAGGTTGAAAAACTCGAAAAAAGTTGAATTAGGTTAAAAACGTCGAAATAAATTGAAAAAGTCGATAAAATATCGAAAATGTTAAAAAATTTTCGAGAGAGGTTGAAACAGGTGAAGAAGACTGAGTCGGTTAAATATGGAAAATGACGTAAAAAATTGAATACGATTGAAAAAGTCGAAAAAAATTGAAAGAGGTAGAAAATGGCTTATAACATCGATAAGGTATGTAGTATATAAAATGTTAACAATGAAAAAAGTTGAAACGGTTGAAAGTCGAAGAAATATGAAAAATATTGAAAAAAGTTGAATAAGATTGAATAAATCTGATATATTTAAAAAATATTGAATATGGTTGAAAAGCCGAAATAAAATCGAAAAAGTTGAAAGAAGTTAAACAGTTGAAAAAGGCTAAAAAGTCGATATAATATGGAAATTGAAAAAAAAAAGTGGAATACGGTTGAAAAAGTCGAAAAAAATTGAAAGAGGTTGAAAAAAGTTGAAAGAGGTTGAAAAAGTCGAAAATGGCTGATAATATCGATAAAGTATATAAAATGTTAAAAAACTCGAAAAAAGTTGAAAGTAGTTGAAATAGTTTAAAATCGCTAATGAAGAGAGTTGAAATGGTTGAAAGTCGAAAAGATATGGAAAATATTGAATAAGGTTGAAAAGCCGAAAAAAAATCAAAAGAGTTGAAAAGAGTTGAAAAGAATGTTGAAACAGTTGAAAAAGGCTAAAAAGTTGATATAATGTGGAAATTGACGAAAAAAGTGCAATATGGTTGAAACAGTCAAAAA
The DNA here is from genome assembly GCA_949775025.1 of Tricholauxania praeusta. NCBI lineage: Eukaryota > Metazoa > Arthropoda > Insecta > Diptera > Lauxaniidae > Tricholauxania > Tricholauxania praeusta. Next base: position 141,887,318 of record OX459029.1, read on the forward strand.
AAATTGAAAAAGATTGAAAAACGAGAGAGGTTGAATAAGTTAAAAATGGCTGATAACATCATTAAAATATAAAAAATGTTGTAAAAAGTTGAAAACTCGAAAAAACTTAAAGCAGTTGAAAGTTATAAAAAGAAAATTGAAACAGGTTGAAAAAGTCATATTGAAAAATCTTGATAAATTCAATTAAGTTGAAAGAGGTTAAAAAAGTCGTAAGAAAAAAGTTGAAAAAAGTTGAAATATTAAAAATCAACAAATATCACGTGTACAACTTTTTGTTAACATGGGAGGTGCCACGCCCTCTGATGCAATACCGTTAAACTCAATTTAATAGATAAGCTTATGGTAACCGACATCTTCATACCAAATTTTATTCAGATCACTCATATCGTACACTTAATATAACAATAAACTATTTTTGCTTGTGAGGGAGGTGCCACGCCCACTGATGAAATCTCGTCGAACTTCATTTGAATTCAAAGCTTATGGTAGCCGACACCTCTACACCAAATTTTAAAAAATTGATATCATAACACACAAAATATAACATTTAACGTTTTTTGCATGTATGAGAGGTGCCACGCCCACTAATGCAAGCCTGTCAAAATTTATTCAATTTCAAATTTTACAATAACCGATATCTCTGTACCAAATTGAAAAAATATTCCTCCAACAGCACACTAAATATAACATTTACAGTATTTTGATTGTATGAAAGGTGTCACGCCCACAAGTGCCATTGCGCCCACTTTTGGTTATAAGATACCTTGTAGCCAGTATATCTACCATAATCAAAATTTTCAATATTTGAAATATGCCACGCCTACTATTCAGATTCCCCCCACTTTTGATACAATTTAAGATATTTATGATCTACATCTGTCTACTAAATTTCAATAAAATATCTTGATTAGTTTGCGAGATATTACATTATAAAAATTAAAGCTAAGGGTTGTGCCATGCCCTTGATAGAGTCTTAAAGAACTTTAAGCCTAGCCCGATCTTAATTTTGTTCACATATGCACCAAATCATGAAATTTCATCAAAATTGCTGCAGCCGTTTTCGAAATAAAGTTCAGCCATATCATATATACACTGAAAGTGTCTTATTCAGAATTATATTTTAACATGTGAACAAATTGGACTGTATTATTCAGCTTCAAAACGACGTATAATTTCGCTTCTAGTTGCTGAGATATAGCTTCAGTACCAAAATATAGTTTCCACTCTGCGTACATGGACTTTGCATTTTTTTCAAAATGTATCCAATTTTTTAAGATTTTCTCAATTTATTAAAATTTTCTATAGAAACACATCATTATATTCACAAATCACGCCGCAGCTGTTCGCACGATAAATCATAGCGTGTACGTGCTTGTGGACAACCAATTTCAAGCTTGTCAGACGATATTTTACACAGTTTGAATGTCAGTGAAGAAAAAAAATAAAATTAACAACGTGTAATGTTAAATTTAAAGTGTAGCACAAAGAGCAGCTAAAATCATATTACATATCGATATCCGCAAAAAGTATCGATATCATAAAACTGTATGCCTAAGAGTGTAAATGGTCAAAATCAACAAAAAAGTGAAGCGTAAATTAAGTTGAGGAAAAGTTATAAGCAAAGAAAAAGTTTGTTGCTAAATGCGACATTGTCGTAATGCCCATAATGTTGATAAGGTTGGCGGCGCACACTGTTATGAGATATAACGGAAAATTCGAGTAAGCAACAATTTTTGTGAGAGGAAACGGAACTGAAGCGAACGTCGCACATCTGTCTGTGTATAAACACACATGTACGTGTAGATGTGAATGTATTTCGTTCTATGTAGATGCGTATGCGAGCTGCAAAATATTTTCGCAATTTAAAAGTTTTTTCCTCCTGTTTTTTTTTTCAATAGGTGCGACTGCATTTGAATGTAAATTTTGCTTTTAATTAACACCCGTTGCAGGTGAAAGCTTTTAGATTGTGTTGTTCTTTCGCAAGGACGTCTAAAAATGACTTTCAACGTAGAGAAAAAAATAAAAGTTAAACAGCGATTCCAAGGTAAATAAGGAAACTTCATTTGTATGCGCATTCAAATTGACTCGTAGTCTCGTAGGTGATGCTTTGAGCAAAGCAAATTTTCTTTGCTTACGATGAAAGGGGATTTGCTTTATTCATTTACTTTATTTTTAGAAAAAAAAAAATGCATTAAAACTTATGCATTGTACACATTTAGTCATAACGTTTAATTATAATTAATTAATGATGAAAATTTGCAGTTTCAAAGGTGCAATAAATTTCAACAATGAATTGAAGCAGGATATATGACAACAATCAAGGTTATGCAATTTATGAAACTTTATTAGATTGGTTCACAAAAAATCTATGCAAAATGAGAACGTAGAAAGATTAGAGATTTTACACTGAAATGGATCAGAGGTCACTGATGATTTCACTTAGCAGTGAATGAAACTATCATGTGATTCATTTAGAAGTACTTTTTTCAAAAACAAAAAAACAAAAAAAATATTTTTAATGGGTAAACTTTATTATCATACAAAAGATTCATTCTTTAAATTCTTTCAAATATTGTCCGTAACTGCGGCTAACATGCTTCATTCCGAATTTCCAATTTTCGATGACCATTCGATAGACCGGGTCGATTTGCCTGAAGCAAAATAAAGTCAGCCAGACGCCGCCTCAAAAGTAAGAAGGACCCTTAAAAACGAAATCTGCGTAATTTTTTTTTTCGTTCCGAGAAAATCCAATGGAGAACTTTTGATTCTCCTGAAGGTCCTTTTTGGCTAAAAAAAAACAGGGTTTTTGCTCGTAACTTTTATTTCTTCACAGAATTCATACCTCAATTTGATTGAAAAATAAAGATTGTAATCTTGCAAAAAATTTGACCTTAAAAAATTTTAAATTTTTTTTCTGTTATAGATAATATTCACTCCCAAAATTTGATTTTTTCACATATTTTATATGGAAAAATCGATTTTTCTTAAAAATTTTTAACGTCAAAGTTTTGACAAGAACGCAATCATTATTTTATGAGTAAATTTGGATATTCATTCTGTGAAGGAATAAAAGTTACGTGCAAAAAACATGTTTTTTTTAGCCAAAAAACATCTTCAGGAGAATCAAAAGTGCTCCATTGGATTTTTCTCGTAACGAAAAAAAAAAAAAAATTACGCAGATTTTGTTTTCAAGGGTCCTTCTAACTTTTGAGTCGGTGTCTGAATGAATCTAAATTACGACCCGGTCTACCGTTCGAGCATTTCGAGTGCAAGCAAGCAGCACCGTCTTATTGGAATCAAATGTCGTCTACTTGAAATCAAGGACTTCAATTGCAGGCAGGAAATAGCCTGTTATCATGGCGTGATGACGGACACCATTTACTGTTACGTTGTGACCGGAAGCTGTAATATGAACCGATGATTCCACTAAGCCATTGCTTTGTCTCGATGTAATGTTAGCTCTTGTACCTCTTTGGGTTGCTCGTCAGCCCAAATTTGCTTATTGACGAAGGCAATAAATCGACCTCATCGCTGAATGAACTTAATGATGAAATGTTTGAACAAAAATACTATGACAACTCACGCGTCATCTGTCATAAAATCCTAACTGAAAAAACTATCTCTAAATAAATCACCCATTAACCCTCTAATGTATACTTTTTTGTTTTAGCTCATAATTTGTGCCGAAGCTACTTAATTACCTTCGGTGTGTAAAATATTAATATGAAGTTGGATTTTCATTTCGGTGAAGATAGCTTCTGTACAGGTAAACATTTTTTCAGACCGTCTAGAGGCGGACATATGGTTAAAACAATTATTTATTTTTTTATTAATTTTATTTTTAAGTTCACGCATAAATGTTTTAATGAAGAGAAACAAATGGAAAATCATACACATATTTATAGTTTTTAATGGCCAAATTGCATAAGTTCAGATTGTGTAATACGATTGCACTTCTTACTAGAATTCAGGTTATTTGCACTTTATTTTGACCGATCAATCATGAAATACGCAGCAATATTTCATTCCATCGTATCGAGCATCGGCAGTTGGAAAGTGGGTATTTTACGACTTTGTTCTTGTTATTGGCGGCACGGGTGGTCTGACCACTAACCGATTCTCTGTAGAGAAAGATGCAAGCAACATGCGATTCAGCTACGTCAGGGCGAAAATTAGTTATTTTCTATCACCCTCTTAATTCAATGATGATGCAAAATATATGCATTGACAGTCGCCACTTTCAGCAGGTGATAGAAGGTTCGATTTGTCCCCTTTCTAGTTCTTATGCAAACGTGGCATGTACCCAAGAGTCCATTTAAAAAGTCGACACCTTCATGTGCTTCTTGTACTTCTTGACGATGAAATGACTGTCGAATTTGACGTGCTACTTACTTTTCCGATAGGATTGGCTTAGCTTTTAGATAGACCGATATGAAAATCAAAAATAAAAAATTATTTTTGAAGTTCTGTTTCATTGGTAGAAAATAGTCTTACAATATTCATTTGGCGGTCGTAGATATTCGTATGATTAGCCAAATCATCGAGGAATATTTCGATATACTCATATGTCATAAAATGAGATAACAAATGAAACTAGTTGAAAAATAGGGCAGATCAAAACGAAAATTTTTTTTTGCTCCAATCGATAGCGAAATGTCGAAAATAGCCATTTGCGAGCTAAATCTATTCATTGGTGCAAAAAAAAAAATTTTTTTGTGATCCACCCTAAAATTTTTTTCTTGTCTGGAACTACCCTAAGTGATGACCAAAAACAATTTTCGGCCATTCCCTATCGTTTGCAGCATTACATAATTTTCCCAAAAATGGGTCAAAAACGGTCTATTCTATGGTCCGGAGTCACCCTAAGTGATGTCCAAAATCCATTTTCGAGCTATCCCTATCGATTGGAACAAAAAAAAAAATATGTGTGGCAGCTTTACCAATTCAGCTATGGCCCACCAAAAGGCGGTGGTATGCATTAGAAGGTTAAATATGGAATAAAGAAGGCTCGACACATGGCTACAAAGTGATGTGAATGGACTATATTTTGTATTAAATATATAGAAATTTGACATAAAAAAAAGAAGTCTCTCGTAGTTTGAAGACTTGCCGTCGATAGAGCTGCATGAAATCTTGGAATCAGTTGAAAAAAAATTGCAAAAATCGTATATATAAAGAAGAAAATGAAAACAGAATGTGATGCCAGCACACTTTGTTTAGCATTTTTACTACTAATCGTGTATGAATTCAAATCAAATTAAATTTTAAGTACGAAAATAAAAATGTGCCTAGCTGCCATTATATTCATAAAAATACTTCACTTGAAAGAGAAATTCTAATTCCATCCAGTTTGAGTTCAAGAAAAGTAATTAAAAATGTTTATAAATAGCAACCCACCCTTAAAATAACATCTGCTCATGATTTTGACATTAATTAAAATATATTAACACTAAATAAGAATATTCCTTTTTCATGCTTTGCTCACGTTCAAGGGAAAACAAAAAGCAATATTACACGAAACTTTCAAGGACGTTAGTCAGTTCTTCCTTTTACTAAGCAAGCATGCAAGCAAAACAGCGCAGCAAGCGTAAAATGTCCTTTTTATTTTTATTCCTTTGTAGCTTAATAATTCCAAATTGTTTTTCGCTTGAATTTTATGCTGTCATTAATTTTGTCTGCCTTATTAATAAAAAAATCAGCCGTTCAGTTGGTGTTGTTTCCTTAATCGTTGTTGCTGTTGCTACTGTTGTCGGAAAATCTTCAAGCGGAACATATTTTATTTTTGGTCTAATTAAATGTAATGCTGCATATCAGCCACTTTAAGGAACACATCAACGCTTCCTTTGGCGGCTTCTTTCTGTCACTATGTGGGGGAGTACAAGGCAACAATGCTACTAATTACTGCAGTATTTACAAGCGGTGCTTTAGAATTTATTATGTTTTGCAAGGATGTAAATTAACATTTTTATTGAGCGAGCTTGTGTGGAAGGTATCGCACACTGTAGGTAAATTATAAAAACGAGATATTTAAAATGTAGAAAGTGAAATAGTTTAAGTCAGTAATGTTTGTCTTAGTGCATTTTAAACGTTAATTAATTGAAAAATGGTAAATGATATGATGAATGATGCTTCAGTATAATATAAGGGTACGCATAAAAATCTGAGGTAAAGCACTGTTTTAGCACACTTTTCGATTTTTTTTTCTGAAAAAGTAGAAAATAAATTGAGTCATTTTATTTTAAGCTAAGTCGCGAGTAGCAATATGCTACTGCCATAAAAAGTTCACTGAAATATTCTCTTTAAATTCTATGCAGTGTATAGTAAGTGCATTTGCGTTTGATAAAGTTTCCGACACATTTTCGTATTAAATGGCATGCATTTTTCCTGTACATCCAGCTTAAAAATATTAAATAAGTTTTCATGGGAATTACTTTTATAAGCTTTCACCAGCATGAAAAAAAGTTATTAAATCAACTAAGGGTTTTATTTTTATAAAAAAGTAGAAAAAATATCTCTAATACCAACTATATGTACCGCAGTTGACAATAAGAGTTGCTAAGAGTTGCTATTTCAAAGACTAAATCAGATATTTTATAAAGCCAGAAATAAAGTGGTACTTATAAAATTGTATTTTGAAACATAGAAACTTTACTCAAAAGTTGAAAACAAAAATTTAAGCTCGATGCCTTAAAGCGTTTAAGCTTGTTCTGGGGATGTTGTATGGGAAAATTAAATTGTCTTTGAGTGCATCTAATTTAACTGTTCAGATATGTTAAGTGTTTTCAACAAAATTTTCATAAAGACGCTAATTTCAGCTTATAAAAAAATGTACATCAATGCCGCTAAATTTGCGAAAATTATATGTACAGGGTGGATTTTTTAGAGGTATAGAGCTTCGAATTGAAATAAAACACAAGAAAATCGTTTTAATGTCCATCAATTTGGCTTTATTGGAAGGATAATTTTATGCCATTAATGTTTAAATATGATTTCGGGCATGTGGCCGCCGCGGCTGGCTCGAATAAAGCCAATTCTACAGGTCCAATTTTGAACCACTTTTTCGAGCATATGGGGCCGTATGTCGGCAATAACGCCACGAATGTTGGCTTTCAAGTCCCCTAACGTTTCTGGTTTGTTGGCGTAGACGAGCGACTTCACATATCCCTAAAGAAAATAATCCAATGGTGTCAAATCACACGATATTGGTGGCCAATTGACAGGTCCATTCCGCGAAATTATGCGCTCATCGAATGTTTCCTTCAATAAATTGATTGTGACGTGCGCTGTGTGGCATGTAGCGCCGTCTTGTTGGAACCACAACTCATCCACATTCATGCCATCCAATTCGGGAACCAAATAGTCGGTTATCATGGCTCTATACCGGTCTCCATTAACGGTAACTGACTCTCCAGCATTATTTCGGAAGAAGTATGGCACAATGACTCCACCAGCCCATAGAGCACACCAAACAGTCAGTTTTTGTGGATGTAATGGCGTCTCAAGGGTCTCATGTGGATTCTCTTCACTCCAAATGCGGCAATTTTGCTTGTTGACGTAGCCATTCAACCAAAAATGAGCCTCATCACTGAACAAAATTTTGCGATGAAAATCAGCATCGAGATCAATCTCATTTTCGGCCCATACACCAAAATCACGACGAATTGCATGGTCTCGCGGCTTTAATTCTTGCACAAGCTGGATCTTGTAAGGTCGCAAGCCAAGATCTTTGCGCAAAATCTTCCATAAAGTTGATGGACAAAGCTCCAATTGCTGTGCATGGTGGCGAATCGATTCATTCGGGTCCTCTTCAACATTTTGCTCTACAGCGGCAATTGTTTCTTCGGTGCGCACTGTTCGACGTCTCTGCGGATGCGTATTATCACATAGAGTAAACGTAGTGCGAAAACGACCCATGGTTAACCGAATTAATTGCTCTGATGGACGATTATGTCGACCATAAAATGGACGGAGCTTGCGGTAAATTTCGCGAACTGAACCATTATTTTCGAAATAAATTTGCACGATTTGCAAGCGTTGTTCTTTTGTCAACCTGTTCATGATGAAATGGCAAACCAAACTGAACATAAATGACATTAGAGTTGCCAGATTTGACCATAAAGTGCTAGTTTTATCTCTATTCGAAAAACAAACCTCTAAAAAAACACCCGTTAGTTGTTAAATAAAGTCTACTAATTTCAAAGATAATGATTAATCATACGACCTGTTGTGCTATATAATTTTTATCTTATTTCTAGCGATTAATCAATAAATCGTCGTTTTTCAAGTGAGCAAAAAAAAAAAAAACTTTTAAAATATGCTCAGTTAACTGACTTAGACGCTAACAATCTTTATCGAATAGTGCTTCCATATTGACTAAAAATATGCGCACTGATTGAAAAGGTTGTTTGACATGCACATATTGTTGTATATTTAAAAATATTTTTTTAATTGGATAATTCGTTACCTTAAATTTCATAATATTTATTACTAAGCTGAGTACGTTTTTTTTTTTTTTTTTCATTAGCAAGGGCTACAACCAGAAAAAATTAGCATGGGTGCAAGGAACTACTTGCGTGGGCGTGACGGGGCCTATGAGATCTTGCTCTACGGAAGCCCTAAATGTCCTCTTACACCTGGTGCCTCTTAATTTATTCAATAAAGCAACCGCGTCCTGTAATGCGATTCGACTCAGAGAAGCCGGCTGTTGGGTAGTAAAGCAATACGAGCATTGCTGTATCCTCGGGTAACTGCCAAACGAACTGGCTAACCTTTCAACTGGCTAACCTTTCAACCGAACTGGCTACCTTTCAACCTAACTTTTCTGCTCCACACTCAACTTGGAAAAAAACTTTAAGTTGTAGTTTCCGGATAGGGTACAATCTTAATTTTGAAACCCCCATATACACCGATGGGCCAAAGATGAACTGCGGGGTAGATGCTGGGGTCTACTCAAAAGACAGAGAAAATTTTCAATCTTTTCGCTTACCTAACTCAGCTAGCGTTTTCCAAGCAAAAGTCTTTGCTATTCTAGAAGCCTGCAGGTTAGTAGGCAATTCTAATATGGGAAAGTTAGCAATCTCTCCAACAGCCAGGCCGCCATCAAGGCTCTGAACTCGGAGACGATAAAATATAAATTAGCAGAGCAATGCAGGAACGAACTAGCTAGAATGCGGCGTCAGCTCGACGTAAATCTCATATGGATTCCAGGCCACAGGAACATTGAGGGTATTGCAAGGGCAGATGAATTAGCAAAGCAAGGACCCTCTTTTGACGAAAGTAAAGCTTTTGAGCTCGTGCACACTCCACTAGGTATAGTTAAGAGAAAGATCTTTTCGCTTTTTCTTTCCCAGGCAGCAAAGGACTGGAGGACCCTAAAAACCTGTAAGACATCCAGAAAAATGCAAAAACCACTGACCTACTCTCCGTGAGCCACAGTGACATCGCGAGGATCACTGGACACTGCACTATCGGCAAGCATGCTGAAAAATTAGGTATTCCATTTAACCCTTTTTGCCTCAGTTTTCTGAATATAAACGGGAAAGAGTCTGTGAAATATATTCTCTTTAACTGTCCGATCCTTGCCAGAACTAGGCTAAGATATCTAAGATAAGTTTTCTTCAACAACCTCAGCGAATTATTCGAAAATGAAATTGGATCGCTGCTCAATTATCTAAACAGAACTAACTGGATATAACTTTTATCGATTTTAAGGTTTAATAAATGTACAAGTTAACTTTAAATAATAAATTTAGCGAAAACATGATAGCATTGAGTAAATAGTCGTCAATTGCTCAGAGATAAATTGCCCAAGAGTGCCAAGTGAGTTTGTCATCCGTTAATAAGTAAGTAAGACACTGAAAGAGTAAATGTGGTCGTTGGTCTAACACCTCTCCAATAGATGAAAAAATATTGCTAAGGAATAGTATTTTAAATCTTATAAAATCCAGTACCGAAGCTAAATATTGAGTTACAGCAGGCTGGGAAATGAATTCTGCAGAGTATTCGATGTTTTGAAATATTATGCGGTTCCAACATAAAAAATTATGCAAAAACGAAACTACCTTATCTTTCAAGATGACTTGGTTACTTATTCCACGTCGAAGGTTGCTGACGATTCCATTAGAATATTAAATTGGCCTGAAAATTTGCCATCCACTTCATCGTTAATTTTTTGGGTGACTATGAAGGCAATAATATGAATTGACCGTATCAAAGCCGAGGTAGAAATTTAAAAATAAGTGAAATGCTGGAAATTCGACGACGAAATGTGAAATGAATATTATCTTTTTTTAACCAGAAAAGTCATCAGTTTATTTCCACAAATTTTCTTATATTTATAGTACTGCGCACCGCACATTTTTTTTTTGTGTGTTTAGTTATTATGTACAACAGGTCGTATGAGTGATATTAATTATATTATCAAGCGAAGTGAGACAATTTTTTAGAACAGCTGTAGCTTTTGTACATATTTATTTGTTTAATGGAAATTCATGTAGTGGCAATTCAAATATAATTACATAAACTCAAATAGAATAAAATATATAATACAAAAAAAAAATTAATTAATTTAAGTTAAAATAACCCCCCAAAATTTATTGTGTTTGCAACTTAGGACAAAAAATTTTTTTCGGCATCAAATTTTGTCTGACTCACTTTTCTATCAAAATGAATTCATTAATGCGCTTAAAAGTATGCAAGGAAATTTAAATTTCTACCCACTTAAACATTTACAAACCGCAAAAAAATAAACCCTTTGTAAAAGCAAAAAAATAAAAAATAAAATTATAATTACTATAAAAACTTGAGCGATTATGGCAAAAACAACAAGCCAATAACATGAACCAAAACTGCTTAAAGCGAAAGAAAATATTACGAAACGCAAAAATTACAATTCAACTGAGACAAGAACAAAAATCAACTTATTTTGTTGAAGAGGGCGCTGAACAGCGTAACAGAGAAACTGACGCAAGGCATTAAAAATGCAAGCGTCAAAAGGTAAAGAAATACGAAAAAATAATAAAAATAATCACATAAAACAAGAAACCGAACAGAAACAGACACGCAAATGCGCACACACAAATAAAAAACTGAAAAAAAGAAAGAAAAAAAAAAACAAAAACAAATATTTATTTATGAAAAATAAAAGAAAAAACAAAAGCAAAATAAAGTCAGTTAGGGACGGCAAATACACACAGACGAGCGATGTGTGCCAGCCATGGCAAATTCATAACAATAAAAACTATACGACAGCAACAAATAAGAATTACGATGAAAATTATATCTATGAATACGGTAACAACAATAAATAAGCACACCCAGCAAACATTTTTGTTCGCGAGAGAGACATATTTTCATCGCCGAGGCGATGGTTACGATAACGCGCGATCTTAAATTATTATGGCAAGCGATAGTTGGCTCAGGAGAAACTATGCGGCACCCAGCAAACATTTTTGATCGTGCGAGAGACATATTTAAATCGCCGAGGCGATGGTTTTGATCGCGAGATCTTATGGAAAGGGATAATTGTTTTAGGAATAGTGACTCACCAAAGCGATTCGCTTATAAAACATAATAGTAAGGGAGCCAGTGAACATTTTTGGTATATGATTATATCGTCGTTAGTATTGAGGCGAAATGTCCCAACGGGAAACGGAAGCACGTTGGAAGGGCTTCGGATGTGCTTCAAGGGAAGTGGAAGCTGCTTCCAATGCGCTTCTCACTGCTTATCTTTTTTAACATACGATGTCATTGCGGCGATGCACATCTTTGGAAGCATATTTGATGCGCTTCCTTTGATGTTGAGTAGAAGCACATCTTTGGAAACACATGGAATACGCTTCCTTGGATGATGAGTTGAAGCATATTAAGCTTAAATTGAAAAAAAACTCAGCTAACTTTTTTAATTTGTCTCCGATCAGATTCGAACCTAGGCCTCCTGCGGCATGCTACACGTAGTGTTCTGAAATGCGCACATCTTAACCAACTGAGCTACTCTTATTATTAATGTGAAGGAGGCAAAAACTGAAAAAGTCTTCTGTCAAAATAAAATGTTGAGTTTTTGATTTCTATAGTTGCCAATTGATAATTCAAATAATATACTTTTAGAAGAATAATTATAACAAGAGTCTTGGCTGATGTCGTTAAAATGTACGTAACTGTATGTAACAGCACGAATTGCCTAGGTTCGAACCCCAGTGGATACGGAATAAAAAAGGTTTTAAATTGAGTTGCAAATTAAATGCATCCGAAAAAGCACATCTGACGTGCTCCACTTGGAAGCTGCTTCCAAATTTCCCGTTGGGGTAGTTCACACATCTACAAATTAGAAATACTAAGAGAAAAGTGAATATAATAAAATCGCTTTTTTTAGTTAGATTTTGAATTTGCAAAAAAAAAATAAATCTATTGAATAGTTTTTTCGCGTCTGCCTCTGATATATTGTGTTAAGAGCATAGTATAGATAATGAAAATATAAAAGGCAGACGTAGTTTTAACAGCAGCAATTTTTAATATGTAAAAAAGTTCCATTAAATAATTTTAACGTTTACTTTCAGAATTTCGTTGTCTTCAGTATTGCCCCTAGAAGCTAAAGCTACAAAAGGCAGACATGTAGGTTGGCAGAGGTTATTGTTCTTGTTTCTTTATAATATTTGCAATCTGTCTGACGATAAAATCACTTAAGTTTGTAAAGTATGTACATATGTTTCATATAATTTTGAAACAGTTTTATAACTCTTAAACGCAGCAACAACGTCTGCCTCTTTCATTTATCTGCTTTTGTGTTTTTTATTTGTATTTTTTAATATAGAAGGCAGACGCGATAAAATTGTTGATGGCACGCTTTCTTAACACTTTCAGAGAGCTCCCATATTTTTAAATATAGAAGGCAGACGCGATAAAATTGTTGATGGCACGATTTCTTAACACGCAGATACAACGCAATGTCAGAGATTTTTCGTATTGCTTAAGTATGATACTTCATGACAAAATAATTAGAAATTTAGGCCAACGGCTCCCTAGCTATAAGAAAGAATTTAGGCAATTGTTGTTCAAGCGAAAATAAAAAAAATTATTTAATGTCTTATCGGACTCGGAATTATTGTGTCATTTTATTCACGTAACTTGCGCGGATACTTTTTAGTTTTTGTTTTTTGTAGGATAATATTTTATTTAATTTTCCATTGAAAATGATGTCACAAATTTAAATACACTTAACATGACATGGAAAAGCAGTGAACCACCTGAAAACATTGACGCCATTTTTGATTTCGTTGATGTATAAGTACAATGCAAATAAAAGAAAATTAATATCGAATTATATATGATATATGGTATTGAAACATATGAAATTTAAAAATCTCAATTTAGCTCTTTTAGAAGAGTTATAAATTCAACGCATAAAATATGGAAAATTCAACAATCATCCAAATGTTTACTGGGCACATTCATATGCAAACAGTAAGTCGCCCTCATAAGTATGCTATTATTTTAGGGTAAAGTAGGCAAAATGAAAATTGTGATAAACACATAGATAATAATGACATTAAAAAAACAAAAACATATAAATGAATGTTTTTCTGTTGACTTTAGGAAATATATACATAGCTAACTAAAAATAACCAACATTCTAATTGGAGTGGAGCAAAAATATTTAAATTTCCTAGGGAAAATGAGATGCCACTCAAAAGATGTTTCTGTTAGTTACTGAATAAGTAGTCCTAAATGAATAGATTTTGGGTGGTTGCTTGACTGACATAGGTGGCAGCTTAATTTTTTTGAAAAATAACACAATTGGTGCTGTTGTGCCGTTTTGATATTGCTTCAAAAATGATGATCCCCTCGAAAAAATACTTTAACTAAAACCTAGATTTTTTTTATAAAGAAAAATATATATGAAAACGTTTGAAAAAAATATATCTAACGTGATTGATTAAAACGAGTAGCAGTTTTGAAATCATAGCTCTATAATATTTTAATATTTTGATTCGAGTTAATTATTTCATATGTCTACCAGTCTGTGAAGGGCCATAGCCTTAACTAAAGAAGTCTTCCAAGTCTGCTTTGATACTGGGTTAATCGTTTTCAATATCTTAGTTCAAGTAATTCGGTGTTGGCGATAGTTTGATCTTTAAAACGATGATTTACCATTAATTCTCGCACTTTGTGAATTGAAGATTTTCTTGGCGAAACAAATATTTTTCATTAGTTCGATATGTCCGAGCATATTCTGATCTTCTGAATTACTTATATCATTGTATAGTTCATAGATTTTTGATTTGAACAAACCCTCTATACAATAAAGGAGTCTGTCGAGCTCATAAGTTTTGTTAGTCTGAAACTACAACGGTTACTTAATATCAATGTTCTACGGCTCTCTATCAAAATGTCATTTGAAGAGTTAGATCAAATTCCTAACTATCACGAAATTATAGTGATCGGTGGTGAAATTTCATTCTACTACATTACTGAATTGCATGCACTCAAACTTGTCAATTAGAGACACAGTAGATAAGAGAATCCTGCCAATAAGAGAAAAACAAAGGTATTGATAGAACCGTAAATTGAACTATCATATCGTGCCAATAAGAGAGCGTAAGGGAACCTTCCAATAAGAAAATGAGATGAGTCTCGTGCGAAATTTTATCCAAGCGAAAAACGTCGCAGACTCGTCTTTTTTTTTGTTGATGCTCATCATTTTTTATTAAAAAAAAAGTTGTCAACGATCATTGCTGGCTATGATGAAAAAGACATTGCGACGAAACTGCACTTTTCTTTCGGGCAATTTCAAAAAATCGATGATGTTCCAAGGAGAAAAATGTTAAGGCGGTTAAATGTCGAAAGAAAGATTACGTGTCATATTATGTGCGCTTGCAGATGGGACATTCGAGAAGCCACTCGTCATCGGTAATACATAAAAGCCGCGTTGTTTTAAGAACATCGATACAAACTTGATGCCAGTTCATTGGTTTTGGAATAAAACTGATTGGATGACTACTGTATTATGAATACTTGGTTGACACAGTTTAATGACCGAATGAAAAAACAAAAATGTAAAACTCTACTTTTCATGGACAATCAATGGATTTGTCGAACATAACCCATGTTTCTTTCCCACCGATACCTCCAGTGTGTTACAGCTCAAAATGTTAAATCTTGACTTTCACTTCGAATAAGAGAAAACCTGCGAATAGGAGAGAAAAATAAATCCCCAGACGTAGTCTCTTATTGAAAAGTTTGAGTGTATATCAATATAGTTTGCATACCTTAACATCTCGGCAGATTCTCTATTGATTGATCAAAATTTTCGAAAAATTCTCAGAATTTTAAGTTTGTTAGCGTTTTTATTATATTTTATTGACTTATCTTAAATGTGACACATAAAATTCTGAAATTCAGGAACTCTAACTAATTAGACGGGCTTATAAAAAACATGGAGACAAATTTAAAAACTTTCGACTTCCAATTGACTTCTTGATAGCAATTTGCGAAGAAGCTTTGAAACCAAATTGCGCTCAAATAGTTCAGTTTAGAGTCAGACAAAAAGTAGGTGTGGCATCTCCCATACAAGCAAAAGCTTCAAAATGCTACACAAAGAGTAAGCACCGGCCAAACCAGCCAGCACTTAGTGTGGTGTAAGAAATAACCTTTTAACCCTTAGCGGCACTATGGGTTCATGAACGACCCCACGGCAATTTTCGAATCGTTTTTCAAACTAACGAATACTCAAGTTTAGCCTCATGTAGCAAAAACATTTTTTGAAAAATTTCCCTAATAATCATTAAGTTTCATGAAGTAGAATCATATCAACACTCGTTCACAGCTATGAAGCCTAGAATTGAAAATTCGCTTTTTATAAACTTTTTTTAGAACGTGAGGTCGCCAAAGACCCCAATGTGCCAGATCGTTATAAAATTGAAGTGGTGCCGCTAAGGGTTAATAAACATTTAAGGCTACGCACACCCTTTTGGGTGCTGTTTCTGTATGGTATTTAATTTTTGGCGATATATTAAATTTAGAAATCGTCTATCTTAATGCCTAGTTTTCATGTTATCTTTCTTCATCTTCTACTATCCCATATCAGGAAGAATATCACATGATATAAAAATAGCAAATGTATGCCTATTCACTCTCACGCTCGTCAAGTGCATTAGACGCAGCTTTAGGTTCTGCTCGCATGCTTTTTCATTCTTACAAAAATTTGATTTGATATCCCTGATATGGGATCAAGAAAGATAACATGAAAACGACACTTAACTCCCAATTTTGCTGGGGTGTTATTTGGTTTTTTTTTTTGAATGTTATTTATGTGGGTGTTATTGCAATAAAGCTATAATGCGCATATGAAGTTATTTCGCTAATCAAAAAAATGGTTGTTGAATTGGGCAACACTCTTATTTGGAGTTATAAATTTTTTATGGGCAATATGACTAAATAGGCATTATGATACACCACCAGAAAAAATATATAGGGAACTTCTGGCAGTTACAATTTCGATATAAGGTGCCTTTCCTGACATCTGATTGCTTGCTATAAGCATTAAAATCCATGTCCACAAAAAATTATTTTATAAAAAAAGAGGGGAGTACGAAAAGTAAAACTTGGAGCAAATTTAAATTGTCAGTTTTGACTTTTAAAATAGTCGAATATTTTCACATATCATTAAAATTTTTTTACTATTTTAAATTGTAAGACTTACAACATTATGGGACTGGAGACCGACTACAAAAAAAAGCTGTAAGTCAATTAATTTCTTAACACTTTATCAGCAAATAAAGGAACACTTTCTATCCTATCAATGCTATCTAATATCTCCTAAAACTGCTACCTATCATTCGAGACAATTTGATATAAACTGATACAATTCTATACGTGAACTTACAACCGATAGCTTTTACTACCAACTGATATAAGTAGTTTGGATTGTTCAATAACCGGATGCATTTTTAATAACTATTCAATGTCAAAGTTTCTACGATAGCAAGATCGCATGTGAATCAAAAAACAAGCTAAGACACTAAATTTAAAACCAACATTTTGAATTAAAAAAAAGCCACTCTAAAGTCGTATGATTTGCTTGCTATACCCTATACACAAAAACAAAGAGTGCGAGAAAAAAGCTAAAATGATATAAACTAAAGAACCCCAAAAAATTACCCTATGACATAAGTAAATGACATAAAAAATATGTCATGAGAGATGTGAAATAAAGCGAAAACTACAACAAATGTGAAAAGTTAAAGTGGGTGTGTGCGCTATGTAGACCTTGGCTAGTGTGTGTGTGTGGTATGTTATGGTATGGTAAAGTGTGGCATTATTAATTCATAACGTTATCATATTACGTAAAAATAAGCAAAACAAAAAACTAGGCAATACAAATTCTGTAATATATAGACGTTACAAGTATGTACTCGTATCTACACATGTAGGCTACACCCAGAATATTAGCGCGAGTGAGGTGGTCATTGGCGTTTGGTGTGCACCGAGAAAGTTATAGAAAAATAAATACAAAAACTAGCACAAAAAAAAACACAATAAATAAATAAAGTATAAGGCTTATAAAGACTTTTAAGCATTTTAGAAAAAATTTATGGAAAATACAAGTCATTTTTTTGGAAATATAACTTAGATTTGCCGCATGAACCATTCATATTTCATATAAAATGAGTACACATTCTGTCATATATAGACCAGCATCCCAGTTGTTCACCATCGTTTCACTCAGCCTGAGTGGGGAGCCTTGCCACAAGCTCAGTTTCAAAGACCAATGATCATAAAGTTTAGTGGTCCAGCTAGTTGACACATATAGTTTGATAAGGGTAAAGAATACAGAGTTACATTTAATGCCTCCGTGAGTGAGACTAGTGCATAAAGCTCTACTATACTACGCAGGTATTGGGATAAAATGTGATACTATTGCTGTGTACATTTAATGAACCATTATTTCGACGAATATCTTCACTTTCATCACAAAGTCGAGAGCAAAATCTAGACGTTTAACGAAATTTCAGAGTCAGAGATTCCCCATTTAGCTTAGCGAGTATAAATTGGAAGTGCCAGAAGACCGACCAGAGTTCGGATTTACGTTTTGAGATTCAAAAAGTCGCAGAAATGTGCGGAAGGTTGAAAAAAGTTGAACGCCGAAAAATGTCGAAAACTTTTGAAAAAGTCGAAATGAAATGGAAAATGTAGAAAAAAGTTGAAAAAGGTTGAAACTGTTGAAACAGTTGAAAAGGGCTAAAAAAATCGATGGTAAAAAAATCGATGTAAAATGAAGAAAAAAAGTTGAATAAGATTGAAAAGTCAAAAAAAAAATTAAAAGATTTTGAAACAAATTTGAAAGAGGTTGAAACAGTTGAAAAAGGTTTATAACGTTGATGAAATATGGAAAGTGAGGAAAAAAGTTGAATAAGGTTGAAAAAGTCGAAAAAAATTGAAAGGGGTTGAAAAAAACTGAAACAAATTGAAACAATTGAATAAGGCCGATAGCGTTGATGAAATATGGAAAAAAGTTGAAAGAGGAGGAGACAAAAAAATATGGAAAATATTGAAAAAGTTGGAAAAATGTTGAAAAAGTTGGAAATTTTTGGAAAATATGGAAAAAGTTGAATAGCCGAAAAAAGTTGAAAAACTTGAAATAAATGAAAAAAATTTGAAAAAAGTTGAAGAAGGTTGAAAAACTCAAAAAAAAAAACTGAAACATGTTGAAAAAGTCGTGTTGAAATGTTGAAAATATCTTGGTAAATTTAACGAAGTTGAGAGAGGTTGAAAAAGTCGAAAGGGAAAGGTAAAAATGCTAAAAAGATTAAAAAATGCAAAAAAATACCAAGCTTACAACTTTTTTTTTTAACATGGTAGGTACCACGCCCACTAATGCTATCCCGTCGAGTTTAATAAAATATAATAATAGATCAAAAAAGAATTTGCTTATTTGTTTAATGAAATTTTGTTTTTTTTGAAGATCCCTCCGAACTCTGAATTATGAGTCACATATGTCTCCAAAAAGTGTCAAAATAATGATATTTTAGATTCAGAATAGTTATATATCTCAGACTCTAATATGAGTCCAATTTTTTACTCGTAAAAACATTGATTTATGAGTCACATACAGATGTTTCCGAAACGAGTCAAAACATTTATATTTCAGACTCAGAATAGTTTCATATTTCAGACTCTAATATGAGTCTAATTTTTGACTGACTCATTTTTGTGTGTCCTTCCAAGAACGGAAATACACACATTTCTGACTCTTTTATGAACCCATAATAAGTGTATAAGCAACAATAATTTTGTTGCTTAAACTCCTAACTTTTCCGAAGGTTTTTTGACGCGATAATTCGAATCCAAGCTCAGAATTTGTCGAATGGCTTGGGTTTTCGAGATATTTTAACCTAAAAGTGTGAAAATTACGGTTTTTCGAGATATTTGAGGCAAATTTACATAGAAATGTAAATTTTTATTTGTGAAACCATTAATGCGGTTCAAAAAAACTTTTTCTTCAACACACTTTTGGAATTATATCGATATCTATTTTTTTTTCGAAGTATCGTAAATTGAAAATGTATGTAGACTTGTATGAAAATATTAAAAAAAAATATCGATGTAATTCTAAATGTGTTTTGAAGAGGAAGAGTAGTTCTTTCGAACCGCATTAATGGTTTCACTAAAAAAAATTTACATTTCTATGTAAATTTGCCTCAAATATCTCGAAAAACCGTGATTTTCGCACTTTTAGGTTTGAATATCTTGAAAACCGGAGTCCTTGGAGACATTTTGAGCTCTGATTCGAATTTAGCGCGTCAAAAATCTTCGGAAAAGTATATTAGAGCTTAAGCAACATATCTTATTTGATCAAATTTCGTTGACCTGTGTAATGCATCCTATCTATCTTGCTTCATCATAGTACGACAAGGATTTTTTAATCTCTTATGTTGTGAGAATGATCTTTCTGCCGCACAATTTGAAACCATCAAACTCAAGAATATACGTAAAGCAACATCAACGTTTGGAAAAACTGATGTTAATTTATCTTACCACATTATTTTATATAAAGTAGCTTGATTATGAAATTTATAATTATTTTCATTTTTATGCCAAATAAAATTTATAATCTATACTATATAAATAAAATGATAGCCGTTTTCGATGAACGGGATTCACGCAAAATCTACTGAATCAATTTTGATCAAATTTTTTTAGTCATCTTTCTTAGACGCTTGGTCCCAACATAGAATTAAAATTATCACAATATTCCTGTTAAATATCAAAATATTAAAGTTTTAAAATTGCAAAAAAAAATTAATTTCACACATAGAAAGAAGCATGTAAGTATAACAAATCGTTTAATGGCAAGTTAGTGTGTGTGCGTTTTGTTTTTATATGGCAATGCAATGGAAGAGAATATTCAAGTTCTAGTCTCGCTCTCATTCTCAATTTGTCAACGCAACAACGCGGAGTTTGTGAACAATGAAAAAAAAAACTACAGTACGTTCACACATAGAAAACACACATGCTGTCCTACATGGCTTGACAACATGTGTGACTGTCAATATTGCTTTGCGTTCACATTTTCGTGCATGCCATCAAACATCAATTGCAGAACAATTTATGAGCGTCCACATCGAAGTGAACTGCATGAAATTCTATTTAAAATGAAAAATGTTCACTAGGCTTGACAGTCAGTTCACACAGGTTGTATGGTTGGACAAGCCAGCAGGAAAATCAACAATTTTTGAAATCCATCCAACATGTGTGTCAAGCGGTCGTTCCTAGAGTTCACATTATCGAACATTGATGTTGGACAACATGTGTGATAATGTGTACTAGGCTAATTGAATGTGTTAGTTTGTGTGTGTGCTTTGTTTTTGGCTTTCACATGGCAATGCAATGGAATATTTATGGAAGAGGAAACAACAAGAACTCTAGATCTGTGAAGAAGAATCCAAAATTGACTGTAGTTCTATTTAAAAAAAGTAAATTGTTTGCCTTCGCAGAAGAACAGGCTACGCGTACAAAGTTGCGGGCATCTGCTTGTAAAACATATAATTTTTTATCAGAAATTCAATATCTGGTGCCCCCTCCGCCCTGATGCCCTAGGCCTGTGCCTAACTATAAATCCTGCACTGGCTATAAGTACATCATTATGGAGATATAGCCAGGAAAGTTGACTTAAATCAGCATGGACAACTATGCTTTTCAACCTATTAGTTACCCAGTTAATAATCCTTTACGTCAGATTAATATTCATAGTTGGAACCTTAGAGTCTTATGTAACGTTGATTTAATTATATAGCACTATATTATTATCTGTATTATTAGAACCAAATCATTTCCATAACCAAAGTACATAGAATGTAAGTGAATTTTAAACTCAAAGGAAATCAAATTGAATGAATGTCATTGCACAGAAATTCCCATCATTCATTATTATTTTCAAGTATCAGAACTTGTTTGTCGTCGTTAGTGTCAGCTTATAAAACAATATTTCGCGTTCTCGAACAATCCCTTAATAAACTTAATTATGATATTATCTTATTCCATTAAAAATCAATACACTCGCACTGCAATTCATGAAATGAATGTGACATTTCCATGCTGTCACTAATGAATTTTACACGAGCAAAAAGTTAGAATTATTGAATGAGTTATGTAGTTGTTCGAATATGAATGTTGAGTTTTTAAAATGGAAAACTTTTAGGTGTTTTATTGGATTTGCTAAAATTAAACTATTGCGCTAACTTGACTTAGCTACTTGAAATGCTTCCACAATACTCAAATTTTATATAGCAAAGTAATTACTAAAATATTTTAAAAAAAATGTGAAATGAAATCAAAAATGTTTCTATCATAACATTTAAAATCACAAAATAGGGTTTGGTTTTTTAGAGTGAAAGAATTTTCCAATTGAAATAAAATATTTGATGTTTTTCATTATATCCCAGCGGTAAATATGTTATACACAACATCGATGAATAGCTATACTCATTGTAGGCAGTAATGCTCACAACTCCAGCCACAACTGTAAATTCTTTTTACAAAGGGATGGCCGCTTTGTAGGCAGCTTGCCTACATCTCTATATACAATGTGTAGCAAGGGAAAGGCAGATTGCCTTAAAACAGCGCTTACCAAGTGCCTGTATAGTTTACCGAGTTGCCTACATCTCCACATACAAAGTATGCAGCCAACAGGCAAGACCACTTACATCTCCATATACAAATCAGACAGCAAACAGCCTACAAATCCATATACAATGCAGGCAGCCAACAAACAGACTGCCTACAACTCTATATACAAAGGAGGCAGCCAGCAAGCGGACTGCCTACAGCTCCATATACAAAGCAGGCAGCCAGCAAACAAATAAACAAAATATCACATTAACAATTTCATTTGTGAAATATACAACACAAAGGGTATAGATTTTCATATATAGAAATTCAGAGTACTTAATCGATTTGCCGCTGGGATATAAAAAATAATATTGAGAGAATGTGTCTCATGACAGCAGAATATTTTCAGGGCTCGCAATATAGGAAACTCAAATTGGAACACTTTTTATAACAGAAACTGTGTGGGGCCTTAAGTTCTATATAAAACTGATCGAAAATGTGAATATAAACTTATTGGCAATGTTTTCATCCATTTTCATTTGTTTAGATAAATTGTCTGTATTTTTTATCAATCGGAAACAGTATTATTTGTAAATAATAATACCAACTAGTAAGGGTGTTATCTTGGTCATGTTTTTTTTTAGTTTTTATGATGCCTCGCCCTCTTTTCGAAATTCGCCAAACTTTTTGTTTGATCCATGAGCGAACCATTTCTTTTCGAATTATTTCTACTATTTGTATGAAACTTGGTTCCATTAGGGGCCGTCCATAAATTACGTGAGTCAAAATAGGAGGGAGGGAATTCAGCAAAGTCTCACCGAATTCCACCAAGGGGGAGAGGGGGGTCAACGGAAATCTCAAGTCAACTTTTTAATGCAGAGAGTATACATTATTATAGCAGATTACAGCTAAAAATTATATGGCAAGTCTCACGGAAGAGAGGGGGGTCCCGCCAGAACTAACCAAATCTCATCAAGGCGAGGAGGGGTCCGAATTTTTAAAAAAAAAAAAAAACACCTCACTTAATTTATGAACGTCTCCTTACCTCAAATTATTCTCTCAGCATTATATAGCATTTTGAAGCTTTTGCTTGTATGGAAGTTGGCACGCCCTTTTTTCTTGAAGTTTGTTAACTTTTTCTTCAGGGCTTGCCTGAGTTATTTTTAGTGTTTGTGTGAAATTTGGTTCAACTAACTATTTCAGTGTAGCATTTGAAAGTTTTTGTTTTTATGGTGAGTGCCACGCCTTCTTGCATAAATTTGCCAAGCTCTTGTTTAGAGCTTTTCTGAATTATTCTTACTATTTGTGTGAAATTTGATTAAGTAAATCATTCAGTGAAGTTTTTGCATGTGCCACGCCCACTTCTAGAATCTAACAAACTTTTTCTTCATACCTTCTCCAATCTATGTTTAGTATTTTTGAGAAATTTGCTTGCACTATGTATATCAAATAACTCCCTGAATATACCGTTTTAAATGCGTTATTTGTATGGGCGGTAGGCGTGTCTGCGAACTGATTTCGTTCATTTCACGACATTTCATTTTGATACACCAATTTCTTGCGAAATCTTGAAAAATCATAAAATTTCAATTTCATATTACGGCCACCATGTTGCCGTCACCCAAGTGTTTGCGCTTGGGGCGGCCGCCTACTCGCCCTCCCCCTAGCTGTTACGCTACTGGCTTGACCATCCGGCGTGTTCATTTGGCTTAGCAACGTATGACTTTAATCTATTCCTGAAACTAAAATTGATGCTCACAGTTTGTAGATACCACCAGTGGCGATGCGACAACTGTAGGCAGTACCAGTTGAGGACATGTGCCACTTGTTTCAATCACTTTTACGTCCCTACGTATATCAGCAGTTTGTAGATGCGGAAGGGGAGATGACAAATGAAGAGTTTTGAAAATTATTGAATTGTTAGGGTTTTATGAGAAAAGTCTGAGTGAAAAATTGTCGCACTGCATATGCCACACAGTAGCGTACCTAGGAAGGTGCCGGGGTGGGGCCAGTCCCCCCAACACATCCATGCGGCAAAATGGTCCTCATTTCGTATAAGTGTAATTAAAATTTTGTTTGTAGCATAACTATGATATTTTGTCAATGTTGTGTACTTTTTTATTTTTTTTTTGTATGTACAGTAGAACCTCTGTAAGTCGAACTTGAGGGAGACGCCAAAAAATTCGTGTTATAGAGTTTTCGACTTATGGAGGACTTCGACTTGCAAATTTTCTCAGGAAATGTTCGACTTGTAGAGGTTAAGATTTATTCCAACTAATTTTGAATTAGAGATGGGAAATATATAAAAATCCTAGTTATATAGGAATAAAACATTGGTTTGTATTGCAGCAGGACCAAACTATTTCTTATAATTTTTTAATCGACAGCAAATAAATAACTTTGCTAAAGTTCAAATGGAATCGCGTGTTAACGTCAGTCATTGATTTCTAAGAAACATTGTCGGCATATTCTAAAAGTCGGTGTCTTATTTTTCTCCGAGCTATAGAGGTGATTCGTTTCAAATAATCGAGTTGTAAAGGTCGTAAAATCAAACATTGCTATGTTCAAGATGCAAAGGTCAAATTTATTTTTTCGAGCTATAGAGGAAAAATATGTACGGAATTTACTTGTAGGAACTCACTAATTATTTCGACTTATAGAGGGGTCAGATTTCGAGCAATTGAGGTTTTGAGGCTTGAAGGGAAGGGAACCCAACATTTTTTCGAGTTTGGAAGGTTTTTGACTCATCGAGGTTCGACTTAAAGAGGTTCCACTGTACTTTAATAATGTAGAAAAAGTTTGACCCCTCTATAGGTCAGATTTCTAGAAATTGAGGTTTTGGGGCTTGAAGAGAAGGGAACCCAACATTTTTTCAAGTTTGAGAGGTTTTCGACTTATCGAGGTTCGACTTAAAGAGGTTTCACTGTGTATGGATAAATGTAAAATATATCGAGTTAATGTAAATATATCAGTATTTTTTTTTTAGTAAAAAAATTTTCACATTTTCAAGAAAAGAAAATAAGTTCTAGTAGAGAGCGGAAAATTACTCCGGACCAACCCCAATGTGGACGGTACGTCACTGATGCTTCATCCGCAGTTATTACAGCAGGCACATTTCAACAAATTTTTTTTCTGTGGTATCTCTCATGCAGGACTTTAACCCTTTCAGGACCAATGTTGGTATAGGCAACATTGAGTTCACTTGTCAAAATCACTGTTTTGTTATTTTTTTCAGTGATTTGCTTTGCTTTTGTCTTACCGCCAGTCCTGTTTTCAGTAAGGAAGATCCAGGATACGGAGGACATAAAAATTGATATCAGCTAACCTTTGTGATCATAGTAATGAAAACTTGAACTGAAATATTTTTTTTCCTCCAATTTTAATTCTGTCCTGAAAGGGTTAAGGCTCTACTGCGTAAGAGTTTTTGAAGGAGGTAAATATCGGTAGCGTTGAAGATTTTCTTTGTAACTGTGGCTTCAATGTCTGAAATCTTAAAATTTGTTGAGCGTTCTTTAAACTTTTTTCGATAAATGAAACTTAGGCTATTGAGGTAAAACTTTAATATTTTTTCTAAGTTATATCATAAGCTAAACTCTTATCGAATGTCACAAAAATTTTCGTTTTTATTAAAAATTGTTTGGTCTTAAAACTTTCTGTAAAAAGTGCAATAATTTAAAAAATAGTAATATAGTAATGTGTAGCTCGTAATTATAAAGCGTGCAGTTAACGATAATATCAGTGTAATATAAATATATATATATATATCTCTCTAAAATAAGAGTGTCATAGTATTACATTTTTAGTACCTTTTTGTTACATTTTAATGTATAAAAACTTTTTATTTAATAATTTTTTTTTTATTTAGATTTTACATAAGGGAAAACATTTTAAATTTTAAAAAATTCCACTACGCAAAAAACTACAAAATATAAAAAACAAATAAAAAACAACATTATATTGTACAACCATATGATTTCACTTTGAACAACAACATGCACATTTACCACAGGTATTTATGACGATTTAATATTTTATAAAAGTAACACTTAGAAAACATACATACGTCAATAAAGTATGAGCTCGTTTTTCTCCATTTGTGGTTTAGTAAAAAAAAAAAAAAAAATGCTAATAAAGAAGGGGGAGCATTCACTACCCCACAACGAAAAGTATGAAAGTGCTGCCTAGAGGCAAATGTGTTACCTCTTGAATGCAGCTTAGCTTTAAAAAAAAAAATGAAAGTTACCTTGAATATAAAATATGTAGGTTTTAGCTTATATTGAATTTACTAAAATATGCTTTTAACGTATATTTTATAAAAAAAGAGCAGGAATACGTTAAAAAAGTTCCTTTGTAAAATTTTAAAAGCAAATTTTTGTCTTAAAAGTTTTTAAGAAAAACTGGATTTGGCTTAATAAGCTATTAATAATGTCGTAAAAAACAGGGCAATAAGGAACTAAGAGGTTCATGGGTTTTTATTGCAGAAATTGGTGCTATTAAACTAGAGGATGGAAATTGGAGATATGGGTGAAAATGCACCCTTTTTTAGTTTTTTCAATGTATCTCGCAAACAAAGCAAAATTTTGATATAAGTGTTTTATTTGAAACTTTTTGTAGAAAATTGGATTTTCCATTGAAATGGCATATTTTCAAAATTTTGAAACATTTTTTTATGCCAAAAATGTTGAATCAAAAAAAAAAAAAACAGAAAATTTCGATTTTTTTTTTTTTGGTTTTTTGCCTATAATGTATTTTGGGTCTGAGATAGGTACAGACATTGCTGCATAGAAAAAAAGTAAACAAAATTTCCTTTAAAATGTTTGGACAAAACATTTATTTCGTTAAAAATTCACCAAAATATGGTCACTCTATTCAACGACTACAAATGATATACAGTCTGTTCAATTTTAATTTCTCCAGGCCAAAATTTCGAGATCCACTAGATCACTTTTCACATGAGCACTAGTTATATCATTTTACTTATCATACTCAGAGAAAGCTGAAAATATGCCTTATCAGAGAAGCAAAGTTTATACGAAAATTTGGCATTAATTTCCTGCTATTCTAATAATGCTCTGAACACAAATGTACCGTCTTACCATTTCCTAAAGTAAAGTTGCAATCATGAATTTTGCACTTAAAATTTATATTTTTTTATGGTACTAAAAATTATGGGCCAGTTTAGTTTTTAAAAAATAAAAAAACGGATTATAATATAACATGTTTGTAAATTACATACTTATATGTAAGTTAAACGAGCATATACATACATACTAGTCAAGGAATGTTTTCTAAAAAATGTTGTTTAGAGAATAATGCAATTAACTCCAATAAATTTTTAGAAAACACAAAAATTGTGTAGTTCCAACTTTGAGTAAAAAATTAGTTAGAGAATATATCTGTGGTCAAAAGAAAAAATTGCTTAAGTCGACTTAAGCACGAATTGAGTTAGGAACGCCTTGATGATCTCGGTATCTAAAAGTACTTACTCCTGAGCGAAATTTGAATCATATTGGATGATTTTTCGCGAAGTTATGGAAGGAGGAACTTTGACGCATTTTTTTTAAGCGTACAATCCCTTTTCGAATTATAGCTTAAGTTTACTTATGATTTAGAATACTTAAGCTGTTTTTCCAAATCAAAAAAAAAAAAAATTTGAATACATCAAAACAGCTTACAAATCGATATATCTCGATTCCTAGACGTGATCCAGCGAAACGCCGGGACACGTATAACTTTTTTTTTGACCGATATAACTTTTTCCGGTAGTCAGAACCCCCGCCGATCACTGACCTCTACCATTTGCCGCACAGTTTAATTAATCGAAAAAACAAACACGGTACGTCAGAGAATAGAAAATTAAAACTATTTAATAGTCTTGGGGTTTTTTCTAAAGAACGGTTGAAAACACAAAAAAATGCTACATTAAATTGTTTCGAGAATAGAAAAATAAAAAATTTGTTTTAAACTCGATTGATGTGATTCGTAGTTAAATGTTATGTATAAATTTTTTACCACTGATTAATAATGGACAAATGACGTCAGTATATTATGAGCCCTATTAAATATTATATTTTTACAATATAATTTTTTTATTATATATTTTAATATTTAATTGAAAATAGTTTAATCGAATTAATAGTCATTTGCAGTAACCGATATTCATGTGAAATTTCACAAATCGGCTTATGTTTTATAAAGAAACATGACAAAGCTAACAAATGGAACAATTTAACCTGGTAATTGGTGACATATGTTTCAGCTAGTACTACATATATATGTTACCGGCAAACTAGTTTTTAGGATAAACTAGTTTTTTCTAGGCCAAACTAGTTAATTTGAATGCCTAAAAGTATGCAATTTAATTCTAATGCAAAAGCACTGTGGATATCTAAGCCGGTCTTGCACATGTTATAGACTGATCCTATGGCTCGATAAAGTCCCTACTAGTAAATCGCATAACATATTAGGTATTGATCTATGCAGGGTTGCCAAGTGGCCTGCCAAGCCCGGAATTTCATGTCAAAGTCGGGGGCTCGGTATCAAGAATCCAAAAAATTTTTTCAAGAATGCAAGTAGGGAATGATATTTTTTGTTATATGCACATAATTTTTTTTAATGAGCAGAAAAAAATAACGGTCATCAAATTACTTATTTTCTTATTTTTTGATATTGCTGACCAAAAAAAAACAAAAAAAAAAAAAACAATAGCCGGCAAGTGAAAAAAGAGGTTAACTTCTTTCCAACAAAAGTTTTCCTTTTTCTCACAAAATATTTTATGATTTTAAGGAAAACGATTGTTTTTTTCGGGAAAATGCCGGAAATTTCTTCTTTTCAACTTGGCAACCTTGGATCTATGTGGCCTTTTGTCTTAAACTAGCGACATTGATATTCAGGTAAAAAAGCTATTTATAACTACAGTACTGTCGCGATAATCCGGAAACATATAGTTTCGGGGTATGTCCGGATAACTGGATTTGTCCGGAATACAGAAAGCTCAGTAATGCCGTCATCCAACCCCTTTTTGAAGCTTTATATACAATATATAGATTATAGTTTTTGAAGCGGCGTGGATTAGCTGACTTTCGTATTATTAAGAGTGACAATTTGTGAAATCATTTGGCATTTGAGCAAGGCATGGATGTGAAGCGGTCTTTTTTTTTGCACCGACGTCGTATTTGAAAGAACTCTTCAAAACATTGCAGACTCATCAGCATTAAAGAGGTCATCGGGTTCTATCTTTTCAATAATTTTTTTAAATTTTTCTTTAAAATGTTTGCGATACATTGAATTTTTGAGCTGCACATCATATTGGTTTTCCAGTTTCAATGAAATCTAAAACTTTACACTTCCTAGAGAGATTTATCGATTTGTGTTGCCTTTTTGTCGGTGGAATTCTAAGGATCAAAACTTTTTTAATTATTAATATCTTATAAACACTACTTCCAATTAGAACGTACTGGCTGAAACTCACAACATAAACTGATTTAGCTGCATACATTCATATGTAATGAACAAAAAGTTCAGTAACTTAGCGAAATAAGTTTGAGAAAGCAAAAATGACATAATTGTACCAGCAACATCCCATATGAAAGCCAAAACATACTTTGATTTATTTCTGTCCGGACTGTAGAGGTAAAGTTTCAAAAATCTCCGAAGCGTAGGGATGTCCGGATTACTGGGAAGTCCGGATTAGCGAGTGTCCGGTTTAGCGCGACTGTACTGTACATATGATATTTTTGATTTACCTATCCCAAGATTATTTAATCGAACATTTTTTGAGCTCGCCTTTTTTATAAAAAACTCATTTTTTAATGCTCCATACGGAGCAAATTGAAACACAAAATTTTAATTTTTTTTCGCGAAATTGAAACGCCGGATTAGGTCGCTGATGGGCACTAAACTCAAATGGGGCCCATCATGTTATCAAATTTTGTGAAAACGGAAAATGTGTATTTTTTTTTTTGGTACACTGTCAGTAGAAGTCTGAAAAACCCTCCGTTTGATACCACCATTTTCAAACATATGTTAAGAAAAAACGAATTTTTTTTTGTAATTTTAAGATGAAAAGAGGCCCATTGTCTGTTTTTAGCCGCGGGCTCTAGAAAATTTCAATTTAGCGCACTAGAACGTAACTTTAATGCTCGATGGAAAGACACTATTCTATTTCTTTATCATGGAAAATTGCATTATAAGCTTACAACAACATTCAATGTTACTTTGAAAAACCAATAAATAAACTTCGTAAAAATATTAATAACTTAAACTAAAAATTCAAAACTTACAGCAAGTCAAATTAAATTACAATAAGACTTTACACGCCAAACAAAACAAAACATTTAATACAATTCTGTAAACCACTTGAGAACTATAGGACCGAACACAACGTAGACAAACACAAGCAGCTATTTTTAGTATGAAAATTAATTTTTTTATTAAAATAATTACGCACCAAGTAATGTAGTGAGCAATAAATGGGGTTTGTCTCCTTACGCTCCAAATATTGAAAATGATCGTACTTTTAAAAAGTAGTAAAATAGTAGCAAAAGTAGCAATAGCTACTTATAACTTTTTTAAACACAAACACAGTAACATAAAAATGTCCTCGTTTTTGTTGGGGTTGCGCTTTTCCTGGCGTCTATTTTATGACCTTTAGCAATGATTAAATGCCTTTTATGCAGCAGTAAAAGAGAGTAGGTAAGGACACGTGCAACGTACTTTAATTTGCTGCAACGTATGTTTTCAATTTTTACTTTAAGTAGTGGCAGCTTTACTGCTACTTTATTTGAATATCTGAATTTTTAAGTATTTTCTTGACTAATCCTTATTAAAACAGGAAGCGCCTTACGCGACACAGAGGCTGGAAGGCGTACTTCAAGGGCGTATTACGCGATTTTTTTCTTTTTTCGTTTACTTTGGTGGCTAAGGAATTGTGTCACGACTTTTATGTGGTGGCATGAGAAATTACATTTTTACGTGATTTTGTTTTAAAAATTAAAATTTCGCACTTTTCACAAATTTTTTTTTTGCTTTGTCTTTATTTTTTAGTAGAATTATAGGCCTTTATTTGCAATTTGTTGGTTACACAACTGAATGAGGACACTCACAACAACAACACAAACAACACTTTTGAAAAAAAAAAAAATAATTTTTTAAGTACCAACACAGTGAACAACTTTTACAGTTGTTGTTTCCAATAATTTTATTCCTTTTTTTTTATTGATTTCTTTTTACTGTTTTCATGTGAATTTTTTCCCAAAGAAAATACTTAAGTTTCTTGCTATTTAAGGAATACAATTGCAAATCTTTGAGCTGAACGCGGAACGTTTTAAGTTTTTTGCTTCTATTGCGAACGCTTGCTGAGGACGGACTGTGAAATGTTTCGCATAACGTTGCGCGACAACGGTAACGATTGTGTTGTACGCTAGGATACGAAGAAATTCACCACACAACGAAAGAGAAGAGCACAAATATGCCTTCTAAGAGAAACCATTGTGATGGACAACAGTCAAAAATAAATAGCATACTTTTAGGCTTTTAACTATTAATGTGGAGTGTTTTTTGAAAATATCACTTTTTGTATTTGTTTCTGAAAACGAAAAAGTTTTTATCTGTGGTTCAGTATACAACTTTCGCTAAGACTTTGCTAGGGGCATTGTTAATGAAGGGTGATTTCTTTAGAACGATAAAACTTTTAATTGAAATTTCATATTTATCTTTCTCGGAGTTTCTTGAAACAACATTTTCGACAGCAAAGTTTGTTTGAATCATGGGAGTAAAATTTAGAAGTTATGTGTACAAAATTCTCCACTCTTTAGAAGCCACATAAAACGTTTATTTCTCTTGCGATTAGTGAATATGTTACCGGCCAAACTAGTTTTTAGAATAGACTAGTTTTTCTTAGGCAAAACTAGTTAATTTGACTGGCTTAAAGGTATGCAATTTAATTTTAATACGAAAACACTGTGGATAGCAAAGCTGGTGTTTCACATGTTATAGACCGCGAAGCCGATATTGAGCATATTAGAGGATGTAAGTTCTGAGCCGCCCACTTATCCTCACAGACCACTTGCCAAGTATTCAATAAAATGATAAATTTTATTGTCTTACTTCGATACTTCCTTAGTTTTCAATAGCCACAGTGCTTTTGCATTAAGATGTTATTGCATATTTTTAGGCTTAACGGTAACTAGTTTGGCCTAAAACTAGTTTGGCCGGTAACAAATAATAGGATAGATATTACAATGGTGTGAAATGATGCAAATAGCTGCGGAAGTAAGGGTTGCCAATTCGTCGATATTGACGTGGTCAAAGGCTTGATTACATATAAAAGTCAGGGGCCTTGTGGGAATTGAAAAATTTCGAAAAAGCCGTTAATTGGGAGATTTTTGTTGTATAAAGGTCATCAAGTTTTTTATATTAACAAGTTTAATATTGCTAACAAAAATTTAGTAATTTTATTTTCTCCAAAAAATATGTCTTTTCACTATTTTAAGGAAATTATTTTACTATGGGAAGTCCGGTAGTTCCTTGTTTCAACTAGGCAACCCTGGTAGAAGGTAAGCTTAACTTAACTTTCTACCTTTACTCACCCATGTGAATGGAGTCGGCACTGTTTTCAGTGTGAAGCGAGGTAAGAATTTATCGCCCCATATAATATCCTTTAATCAAAACTAATCCATGAAAGTACAATGAAACGGCCCTAACTGCTTACCAGCGCCATACTATGTCTTGGTAGGGCTCGGGGCTAAGAACTGGAAAGGGGCCGTTAAAAAAAAAATCATGCTTTCATAAGATAAGTCACAAAATCGTTATAAGGCTGTTATGCCGCAAAAAAAGGCTCCTCTTGTATCGTTTACCACACGATGTCATGTGTCATGTCGGGGGCCGGGCGCTAGTCCTACTTATAACCCTAGCAAATACCTCAATACCGCGTGGGCGGGAGAGTCCTTTGAGCATGGGGAATGGGAGCCCCCCCCTCAGCTCTACCTTATTCAGTGGTGCTGCTCATTGCAGTGAAAACTTTGAATGGAAACGTACTGCGGTCTTTAATAAAATGCGATTCTTTAGTCTTCAATGTGGGTGTAAATTATGATCAAAAGATAGACGCCACTGCTAGCTGCACGGATATGTTGGTAAGGAAAAAAGGTCATTGCTTATTCGTTTTTATCTTTCTATCTCAAGCCAGATACTATATGTCTCCATGGATTCTTGTTTCTCAATTATCGAGCTTTTTCAAAGTTTAGAGTAGAAATAAGTTTATCGTCCACATTTAGCATTGAAATTTCCTCAAGTGTCACACACCATGTACGTCATACTTATAAGGAGGACCAAAAAAGGTTTCTTTTCTACAAGATGAAAAAGAAAATCAAAGAAAAAGTTCACTGAAGAGCACTTTTATTTAGTTTTCTGATCTCAAATTTCCGCCTCGATTATAGGGCAGATTACTTGAAATTTTGTGTTAATACTTTACACTTAAAGCATCAGGTCGATTATGTAAAAGCCACGGTTTCCTTAATCTTTATTCGTAAAAAAATTTGAAAAAAATTAGAAGCAATGTACATTTTCGGACTACGGTGCCCCGCATTTTACTGATGCCTAGAGCTACTGCCTACTTTGATACATGGCCCTCATTCTTCCTTTATCTTCCATTATGCATAATCATTAGCGAGTACATACATTGAACTCTCTCCAATATTTTCTCGATTGCCGAATTTTGTGTTCTAGTGCTCATTTCAATGAAGATTTCAGCCGCTTTTCCCGCTACCCCGAGAGCTCTACACCAATGTTTTTCGGTAAATTTCAGTTTGTGATTTGCATAACGTGTGTCCCATCTATTTCATTATCACCACATGACTCGGGCAGAAATCAGATCTTGAGCAATTTGACATTGGAGTAGGTCATGGAAAAATAAATTTTCAGAGTTTGGTAATAGACAATTGGTGACGAACTATTGTTATTTATGCTGCAAGACGCTGTTGGTTCCTTTTCCAAAATTTGTATAAGAACAGGATACAGAAGTTCAGCGGTGAACGCCAGGGATGTTTTTAACCTTACGACTGTTATGCTCTCTGCGCACGCTGCTGTGTTATTTTTAAGAAATGTTTTTGTTATTATTAACTCCATTAATGAAGCCGGAAACGAGGGCAGTCCGCTGTGATCTTCTGTGAGAAAACGGCGTATGGTGAATATTAACGAATGAAACTGAATGCTCTAGGTCCCTGCCTTTGTTGTTGATTGGCCGACTTTGTCAACGTTTGTTACTATTATATCTATAATATCTACTGATTTTTAAAAAAAGCTATGACCTTTATAGATTATAGTGTCGTAAACTAGCGAAGACCTCAAAAATCAGAGTGTGAATGATTGTTGAATGCTGTCATAAGATGTTTCTAAAATGTAGCCCCCAAAATGTCTGACACATTTTTAAGTATCCATATAGCTTAAAAATGATTTTTTGATTTCAACCCATTTAGGTAACATCTAAATGGTAGTTACCAGAATATTTGAATGGTGGAAAGAATGGTGAATTTTTTTGGTAAGCATTTTGAAAGAATTTCCAAGACTTGATCCAAAATATCCACTTTTCGAGTTTTTTGCGGAACTTTGTGTAGCGCAAATGACTTATGTTTTATGTTTGTTGATAAATATACCATAATAGCCCAGGATAATTGTCTGCGAAATATTAGTATCTTTATGTTGGCTTCATAATTAGCGTGCCAAAAATCCTTATCGATTTCAAAAATTCATTCAAGGTCAAAGGTCACGCAAATCGATCTTTCACAAATATCTTGTAAAATTTGTTCTTCAACTAATTTAACACAAAAAATGTCTTGTACAAAATTGCCATCGGACCACTGGCTCTCGAGATGTGCGGCTGAGAAAGGTTAAAATAAGTCACGTACTGTTACGTACCGTAGTATATACGAGGTTTGATAAAAAAAAATATCGGGAATTTTCGTATTCCTTGAAGAATCTCGATTTGTGCATTAATATCAATTTGTTTCCCTCCAAAGTAGTCCCTTTCCAAAATACAATAATTTTCCCTTAAAATGGTGAAAAATAAAACTTTTTTTGTTATGAAAAATTAGATGACCTTTTTTATCATTAAATGAATAAAAAATGTATAGTAGAATCTCGTTAATCCGGATATGGCCTAATCCGGATCATACTGTAATCCGGATAGGGTGAAAAAAATAAAAATTTCCATACCGATTTTTTTAATAAATTTTGAATTAATGTTTATTCTATTACTTTTAGCTTAATTCTAAAGCTTATTTTGAATGGATTGTTTTTGTTTTAATACCTATATTACTATTATTTGTTATAATAAATGAATTTGCATTTATAAATATTTTTCTTTAATAATTTTTATAAGTCTTTGGTGATCCGGACCTCCGCATCGGTCGGTTTTAAGTGATCCGGATTAGCGAGATTGTACTGTTGTACAATTCCTTCGTAGGTTAAAGTAAAAACTAAGATTCTGAAAAGTACACTCTCCGTGTCAGTCACACATTTGAGTCATTCAAATCGCTCCCTCCGCATACTTACGTTTTTTTTTTTTTGGGAACTTAAAATAATGTTTACTAATGACGTCACAATAGCCTGCATTAAAAATAGCTATGATTTATAATAATTAGAGTATTTTTAGTAGCAAGAGTTTTAAGAGCACACTCATAATTACTTGGAACAATTACACTACATCTCTTTAAAACCTCAACTACGCCGAATCCAACATACAAAACAATTTCGCAGCTGATTCACAGTGACGTTTGGACGCACACATATGCACGTAACATACAAACACAAACAAAAATACAAAGCCACAATAGAATTTTCTCCAACAAGATCAAGTCACTTGACCATAAAATACTGAAAGGTTAAAAAACAACTTGAAACTTTTCTAAATAAAAATTTCGAAAAGATAAATTAAATGAAACCTCAAAAGTTTACTTCAAAAGAATTCAATTAAATTGTGTTTACCATGCAAACGAAACCAAAGAAAGGACGAAACACCAAGAGTTGCATAGCAATAATGCACAGCAACAAAAAAATAACAACAAAAAGGACACTCACTCAAAATAGAACCAGACCAAAACAAAGTTTTTTTCCTTCTTGGGTTCTTGTTGTTTTTCTTTAATTTTTTGTACTGTGCCAGTGGGGACTAAAAAAAAAGAGAGCAACATTTTCAATGAGTTGAGTAGACAACACTTTTGTGTTACTTTTCCCTATGGTTTTATTGCTGCGAGTGTGGAGGCGGTCATGTTACTGCCATTGCTGCAGTGAGTCATCGACAAAGGATGTGCGGAAGGATGAGTTGTGGCGGCTAACTGGGTAAGTCGGCGCTAGTTAGAGCAGCAGTTGGCAAACGTTTTTGTATCATGGGTTTTTTTGTTTTTCATTTAATAATTTCAAAGTTAATAGTGTGATGTCACAAAAATCATCGCATTTCCGGCTATTTCAGAAATTTTTGAATTTCTACCAGGCATCCGACTTTAAGATGAAATTTTGGGCTTGACAGAAATATTTCTTCCGCCAGATAAATGATTTGATAATTATTACCAAGTAATTATTTATAGCATTATAGGAAGTAAGCATTTTAACCAAAATATGATACGGTAACTGTTACAAAATATATGGTTGATCTAAAAAATATATCAAATACTTGATGAATCCAATAGCATTGTTCAATTCTTTTTCATTTTCCAACATCAAATATACCATTTGTTAATTATTACTAAACCTTGATGTATGCAACTTAATCTTACTTAAGAAAGAGTTAAGGTGGTAAGGGTTACCTCTGACCTTGCCAAAAATTAAACACCCGTAAGTCTTAACCCTTAAATGCATGGGATCGGCCCCTAATATGGAGACCAAGCTCCTTTTATGTAAAATCAGACGCTGATCATGAAATGGGCATTCATTTTCCTGGGAAATATACCGTTTTTCCGGAAAAGCTCAAAAAGTGTGATTTGTGCAGTGTAGGTACCAAATATGGTACACGATGCATTAAGCCTATATATTTGAAATGAAAAACTCTTTTTTAGAAAATTTTTTTTTTATAAGAAATTAATGAAAACTGAATAATAATGAAATATGGAAATGAATAATGGAAATTATCAATATTTAATTCACTGACAAAATTATTTGTAAAAACAACGTTCAACCACTTTGACAGCTTACTGAGAACTGAAAGTGTACATCGGAGAGCTGAAGAGACATTTATGTGAAAGCTGGTAATGCCTGCTACAAGTTGGAGCAAAATTTAACGCGATGCAGGTTGTTGGGTAGACTTGGCTGTGATTTTAGGCACGTACCATATATGGTACGCTATGCATTTAAGGGTTTAGTTTTTACTTAAAGGGTATTTTTTCCATCAAACTTTTTGCTGGCTGGTTTGACAAAACGCAACCACAATTGGTTTGGCAACATAAGCGTTTTGAAGCTTGTGATTAAGAGGGAGGTGCAACACCTTTTTTCGGAATTCGCCAACTTTTTCTCTGCTGCTAGAACGAACTATTTATTGTGTTTGAGCGAAAATTGATTTAATTACTTTGAATAATTCTCTTTGTATAGCATTTGAAATTTTTATGTATATGGAGGGTGCCACACCCACATTTAGAAATTCGCCAAGTTCTTGTCCAGAGCTTTTTCAAACCATTCTTACTATTCTTTTGAAATTTGGTTTTATTTCCTTCAATAATTCACTCTGTACAGCGATAAGAAGTTTGGGAGGTGGCACGCCCTAGTATTGTCGAAATTTGTTAATCTTTTGTCCAGAGTTTTTTCAAGTTATCTTTTAATTTTGTGAAGAATTCGGTTTCACTTCATCAAATAACTCTTTCAGTATAGAGTAAAAAATTTTTTTTTGTATGGGTTGTAGGCGTGCCAGTGAACCGATTTCGTACATTTGCTATAGCAAAAACCTTGATTGAGTGAAGTTTTTCCGTAATCGTGATTTCCATAGACAGACAGACTCCCATACATATAGACAGACACACGTAGGACAGACAGATGGACATGATTAAATCAACTCAGCTGATTAAAAATATATATGTTACCGGCCAAAATAGTTTTAGGCCAAACTATTTATAGCTGAGCCTAAAGTTATGCAATGAAATTTTAATGCAAAAGCACTGTGGCTAGTGAAAACTAAGGCAATAGCAAAGTTAAACATTAAAAATAAATATTAATTTCATTGCATACTTGCCTTCGGCCGCGGCTCAGGATTTACATCTC
This sequence comes from Tricholauxania praeusta, assembly GCA_949775025.1. Lineage (NCBI taxonomy): Eukaryota > Metazoa > Arthropoda > Insecta > Diptera > Lauxaniidae > Tricholauxania > Tricholauxania praeusta. The sequence goes on from OX459029.1 coordinate 141,925,658, forward strand.
CAATATGCCCAATACCGGCTACACGGTGCCCTTCGGCCGCGGTTCAGTCTATAACATATGCAACACCGGCTTCGCTATTCAGTGCTTTTGCATTAAAATTAAATTGTATACTTTCAGGCATGCAAATCAATTAGCTTAGCCTAGGAAAAATTAGTTTATCCTAAAAACTAGTCGGTAACATATACACTGCCACGCCTCTCTTCTCTGTGTTACAAACGGCATGAAAGAGTTTATATACCCTGAGTGTAAGGTATAATAAGTAATATCCTTTTGGTAACTGCCATTATGCAAAACTTGAATCCTTTGATAACATTTTCTCTCACATTTGTTAAAGTTTGTGATCTCAAGACCAAGACGTGGAACTCAATGTTCCTTTTAAGCTCTGCATGAGGCTGGAGATTATTTTCGTAAGCCGTGCTTTTATGTCTGGCGGTCGAGTTGGCCAATCAATGACTCCATTTTTTGAGATAATTCCACCACGAAACTAAATAATCGTATCTCTGGCTGTATTGGACACGGAAAGCTAACCCAGCTGTGGAAGTAATTGTTTCCAACAATTGCTCTACACTTTACAGGACTTAGGACGTTACAGAATCACCAATTGCATCTTTTAATGTAAAGGACCCTATGCCTCTGCAGCCAACAAACAAAACCAAACTGCGGTTTGAAGTCGATACTTCTGCCGCTCCTGAACTATTGAATAGTTTTCGGACTCCCGAATATATGATATATGATGGGCAAAGGTACTGGAGGAACTTATTGATTAGCGTTTTGGTGGAACCTCGATAGTGACAGTTTGCCCATAGTAGATCTGAACTGGAGTATATTTGCCATAAGCTGGACTATTTCAGAGCTTCTGCATTGAGTTAAGCGACGTTTTTAAATAAGTTCTTCAATTCTATATCCTATCTGTCTATATCTTATGTAGCATAGTTTTCTGAACTGTAACCTTGACATAACACACAACTTTGCTTTAGTTTAAGAATCACTGTCGCTTGAGGAGACAGTGTAGCATCAGTAGACAAAGTGTAAATGTATGCAAACACGAGTGCGAGTGTATGTGTGTGTAAGCGTGCGGTGTGTAAATGTGTTAGTTTGTTTTCAAATTAAGCGCTTGAAGTAGGTAAGCAGAGAAAAATATTTAAAAAAAAATACAAAAAAAAATTTTCCGCACACAAACACGGGCGTAATAACAATAAGGGGCCTACATGACCCCTCCCGTTGTGGAGCACCTGTTGGTTTGCTGTTGCTGCTGCTGTTGCGTCGCATGCTACTGCTGCCGTTTGTGTTTATTTGCTACCTATCTTTTTGTATTTAAGTGTAGGCATTTAAATTTTTTATCCACTTTTCTATTTGTTTTGTCCTTTTGCTCTGTTCTCTGTTTTAACGAGCAAAGGCAGCGGAAATGAAATAAATTTTAATGGGGCTCAAGCAATTGAAGCGTCACATTAAGGGCAGTTGGAGGGAGGCAAAACAGATGCAACGCATTGTATGTAAATGTGCAAGTGTTGGAAGATTGTTGGCGCTTGCTAGGTGTAATAATGAGCTCGTAATTTTAAAACATCACAATAAAAAGTGAGAATTTTTTTTGAGTTCGTGTCCATCCTCTTTAAAATGTAGGTAGATTATATTTGTTGGATTTCGTAGCATTTTAGTTTTTCACACTTAAGTCTCTGAAATAGCTTTTTCATTATGGGGTATTTTGTTGGAATTTTTATACCCAATTTAACGTATTCACTTACATTGATGTAGGTTGAAAGCATTGCCAGGTTTGGTTGTATTAAGTGGACGTTGCAGTCGAAACAAACTGACTGACTTACGCCAATGAGTATTTCATTATGATGCCTTGGGAGAGATATGTATAATGTCCTTTTCAAAATGATTCTAAGCGCTTTTCGTGAAAACTACAAAAATTAATGATGCCTACATTGGACAAAGTAATAGCATCAGGGATTTTCAAGTATTACGTAAGCAGGTTGCAATGTAGCAAATTATTAAGCGATCCATAATTTCGGAGTGAGCAGAAAATGTTCCCTGAGCAGTTAAGTCCCCAGCGTCAAATATGTTATAAACAATACCGATGAATAGTTATAAACTTTATTGGTAGTAATGCTCACAACTCCAGCCGCAACTGTAAATTCATTTTACAAAGCGATGGCCTTTTTGTAGGCAGTTCGCCTACATCACTATATACAATGTGCAGCAAACGAAAGGCACATTGCCTTAAAACATCGCTTACTAAGTGCCTGTATGGCTTATCGAGTTGCCTACGTCTCCATATACTAAGCATGCAGCCAATAGGTAAGAACCCTTACATCTCCATATACAAAGTTAGTAGATGACAGACACTCTGCCTACATTTCTACATTGGTGTGCCATATTATTAGGCACATTGCGGAAAATTCCATATGGCATCATTTATATTGCTATAAATTGTAATATGACTATATAAGTGGTATTCGATCATTTTGTTATTAATTATGGAATCATGACGTTTAAAATGAAAAACATATACTTGAGCTAAAGTATTTTAAAATATTACGAAAAAAATATTTCAAAAAACGAATCAACTTTTTTAACGAAAAATGGGTATTTTGTGTTACATGCTTGTGCTGCAATGAGACCTGCTATTCTCTATGATATGTATCCAACTATAGTAAGAGGGCAGTTTGATAATTCCGTGAAAAATTAGACAGGGAATGATTTTTCGTCCAACGTTCCTCCAATTTTTTGATCCCATCCGGAAAATACGTTTTCGGAAGTTCCTCAAAATAGGCCACTCCTTCGGTGATGAGCTCCTCTCTGGTAGTGAATCTCTTTCCGCCGAGCCATTTCCTGAGGTTTGGAAACAGAAAATAGTCGCTGGGGGCCAAATCTGGAGAATATGCTGGATGAGGAAGCAATTCGTACTTCAATTCATGGAATTCTGCTATGGGAGCCGGGAATGTGTAAGCGCGCGCATCGTCTTGATGGGAGAGCACTTTTTTCCTCGCGAAATGGGGACGCTTCTCTTTCAAAGCGTCGTTGAAACGGTCCAATTCAGCTGCATAGTATTCGCCATTGATCGTACCTTTCGGTGGAAGGTAATCGATGTAGATTATACCGCGTTCATCCCAAAATACTGTTGCCATAACCTTTCCGGCCGATAGCACCGTCTTCGTCTTCTTCGGAGCACGTTCGGTCGGTGAAGTTCACTATTTCGACTGGTCATTTGTCTCTGGTGTGTAATGATGGATCCATGTTTCGTCCACGATTTCTAATTGACGGAAAAAATCCTTCTTATCTTTATTCAACATCGAAAAAAGCACGCCTTTGAATCAGTCACACGATCGCGTTTATGGTCGAGAGTGAGCAAACGCGGCACCCATCTTGCGGATAATTTTTTCATGTCCAAATGATTTCGCGAAATGTTCCACACCCGTTTGTTTGAAATGCCTATAGCCTCAACAATCTCGCGCAATTTAACTCTGCGATCGGCCAACACGATATCGTGAATTTTAGTGACCATTTATGGTGTGGTGACCTGATTTGGGCGTCCAGAACGTTTGGCGTCACTTGTGCTTGTACGACCGCATTGGAATTCAGTATACCACTTGTGAATCATTCCAATCGATGGTGCAGAGTCCCCATAATATTTATCAAGCCTTTCCTTGGTTTGGCTGATGGTTTTTTTGCGCAAAAAATAATGCTTGATAAGCACACGTAGTTCACTTTTTTTCCATTTTCGCAAAAATTCACAAGATCGTCTGCTCTCAATGGCTGCCAAACACAAACTAAGCGTCGCAGCGAGCTGAAATTTTGACTGTAGTTACTACGTGGGAAATTAAAAAATTCACTAACTTCTTAAATTGCTTTCGTTTGCATCCAACACCGATGCCAGCAATATTCAAGCTCAAAAAAAAATATAAAGATTATATTTCCACTCCCAACATATGTATATATTCTTGTTCAGCACGTTGAACAAAAGTATTAGGCACCCCTAAATTTTTTGAAATTTTGGTAGTACCACTCAGAAAATTAAAAAAATTATTATTTATAATTTTTACATAAGCTACTTTATTAAAAATAATTAGTATTTCGTTGACCCCCCATTAGCCTTTATAACAGCATTTAGCCTACGTGGCATACTTTCAACTAAACGTTTACATTTATTTTGGGAAATTTTATTACATTCTTCTTTTATGCACTCAATCATTTGCAGCTTGTTTGAATAGGACCTTCTGTGCACCTTTAAAATTTTTCATAAATGCTCGATCGGAGATAGGTCCAGTGACTGTGCTGACCAATCAAGCAGCTGAACGCCTTTCTCTGCAAACCATTGCCTGCTACAGGCAGAAGTATGACATGACGCATTGTCCTGCTGAAAGAAAAATCACATGTTGTTCCCTATATTAAATATTTTGCCACACTTTGCTGGAAAACTGTATCCAACATGGATGTGTACGTTTCCAAACTCGTTCTTCCCTCGCAAATATACAACTCTCCGACACCTGACGCATTCATGCAGCCCCATACTATGATACTACCAACTCCACGTTTTACTGTTGGAATCAAACAATCCGGGTGATATGCTCCGTTCGTCCTGCGACGGACGTACTGAGTCCCAGCGAGGCTGAAAAGCTGTAATTTATTGTAGAATTTCAATACTTTTGAAATTATTAATTTTTTATAAGAAATACTGAATAATTTAAAATGTTGTATTGCAAAAGTGTTAAGTATCGATAGTAATTTATTGCTTCAATATTACTTTCTTCGGACCAAATCACCTTGGACCATTCAGTAATCGAAAAATTTTTGTATTTTTTAGCTCTTTCTAGTCGTTTTTTGCGGTCCGATTCTGAGATTTCTGGCTTTTCTTCCTGATAATCGTGCTTCACGTAGTCGACGTCGTACAGTTTCCGCGGAAATGCTTAAATCTGCGTCTTCATGGAGCTCTGTAGACATATTTAATGATGTTTCTTTCCGATCACGAAGTGAAATTCTTACCAATTTTCGGTCTTTTCGGATCGAAGTAACACGCTTTCGCTCACTTCTAGGCTTGTTTTTGCAGGAACCAGTTTCTGCGAACTTTTTTAAAGTAGTTTGTTTGGCAGTTCTTGAACACTTCAATTTTCTCGCGATTTTAACTTAACTCATGCCGTGGTAGAAAAGCAAAGTGATTTTCATCCGTTCAAACTCACTTAATTCTTTACGCTTTGGCATATTCCAAATTTTAGAACAATACACTTCAAGAAAATATTACAATTGAAACCAAATTGTGTAGTTAGCAACGACAATCACGCTTCTAAAAACACCTAACGACTGACTCAAAAACGCAGTAAATTAAAAAAATAAAATGTGGCGCAGCAACCCAAATATAATTTTTTATGAATTATAACAGTACAAGTGCTCACGTGACCGTTTCCACGTAATCAGATAGACGGAAAGTGTGGCATATCGTAGATATTAAGAATTTTTAGGGGTGCCTAATACTTTTGACCACGACTGTACTTCAATTTCAAGAAAATTGGGAGCTAAACGACATACATACATATATGTAACTACCGTTTCAAAAAAATGTATTGAACTATTTTTTTTTAAAAAGGATTAGTATGAGAAAAAATTCACATGACTGTTGCATCATTTTAAAGAGGAAAAATAGTACTTTCTCAACATGTTAATAAAGCTAAAGGTCAATAGCACTTTTTTTGAAAAAAAGTCGGTTTTTTTAAAAAAATCTTAAGTTTCAGAAAAATTTTTATGTCTCAAAAAACATGTACAATATTAAAAAAATGTGAGAACAATTATTATAGCTTATTAAATTATCTTTCATATGACATCAATGTTTTGGAAATCCGTTCAGACGTGCCCAACGTATAATGATTTTTTGAATCCGACTTCTGATGGCTATATCTCAGAGACTAGGTATGTCACAAAAATTCTGATTACATTTTTATTATCTTATCTTAGAGTCCCATCCCCCTACTTCATCGCACCTTTAGACTTCAACCCACCCCTCTCGGACCTAGAGTTCCATCATCTACACTTTAATTCCCCCTTTAGGCTCGTCTGGCAGGTACTTGCAAACGCGAAAAACATGCCAGACGTTTTTCACGACATTCAAAAATATAGAAACTAAGACATATTCGAACGCCAGCCCTGTGCGAGAACTTTTTTTTAGCAACATTTTGCACAAAATATAAGCCTTGTACCTAGTACGTTCCTCAAAGTGGCTGCCAGCTCTCCGATTATATCGTTTTTCTTGAGACAGTCATTGACAACCCAGCTCCAGTCATATGTAGGTCTTGTATGCTTAGCTTTTTTAAGTGATATATTTTACTTATGCAGAGTATTTCTAACGAATTCTAATTGTACTTTCCCACTAACAAAAAATTTCCAAAACAAAAACTAAATGTAAATTTCAGTAAAATCTGTTTTCATCACAATTCACAACAGCTTAAATTTAATTTGAAAATTTTCTAAAACAAGTGAAATTGTTGTTTTCCTTTCTTTCATCATGCTCGAAATCACTTTCATTATTTATTTAAATGAAAATGTTCGCCTAACAAAAAAGTCAACCATGCGTCATAATTACAATTAATAACAATAAAAAGCCGAATGCATTTAAAAAATTGTTGACACTTTTTCTATCCAATTGTTCAGAGTGTTGAGTGTTAATTGCTACAACCGAACCAATTATAATAACAATTGAAAATGAAAAATGATTTTAATCAAATTAATTTATTTCCATACAACACTACAAATTCCCCTAGTTAGTTGAAATTATGCCTGAACAATTTGGACATGATTTTTACTAGCAATGGAATAACCAGTCAAGGATATAAAAAAGTTCAATATGCTCATTATGTCAAGAGACATTGGAATAGATCGGATACACAAAAATAGCATCCGGTTTGGTAACTCTTTCTTCCAGGCTGGGATGCTAACGATAGAACTTTATCTGAGGAAGTGTCTTGATAATAACTTTAAAAATAGGAAAATCTACAATCTCTCTAACAACAGATCAGTTATGCTTTCACGAAGCTCATTTAAGGTCACCTTATAGGTCTCTTTATTTAAACAGAGTCATTCTTATTTGGGCGCCTTGGTATAGAAATATTCATAATAACGAAATGAAAAATGCGCAAAAACAGAGCCTCAGGTAAACTTGTAGGACTGTAGCCATATTTTGAGATCCATTTAGTACTACCAGTAAATATAGGGTGATTTTCTTGGAGGGTTTCAAATTTAAATACTTTTTCAAGCACATTTTGTCAACATACAACGAAACATCACATTTCTCACATTATATGCGAGATTGACTGACACTGAATGGCATTGCATATCGTCGCTTGGTGCTTTTGGTTGGAAAAAATTCAATCGATCATATTGGTCTCCTTCCGGAACACGGGATCTCTGTAGAGTTCTGTGTTGTCAACAGTCAACAATTATATTTTGCCGAGATTTAAAATGCGTTGGCGACTTCTGTTCAGTCTTTCGATGTAGGAGCAGCCATGTAAAAATGAACCATCACCACTTCTTCTTTCGAATCCCTGAAAGTATTTTTGTAAATAGACATCAGCAGTGCTGGATTTATAGTAAGGCACACTAGGCGCAGGCCTAGGGAGATTAATAAATCCTTGTCGTACTGTGATGAAGAAGGATAGATTGGATGCATTATCAATACTTTGCATTGAAAGTGATCTATTACGTGAAATCGATTTTGGCGATATTATCAAGGATTTTGCTATTAAAAAGTCAAGGACAATAAAGTATACATTAAAAATTGTAACTATTTTACTTCAAATAAAAAATCAAAATAAAATGAAAAACTAGGGCACCATTTTTTTTAAGAACCTAGGGCACCAAAAATTTAAATCCGGCCCTGGACATCAGATATATGTTATATGTTACATATATATTGTAATAACCTATCCCATAGTAGCCGATATTTTGTCCATGCGATCGGTGCCTCTCAAGCATCGGTTGTAACATTCAACTGAAAATGGTCTGTCGACAACAATATGGAGGCTGTATAAAAATACCAGCTAATTACTCCGATGTATCATCATCTTCCACGATATTAATATAATAGTCCTCGATTTCATGAAGTTTCATGCTAAGGAACCAAAAAAAAAAAAAAAAAAAAAAAACAAATATGTACATGAAGGAAGTCCCATGCAGTATATAAAAGACCAGTTATCAATTCCAAAAACAGTTCTATGAAAAAATACGCAATGAAATATTTATTTTTATTGCAAAATGTTCGTCAGACACTAAAAAAATAATAATCTACTATAAACTCAAACTTTTTATGCTGAAAAATATAGATATTATCATTTGTGGAAAATTTCATTGGCCTAGCTGATATAGTTTTTGTGGTCGGTGTGGTTGGCTGTTGAAACTTTGAGTGACGATAATTGGTAGATTTTCGTTATTCTTGTTTTTTATTTCTTGATATTTATTCTTTAATTGGCAGGATCGCCAATGTGGAGTGCCTTGTTATACCCTACACCGAGGGTATATTCACTTTGTCTCTCCGTTTGTAACACCTCGAAGGGGGCGTGGCAGGTATGGAAAAGTACATATATTCTTGATCAGCGTCACCACCTGAGTCGATTTAGCGATGTCCATCTGTCTGTATGTCTGCCTGTCCGTTGAAATCAGGTTTACGGGAAAACCAAGAAAGCTAATTGAATGAAACTTTCACACACAGGTCACATCTTCTTGCAGGCATCTTGCTATTGAAAATGGGCGAAATCGGTTAACGGACACGCCAACCGCCCATACTTACTTACTTGGGTGGCCATAACAACCCGTTACCGGGTTACGGCCGACCTCAAAAGCTCTCTCCAGGCGTCTCTGCTTCGCTCGTGCCTTCTCCAATCATTCACACCAAGCGTGGATAGAGTTTCCTCGGCTTGGTCTTTCCATCGGAGGCATGGTCTTCCTCTTCATCGTCGCCCAGCGGCTTCCGCATCAAACACCTTTTTCGCCGGAGCTTCTTCGTCCATACGCACAACATGTCCCAGCCAGCGCAGACGTTGGATAGTGATGCGCTTGACTATGTCAATGTCAGCGTAGAGCTCGTACAGTTCGTGGTTCATTCGAATACGGTAGTCGTCGCCGACGTGAACAGGACCGAAGATTTTGCGAAGAATTTTTCTCTCAAACACCCCAAGCGTGGCTGACACAACCCATGCTTCTGCGCCATAAAGTAGCACGGGTAAGATGAGCGTCTTGTAGAGTTCAGTTTTGTCGGGCGAGAGAGGTCTCTACTACTCAATTGCTTACTGAGACCATAGTAACACCTATTAGCAAGAGTTAGTCTTCGCTTTATCTCCAGGCTGACATCGTTTTGAGTGTTCACGGCGGTGCCAAGATAGGTGAATCCCTTGACAAGCCTACCGCCCATACTCTATGTAAATTTACCCAGACCAATTTTGAAAAAAAATGCAGCAATTCTGATGAAACTTGGTGATTTGGTGCACATGTGAACCAAATTACGATTAGGCTGGGTTTCAAGTTTCCAAAAGGTCGTAGAGGGGGGTGGCACAGCCCTAAATTTTATCATTTAAACTGCCATATCTTGTAAGCCGTTCAAGATATTGCGAAGAAATTTGGTAAACGGATACATATCAAATATATCTTGAATTGAGATAAAAGTGGGCGGAATCGAGAAAATGCGCGTGGCACTTTTCAACTGTTAAAAATTTTGATTCCGTATACCTCAGAATTGGCACAAACGATTTCCATAAAAATTTTGGGGATGATGTCACTGAAAGCAGTCATCAATAAAATCTCAGTTTTTTTACTGAAAAAACTCGCTCAAGGGCGTGGCACCGCCCACAATATTTATAAACGTTATATAAAGAGAACTAACAACGTAATCGTTATGAAATTTAATGATGTAGATATACTTCCTATAAGGTCACTTATAACAAAAATTTGGTTCAATAGTAATTGTGGGCGTGGCACCTCCCTTATAAGCAAAAAACGTTTATTGTTATAGATAGTGTGCTATGAGAGTAATCTTCATAAAATTTGGTGTATAGATGTCAGTTACTATAAGCTTTAAAAATAAATTAATTTTAACAGGATTGCATCAGTGGGCGTGGCACCTCCCATATTAACATAAATTTCTAAACGCTGTTTTAAATGAACTATTGCATCAATTGCTATGAAATTTAATGTAAGTGGTTCAGTTGCCATAGAGAATATTTAAATCAAAAGTGGCTGAAATAGCACCAGTGGGCGTGGCACCTCCCACACAAATAAAATACGGTAAGTTGCATATTTATCCAAATATGTGAGCAATCATACTAAAATTTGAAGTCAGGGGTTTGCTTATGAAAATCTATTTCTGGATCAAAACCGGGTTGGATTGTACCAGTGGGTGTGTCACCGCCCTAAATTTTAAACTTAACTGCGGCATATATCGCAAACTACACAAGCTATTGTGATAAATATTAATATGAGGATGTCGATCACAAATATAATTTATTGTACCAAAAGTGGGCGGAATTCGAGAAGTGGGCGTGGTGTACTTCAAATTTTTCATTTCTATTCGATTTTTTTAACATTTTCCATATTCCTTCAACTTTTTCAACCCTTTAACTTTTTCCAATATATCCTATATGTATTTGTTCGACTTTTTCAACCTCTTTCAACTTTCTTCATAAGTTTCTTTATTTTTTCGTCAATTTTGAATAGTTTAAAATTTTTCAACCTCTTTCAACTTTTTTAGAGTTTTTCAACCTCTTTCAACATTTTTGGCATTTTGCATATATTTACAACATTTTCAACATTTTTCAACCTCTGTCAACCTTTCTAACATTTCACATTTTTTTCGACTTCATCGCCTTTTTAACATTTATTGAAAAGGTGATTTCAGTGCAGTGTAGGGTATGTGAGTTTCGACCTGGCCGAAGATAACACCTTAACTTGTTTTTTTTAATTTATGAGTCCTTTTTATTTTCGTTGAAAAAATTTTATTTTTTATTTTGGTTGAACAAATTTTATTTTTGTGATTTTATCTTTTTGAGATAAAAAAAAAACCATGAAAAGTTATTTATAAAGTTAAATAAAAAAAATAGCTCCTTGAATTTTAATTGTTCAACCTTGAATATTGATTCAAGACAGCCTTAGCTTCAAGAAAACTTATGACTGAAGGATGTGCTCCAAAAAAAAAAAAAAAACGAGGCCAGCTAAAAAGACAATTCCTGTAGAAATGGCCATATGCGTGTTATACTAGGGAATACAAAAAAAATTAATAGATGAAATACGCTATATATATTGGAAATTTTTTTAATTGTATAATTTTTACTATTTACTTATGACCTTTATAGAAACGTGATTTTAAGTTCTCAATACCACTATGCGCAAACATGCAAACAATTGTTGTAACATTGAGAATGCCAAAAATACAAGCATATGAATACATACTATCTTTGTCCAAACTGTCGTCTTGGCTGCCACAAAAAGTGTCGGAAATTAAAACAGTGGAGAATTTACTTTCAGCCAAAAAATATTGCAAGCTCGATATAACCAGTGCTGCAAGCAGTCCGATGCAACGAAAAATGAAGGAGCGATCATAACCATTGCATGAGAAAGGTGATACGTTAAGTTTTGAATATTGAATTGCCACATAAAGCTGTAAATAGAGAAGATAAATAATTTAAAAATCAATTTATATAACGTGACATTAATAGCAATATAGCTCACAATGTGTTCCATATCATTTGAATTGGATGTTTGGGAATCTTCATAGCGAAAAGAAGAAATTATGGTTAAATGTCCGTTAATTTGTTGTTCTTGTTGTTTCATGTTTTCAGCATAACATGAAATAATTATAATGTCAGATATTCGCAGAATTGCTGCCAAAAATAAAATCATGCTATTGAAGTTTAGATGTTGGTCCAAACTGCTGTAAAGACTACAACGTAAGAACAGATACAATGGGTGAGCGCTGGCTAGAAGTTGAATAAATAAGCTGAGTAAGAAGGGTGTTAAAACACGAACACAACTAAGTTGTAGCTTCTTCATTTCGGCCAAGTCGTCCACAATTTTTACCAACTGCTGATTATAGCTGTCGGTTGTTGCCTTTAGTGTTGTGCAATATGCTAAGGACTTATTAAGATTCGTATAAACCGCCAGCATATCCGCAAATAAAAGTGTAGATACGTAAAATAATATTTCATTAAGGATAATTGCAGGGATGTGAGTGAGCCCAGAACACATTATAATAATGGGATAATCCGGTATATCTCCAGCAATCACGATACAAGAAACTATCCAACGTAATGGAAGCAATGGTAAGAAATAATGCAATTGCTGAGGATATACTTTGGCTATGTCGCATGAAATTTTCAATAATTTGTTTGTAATATCCACTAGTTGTGCACTATTTCTATAAAATATCTTGCTGCAAAATATCGTAATAAAAAACTGCATTAATACAACCATCATGGCCAAGAAAGTGTCTTGTGCCACATACGAAGTTCCTATTTTTTCTGTATCATCCGCAAAATATGCATACAAAGCAAGACATGAATAAAACACCATATATAGCAATGCATTATAATAAAAGTATATGAGGTGGAGACGCTTGAAAAACCCATTAGAACTTTTGTATATAAAACGTTCTTCTCTGCAATTGTATGTAACGTTTATTAAGCCAAGAAAGCGTAGTAATCGAAACAAGCGCTTGAAGTCTTTCGCCGCCATAATTTAACGAAGTTTTTAAACTAAAACTCTGTTCGGAATATATAGCCTACTACAACGTTACTAAAAGTAGAACAACGTGTAAACCTTACTGCTAATTGCAAAGCAATTAATACTAATTTTCTACAATTAAACTTCATTTACTTAATAAAACAATTCGGAAGAGCCCTTGAAAAAATAAACACTCAAGTAATGAATACATATGAGGCGTCTCAAGTCAGCTCTTTGCCCAAAGCTCAGCGCAATGACAAATAATGTTAGGGAACCAAGAACATTCGTGAAAAATATGTGAACTTTTTAAAAAATCAAAATGTTCAATATAATTTTTTTACTGACAAATGATATTTTATGCACTTAATGATGCAATTTTGAAATATAGTATGGGCATTCATCTAAACGCGCAAAACCCTGGCAAGCTGTGCAAGTTGTGCAGTTTTGCGCCGCCGCAAAACGAACTGTCAAAAACCGTATGGAAATTTTTTTGAACAAACTAGAAAAGTTTACGCGACAATTTGGTAACGCAAACTTGCGCTGCCAATTGTGCAATTGTTATCATTCTCTTTTCCCATACGATTCTCTCAGAAAAAATTTATTGTTTACACATTTTATATTTCTCACTCTCTTTTCCAATACGATTCTCTCACAAAAAAAAATGACATGCTCATGAACTGCCACAAATTGCACAAAATATTCGAAGTGGCGTTCGTGAAACACATCGCGCAAAATTGCCTATTTGCACAAAATGGGGAACTTGCGCGTTTAGATGAATACCACTAGTAAAAAAAGTAAAATTTGAAAAAAAGGAAAGGTCAGCCATGGTTCTCAGTTTTTGATTTTAAGCTCACCCAGTAAGTAAATTTTGGACAACCATGTCATGTTTTAACTAAAAAAAACTAATTATGTCAGACTTAACTCCCTGTTAAGCCAAATGGACTGGCCAGTTATATTACCTGATGAACCATATTACTCTGTGGCTGATATTGAGCGCTTGCAAAATTGTATTTCTAAATCCGTGCCAAAGTTTAATACAACTGTATTGTGAAGCGATTCTCCATGGGTAACAAAAGAATTAAAGTATCTAATCAACGATTAAACGCCCAAGAACTACTTATTTACTAAACAGAAAAAAATATATTAATTTTTTTCGGATGAACCAGTCCCGAGATATCTTACTCACCGCAAATTTTGAGGTATTTCACGGCATTGCACTTTTCTAACTTATTGACGAATATTTTTGGACCAAAATTTCAGGGATAAATCTTGATTAGTTACACAGTAGAACCTCTGTTAGTCGAACTTGAAGGGAAACGCCAAAAAATTCGAGCTATAGAGTTTTTGACTTATGGAGGACTTTGACTCAAGCGAATTTTGTCAGGAAATGTTCGACTTTTAGAGGTTAAGATTTATTCCAACTTATTTTGAGTTAGAGGGATGAAATAAATAAAAATCCTAGTTATAGAAGTAATAGACATTGGTGTATTGTGTAAGTAGGCTTTTACATTGATTTCTAGGGAACAAAGATGTACAATGTCGGCATATTCTAAAAGTCGGTGTCTTATTTTTCTTCGAGCTATAGAGGTAATTCGTTTGAAATAATCGAGTTGTAAAGGTTGTAAAATCAAAAATTGCTTTGTTCGAGATGCAGAGCTCAAATTTATTTTTTTGAATTAGGGGGGAAAAAATATGTACTGAACTTACTTGTAGGGACTCACTAAATATTTCGACTTGTAGAGGAGTCAGATTTCGAGCAAAGAAGGTTTTGGGGCTTGAAAGGAAGGGAACACAAAATTTTTTCAAGCTTGGGAGGTTTTCGACTTATCGAGATTTGACTTATAGAGGTTCCACTGTACTTTAATAATTTAGAAAAAATTTTGGTCTAAAATAAAATGCAGCTCCAAAAAAAAAAAAAAATGTTGAAAAAGGGTCTTTTTATTTTTCGAAAGACTGCCGGAGGCCCTTAAGAAACGATATTCTTTTTAGTGTAAATTTCATAATTTTCTCAGCCCAAATAGCAACTATTTATATGCCGCTAAATATATAACAACTATATTATTGCATTTAAATATTATTCAATAAGAATCATATGAAATTTACTAAATTAATAATATAAAAAGTAAAGTTTTTCAACGCGTTAATGCCTCAAAGACTTTAGGTGAATTGATGAAAATGCTAAAAACTTCCAGTGTAATCAAATACAAAAATTTAAATCATTAAACTTCCATGTGAACTGCATTTCACTGTGAAAAATAAATAAAATAAACAATTTTTTTTTCACATACAAAAAAATCGTCATAGATTCACAAAACCAATAAAATCTCCCAATTTAATTTCATTATAATATCATTTACTCACACGGAAAACCAACAGCAACAATAAACAAACATAATGTATCGTGTTTTTTTTTCAAAATTATTAAGTTGTTAAATCCAAATTATTGTTATTTCCATAAAAATAAACTGTGACATTGCAAATGCACAAACACCGCTGCTGTTGGATGGTATGACACCATAGAAATTTGATTATAGTTCAATGCGTCGTTCATAGAGCACTGCGTTTGATACCAACCAACAAGTAGCGAAAGTTACAAAAAAAAAAAGAAACTAATGAGGGTGTTATAGTTGACCAGACCAAAAACTAAATGCCCTACAGGGTAATTGTAAGAGGTGGGCATATAACACTTACGCCTACTTGTCTAAATCTGCTTTGGGAAGGTTGTGGAGAGGGGCAGTGCAGAATGTAATTTCTTTCCTAATAGTATTTGGTGCCACGCCTCTAACTGAAAAATATGTTTCCGCGGCTAAGTAAATGGACTGATTTTAATATTTGGTATGGAGATAAACTGAGGTCTAAGGAAAGGTATTAAGAACTATGTAATTTTTTACATTGATTCCTGAGTAAGGATATTTGCTTTTAAGTGGGCGGCACCACGCCTCTAACAGAAAAATAAGTTTTCCACTGCCAAAATAACGGATCAACTTTGATGAAATTTGGACAGATATAGATTGAACCCTGAGGAAATGTATTTGTTTTTAAGTAGGCGTTGCCACGCCCCCATCAGGAAAATATATTTTCATAGCTAAACAAAGGGAACGATTTAGATAAAATTTGGCAAGGAAATAGATTGAACCCTGAGGAAGGGATAAAGATAGGGATAGAGCAACAAGATATCATGATTGGTATTTTTGGGAGCGCTGACATTTAATCGGGTAAAATGGTACTGAAATGTTTTGCATTGTAACTATAAAGGTTGAATTTCAACCAATAGGTGAACTCTGGTTATAATAAATTAAGGGTTTTACCTAAAATTTGCTGCACCCTAAAGCTTCAAAGCATTTTCGGCAGTATCATAAATCTGACATTGCTGAATAGGGATAGATATTTGTACTTTTCTATATCTGCCACGTCACCTTTGCTTTGCAAATGCAGTGACAAAATGAATATCACTGGCCTGCATAGTTATTGCATTATGCGGCGGCTAAATCTTCATGTAGGGTTATGTCCTGAACTTAAGAAACTTATCATTTTACTACTCAATAGTTGTCACGAAACAGTATGCCCTTTCAAAAACCGGACGGAGTTTTTCACGTCATTCCTGACGGTGCCAGCTGCCAACCTTCTGTCAAAATCATATTGAAATTGACCAATTAGTTTACGTCGTCACAAGAACAACAATGAAGGAAAGAGCGAATATTCACTGCGAAATCTTACTGTCAGGGCTGCCAAGTTGAAAAGTAGCAGCAATTTCTGGCGTTCAAATAAAAAAAAAAATATTCGCTCAAATGTTAAAAAGTCCAATGTTTTTTTGGGAAAAACTTGATGGCCCCTTTATTGGTCAGCAATATTACCGGGTCACTCCCGGTCACTTAGCAACCCTGGACCCGTTGCCGTGATAAGACATTCATCATATTCGCCTGATTTGTTCTTGTTTAAAAATCCAAGCAAGCATGGGCTGACCACGCCCAGTAACATATTTTGAATAAACTTAACAATTTTTGTAAAAATACTATTTTTTCCAATCCCATCCGATTATTTAAAGGACATACTGTGTATGTATACACATACACTAATACATCACTTAATCCCCTTTTTATGCATTGCAAACACAAGGACAAAATGCATATAGCCTGTGTGTAGGGTATAAAACGAAAGAGAAAATTACAGTCAAACATGTGGAAAACCCCGTCGATTAATTTTATTCTGTTGCTGCTGCTGCTGCTTTTATTACTGTCATTTTTTACACTTTTTTTTCTAAGCTGTGGGTGTTTTAATTTGTTTTTCATTCACCAATTTAGTTGTCCACCACTAAAGGCCAACAGAGCAAAACAACACCAATGATTTTTCATATAAAAATTTAAAGTTTCCAATCAAATCGAATAGTTTCGAATGGTACGCGTCGGACCCATGAGCGCTTAGTGATTTTGTGTCGCGTTTTAAGAATATTTTCCAAATAAAAAGGAAAACAAGCAAAAGGATATTTTTTGCTGTTCCGAAGTGAAATCTATGAATATATTGCACAATGGTGTACCTTGTGAATTTAATTTTTATCGTATGTACAAGCTTTGTGTTATTATTGCCAAATTGCGCACTGTCGGCTTATGGCATAACGTTGAATGACTTACATGAGACGCAAAAACAAAAATCGTTTACGTTCAGTGATAATCCGACAGGCGGTAAACAACCTCCTGTACCAACAGGTAATGAAGGTATGGCTATGCAGCTTAAGTCATATACTGACATACAAAAATGGGGAGAAAACAAAACATGACATTGAATTTGTATCTGAGATAAAAGAACCACCAAGGTTGATTTCATCACTTTTCCACGCTTTTGCAATTATCATGTACTAATTATTTTATAATTGCTGAAATTAAATACATCAGACTTATAACGAATATACATATCCAATAAATCTGGAACATTTCGTAAAGCTTTGATTTGCATCAATAATTATCAAAAATGACTATGTCCCATATATGTAAATTTGTGTTTCCAGTACATTCTTTTCATATATTTTTAACTTTTTTGAGAAATTAATTTTTGGGAAAATGTTTTAATAACAGATGAAAAAAGTCGAAGAAATGGAAAAATGTCTTGAATTGAAGTTACCAAGTTATGACCTGGACTTAGGCATGTTTGATATTTACCATAAGGACTTAGTTAAGTTTATAGAAGGAATGTGTGTGAGTTTTTAAGATTTATTATATCTTTGTTAGTTGTTTTTAAGT
Source organism: Tricholauxania praeusta (assembly GCA_949775025.1). Lineage (NCBI taxonomy): Eukaryota > Metazoa > Arthropoda > Insecta > Diptera > Lauxaniidae > Tricholauxania > Tricholauxania praeusta. The sequence continues at coordinate 141,943,585 of OX459029.1, forward strand.
GGAACTTAGGCTTACTTTAAGGATATAAGCAATTGGTTACAGTCCTTAAATATAAAGTGAATTTTTCAATAAATTATATGTAACTACTTTGGAAAATGACAATTTGTAGGAGCATTTACATGCATTAATTAGCTTCGATTATGATATATCAAAAATATTCGATAATGAACTTAGGAAATTTTGATATTTATCGACACATAGGTTAGGTTAGGTACGAGTGGAAGTCAGTTACAAAAACCGACTCACTTAGACCAAAATTGGTCCATTGTGATACCACAGGGTACTTTACTAGACCCTCTCATTGAACCATCCAGATTTCGTAATAAAACTAAATAGCTGACCTATGCTAACATGTCTAAGGTCATCCAGGTCATCGAACGAAAATGAACCAAGTGTTTTGTGGTGTTTTCTAGCAAGTGCAGGGCAGGAGCAAAGAAAATGTTTAACGTTTTCCTCCTCCTCTACATCCCCACAACTTCTACAGAAGTCAAAAGACCGAATTCCTAACCTCTCCGCATGTCTGCCTATAAGCCAGTGGCCAGTTATTACTGCAACAACTGACGAGACACTATGTCTAGTGCGGGATATCAGTTCTAGAGATCGCTTAGCGTTTCATTCCGGCCAGATTTGCCTTATTATATTGCAAGTTAACCCTTGGGTCCATCTTATGTTTGCCTTTTCTATTCTGTTTTCTTTAAGCAGTAACTTGCAGGTAGCAAGTGGCATGCCAACACCTTCCTTGTCTTGAGGAATTTGTGCAGTAGTCCCCTGCCTAGCAAGTTCATCAGCTTTGCAATTGCCATCAATGTTCCTATGCCCAGGCACCCAGATGAGGTGAATGTTAAAATGCTGAGCCATCTCATTAAGAGACGAGCGGCATTGTTGGGTCACTAGTGAGTTTAGGAAGACTGATTCTAGGGATTTGATAGCAGCCTGACTATCTGAATAAATGTTGATACCCTTCTTGGATACCACATTTACCCTCAGCCAGGATGCTACTTCTTCTATTGCTATAACCTCTGCCTGAAAAACGCTACAATGGTCTGGTAACCTTGCAGCAATTCTTATCTTCAGTTACTTAGAGTAAATACCATAACCCACTTGGTTACTTAACTTGGATCTATCCGTGTAGAAATTAATATGGTTCCTTCTCCCCGGGACTCCTCCCTTCCAGTCATCCCTAGACGGGATATGGGTTACGTAATCTCTCTTGAATGAGATTACTGGAACAGTGTAGTCCAATTTATCGACACATGCGTACACATATTTTTTTCGTGAGGTAATAGGATATAATTAGTGTTTGAAAATTACGAGGCAACGGTAACATCATGAAATTAACCTTTATCATTTGTTAAAAGTGTCAGACAATAATGTAGTGACTTTTAATTACAAAAATTAGTTAATTTTTTTGACAGCCGTAAAAATACTTAGAAATGTATTGAATTACTTATGTATGGGACTTCCATTGAGTGTCACTGCCTGAACTATTTGTGCTTTCCAACTTCTTGAATTGCAAATGTGACTTTTCTATTTTGCTGGACAAAGTGTTCTATTGTACGTAATCTTTTGGTCACGGAAAATAGCCCCATTATTCTGTATCACAAATCAAATGCCTGATTTTTCTCTACTCCCTTTTTAAATTTGAGGGTGTGAATTAAAGCATTTCTTAACAAGTTTTTTGTTTTAGTTCAAATAAAGGTAGAAGCAACTTCCACATACAGTACAACATACTCGTAGTTTCAAACGACCGTTGAGAACGAGCAATTTTTCAGTTAACAATATTTACAGAAAAATCGCACTGTAATAAATTTTTGAAAATTTCTTTATGTTCCAGAGCTTATGAGTCAAAGTTACTTGTATTTGCACCTTCATTTAAAGGGTGATTCAATAATTTTCTCGCCCTTCTTTGTTTTCTAAATAAAAATACATAAAAATCAATGTATTGATGCAAATCTTTATTTGGAATGATAGTTTAGTTCCTACAGCTCAATGTTTAAATATTTCGTTCAAGTATTGCCCACGACTAGTTCTTAAATGGTTCATTCTGTGGGTCCAATATTCGACAACTCTTTCGAGCATATCGACCGGTATTCCTTGAGTACCTTGGTTTGTCGGCATAAACAAGTGATTTAACATATTTGCAAAGAAAGAAAATGGGGTTAAATCACATGATCTTGGTGGCCAATTAACAGGACCATTTCTTGAGATGATGTTTTCATCGAACGTTTCCCTCAATAAAGCGATTGTTTCTCCAGCTGTATGGCATGTTGTGCCATCCTGTTGAAACCAGATGTCGGCTACACCAATATCCTGAATCTTTTCACAGGTTTGTATTGAAAACACCACAGTTGACTCCGATTTGACCTTGAAAATTAAAAAAAAAAAAATTTTTATTTTTTTCCAAAAAAAATTTAACTTTTTCCCAGAAAAAAATTTTACTTTTTTTAGCATTTTAAGGAAAAATTGTTTTATTTTGGGAATTGCTTCTCTTCAACTTGGCAACCTTGTCATGACTTAAAGTTTTTTGTCCTCCATTGAAGGTGCCACGCCAATTTACCTAATTCCGCCCACTTTCTGCCCAGTCTATACACGAGTATGAGTACTGCTTACGAAGGGTGTAATTTTCATCGATGTTTCTTGGAGCATACCGATGGGCTGGCAGTTACATATGAAATTAGTTCAAGTCAATTTTTTTTCATTTCTTAATTTAAATTAAATTTAAAATATCCGACCGTAAAGTCATCCAAAATAGCAATACATTTTTTTTTTATTTTACTCAAACAACCTTCCCAATTACAACTCTACTCTGCTTTTTATACAGTACTCACACGACAGCTGATAACCGGCCCGGTTATCAACCCAGTTCCACAAATAGTATCTCCTGCAACGACAACTTGCATCTGTGTACCTGCAGGATCATGTCCCAATCCATTACCAACACTACCCACCGATGGTACTGGACAAATCGATATAAGAATAGTTAACAATGTAAGTTATCAAGTTTCGGTTTTATTCCACTATCCAAATCGTTCCTTTATCCTTAACAGCCTGGCGCTATAGGTACAACGGTGCTACCGCCATTGAGTTGTAACTTTGGTCTCACCATATGCTGCCAAGCTGGCGCGTATCAATGTGGACGCCGTTATCCACCACCACCTGGCAGCACAGCCGCTGCAGCAGGACAAGCTAGTTTTGGCGAATATCCTTGGCAAGCAGCACTACTAACTACCGGTGAAGTCTATTTAGGTTCCGGTGCGCTTATAACGGCACAACATATATTGACAGCGGCGCATAAAGTTTTTAATTTAGCGTAAGTTTAGCGCAATCATAATTTCCCAAGCGCTTCATATAAATTTTGCCTTTAAATTTTACTTGCACAGACCTTCCTCCTTTAAAGTACGTCTCGGTGAGTGGGATGCATCTGGTACTGCAGAACCTATACCAGCACAGGATGTTCAAGTAGCAAATGTTTTTGTACATCCCAATTTTAACAGCAACAATCTACAGAATGATATTGCCATCCTAAGGCTTGCCACGCCCGTTTCGCTGGTGACACGCTCAACTATCGGAACTATTTGTTTGCCGGCAACACCATTTGTTGGCCTACGCTGCTTTGTTGCCGGTTGGGGCAAAAACGATTTTGGTCCAACGGGTGCCTACCAGGCTATACAGCGTGAGGTTGATGTACCACTGATACCGAATGACGCCTGTCAGGCTGCATTGCGTGCAACACGCTTAGGTGCTTCATTCGTATTAAGTAATACGAATTTTATCTGCGCTGGCGGCGAAGCAGGCAAAGATGCGTGCACGGTGAGTTGAAATCGAAAATCCGATTTTGAAGCACTTTATATAGAGCACACCTCTAGGAATGCTGAAGTTCTTCGAGAAGAATTATTTAAGGGATTATTAGTGCGGTATTAAGGATAGATAATTTTCTTTTTTTTTTTCTTTCTAATTAATAGGGTGATGGCGGCTCTCCATTGGTTTGTCAAAATAATGGAATTTGGTATGTTGTGGGCCTGGTCGCTTGGGGAATTGGTTGTGCAACGTCTGGCGTTCCTGGTGTTTATGTAAATGTTGCCACATATTTGCCATGGATCCAAACCGTTCTTGCTTCTCAAACTTAAAAATCTTGTTAGATATTTTAAGTAAAATGTGTTTGATTATATGACTTTATTATACGATGTGCTTAAATATATAAATCTGTGTTTCATTGTGTCAGTGACTAAGCTACATATTTGCAGCATTAATTTTTCTTCGGATTGTGATAAAACATTTGCAGTCTACTAGGAGTTTTGAAGTTTTCAATTATTTTGTAAAATTTCAGAAAAATCGTCATATCTCCAAAACTACATGTTAAGTATCAAAGATTAGCCCACCAGTATTGTAGGCCATTAAATTATCTTTCTTATGGTACCCATATTTTTGATATTCGTTTAGGTATTCCTAACTTATACTGATTTTTACTAAAGCTATATCCACAACTTTCGATGGCTATATTTTCGAAAGGAGCTCAGCGCCACATTTTTTCGTTATAACCCAAGAGCCCGCTGTAGAAAAGTCGAGTGTATAAGATTACAGGATGGAATCTACGGGCATGAAAGTGTTCCATTTTGGTGAAACTAACGAACCAGGGTTGCCATGCCAAAGTCTGTCCCGATGCCCGAAAATGTCCGAATTTTAAGCAATTTTGTTGTTCTATTTGAAACTGTATAATACGAGTATTATACCTAAAATGTCAAATGATAGTGCTCAAAGAGGCCTAAGTACAATATATAAGGGTTTTCTGGGTCAATTTTCATTAATGAAGATAACAGACGATAGAGCTCGAAGAACCTAAATAGAATATATTGGGTTGCCTTGTCTAACCCGGTCTTAAACATGGGTTGCCACCCGTTCTTAGTGCCAATTTTTCTTATATGGGTGGCAGTACATGCTTGGGACAGGATTGGACAAGGCAACTCTATATACTATATTTAGACTATTCGAGCTCTATCATTTGATATACATATCGCTCACTTACTTCAAGACCGGCATAATTCAAAAAACGTGATTTTTGAGTTAATGATGCAGAACTATTTGCCATTTCATGTTTTATTTTGTGGGAAAAATTTAGAAAAGTATCTCATAAACTTGCTTTTTGAGAAGAGTTTATGTAGACATACTTTTCACCATTTTCATATAATAAGCAACTTTTCGAAAACTGTAAATGCGTTTTCCTCCCACTTTATGTTTTTTGAGATATGCCAGTCTTGAAGTAAGTGAGCGATATGTATATTTTGAGGTATAATATTATACAGTTTCAATTAAAACAACAAAATTAGCTAAAATTCGGGCATTTTCGGGCATCGGGACGAGCTTTGGCAAGAAAACCATTGTTCGTTAGTTCACCAAAATGGCTCACACACTCGACTTTTCTACAGCGGGATCTCCACTTATTTCATATTTATTCTTAGAATTGGAAAAAAGTTTGATTTAATAAAAATTGGCGAAATTGGGAGCTTAAATAAACTTTAGCCAAATATTTGTGTCAATTAAAAGAAAAAAATTTAAATAAATTATGGAGAACAAAACAGAAATCACTTACCGATTGTGGCCTTGCAACGCGAATTTTCTGACACTTATTTTTCACAATGCAAATGGTCTGAAAAAAGTACAAATGTACCAAAAATGCCATCACAGACTCACAGCAGTAATGGTATTTTCGGTACGTCGTGAAAAATCGAATTCAATACATTCGACAAGTTTTCAGTACATTCGGTACACTAGACCCATTTTCAGAACATTCGGCGCATTTTCAATACATTTTTGGTACATTTTTAGTACATTTCGACATTTTTTTAAAAAAATACTAGTTTTTTAGTAAATTTATCGGGAACAATGCCTGTAGTAAACTTTGCTAACCTTTTTTTTTTATTAGAAAAGTTCAAATTTTTGTGAATTGTTTCATGTTCATGTCGAAAAAAGTACATTCGGCATCTAAAAAGTACATTTCAACTCTCCACTCAGTACATTTCCACAAAACCCAAATGCCATCACAGATTCACACTCAATACATTTCGCAAATAGTAACGCTAAGTGGCCGGGTAAGACCTGGCCACGCCCGGAATTGCAGGTCAAAACCAGGGACCCTGTGGGAATCAAAATGTTTCTGAAAAAACGGGGAATCGGATGATTTATGTTACATGTAACATTAATTATTTTTTAATAATGCTGGCATTAACTTTTTTTCCCAAAAAAAAAAGTTTAACTTTTTACCAATTAAAAGAAAAATTATTTTATTTTGGGAAGACCGGGAATTCTTTCTTTTCAATTTAGCAGCCCTGCCATATTTCTAACTTTTTTTTTGTAATGAAATCCTCAGATGGAATTAATTCGGTGTATAAGAGTATGTAAGTATTTCAAAGTTAATAGCAAGCTTTTTTTTCGTTTACCGTCGTGGTGATTAACGTCTTTCGGTCTTTACAACCAAATTTGTAATTGTCTGCTCGTTCGCATAGTGTAACAGGCAGCAACTACACCATCTGGCATCACGTTCATAACATTCAGCGAGTTGAATTCTACTCGTTGCTCTACATAAAAAAAAATAAAAATAATTGACGGAACGAAATTAATGGGGAAAAAAATTTGCTTTTCATTCATTGCAAATAGAAAACTCGAGAACTAGTGACGTTAGAATAATTTAGTCGCGTTTGGCCACGCAGAAAAGTCCACAAATCAACAAAAGCCACAATTTTCTTAAATCTTTATTGCCACCACGTAATTATCGTGCAAGAATGACACGTAAGTTTCAAAAATTTGTGATGAAACTTGAAATGTGGGCTTGTATCTTGCGCGAATCTTTTTGGTGTTTTTAACGCAAGGTTATCGCTCTTGCGGTAGGGTGAAACCGGCGGTACAAGTTAATTTTGTGATTGTTTTTATTTTCGCTGCTTACGTAAAAGTTTGACTTGAATTGTTTCTTGCATTGAAAGTGTTTGAGATTTGGAGTTACTTCACATTAAGTGTGGTTTAATCTCTGGAATTGAAATGTTTCTATATGGTTGCATGTTTTGTCCACTTCGTCATATGAATATTTTTACAGTGAATACTCGTGCTACTTGAATAAGTATCCAAAGCTACAAACAACAATAAATTATGTCGGATTTAGACATGACAAGAAAAAGGTTAGAAGGCAAATGGTTGTGAGGAAAAGCTTAACGTTTTGCTTTTGACGTTGATGGTGTACAGCAGGTGCATGACGTTTGCATATGCAGGTGGAAAAAATAATAGAATTTTTAAAAACCTTTTTCAAAGAAATATTCATGCCAATAGTAAGTAGATATTTACATATTGATAAAGAAAACAGAAACGAATTTAGTTTAGCTTACATTCGCCAAACTTTTTTTTGGGCAAATGGTGCTATTAAATAAATAAAAATTATATTAGAAACAAGTGTCTCTAGTATCAGGTTTCGGAGATATATTGATTTCCAAAATATGAGTGTCGTAAAGGTTATTTAATAAGTAACAATTTTGCCGCACTGGCTTTTGATGTCAAGCCCGTAGTTCTCACGATATTACGGCTTTTCTGAAATTTTGACCGATTTCATTTCAGAAACAGTAATTTTTCAAAAAAAAAAAAAAATGCGTTACTGACCTATAGTTCTATTAACATACATATTAAAAATGTTCAATTAAAATAATGTAACATTTGTACTAAGTTTTTTTGTATTAACCTTTTCTTACCGGAAATCAAAAAATTAGTTCAATACATTTTTTCTGAAAATTTTGAACGTATGGATCAGTGGTGGGCATGGAAATCTAACAAAAGGGCAAAACAACAACATCGAGCAAGAACAACGAAATTTTAAAGTTTTTTTAAAATTTCATTTCCAAATTCGCCAACAGCACAAAGAAAACCAAATTGCACCATAAAAAAAAAACAATTGCTACATTCGTCAAGACCAGAGCTGGGCACCACTACACGCGTGTTTCTCTTCAATGTTCATCAATGCATGTGTAGTTTTGCTTTGTTCGCTTTTCAAAGCAAACTGAATTAAATTTTAGGCTCTCTGCTTTAAATACGTATATGAAAATTTATTTTCATACTGCCGCAGTCCCGCGCGCGGTACGTTTTGCCCAGCCACGGTCAAGACACATTGCGGCGCAGCGCTAATCAATTTGTGTGTTGTTTTTGTTTCATTTCATATCGCTGTGCCTCGATAGCGTTGAAATTCTGCGAATTTGTTTCGCTTGCTTGCGCGAATAACAGTTCGGGCAATTCGGGCGGATAGGAACACTACGTGTCCACCACTGGTATGGACCTACTTCTACATATTACAACAATAGCATTATTTCAGCATGCTATTTTTCATAAATAAAAGGCTGTATTTATAGAAAAAGGTTATCTTAAAAACATTTTTTATACAATTTTTGTTTCATCGACGTTATTTTAAAATAATTTTACGGTGATACGGCATGTAAAGTGAAGTTTTTAATTCATGAGTTTATTCGGATAACAGATTAAGCATCGAAGTAACTAAACAAAATTTAATAAAAAAATTATACCTTCAAAATTCAATAGCCTAATTTTTTTTATGATTTTTTCCAAGCCTATAAAGAGCCTTACGCTTTACCGAGCATAAAATAAAACTGTTGAATAGAAACAAAACAATAGCCATCGCAAGATGTGGTGTTAGTTAACGGTACCTCTATTATTTTTTAGCATACGTGCTTAATGGACTTTATTTCCCCGACTTAGGCCCCTATTGCGGTTGTCGATTTGCGATAAAATCGATAGCCATCGATTTAATAGAAACGATTGTGGTCGATAAACACAATACCAAACAGAATCGCTAATAGAAAAAAAGTGTTTATCTATTGTAAATCGGCAACCGCAATAGGGGCCTTAATAAACGATGAATACAAAGTGGCAAACTCAAAACAATGTTATAACGACTAACTAAGCAAAAATTTTGCTAACACCGTTTAGTCTGGTTTCACGCCTAACGAGAGGCTATCAATAAAAATCGGGTGAAATTCTTATGGTTTTTACTAATGTTGAAAGTCTTGAAATGTCGATAAAGTCTATATTATTGAAGGATTAAAAAAAATGTTGATAAATCGGATATACAGTATTGGCTAAAACTTGTGCACCCCCTCAGTACATTTTTTTTTTCATATCATAATTTTTTTATGAAAACGACGTTATTGAACCATATTGCATACTTATTTTATTTATTTATACCTTTATTATTGATACACCAAAATTAAAAGAAATCTGCGTCTCATAAATGCGTACACGCCTTATTTCATCCGAATCTTTCAGGTTGCACTTGGATTTGTGAGAAAACAACGTAGTCTTCTATTAGGTGTGTACGCAGACCAAAAAAAGACATATTGAATCCTAAGTATTGCCACTGTAAGGAACGGAGGTGGCAGTGTAATGGTCTTGGTTCGGGTCAATTCATTAGATTGAAAAAATTTTGGATCACTTCATGTACGTTGACATACTGAATGATGTGATGTTACCATATGCCGATGCAGGGGTGCCATTTAAATGTAGGTTAGATCAGGACAACGATCCAAAATATACCTTGAAAGCTTGTAAGGCCTGTCTTCAGAACAATAGGATAGAAGTTTTTGGTTGGCTTACCCCGACCTGAATTCTTTTGAGATCTTGTGGGACATCTTTAACAAGAATACCAACAGAAAAAATTACCAAACTGAAGATATATTCAATCCTTAAAAACATCCTGGAAAGGGATATCGCAGGATATCAATAATTTAATATCCTATATGCCTTAAAGAGGTGCATGTGCCGTCCAAAATAAAGGGTTCGAAACTAAGTGCTCATTTTAATAATTGTTATTTACCATAAAAAGGGGGTGCTTTAGTTTTGTCCTTTAAGGAAATTAAAAAAAAGAAAACGGAAACACGTACTCACAGAAGAAGAAGCTCATCAGATCATTTTGAAGACACAATGCACTTGTGTAATGAAACGAAATCTAACACTTTATTTTAATAAACAAAACAAACACTTGCTAAATTGTGAAATAAAAATTGATGAAACACTTATTGCTTATTGCCAAAAGAAAAAGATTTCAACAAATTACATTTAAATTTCCAACATAAGAAGCAACAACAAAACACTGCACTTTGACTAGCGGCTCTGCCGACGGTGCCGCTTTAGCTTAGATTTTGCAAAACTTTTATTCATTTTATATATCACAAAACAATGGTGAAGATTCTTTTTAAATTTTCTTAATAACATTTACGCAAAAAAGCAAAATTTAACTTGAAAAATAAAACCGCACTTTGTAATAGAAGTTAAAACTAACGAGTAACTGTTGGTTAGGGTTGCCAGCTGAACATATTTTTCTACTTGTGGCTTACTTTTCGAGCTAATGAGCGACATTTTTTTCGTGGGCCATTATTTCGACTATTAGCTATAAAACTATCAATTCAAATGCAGGTTCCAGAAACGTGATTTGCTAGTAAACATATGAATTGAATTCACTTGAGTAATTGCAGTGGTAAGGTAAAAAACATAATTTCATTGAAATTCTTGAAGCATAAAACGAATCCTCCTACCTATATAAATATGCTATCATAAAAAGGAAAAACGTTAATCAATGAATTTTTTCGTTATTGTAACTCAATTTATTTTTTTAATGCTATGTAGCGAAATTTTGACATATAATGCTATTTCGTTTCGTTATTGCGTTACGTTATGTATAATGTTTGCCCACCCTTTTTTTGTTTTTCTCAATTTCCTTTTATAATATTAAAATTTTAATTAATATTGTTTTTTTTAATTTCAGGTGGAAATCAAAGAGATCTCGCACGTGCCAAAAATCAAAAAAAATTAGCTGATCAAGTTAAGAACAAACGTGGGGATAACTTGACAGTAGAGCAACGTAAGGCACGGTAAGTTTATATGATAGGTTATAATATCACCTGAATATACTGACATTGGAAATGTTTTCTCTTTTTCATGTTTACTCAAGTGATGCCGATGTAATGCGAGAAAAACAGAAAAAGAAAGAAGATGCCGCTGCAGTATCAAATGCGGGTAATGTAAAGTAACAATGCCAAAACGCAGCAACTAAACAAACATGTGTTCGAAGTGACAGCATATAATTGTACGGCAATATAAATTTTAAGTTGATGCCGTTTAAATGACAACAAAACAAAAAAAAAAAACAATAAATTGTTATCAATGAAAAATTATGAAAATAATTTGAAAATTCTTGTATACATTTATTTTCATTAGTTATTGACAATTTTTACCTGACTAAATTTAAATATTCGAAATAAAGAAATAATTTGAAGAATGATGAAAATGATCCTAAAAAGAAACATACATAAATGAGAGAGAATAACAGAATTACATTAGCAATTAGTACATTAGTTTCTAAGTCAATAATATTAAAAATTAACACTAAAAAAAAAAAAACGAAATAAAATTTGCTTTAAATAAATTATAATTCAACACAATATTTCGCTTTTTATTTAAACATGTCTAAAAATTATAAACGAAGAAATAGCGATTGAATTATTTACAAAATACCAGTAAGACTAAATATTTGTTAATTACGTATTATGTATATACAAAATGTTGATTTCCACCTGGATCTGATGACCATAGGCTGTTGCATCGATTTAAAAAGAGTAGCCAACAAATTTTATGGGAAGTAGACGCAAGCAGACGTTTTATGAAAATGGACAAGTTAAATTTGAAACACAAAAAAATCGGCGTATTCAACGAAAAAATTTACAAAATTTTTATTTACTTTTCAAATTGTAAAAGCCGTAGCAAAATAAGATGTCTTTCACATTACGAAACCTTGCAATTCGTTGTTCTCATTTATTAAAGAAAAAGCAAATTGGTAAAAATCCGTACACTTACGTACTGATTTCAAAATTTTGAAAAATCAGTATTTTTAAAGAAAATTTCAAAAAATCAGCACATGTACTGATAAAATCAGTAAGTATGGCAACCCTAGGCTATAACTACCTCTAGCTCTACTTCAATCTAGCGCTGTCCTTACTCATGGTACAATTATCATGGTAGCAGCAATACTAAATGACATTTCTATTTATTTTTAGAACTACCTTTTCTGTCAAAATCAGCTAAGATAAGGAGCCGTCCATTAATTACGTGATGTGTTTTTTTAAAAATTCGGACCCCCTCTCCCAATGGTGAGTCCTGACGGAACACCCCCTCCCCCTCTCATCCTTTCCGCGAGACTTGCCTTATAATTTTAAAATGTAATCTGCTATAATAACGTATACTCTCTACATCAAAAAGTTGACGTGAGATTTTCTTTGAACCCCCTTCCTCCTTGTTGAGATTTTGCCGGACCCCCTCTCCCTATTTTGATTTACGTAATTAATGAATGTCCGCTTACATACTCTAAATACGAGCTAAAATCGCTCGTTGTCAGATTTCTTGTTGTTTCTTTTTGACAGTGTTGGTTGAACTTTTCACGGTTGTCATTTGAGTTTGACAAAATAATTCTACCTTGTTAATTGTACCATGCCCATACCAATATTGAATTTTTCAATTTGAAATAGCGTTCCTAAAACATATTTATAAGTTATTTTTTGTTAACGTTCCAAGTTAAATACAGGATTTTTGTGTCACCATTTCTGTTTGAAAACTTTTGTTTATTATTTTGAAATTAACATTTTCTTTAAATTAATAGTAAAAGTTCGGAGGCTTGATAACGAAATTAGCGAACTTAATATTTTGTTCAAAAACTCGATTCAAATGCAACTTAACTATTGGAGTTTTTTAACGTTAAAACTTAAATTAAATATCATGAAGCCTTCAAAATCAGAAAAAGTGCTTCAGAAAGTGTTGATGTGCCACAAACGTTTAACCGAAAAGTTACTCCAGATGAACATCGAATGGAGTGTGCTGCATGAGATTTGATTTAGATGAGAATATTTTATGATGATCACTTGGGTATCAAATAAGGGAAAGTTCACCTTATGATTATTTGGAGGCTTCACTTTCGCGTTGCATATGGCATAAGGCTGAAAATGTGATATTCATGCACTTCTATGATGGGATGTTACTTCTTTTCCTTCATATGTTAAATTGATGGTAAGCAAGAATTTTACAATTTATGGTGGCTGACATATATTTCAACTAACTTCAATTACAGTTTGATGTGCCATTACTGGCAAAATTTAAATTGGCTCATGGTAACTAAAAATGATTGATGACACAACTCCAAAATGAAATTCAGTATCAGCAGTTTAAGCTGCAACACCTATAGTAAGAGCTACAATGAAACTATTGAAGCAACATTCTATCTACTGATAGATCCTGACAATTTGAGATGGCCTCTGCAATGGCCCGACTTGACTGTGCAAATATACAACGTACATTTGAAAAGTATGCCATGTAAGTACTATTGGGGCATGTGTCTACCTGTTAACTGTAGGATAGAATATATTGTAAAAGTCTGTTCGATTATTTGCAGAGCAGGCTTTGAGGTTTATTGGGAAATCTTTTATTAAGTTATTGAAATATAACGATTTTTCAGAAAATTCTAATAACATACAGATATCCGACAAGCCTTTTTTAAGCACCATAAGTTTTTATTTAATATAAGATATAAAAAGTATCAAAAATAATTTGTAATCTCCTAAATATGGGGTATATATGAGTAAATGTCATTTAAATAGTACATACTTGAAAAACGTAAAAAAAAAATCAAAATTCAACATCAGTATGTTGTGCCCAAAGGCGGCAAAGGTTTTTTTTTTTTGTTCGAACGTTTTTTTACACCTCATAAATTAATTTGTTGGATAGATCAGCCCCAGTTTTTCTCCGTTAATTCGCATACATTTTTTAGTGACTCTAAAAAGGGAGTCTCATATTTCCGCGGAACAAATTTGTTTAGTTTTTAGTAAGCACATTGTATTGGCCGTTACTGTGATTTTTGAAAAGAAAAAAAAATGATTGCATACTTTTAGTCTCAAATTAAAAAAATACATAATCGCATGCTCAAAATTTTGAAATATTAATTTATGTACAGTATAGTTGGTATCTAATACAAAGGACTCTACATATGTTCCTGCAGAGGTACCTTGCGATTTTTATTTACCGCGCACAGCGCACTTTTTGCCTCAATGCATCAAGCTGATCGAAAATTTATAGCTTTTCTCATAATTTTTCGTTTGTTTTGGGTGGTGCCACGCCTTGCTGACCAATTCTGTTCACATTTTGCAAAGTTTTTGATACACACAATTGAATGTTTTTATTATATGGGTTATGTCACGCCTCGTTCAATTCAGCCTACATTTTGCAAAGCGATTGATATACACAATTAAGATCAATGTGTCGGTTTTCACAATTATAGCTGCTATAAGTACCAAGATATTTAATTACTTATTTTTTATTTTACGTTCATATAATCCAACTAGATTTGGGAATTTTATTTGCTCAATTTACAATTAAATTCATAATTTACCGAAACAATGCGAAATATTGTTTATTCAATCAATTGTTTTAAAGTTGACTGGCCAAAAAACTTTGATAACGAGAACACACGTAAACAATGACGATAACCTTAAGACAATTGTAAGATGTAAATCTAAAAATACGCAAAAATCACATTTTGTAATAAGTAAATTTCCAGAAGAAACCAGTGATTACGTTAGCATTTATTCAAGCAAAATCTGGTGTCAATATGTGCATATGTTCTCAACATATCTTTGATCTTTCTACTAGTTTTTGAATAAATAAAAAACCTAAGTGTGCTATGCAAGGATAAAAAATTTTTCAGTGTATTTTATTTTGTCTTTAAATTTAAAGTTTTCGAGCAAAGAAAAATAATTTTTAAGTGTTCGGTGGCGCGTTCGATTGATGTAAAATAAAAATTGTTTATAGATCAAAACTTTTAAATTTGTTTTTAAACAAAAACATTATTTTAAAATTGCAGACAGTCTAGTATGTATACATGTGTAATATGTACATATTTTTGTATATGTTGTATATTAGACCGCGTCGATTTGTATGAAGAAAAAAAAGGCAGTCAGACACCGACTCAAAAGTTAGAAGAACTCTTAAAAACGATATCTGCGTAATTTTTTTTTTCATTCCGAGAAAAACCAATGGATAGATTTACAAAAGAAATATTTTATTTTAAATTCATTTCATATAATAAGCTTTAGGAAATAATAAGAGCATATGTTAAATATATATATAATATATATACTAGATCATGATATTTGTAAAGAATTTTGGAAGTATGCTTGTTGCAAGTATTTTTGTCTCATATATGAGGCAATTGCTCATTCATTCTGCACAGCTTTAGAAGACACATGTAACATCTTCGCCGAGAATTTCCTTTTTTACTGGTGCTAGGCTCTGTAAGTTTTTGATCCGAATTTGCTGCGACGTAATATGTGGAACAACGATGTCCTGAACTAAATTTTTCAAAAATAGCTTCCGTCGTAATCCACGTTTATTTTTGTTCCAATCGGTATATTTACTCAACCATATAATAAAGGCAGATATTGCTATCATAGTGACAGCAGTAAAACAGCAATAGAAGGCCTATGTTTTTTTGGAACATAACCAGCAAGTGTCATGGTTTTTTCTGAATGCAAATAACATATTTTCACTTTCTCTTTTTTTATTTGGGAGGTATTTCTGTTTGTGTTTACAACAACAGTGTTTATAGCATCGTCATCAGAGAAAAGACCAAACATATCGGCAGTAGCATCAATATGTTAGCCTGGTGGTAAAATAACTTTATTTATCGTTTCGCGTTTCCATATGAAAAATGTGAAAAAATCGAATTTAGGGACCGAATATTACCTAAAATAGAACAAAATTTTGAAATTTTTTAAAGTAAAATTTTGGGCAAGAACGCAATCTTTATTTTTCAAGCGAATTTGGGTACCCATTCTGAAAAGAAAAAAAGTTACGAGCGAAAAACAGAAAAGGAGAATCAAAAGCGCTCCATTGGTTTTTCTCGGAACGAAAAAAAAAAAAAAAATGTCGTAGATATCGTTTTTAAGGGTCCTTCTAACTTTTGAGTCGGTGTCTGGCTGAATCTATTTTGCGACCCGGTCTAATGTACTGGGTGTTTTTTTTAGAGGTTTGTTTTTCGAATAGAGATAAAACTGGCATTTTATGGTCAAATCTGGCAACTTTAATGTCATTTATGTTCAGTTTGGTTTGCCATTTCATCATGAACAGGTTGACAAAAGAACAACGCTTGCAAATCGTGCAAATTTATTTTGAAAATAATGGTTCAGTTCGCGAAGTTTACCGCAAGCTCCGTCCATTTTATGGTCGACATAATCGTCCATCAGAGCAATTAATTCGGTTAACCATGGGTCGTTTTCGCACTACGTTTACTCTATGTGATAATACGCATCCGCAGAGACGTCGAACAGTGCGCACCGAAGAAACAATTGCTGCTGTAGAGCAAAATGTTGAAGAGGACCCGAATGAATCGATTCGCCACCGTGCACAGCAATTGGAGCTTTGTCCATCAACTTTATGGAAGATTTTGCGCAAAGATCTTGGCTTGCGACCTTACAAGATCCAGCTTGTGCAAGAATTACAGCCGCGAGACCATGCAATGCGTCGTGATTTTGGTGTATGGGCCGAAAATGAGATTGATCTCGATGCTGATTTTCATCGCAAAATTTTGTTCAGTGATGAGGCTCATTTTTGGTTGAATGGCTACGTCAACAAGCAAAATTGCCGCATTTGGAGTGAAGAGAATCCACATGAGACCCTTGAGACGCCATTACATCCACAAAAACTGACTGTTTGGTGTGCTCTATGGGCTGGTGGAGCCATACTTCTTCCGAAATAATGCTGGAGAGTCAGTTACCGTTAATGGAGACCGGTATAGAGCCATGATAACCGACTATTTTGTTCCCGAATTGGATGGCATGAATGTGGATGAGTTGTGGTTCCAACAAGACGGCGCTACATGCCACACAGCGCACGTCACAATCAATTTATTGAAGGAAACATTCGATGAGCGCATAATTTCGCGGAATGGACCTGTCAATTGGCCACCAAGATCGTGTGATTTGACACCATTGGATTATTTTCTTTGGGGATATGTGAAGTCGCTCGTCTACGCCAACAAACCAGAAACGTTAGGGGACTTGGAAGCCAACATTCGTGGCGTTATTGCCGACATACGGCCCCATATGCTCGAAAAAGTGGTTCAAAATTGGACCTGTAGAATTGGCTTTATTCGAGCCAGCCGCGGCGGCCACATGCCCGAAATCATATTTAAACATTAATGGCATAAAATTATCCTTCCAATAAAGCCAAATTGATGGACATTAAAACAATTTTCTTGTGTTTTATTTCAATTCGAAGCTCTATACCTCTAAAAAAAACACCCTGTATATGTAAATTAGTTTCATATATCTCCGCTTTACCCTGGGTGAAAAGAGTTCACTTTCGCCTATATGGGCCTGAAAAATTCGAAAATGACTGGCAACGGTTTTAAATATTTTAAATGATTTGCATTGGACCGAGTTCAAGGCTAATAGTTGTTGGTTTGATATTCTTCAAAAATAGATGATATCCTTTAAATTCAACTTTCTATCCAATCTTATAATCGTATTTCCTGTAAGCTTTTAGATAAAAAGCATATCTTTCCAATAATGCGAAGTTTCAAAACACCATGAGAATTCAGATCTCAGATTGCTAAAACCAACCATTTTGGTGGTGTAGTTTGGTATCCACGGAGCTGCGATTCGATGCGGTTGGACTTTTTTCTGGGGTGACCGATGTTATGCTGACAATTCAAAAATGATTCAAGTGCAATACAAAACGAGTTATCTATGAAGTAGAATCTAAAATGAACGTCGATGGGACTGAAAAATTGTGCTGATCATGACTCTTCCAATCGATGTGATTTCATTGTAAACGCAGCCAAGCACTAACTTGGCCATTAGACAATCTCCTTGTATAACTGTGGAGGTGGAATGCTGCTAATGTCCAATCAGGCCACATGGCCGTCTTTCCCTTGAAAATATCTACAACAACTAGGTGCATACATATCTTTATAAACCAATGCCTTCGGAATACTGTTTGAATTCCAATAAAGTGGAAGTAGATATGCCACACGTTTATTTTATGGTCGTCTACTAAAATCTTTGCTTTTGCGAAGGACTAATGCAATTTCTTGGCGGTACAAAAAGGGGTAAAATGCAGGAAATAGATGCGTGCTCTTATGGTATTTCGAATTTTTTCATCATTGAAATTTCAGGCGACATTGACTTTACTCCTGGAAATCTTTGCACATTACTCTACGATACAGACTGCGACATTCTCTTGCATTGTTTCTTTAATTTTTATGAGATTTCAACCAGAGTACTTTCAGGATATATTCCACACTTAAAAAAAAAGAAACTATACTTCCTGAAATGCAAAATTTCACTGTATCCATAGAAAATCAAAGACGTTTTCCTAAAGATTGTAGTTTCAGAAGTTCTAAAAATTTATACCGTATAATGTGTGACCGACTGCCGAGTTATTGTGATGAGAAAGGAAAGACTTTTCGTCAATGATTTATCTACCTTGACGTATTGCCCCTACAGAAAAGTCACTACCGGGCGACCATCTTTACCCACATACCTACTGAACATCGCCACTGGTTGATAACAATAATCACGTAAGCCCGGCGCAGTTGCGACTAAAGCAAAAGTCAAATTTACTGTTCCTCTTAAAGTTATGGGTCATTATTATGATCTCTAAGATCTTTAGCTGGTTTTTACCCATTTTGACACGCTATTGAGCAAAAATAGCAATCCATACTCAAAATTCAAATCCAAATTTTTCATTTATATTTTTTTCACACCATTTGGATTTTGTACCAAACCTTTGTGTTAAAATAAAACCTCAACTCCAAAGGGTGTAGGGCACCATAATAGAAATTAAAGAAAAACAAACAAATCGAAAAAAAAAAATGTGACTGTAAATGACATCAAAAATTCGACCCACGACATCCTGGAGAGAAGCTGCAACTGCCACAGCAGCAGCAGCAGCAGTGGATGACTTTGAATGAGAGGAACCCACTTGAACAACACTTCACTAAAGTTGCTGCAGAGTCCTCATTCCCATCGCTTTAGTGACGGCCAAGCTGCAGCTGCACTGCAAGAAGCTGAAGATGAAAAATCTGGTTGCAGCATTTTGACCATTTAAACGATCAACAACTGAGCTGCGCGCTTTAAATGGAGCGTACATTTCTATCGAACGTTAGAAAAACAAACAGAGACAAATTTTATTCGCCGCTTAATGGTAGGGATGGCAGATGTAAGAGGAAAATTAAGAAATAAACACGCAATCTACTGGGCAGAGGAAGAAGGTTGGTTGATTGGACTGTCGCAAGAACAGTTAAACGTGATCGCACTCAACTGAAACAGTGGCTACTTAACACACAAAGAAACAAAAAATTTCTTGCTGAAATAATGAGGAGAATTTTGTATGTTTGTTATTTCTAAATAAAGTGTAATCCTATAAGAGCTTCCTACTTTGTTTTCTAAATAAAATACATGTGATTTGACACCATTGAATTACTTTCTTTGGGGATATGTTAAATCACTTGTTTATGACGACAAACCCGAAACTATTGACGCTTTGAAAACCAACATAGCTCGTAACCATAACCAATTAGCCCGAATTTTCAAATAAAATTTATAAATTAATACATTGGTCGATATACATATGTTCAACATAACTCGTGTTATTCAAGGAATACCGACCGATATGCTCGAAAGAGTTGTCGAATATTGGACCCAGTAGGAAGCTTTTATTGAGTCACCCATCTCTAACTGATGACTGATTTTCGTAGTAAGTTTCCACAATTAATAAACATTGTCCAGGAGAAAGTCCATTCACGATTGAGTCGTACTGAATACTGAACACAAACGTCATGTGGATAAGCCATTTGACACATGACAGCTGTCAAAACAACCCAGTTGGAAAAGGGACCTCGTATTGGATCACCCTTCATATTCCATTAGGACAGGCGGCAAATAAATCCCATTGCTTAGGCGTCAATAAGAGATTGCAAGATAATGCTCGCCGAAAACGGCCAGATTTGTGGAAGTACAACTCTCCACAACAATGCAATATTACAAAAGCTATTATTGTGCAACATTTATTTTTTTTTTTGCTTTCAATTACCGGCATTTTCCGAAATTTTTAAATTCCTACCGGTTTTGACAAACAATTCCGAGCTGGCCGGTTAAAAACCGGTCACTTGGCAGCCTTGGCCTTTTACACACTAAGAAACAGTAGTATCTTCGGAATTAATAATTGTAATTTATATAAACCACACGGGCAACGCCGCAAACTAAATTCCTCTAATATGTACATTACACAAAAGGCAACGACGTTAACCACGCTGATATCAGGCACGTTATGGCATAAGGAGCAAACAAACGCAATTGGTAAATGTGAAATCTAGCAAACGCAGTTTAACAGCGTCAAAACAATCGCTACATTCCAGCGCCTTTTATGAACTATAGTTCCACACTCAGCACTTCCCTTCTATCAAATGGCGGCTGTTGCACCAACTTTGTTGTTTGCCCACATTTGATTTGTCTTCTCGTTAACAGAGAGTTACCGCTATTTGGCGTGCAATACCAAGAATAGCGCTTGAATTTTTATTTGGAAAGCACATCACTTGCAACAACAACAACAACAACTGCAACAAGAACAACAACAGCAATGCACTTTACCAGCGATGCAGTTGTGAATTTTGTCACTATGGATTGTGCAACAAAGATGATTCTTAGAAAAATTAGTTATGCACTAAATGCTTACGTCGTGAAGGCTTGTGCTCTGGTTAAATTTTTTTATTTTTAAAGGGTATGTTATGAACGAAGAGCGTAGATACTTGATACTCCAATTTCGCTATTGTTCTGTTCTTACAATTAGAATGCTAAGTTAGGGTGTGTGTCTCGGTTATCATTCTATGAATCTCAGATAGTTTTTCTTCAGCAAATAGGTCATAAAGTGATTTAAAAAAAAATTGTATTTTATTGTTTCAGGTAATTGCAAAAAGCATGATGAAAATTTCTTTACAGCTGCTCATATTCAGGAAGAAATATTTAGACAAAAAAGCACACATTAGCTGACCAGGTTACAGAGAAAATGATTGAATTATATAGGTATGCCAAGATTTGGTAATATTTAACAAATATAATACGATTATATGATATAAGCCAAAAAAAGTATTTGGCATAACTTAATATGCCACATATATAAACAATGTGGTTAAATATACCATGAATTTGGTGAAAAACAACCATATGTTTTTTTTTGTTAAGGGGACATGACACCTTCAAAAAATGTTTTTTTAACACTTTAACGGGTAAGACGCTCTACAGAAGATCTTTGCTTATGCTTTTATAAATCACATATTTGTCGCACGATCGGACATGCACTCAAATTTTATTAATTGAATGCACTTAACGGCTTACACGACGAAGTTTTGAACGATAAGCTTATTTGGTTTGGTAGCTACAAGCATTGAAGTGAGAAACAATAGTGAAAACAGACGCATAAATTATTTTGAAAAATATTAAAATTTCAAAGATAAAATAAATTGTATTTAGTAGCTAGATCGAGTCGAGAATTTTGTTGGAAAGTATATATATAATGTATTTGCTTTTATATTTTACGCCTGGTTTGTTATTGGATACAAATTTACCGGTGTTTTTGTTTTTTTGTAAAGACCGTTTTTAGACGGTCTTGCATCTGGCTGCCAAACCAATAAAAACTTTGAAAATCGGACTTCAAATTTGAGTTTCTTGTACCAATATCATTCGGAAACCAAAACTTTCGAGACAAAAATTTAGCTATTTTTATTTTGCCCGTTAAAGGGTTAAGTGTTTTGATATGCGTATAATTTTTATAAAAACAAAAAATATAATTTGGAAACTTTACACATATGTATGTATATTTTGACACAAAACAATATTAAAAAATTTTTTTAAAAATTTTTTCATGAAATTTATGACCACTAGAATTTTTTGAAAAATATACCAAAAAATCACGGCTGTCATGATTGCGGCTCACTAAAACCTCTGAAAAAAAAACAAGTTAAGATGTTATCTTCGGCCAGGCCGAAACTCACATACCCTACACAGCACTGAAAGTACCTTTTCATCAAATATTAAGAAGACGTTGAAGAGGTTGAATAAGTCGAAAAAAATGTGAAATGTTAGAAAGGTTGACGGTTGAAAAATGTTGAAAAAGTCGAAAATATATGAAAAATGTTGAAAAAATTTGAGAGGTTGAAAAACTTTAAAAAAAATTAAAGAGGTTGAAAAAATTTGAAACTATTCAAAATTGATGAAAAAGTCGAAAAAATAAAGAAACTTATGAAGAAAGTTAAAAGAGGTTGAAAAAGTCGAACAAATACATATAGAATATATTGGAATAAGTTAAAGGGTTGAAAAAGTCGAAAGAATATGAATAATGTTAAAAAAATCGAATATAAATGTAAAATTTGAAATATGCCACGCCCACTTCTCCAATTCCGTCCACTTTCGGTTCAACAAATTATATTTGTGATGCACATCCTCATATTAAATTTCAGCACAATAGCTTGTATAGTTTGCGATACATGCTGCAGTTAAATTTTAAATTTAGGGCGCTGACACACCCACTGGTACAATCCAGCTCGGTTTTGATCCAGAAATAGCTTTTCATAAGCAAACCCTTAACACCAAATTTTAGTATGATTGCTCACATACTTCGGTAAATATGCCACTTACCGTATTTTATTTGTATGGAAGGTGCCACGCCCACTGGTGCTATTTCAGCCACTTTTGATTCAAGTATATTATATACCAACTGAACCACTTTCATTAAATTTCATAGCAATTGCTGCAATAGTTCACTTAAAACAGCGCTTACAAATTTATGTTAATATGGGAGGTACCACGCTCACTTATGCAATTCTGTCAAAATTAATTTATTTTTAAAGCCTATAGTAATTGACATCTATACACCAAATTTTATGAAGATTACTCTCTTAGCACACTATCTATAACAATAAACAGTTTTTGCTTATATGGGAGGTGCCACGCCCACAGGTACTATTGGACCAAATTTTTGTAATAAGAGACCTTATAGCAAGTATATCTACCTCATTAAATTTCATCACGTTTACGTTGTTCGTTCTTTTAAAATAACGTTTATAAATATTGTGGTGCCACGACCTTCAACGAGTTTTCTCAGTAAAGTGGCTGAGCTTGTATTGATGACTGCTTTCAGCGGCATCATCTCCAAAATTTTTATGAAAATCGTTTGTGCCAATTTTGAGATATACGGAATCAAAATTTTTAACAGTTGAAAAGTGCCACGCCCACTTTTTCGATTCCGCCCACTTTTATCACAATTCAAGATATATTTGATATGTATCCGTGTACCAATATTTCTTAAACAAGAAACAGTCAAAAAAAATTTTTTTATTCTATAAAATTTGAAGGTGTCATGTCCCCTTAAAACAAATAATTTTATACCGCAAACATTCACCGAGAAGACTATTGAAAAAAACTAACATTTATCGACAGTATTTAATCTTAGAGGCTCATAGTCAAAAGTCACCAAATATTACGCCTAAATTTGATTTGAGTTTGATTTGCTTAAACAGTTGCTCCCCTTCGTTATCATGGCTCGTACCAAGAATATTTTTAAAAGATCAAATGTACTCCGAATTCTCTCAAGACTTTCGCTGTTCAAAATTTCCTTAAAAATTTTAACTTACCAAAATGTATAAACCTTTTAAGAATATGAGTTTTGTATTAATCTTTTAAGAATTTAGATTTTGAGGTAGTACTAACTTTAAGCATTAAATAGTATACATATTCCTAACGTCTATGATTGCAAATATGATTCTTATGTATTCTTAACGTAAACTACAAAAACAAGCAATAAAATACAAATCATATTATTGCTTTTCTATGCTACACTTTCTAAAAACTCCATAAAGTTTCATTTTGTACCAAAAATTATTAAGTCTTAGGATCATTGTCAAAGCATTTCTTACTGTCCTGAAGGAAACATCGATTTTTTCAAATAAACGAATTGAGTTGTTTAAATTTTTCCAAACATTTTGTGCGGGGTTCATTATGTGCTTATGTTTAACGGGGCGTATGAGTAACATTTCAATTATCTCGTTTGGAAAAGAAGTTAAGGGGGCAGGGGCAGTCAGAGGTGTGAAAAATAGAGCATTTTCAATAATTTATTTAATTTAATTTATTTAATAAAAGTGATAATATGGCACCATTATGTTTCAACTTGGCTTAACGAAAGTTTAAAAAATTAAAAATAAAAAAAGTTATAGCTGACTGTGTTGGACCCTGTCCCATACAGAGTGCCTTGTGGTGACCATCACAAATCCTTGGAAAATCATCTAAAATCAATCAGAAAATTAGTTATTTAAAGAAATAATCTAGTGCCTGATCGATGTTTTTTTTTTAAATCAACATAATGGCGGCCTCGGGAAATTTACCTCCAGATTTTCGGGAAAAAAAAATTGATATTAAAAAAAAAAAAAAATCCTTCGATCAGGCACTAGCTTTTTATATTCTTCAAAAACTGTCAAAATTTCATTGAAATCTATCGAGCGGTTTTCGAGTTACAGTGGTTACCAGTTCCGAAAACATAGTTTTGAGAAAAACGCATTTAAAAGTTTACACTCGCGCTCCGGAGCGTCCGAAAGCCCTTTTGTTATTGCCAAATAACTCTTAAAGTAATTGTCGGATTGACTTCAAACTTTCAGGATATATTTTTAAGATATTATACTTTAAGAAAATGCAAAAAATAAAATCGATATTTTGAAAATTCTGACTGCCCCTGCCCCCCTAATAATCACTAAGAAAGCTCCATAGCATGTAACTTTTATACATTCTCGTAGAGATTGGTTGATTTTTTTGTAATATTTTTTAGTAAACAGTGACTTAAAAATGATGTAACTGAAATCATGCAATTAAAAATTAAGTTTTTTCAACTATTTCTGAGGAAAAACTGGATTCTTTTCTGAAAACGTTGATTTATTCATGAGAAGCATACTTTTTTTGAGAAAAATGCTTCTATTGTGGCCTTGAGTGAAATTTTCTTTAACAACTTTTCTTAAGCTTAAGATAATATTTACATGAATTAAGTAAAAGTTGTCAGCAAATACTTGTGTCCTTTTTCCAACGACAAATTTACTATATCAAAATGAAATTTTGCTAAGAGCCCTCAACCTGTGTTTGAGAAAGATCTTTAAATTTTTTTTAATCAAACACAATCACATTTTGAACAAACAATTGACTTAGCACAAGAAAAAGTTCCTTTATATGAGAAAAATCAAAGAAAATCATTTCCTTGCATTTTGTTTGGTCAGTTTTTTTGTGTACTTTTGAAAAAGCGGTACAGCATCCTTCTCAAAAGAGACTATTCAACTTTCTGTTTGCAATACTTCTGCTCTATTAACCATTATTTCTGTATTAAGAAGCAGTGCTGGAAATCGCAGAGGAGTGATCGCCCGATGCGTCAAAAAGAACGCCATAATGACACTCCCTGAGATAAAGCCTCGTTCATATACACGGAGGACTGCAAGTTCAAGCTGAATGGCACTTCTTGCTACAAACACTTGCTTCACACTCATAAAGACGTGAAATAACATGACGCACGTGGTGGACACTGTATGCAGGCGAGTAAAGCAATTAATTTTTTAATGGCTGAGCGCTTCCATGAAGGCCTACGTTAAAAACATAAAATTTTTAAAATCAGTGACGATATCCGGCGATAGCTACGGCCATACCATGTCTATGAGTAACGTGATTAACTATTTTAGAGCAAAAAGAGGCACAATAATCCGAGCTGCAAAGCAGTGCAAAAAAATTCCTCACAAAAAATAAACTAAGGTCAATCCAAAAATTCTATAAATTATTTCCAAGACAAAAAAAAAAATGGCGAATACTATGCAGCCGAATTGGACCGTTTCAACGACGCTTTGAAATAGAAACGTCCCCATTTGGTGAAGAAAAAAATGCTCTTCCATCAAGACAATGCACGCGTTCACAAATGCCCAGCTCCCATGGCAAAATTCCATGAATTGCTTCCTCATCCAGCATATTTTCCAGATTTGGCCCCAAGCGACTATTTTCTGTTTCCAAACCTGAAGAAATGACTTGACGGAAATAGGTTCACCACCGGAGAGGAGCTCATCACCGAAACTGAGGCATATTTTGAGGACCTTCCGAAAACGTATTATTTGGATGGGATCAAAAAATTAGAGAAATGTTGGACGAAGTGTATCGAGCTAAAAGGAGACCATATTGAGAAATAAAACGTTTTTTTGCCGTAAAAGTCATTCCTTGTTTAATTTTTCACGGAATTATCAAACGGCCCTCGTAATTCATCAAATCCAGAAAAAATGTTAACTATTTTACTAAAAAAGGTCCTCCAAGCATATTTCGCCGTAAATTTACTAAAATTACTCAAAATGCCATCACTGATTTCGACTAGCCTCCATGATTTTTGTAATTTTTTTTTATCAATTTATTCAAATGGTATAAATGTTTCCAAAAGAAGTACAGTTGGTCACGTTATCTATGAGTGATGTATTCTTTTGAAACCATTCTTTCAAGTCGTTATGCTTATTAGGTAGATCATATTTAGATCTTAAGTTTTTAGTCTTGTAATTATAGTGGTATAGGCCAATCTGTGATCATAAAGCAAAACAGCATAACACCTATACTCATACATACATATGTAAGACACATGCTGTTTTACCATATGGCAACAGAAATATAAGTTATGACTTGAATAATCTCCGCTGACAAATTCCATCATTATGTCTCACTTGATTAAGAATAATCTGACTCATAAAATGTTTGGTATTCCTATACCTTAAATTCTATTGCTTGGACAATCGTTAAAAGCTAACAAATAGTATTGTACTATTGTTATCACTACGATTATTATCACAATGATATTTTTAAATCGATGACAGTTCGCTTGCGACTTGAATGCTTTCTTTCTAATCTTGAGCAATTGTTATTTATTAGATATTGTTGATTTTATTGTTGTAATTGTTTGCAATTGCAAATTTTGCTTAAGCGCAAATCTTAAAGATGCACGATCGCGTGAAAATACAACAAAACAAATAACTAAAAGATATCGCTGGTAGAAATGAAACAAAATCGAAGAGCAAAAAAAAATGAAAAAAAAAACCCATGCGATAAAAACTCATAAAGCTTCTCACTAACAAACAAAAGTTTTGCGATAGCTACAACAACAACAACAACAAAAAAAATGTTATTTTATTTCTTTTTATTGTTTTTGCCCGCCAACATTGAAGCTGTGCGCGCGTTGGCAAACACACGATCAGTTGAGAGCTGAATGCGAAGCAAACGAGTCGATTTGAGCGGTTTAAACGGTGCGCGAAGATACTTTTCACAGAGGTTTTTTTTTTGTTTTCAAAGTTTTAACGAGCGTATCGTAAGCGTTTGACGGAGAATAAATTAAGAAATCCATTAAATTTGCGAAAATCGAGCAAAAAGTACAAAATACGACGGTTTCAAGTTCAAAGTAAAGAAAACGTAAAAATAGCCAAATTAAAAATAATAATACAATAAATAATAGTAATAACAATAACAACAACAATAACAGTGTTGAGAACTACGACGAGTGGCATAAAGATTGTTGTGCGAACTTTTGAGATAAAAGACGCAAAACAACAAATTAAAAACTTTTAACTTGAGTCTGAGTTCAGTTCGAAATTTCATAAGCGTGCAAATTTGAAAGAAATTAAAAAAGAATTTAGGGTCTTACAAAAAAAAAAAAAAAAGGAAAAACGAAAAATAGAATCAAAATTGATGTTTCATTTTTTTTAAGAAAAAAACTGCGGCTCGTGTGATTCCAGATTTTTTTCAAAAAAAAAAAAAAAAAAAAATTATTTTGCTTCGCTTGTTACAAAGGGTGCTTTTGTTGTCCTTCAGAAATCAAGTGAAAACGGTTGACGTTTTGATTCGATTCACACTTTCTTTTGAAAAATGCAAACAGCTTTGTGCTCCCAAAAGAAGTGCTGTGCTCCCGAAAAGAGTACAGTGCTCCCAGAAGAAGTACGGTTTGTCACGTCGGCAACATCACGATAAAGCAAAATTCATGTGGCGAAAAACATATTAAAAATGTTAATTTTTCTGTTATGTAAAAATTATTCGAATTGAAAACTTTTTTTCTTTTCCAAAGTTAAACACCCAGCGGCAAAAAAGCAGAGTACTCCGAAAATTCATCAATCAAAAGTAACTTATTTGTATGGTGCGTTTCATCGATGCGATTTATTTTTATTTTCATATATTTCCCGATTTTATTTTAGACTGTGTCTAAGTAAACATCAACATTCTGTAGCCAAGCTAGGTAAGGAACAGGGTCGATCATTTTCTAAATAAAAATTGTTATTAAAATTCAATTAAATTGAATAATCTGTCCAGGATTTGAACCCGCGCATTCTGCGTCCCAAGCAAAGGCTCTAACAACCAACATAAGTATACATTTTTTTTTTATTGTCGTCAAAATTAAATATAAATTCCATTTCAATTTCTTAATTTGTTGAAAAAATGTTTGTAATAGAATTTTTTGTTTGCCTAACATTTTGCATACTTTGCATGTAGAAATGTTGGCAGAATGTCAGCCATCTGCTAACTTGTATATGGAGATGTAAGGGGTCTTGCCTGTTAGCTGCGTGCTTTGTATGTGGAGAAGTAGGCAACTCCGTAAAATATACAGGCACTTAGTAAGTGATGTGCCTTTCGCTTGATAAACGTTGTATATAGAAATGTAGGCGAACTGCCTACAAAGCGGCCATCGTTTTGTAAAAAGAATTTACAGTTGTAACTGGAGCTGTGAGCATTACTGCCTACAAAGAGTATAACTATTCATCGGTGTTGCTTATAATATATTTGCCGCTGGGTACTGCTATTCCGATTTACTTATACATTTCTAAAAATGTTGATTCTGGAATAAGAGTTGAGTTGAAAATTAAAAAAAAATGAAGTTATATAAAATACAGTTTTGAAGTTTTTTTCAAAAAGACTCGAAATCCTTATCTATGAAGAATTGTTTATACTCATGTTTATATGTGCATTTCCACACATGACAATTTGTCATTTTAGCCGGCCACGTTTTCGGTTTTTTTTTTTTAAGCACACTCTTCAACCATGGTTTTTCTTGAAGTTAAAGCTGTCTTAAATTAATATTCGAGGTGGAACAATTAACTCTCATTTGCGTAAGTGAGCGTAAATTATCCCATTTTGAATGGAATATACATATGTAATTTGGTTATTCTTTAAATAGCTGTACACTTTGTTTTTTTTTTTTTTTGCTTTTTTGATAATTTTTTGAAATTAAATACATATCTGAAAAAATTTGGAGAATAGTTAAAAAATGTATATCACTTATAGAATTAGAGGATCATATAGAATTATTTTACCGTTGAAAAAACCATTTGCGACTGTGCTATGAGTATCTTTAATCGTAACAATGATTCAGTATTAATTTGCTCTCAAATTCTGCAGAGAAAAGAATAAAGTTTGTCAAAAGTTCCAATGTTTTTTGCATTCGTCCGGAACGCTTAAAACATGAAAATTGATATCAGTTTTCAGTAACAATCGCACTGACTAAGAAGTTCTTAAAATTGATTAAAATATTAAAAAAACTACTCTTTTTTTTTAATTTAATGGAACCGTTATTTTCATGACCTCATAATGATAAAAAAAAATTTCACAATAAAATATAAACAAATATTTTTCTGAACATTTTGACCAATTTTATGAACCATCGCTCAGTGCAACTTTTACTGAAATTTGATAGATTAGGAGCAAAAATGATATAAGTTGAAATTTTGAACAAAACTGTTTTTATCATTGACGCATAAACTAAAAATTCTGGGCAGAAATTTTTTATGCGAAACATTTTCTACTTTTTTTTTATAGAATACAAATCTGCTATAAAATATATACTTGGGTTTGCATATAAAAAATCACAGTTTACCTTGAATAGACCTTGAAAATTGGTTTCAAGATCAAACGCAATGTCACCATATAACATACTAACATTACCATGTGCGCATCGCCTCACCTCAACCGTGGTGTAAATTCTATGTGCGGTCTGCGTGAAAATTATTTTTAAAAATACTTTTGTATGAGGACCACCCTTAGTTTGCATCCAAAATAAAATTTTTACAACCTAAGCAGTGCCTCTTAATATAAAAACCATGTGATGTAAATTTCATGAGGATCGATTAAGCGGTCTTCGAGAAAATGGTATTTAAAAATATTTTTGTATGAGGCAACCCTAAATTAAAGTTTTGTAGCCTAAGCTATGCCTCTCAACATAAGAGCTACGTGGTGTAAATTCGGTGTGAATCAACTAACCTGTTTTTGTGAAAATGATATTTAAAAATACTTTTGTGTGAGGGCCACCCTAATTATGCACCTTATATAAAATTTTTACGATCTAATCTGTGTTTCTTCACATAAAAGTCATATGGTGTAAATTTCATGAGAGTCGATTTAGCGGTCTTTGAGAAAATGCTATTTTTAAAATATTTTTGATTGAGGGCCACCCTAAATATGCACCCCAAATAAAAGTTTCATCGTGTTAGCTATGCGCCTTAATATAAGAGACACGTGGTGTAAATTCCATATGAATCGATTAAGTGGTCTTTGTAAAAATGTTATTTTAAAAATATTTGCGTATGAGGGCCTCCCTAAATTAAAGTTTTATACCCACCACGCCCCTGGTGTCTAATCCCGTTCATATTTTATGAAGTGCTTAACATAGGCTAAGTGCATCCTGGCACTGAATTTGAAAACTTTTGCTATCATATGAACCAAGATATAGCGAGTTAAAGGTTTTAATTAAATGTAAAGTGCCACGCCCCTTGCTTTTATCAAAATCAAATATAGCCCATGTTACTCAGGAATAGTGTAGCTTTCTATTAGTAGAAGCATTTTAGAATCGGTTTTGTAGTTCCAGAGATTACCCTGAACATACAAACAAACAAACAAACCTTACCTCTTTATATAATAGTATAGATAACATCCAAAACATTTATGACTATTTTTTTACTTTCTTCTCGAAATATTGGACTGAGGAAATAAAAATAGATCATTTTTTATATGTGTTACCGGCCAAACTAGCTTTTCCTAGCCCAACATAGTTACCTTTAAGCCTAAAAATATGCAATGAAATCTTAATTCAAATCACAGTCTAGCAAGTCCGGTGTTTGACATTTTAATATAGCATGTAAGTCCTGTGTCGATACCGAAGGCCGCCCACTAACCCTAACTTTTATGCAGAAGTAGTGTGTTGAACAAAGCGAGACAATAAAGATTTATCAATTTCATTGTATGCTGTGGCAAGTGGTTGGGACTTTCATTCTTTAGTATGCACGAATTCGTCTTCAGTATAGCAACTGTAATTCTACATGAAAGCTAAGGTAAATGGACTATCTTCGACCGCAGCTTCGAATTAATATCCAATAGTCACAGTGCTATTGAATTACGAATTCATAGCATACCTTTAGGCATAAAAAGTCAACTAGTTTGGCCTAGGAAAAATTAATTTTTCCTAAAATATAGTTTAACCGCTAATATATAGCATATCGTCGCTCTAGGGTAGAAAGGTCCTAACTAATTTTTTGGAATTTTACAGGAGTACGAAAAAACTGCATAAAAGCTACAAAATCTCATATTAAGGGTCTTTTTTCAATTAATTGGGTGTAAATTTTTTTTTGGTAGTTTAGTATTTGTACTACAAAAATGTTGAAGTACAATTTGCATGCAAATAAAAAAAGTTTTTTTAAATAAATTTCCCAATTTTAAGATTTCCCTAAGAATTCAAGAAAATGAGGTTTTTTTTTGCCGAACTCTAATTTTCACATATCAATAATATTTTTTCTAGTTGAAATTGTTGCAAATTTAAGAAAGATTAAATTTATTATCCAGTTTATAATTTTTGTGCACAATTTTCAAATGGGAAACGTTAGCTTATAGCTAACGAATATTGCTATCAAATTAAGGACAACAATACCCCCCACACACAAGCAAAAATGTTGATCTGAACACGCACTCAAAAATCATGTTGACCTGTGATATTCAAATTGCTTATGATATATCACCGTCTTATCGTAAATTATTATCGTATTATTTTCGCATAGCATACGATCGAGACTGTCAAGTTGTGATAGAGAAAACGACAACAAAGAAAGAAAAATAGAAACAGCACAAAAATTATGCAAAGTGAATAATAACAAAAAAACAACTAAAAATAATTGCAATACTTTTTTATTTAACAAAAAGTGCAACTAACACACGCTATCGTTTTCTTCGTTTGTTGGACAGTCCGACAACAGTAGCAGAAATTTAAAAATAAAAAAAAAAAAAAAAAAAATTGCACTTGAAATTTTTTTTTTCTATTTGTGGCATTGATTGCAAATCGAGTGATAAACGATCATTTGAAAATTTAACTAACAGGCGAGCAGCCGCTTGCTGGTGGGTGCAAAACAACAACGGAAAAAAACCTTAATTTTTTTTATTTATTTACTATTTGAATAAAAAAACACTTGTTGTATTGATTAGCAGTAGCAGCAATAATAACAACAACAGCAGTGAACGTGCTCATCGTCGTCGTCACCATCGTCCCAGTGATCATCACAGCAGTGCTAATTAATATGTAATTATTGCATTTTTATATTCGTCTACGCGTACATATTTATTTACCTATATATCTGATTATTGTTGTTGTAGACTTATTTTTCTTCAAATTAGTCGAACTATTTTTTTTTTCCATTTATTTTTATTTTAATTTTTTCAACATTTACACGTTTTCTATATGCTAATTATGGTCACCCATTGAAAGCGAGTATTGATTTGTGAATGAACTTTAAATGGTAGCAGTCAGTGCCTTGTTGAATGCTTATAAAGACACGAGCATGTGACCAGCAGCAGTGATGGCACTTTCAGCACAATTGTGCGTACTTTTTTTTAGCACATTGGTGTTCTGATAGTTTTGTGATAAGATATGTTTTTATTGACTAATGTTCCAACTATAAATATAATGAAAATATTTTTTTTTTAGATTGATGTATCCATTTTTATTTTAGTTTTCAGAAAATTTAAGAATAAAGTACGTTCGCTCTCCAAAAATTACTTTCTGACTCTAAGTTCAGTACATTTGCAAAATTTTGAAATGTCATCTCTGGCAAGTACTACATATGGGACATTTTTTTGCCAAAACGAAAGAAGATGGATCTTGAGGTCTCCATTTTTTTATTTTGCATGGTACATATTTGACTAGTTTATGAGTTATCGTAAATTATTTCGGCATTTATTGAACCATTGTTGCGCTTCAATGTTTTAAGATTTATGAAAAATAAAAGAAATCATTTTTGAAATATTTTGTAACTTTGTAAAAGATGTAATGCACTATGTGGCCCTTCCTCAACTTTTTGGTCCTGCAGTTGGCATTCACATAGGGCGCATTTCATGTCAAATATCCTAAGCCAAAAATTGAATATAACCGCTTGACCTCAAACTTGGTCAAAGTGTTGTCCTTTTGGGTGGACTGTAAAAATTATAATTCAAGTGCTTTCGTTAGATTTATTGATGGCCTTTTGAATGATCGTAATTATAGAAATAATTAAAAAAAAGCTATTCAGCTGAATATTTTATTTTGCAATAAAGTTGTGATATGTTATGGGTATTCATCTAAGCACGCAAAACTCTCGCAAGCTGTGCAAGTTGTGCAGTTTTGCGCCGTCGAAAACGAACTGTCAAAAATCGTATGGAAAGTTTTTTGAACAAACTAGAAAAGTTTGCGCAAACTTGCGCCACTAATTTGTTCACTCTCTTTTCCCATTCTCTCGGCAAAAATTATTGTTCACAAATTTTGTATTTGTCACTCTCTTTTCCCATACGATTCTCTCACAAAAAAATGACATGCTCATCAACTGCCACAAATTTTGCATAAAATATTCGAAGGGGCGCTCGAAAAACACATCGCGCTAAATTGTCTATTTGCACAAATGGGAAACTTGAGCATTTAGATGAATACCACTATTGTTTTTCACAATCTTTTTGTAAAGCCATGTTTTATTTATTTTGAAAAAAAAAAAAATATCTTTCCCATAAGACTGCAATTTTCGATTTATGCTTCAAAGTCGATTGGTTTTTCTTGCTGGCGGGAATGCATTTTTTTCTTAAATTCGTCACTGCTTATCGTTTAAACTGAATAAATATATTAAAGAAGAAATGCTATTGAGCATATTAAGATCAGTTGAAGAACTTTGTATATTTGAATTAAAATAACATGTCATCAACATTTTTAAACTTCTTTTACTAGCAACTTTGCTATGCCAAAGGTGATTTTTAATGAAACCACACCGAGAAAAGAGAATGTTTCCTTCAAATAAATGTATTTGGTTCATAAATTTTTAAGACATTTATTAACTATTATGTGCCCTTAATTGCAAATTAATCTATTGTTTATTGGGCAAAACACGATATCTATTTGAGTCAACTGAATTGATTTAATTAGATTGAGTATATATATTTGGTTATCACATTTTTATTTAATTTTACTTTATATTAACATTCATACTATACAATCCTAAACATATTTAAGCAGGGCAGGATTTAAATTTTTTGGTGCCCTGGGCCTTTAAAAAAAATGGTGCCCTAGTTTTTCATTTTATATTGATTTTTTATCTGAAGTAAAATAGTTACAATTTTTTATGTGTACTTTAAGTATTTCCTTGACTTTTTAATAGCAAAAACCTTGATAATATCGTCAAAATCGATTTCACGCAGTAGATCACTTTCAATGCAAAGTATTGATAATGAATCCAATCTATCCTACTTCATCACAGTACGACAAGGATTTTTTAATCTCTTTAGTTGTGAGAATGATCTTTCTGGCGCACCATCAAACTCAAGAATATACGTAAAGCAACATCTACGTTTGGAAAAGCTGATGTTAATTTATCTTCCCATATTATTTTATATAAAATAGCTTATTTTATATCAGAATTTCAATATCTGGTGCCCTCTCCGCGCTGATGCCCTAAGTGTGCCTTGTGCCTTGTGTGCCGTACTATAAATCCAGCACTGTATTTAAGTAAAACACTATTCTGCTTAGTACACAATTCAGTTATTCATGATTGTGTAAATACCAACAGCATCCAATATAAGGATGTGCCGATATTGGAAAATATCAATTTATATATGAATCGATATTTTAAAATATCGTTTGTTTGCTTATCAGTTTTTAACTAAATCCATATTAATAAATGTTTGCGTTAGCGACAATCTTTCTTCCGTCAAATACAAGACTTGGTGATAATTTTCAAACAACAACAACAAAGATATATTTGTTTCAACCAAGTTATTGTTTCGTAATTTTTACCAAATAAATGATTCACTTACTATAATTATTCAAATATAATTAGGTATTTATTACCAAATATGTAATATTTTTCGATTCGATGTATTGTGTGACATTTTAATTTATATCAAATATTTGTTTCGCCCACATCAAATATATAATTTATTAATTATTACCAAATCTTGATAAATATAAAAAATTGGTTCCTCTGTGTACTTATTCTTGGGTGTAGAATGGTCTTTGATTTTCACGAAACATAAACTTAATTCAATAAATGCATTAAAGTAGAGAACAAAAAATTTAATATATAAAAAAAATACTTTTATTAAGGAAAATTGTTCAAACCGAGAAAGCTTTTAAGGAAGATTTTATGTTAAATTATCTTTTCCGCAAACTTTTTTGATCGCGTGCTATTTCGGTACAGTACTATAGTACATTACAGTACACCTTAAGAAGTGAAAAAGGCGTATGTCAAAAAAATTAATTTTCGTGATTCTTATGGCATCGGATAGTTTAAGAAATTACGCGTCCAATGAACTGCTCCAAATGCCGGTACCTTAGTTCAAACACATGAAAATACTTTTAGAGAGTTTTCTCAATCTCAATTTTACATGTATTTCAACAAATTTACATAAACAAAACATCAATTATCTCGAAGCTCATTTTTTTGAGATACGTACTTTTCGCTTCTGAGAGCAAAATAATTCGCATAAAATCACATTGCTGCTTGTAATCTTTTCTCTTCTTTAGTATGTATAGCTAGATCAATGGATCTCGAAGATTAAGGATTGGACGACGTGAACGTTGACTCTTTTATGGAAAATTTTCGAAGGTAAAAGAAAGGGACATGTTAGAATGAATCTGGTTTTTGTGACATTGTATATCTGTCATCACGGCAATTTTGCTTAAGGATATTCATGTCGATTAGACTGCCCATTTTTCATGACTTTTTTACCCAGAAAATTAAAAATTTTATAGCAAATCAAACTAAAATTTAAATTTTTCCATATAAACTTGAACCACTTTGGAGCACGTGTTAATATTGAGATATGAAGCTCAGAAATTGAACGGAATTTTATTAAATTTTTCCACAAGATTCCTAGGGGGGGAATTCAGCTTATTATTATTTTTTTTTTTTAAATATTTATTTCAGTGCTGAGCCAATTTGTAACAAATACTATCACCAACAACGATTTTCATAAACAAAAACAAATGAAGGTCATGACTGTGTGACAAACGCATTCGACACCCACAATAAATTTTCCTTTTATTTGTTTGCTTCGTAAACAAAATTTCTTTTTTTCCATTCACAAAAAACAAAAAAAACTGTAAGTCCCAACACACAAAATAAAAACCTGTTCCATGCAAATTTCGAAGGAGAAACAACTTCACAACAACAACAACCTGCTCAACGTGCAACACCAAAAATAGGAAATCGAAAAAAGCATCACCCGTGCATCTGACAGCAATGCATTTTTGTTTTTGTTTTTTTTTTTCAAAATTTCAATGTCAAAACTGAGTCAGCTGATATTAAAGATCATTAAATGATTTTTTCTTCAAGATACGAGTAGAGATACTGTCATGTGTTGTTGTTTTTAAATGTTATTTATAAATTTTTATTTATTGAAATTGCGTGTGCTATTTTTTGCGAAATGAAATTTACTTTATTATGTTGTCATTGATGGATCGGGTGCGTATGACGTCACTTATGCGAAATTATTTCAACACCAGATAAATGACCTACATAAATATATTTGTATTTCGGTTTGGTTGCTAAGAAAATGTTGCAAAATCAAGTGCGAATATTTCAACACACAAAAAATTATTAAAATTATTAAAAAAAAAAAAAAAATTGACTAGTGATGTATAACAACTCTTGAAGTATTTCTATATGAGATGTGACCTTTTGATATCTACTGCTGTCTTCTAAGCATCTTTAAGCTATATTCGATAAGTTCAATTGATTTTACTTGATATATGTATACGATATTTTCCAAATTAAATACAAGCCCGACTAAATTCATCATATACTATCCTATCCCCAGCCAGCATTTTATAAAATTTCCGATCACATTCGAGTCTTTTTCGAGTCCTCTGTCTGATTAAAATGATCATAAATGCGCTCATTTTCTGATCATAAATGATACTTTTGTCGGGAGAAAATGGTACCCTATCCGCGACCCTTCTTGAAGAGTCGTTTATGACCCGTTTTTCTGATAAGATTTGGCTCATTTTCGAGTCATATTTCTAATCATTTGCGAGTCTTTTCCGAGTCATATTTCAGTCATATATCTTATCACTTGCGAGTCTTTTTCGAGTCATATGCGAGTCTTTTTCGAGTCATATGCGAGTCTTTTGCGAGTCATATTTTAGTCATATTTCTAAGCATATGCGAGTCTTTTTTGAGTCATATTTCAGTCATATATCTTATCACTTGCGAGTCTTTTTCGAGTCATATGCGAGTCTTTTTCGAGTCATATGCGAGTCTTTTGCGAGTCATATTTTAGTCATATTTCTAAGCATATGCGAGTCTTTTTTGAGTCATATTTCTAATCATTTGCGAGTCATATGACTTAATTTTTTTCGCATCCACGTTCCTTTGCGTGTCCTTGCCGTTCTTTTCATCACATCAGCCCTATATGCATAATTTTACTTATTGTCAAAGTATTTATATATTATCTACTTATAGTAAAGTTATTATGAACTACAACACAGAACACAATTCAAAATACATTTTGAAGAATAAGTTCTAAAGTCATATTTGAATCATTACGTAGATCAAAAAGTGATAATATTGTTACTGTTTTCCTGTGCTATCAGTTTTAGATCATTGGGTAGATCGGAATGTGATTTTTGGAATTTTTTTTTATATTTTTTCTTAGTAATCACTTTTTGGTCATAAATAGTAGTCAAAAATGACTCGTATAGGTGATTTAAAAAACATTATCTTCTAAATGCTAGGTGGGTCCTTTGAACAGTGTCACTGAGTAATATTTTGGGCCCGGCACAGAGCAAAATGACATATCGAGTGAGAAACGTGTAAGAAATGTTACGACTCAAAAAATTAAACCTTTCCTAAAAGTGAAGCATCATTGCTTATCCGCTTAACGATAAAAAAATGTCTGCTCACGTATTTATTTAAGAGCTCCTTAAGAGCTCCCCAAAAACAAAAACCTCTATGCCATGCAAAAACACCTCGTTTCATCCCCTCTTCATGGCTCTATCTGCAAATATCA
Source organism: Tricholauxania praeusta (assembly GCA_949775025.1). Taxonomy (NCBI): domain Eukaryota; kingdom Metazoa; phylum Arthropoda; class Insecta; order Diptera; family Lauxaniidae; genus Tricholauxania; species Tricholauxania praeusta. Next base: position 141,982,257 of record OX459029.1, read on the forward strand.
TCTGATTTTAGCCGATACCTTTCATAGCCTTTCCAACCCTTTAAGAAATGTCCTCTGAGACGCTTCAAAGCACCAACTGTTTTGTTGCTCATACGGCATAGCTACGCCAGGAAAAAACTTTTACTGTAAAGAAAAATGGATACTCCATAAATAGCAAATAAATAATATGTAGAACATATTTGATTAAATGAATGATTTTACTGTTTGTCTTAAATTAAATATGATCAACTCCCATAAATGAACCACCATTGGTTACACCCACATTTTGGGGGAAAATGGCATTGCAAATTTGAATATTTTATTTTTGATTTGAGCCCGAAAATTTTTAAGTTGAAAATAGTAAAAATAACATTTTTCTTTTAATTTTTAACACGAGGTATTTTTAATTTTATAAATATTGAAAACAACATTTTTTAACTTAACTTCAATCATAAAAAACTTTAAGTTGAAATGTATTTGAAATTATTCTTTATTATTTGACATTAAAAACTTTTTAATTTTGAATTCAACGGGAAACGGAAGAGCGTTCAAAGCGCTTCGGATGTGCATCAAGGGAAGTGAAAGCTGCTTCCAATGCGCTTAATACTGCTTATCTTTTTTAACATACGATGACATTATTGAAAGCATATGTAATGCGCTTCCTTGGATGTTGAGTAGAAGCACATTGGAGCTTAAATTGAAAAAAATTGATAATTCATATAATATACCTTTAGAAATCTAAATATAACAAGAGGCTTGGCTGATGTCGTTAAACTGCACATGTAACAGCATGGAATGCCTAGGTTCGACCCCAGTGGGTGTGGAACAAAAAAGTTTTTTTTTAAATTAAATTGAATTTCGAATTAAATGCATCCGAAAAAGCACCTCCCCTTCGAAGCTGCTTCCAGATTTCACGTTGTGATCATTATGGAATCACTGTGTATTTTTTTGTATTTTGTTTTTGTATCCATATTAAAAATTTTTCTCTTATTACTTATTTTATTCTAAATTATTAATTTGATTTTGATATATTTATCTCATTCCTGCCGATACTCGCCGATTTCATTTAAAAACAATAATAGCGATAGTAATGTCTTGAAATTCCATGTAGTCTGAACCAAAGATTCTTTCTATCTTCCTCGATCCTGGGCGAACTCTTTCCAGTTTTGTAGCCCAAAGATCTGATTCGCCGATCAATTGCTCTCTAAAACAGAGCTTTGGTCTGTCTTTTCTCTTCAAACCTAAAGTCAGTGAACTACGTTTTCTTAACTCGATGTATCCAACGCAATGCTGCCGTCAGGTTTCCATCATTATTCCACATATGAAAGATTTCTCGATTAAATTTTCTCTTCCATATATGTATATCATACCCGATCAAATATAAAATTTGCCTCTGAAAAGACGCTAAAACTGTTCTGGAACTGGACCATTTGGATCCGTGCAGAAAAACAGGCAACATTAATGTCTTACACTGTATTACTATAGTTTTTGGAACAACTAAAAAAGTAAAGATCAAAGTCTTAAAAGTTATTAAGTTTTTTTAAAAAATTTGCATTTATCACAAATTTGCACGAATATTTAAAACATGGCATTTTTTTCAAGTTATTTTCGTTGAAGCAATTTAGATAAGTACTTATCATATACATAAATCGATAAAACATGGGCACTTAAAATAAATTAATTTAATTAAACGTTTATTGTGGCCGTCAACAAACTTACAAAAATGTACTCAAAATATTTGCATGCTTAAGTCATTTTTCTGTAGTCATTTATTGAAAAATTTGGCCAAAGGCGTTAATATCTGGTATTTCAATATGAGTGTAGTCAAAACGTGCATTCCTAAGTACTTACATGCAAACTTTTTCGTGCGCTTTAATAAGTTATGTCATGATTCACGAATATTATTTTATACGTTTTCTACTTTTAAATCAAATGATGATTTAATAGCGAAATTTCAGAATTTTTGTCCGCTCAAGTTAAATAAAAATCACATTCTTAAGTTCTAATTTTTTATTTTAATTTCAATGCAGAGGTTAAGTCAAATTAAAATTTAAAAGCGAATATTACGTTTCTCAAAATCCAACACAAAATCTAAACAAAATTTGTTCAAATCAATTCGTTTGTTTACATTTTGTATTGGATTTTGATATCAATGGACCCACTCAATGAAATTACTGACTTTTTCGATACCAATCGAATTTTCCCGAATCTTATAACATTTTATACTGCTTTTCGATATTATTCGTTGCTTTTAGATTTTTTTTTTTGAGTTGTTTGATGTTCTTCAACACTTCAAATTTCTCGATACAATTTGACTCTTTGCTTTTAGATTTTTCCGTAATTATTAGATACTTCCGTTGCGTATCAAAGTTTTTCGACATTAGTGTGCTTTTTCGATACTATAAATATATGTAATTGTTTTTATTTTCCGATACTTCTTGATACTTACTTTTAAGCTAAACTTTTTTCCACTTTTTCATACTTTTACCGACTCTTCCAATAAATTTTGACTTTAATCGACATTTTCGATACTCATCAAAACTTATCAACTTTTAGCAATTTTTCGATATGTGATTGATTTGACTTCATACAGTTTTTTTTTTCAAATTTAATCGACGCGTTCATTATTTTTCTGTAATTAGTAGATACTTTTTAATAAGTATCGAAGTCTCATTAGGCTTTCTCGATACATTTGAAAATTGTTTGAATTTTTCGATACCTTTTGATATCAATGCAAGTCGATACCTTTAAACTAAACATTTTTCGACTTTTTCCATGCTTTCAAATTTTTATCGACTCTTTCGATAGTTTTTCACACTGATCGATTTTTTCGAAATATATCGTAACTTATCAACTTTTAGAAATTTTTCGATACATCTATTGACTTGGCTTCATACTGTTCGAATGCTTTTAGTTACTATGTATTAAATATTTAAGTTTTTTTCAACTTTATCGAAGATATTAGTCCTTAAACGACATTTTCGATACGGATCGAAGTTTTTCGAATTTATTGTCATTTATCGATGACCTTCAATTCTTTTACAATTATATCAAATTTATCGATGCATTAAAAACTTTTTCTTCTTTATACTTCTCGGTACTGTTCCACATTTTTCTACTTTTCGATGCTTTTAGTTATCGATGGAATTTTTGATTTTTTTTTGACATTAAGCGACTTTTTCTATTTTTATAAAAACTTTTGAATTGAATATTTTAGTTTATATTTTATTTTTTCAAAGATATTAAATCGTAATCGACATTTTTGTTACTTATCGAATTTCATGAACTGTTTCGATTTTGATACTTTTCGGTGTTATTCGATATTTTTACAATTATAACGAATTTTTTAATACTTTAAGAACTTTCATGATACTCTTTTTTTTTGATACTTTTCAGTACTGTTCAGTATTTTCTACTTTTCGATGCTTTTTGTTATCGATAGGATTTTATAGCTTACAAATTTACACCACCTTAATTTTTCGGCCGACTTTTCGATATTGTTAGATTTTTTGACTATATCAGTACTTTTTGGACTTAATCGGATTTTTTGATTTTTATCTACAGTTTTCAACTTACTGCAAGTTTTTGATACTTCTTTTGATACTGTTCAACTTTTTCGGTACTATTCGACATTTATCAACTTACATCGAATGTTCGACTTTAAATGTACATTTCGTTCCTAATTGAAACTTTTCGACTTTCAACAATTTTATATCGGATTTTTCGATACTTTTCAATCTTTTTCCATCAATCATTATTTGACTCTATTCGATACTTTTTAATATATTTCGACACATTCGATATTAATTGACATTTTCCAAACTTTTTGTTGTTATTCAAATTTTGTAGAATTTATCTATTCTTTTATTTCGATACACAACAATCATGTATGTTCCACATTTACAACACAACGTTCACACATCAGGCCACAGGTGATTGTAATCACCCGCTTCTACTCGTACAATAGTTTAGGATAATTAATGGCCTTTGGTTATACTCCTTTTTGAGATATGTGTGATTAATTTTGTGACTCAACATACGTAGATTTCAAATCACGTAAGATTTACATACGTTAACTTGAGTGATGAATGACCCCTACTAGCGATTAAGTAATGCCTTGCAGTTTACGATGGTGCTATTTTGTATTAATTATTAAAAAAAAACATAAAAACACTTTCAAATGCACCCCCATCTGGCAAAATTTTCATTATGCAAAATTTCGACCGAAACAAAATGAAAAGCACCATAAATGTTTCAAGCAGCTTTTTCACACACAATCATCGGCAGCTGTTTTGCAAAAAATATTAAAAAGAAAAAAAAAAATAATATAAAATGTTTATATTATAGTTAAGATTTTGTTATAAATTGTACTAAAAATAAAAATGTTGTGCTTCACTTTTCTTGTGATTTTGAGAAAGACAAAACGTTGCTGTTTCAAATAAAATTTATAAAGTAATTATGCACAAACTAATTTTTTTGTAATGAAATTTTCCAAAATACACATATATATAGGTTTTTAATTAGTTGTGGTTTTTAAAAGCGGCAATAAAACTAACATATTTATTTCAAAAAAAAAAACTAATTTATGTTTGTAATTCTACAGTCAAGGTCTTTATTTATGATGAGAAAAAAAGTGCGTTCGTTCAGAGCATGGAACGTAACGCAGCGTACAACACCTTTGGCTTTTTGTTTCTACAACAAATCTATTTTTAATTCTATAGCAAAATTTCGATTTTTTTTTTTTTGTTTCAAATAATATTTCATGGTTTGTTAATTCGGCGCCATTTCTACAGAACCAACCCCCACATGTTATTTTAGTTTCCCACTGTTTGCACAACATGATTTCTAAATGTTTGGTGATTTTTGTTTTTTTGAAACATTTTAGTTTATTTTAATTTTTGTAATTTTGTGATTTGTAATATTTTGCTGTTTCATTTCGCTTTTAGTAGACATTAAATCATTTTGTGTGTTTTTAATGTTTTCAGTTGGTCGTTCGTTTTTTTTTTTGCATTAAAATCGCATAAAAGTTTTCTTATTTTAGCGTAACCTTCATTTTGTGTTTGAATTTCACTTTTGAACGCAGATCATCATCACATATTTTGTTTATTTTCTATACTTTCACATTGAACTTATTTGCTGTGTCTGTACTAATTAAAAGGAAATGGCTGTGACGTCACACAGTGTACTTTTTTTCGGCACTCTTCGTGACTAAGAATGTTCTTTCAGCTAATAATTATATAAAAATAATAATTATAAGAAATAATGATAGATTTTAAATATTTTTACTAAAAAATTCAAGTTTTTCTTATGACTTAATTTTTTTCACCATCGGGAGGGCGAAAATAGTGCACTGTGCATCGTATGCGTATCCTCATTTGTCATCTTTAATGCTCGTAAAAACTTTATGTGTTGAGTTTCTTAAATATGGCAGAGATTAATAATTAATAAAAATAACTAATATACGCCCTCGCATAGTGGGTGATCGTGGCCATAAATATGTACAAAAAAAAAAAAATTTTAAATGCTAGGGATTTACAATTTGTTTTAAGACAATCATCAGATTATAATTAGGAAAAGGAACAAAAAATTATAAATGTTCTAAGTTTTTATTGGAATTAGTGACACAGTGGGCCCAAAGTTGAACTTTGAACAACAAAAATGTTGAACTTTTTATATAAGCAACTGTTTGGATAAAGCACTCAAGTTAACTTGTTTCAAACAAAATACGCGGAAAGTACATTATTTCCACTTTATAAAATCAATTGTCTCCTATCACTTTTATATGAATTGTACGGATTTTTCAAAAATTAAAATTAAAAGGGACAAATTAGCAAACTTTGACAGAAAAAAAAAAGTATATCCCCGGACTTCGAAAATTTTTCTAAAAGTATATGGGCATTTCCGCCAAAATGCCAACCAGCCCAAAACGGTTAAACCACTTTTTTACAGCCATAGCACAACATAATCGCACAATTTTTTTTTTTTTTGGAAAGGTTTTGAAGAGAAGCAGGGACATGTATACTTTTGTTTTCAATAGTAGGCGGTGCCACGCCCCTAACGGGAAAAATCGTTTCCACGGCTAAGCTAATGGACCGATTTTAATGAAATTTGGTTAAGAGATAGAATGTTTCATAAAAAAGGTTAGTAGAGGCTCTAAGTCCTTAAAGTGGGCGTGGCATTGCTACAAATGGGAAAAAACTATATCACGGATGTGCCACTACACAGATTTTGATGAATTTTGGTATGCATATAGATTGAAACTTGAGTAAACATATATTTTTTTTAGTGGGCGGTGCCACGCCCCTTACGGCAAAAAGACAAGTCTTATATTCATTTAAGAAAAATATCTACTCCTTCCTCTTTTCTTCGTTAAAATTGATCTCACTAATTAATTTGATAAATATAAACCTTAAATTTGTTTTTTTAATTACTGCACTCATATATATCTTAAATATTAGTATTTATATAAATATTAAAGTCGTTTTGAAAATTGCCCAAGTTAGCCAAAACGGAAAAATATGTCCCGTTCGAATGGATTATTATGCCTTGTAAGAAAAAAAGCATATAAGATTTTTCAATCAAACAAAATCTATTAAAAAGTTCCATTATTCCACAACATTTTAAAATTATTCGCATTAAATAAAAAATGTTGGCAGGATTCGCTGCTTTTCTATAGATGGCCATGAAAAACACTTCCGTTTTTTGTCCCGTTCGAACGGCTCTTTAATTGCCTCTAACTTTTAACCAGTACTACGTCTGGCATCAAATTTACCACTCAATATAGTGCTATCAAAGGGCTATTCCTTGAAGTAACAGCAAAAAATAAAAGTGTTTTACTTTGACTTTTATTCCACTTTAAAGAAAAACTTCCGTCCCAGAGAAATGCCCATATACAGCTGTTGACAACTAATTGGAAACGAAATCATTCGTTGTATTATTGTAAGATTTTCGCATCTATTTTTCTATGTGTACCATAAAACTTATACGCAATATAAATGTGGAACATATAAGCTTAAAAAAAGAACATAATTGAAATTAAATTCATAGCATAAAAAAGTTTTATGAGAGATTTTCTGCTCAAAACTCAGATTTGACTGAGTCAACTAATTGGAAACAAAAAAATAACTTTGCAAAAAATAAAAGAAAAACTTGACAAGAGATTCCAAAAATGATATTGTGATATTTTCATTGTTTGTGAGAACACTTTTTGACCGAGTTTGCTTATTAGTATATCCTTAATCATGGCTAAAAGTTGTACACCGGCCATGCGTAAGTCAATTGTTGAACTTCGAATGACGGCCATGATATATCAGGCGATGGCAACACAGCTCAATTGCTCCAAAAAGATGGTATTCAATGCACTTGATCATTTCGATAAGTATGACACAACAAAAAATATTCCTCGCAAAAAAGGACCTCGTAAGACTTCTGGGTACAAGGATCGCCAGATTGTGCGCAAGGCAGAATTGTACACTCGTGAGACTACTGCAGACATCCATTGACAAACAATAGAACAATACGATGCACAAATATTTAAAGGAACTGCCGCTCTCCGAATCCGTTGGTGATAGTTAAGCAGAGGAAAAACTACATACAATTCGCTAAGACGCATGCCGGTTGGCCGCTCTTTAAATGGAAGTATGTGGTATGTAGCGACAAAACGAAGATCAATTGCCTTGGCCTAGATGGTGTAAAACGTCAAAAAGGGGCATACTGCAAAGTTCCAGCTGCAGCTATTCACAACATTTTTTTATGAATTTTTTTCTATTGCAATTGATGGAAAAAATATTTTTTATCTCTTCACATTTTGGAATCCTTTAAAATAATTGTATCAATTGTAAAAGCATACAGTGTGAGGTGAGGTCGCTAAACTCAGAAAGGAATTTCCTCAAAAGGAATGGAACAGGTAAAAGGTATTTTTCGTATTTTCATCCTCCTTGGGATAAAAGATATAAATTCGAATGATTTTCAAAAACAGAAGAGATAAGCCTTTAAAACGGTTTTTCACTAATAACTTGAAAACTATAAAAGATATCGCACAATCTTAAACATTTTTGAAGTGACCATTGCTAAGTTAATGGAAATTGATCAAATGCTTCATCCATATCCCATCTTTGTGTGGGAGGTTTCCCAATTTTTTTGTTTTTTTAACCTAAAAGGAACATCTGTACAAAATTTCAAGAGCTTAGCCTAACGTGACCAGATATTTTTTGGCAAAACGAGGAAAAGTAAAAAAATTCATCAAATTTGCGTTAAAATCGAAAAATTTTTCGGAAAAACTTTATTGGTTCTCACTTTCACATTCAGATTTCAACCAACAATGCATTCCAGTATATAAAAATATTTACTTAAAAAAAGTCATCACTTATACATAAAATGAAAACGCCGAGACGGACATTCAAAAACGCGGATCACATGGTTATGTTAGTCTAGCGCTATTATTACTATTTATAGCCACAGTTTTTGGGTTTTCTGCAATACCTTGAAAACTATAGAAGATATCACATAATTTTTAGTTTTTTTGAAGTCAGTATTATCAAATTAATGGAAATTGATACCCTTATGAAGAAAATGTTTCAACAATATCCCATCTTTATATGGGAGGTAGGCGTGTCTATTAGCCGATTTTTTCAATATTCAAATTTTTTGATATTTTAACCTAACAACTAACAACGTCTTGCGTTATTATTAATATTTATGGCATCCGTTCCATACAAACCCTTCCACTGTGCGTCGTTGGATTGACTCATTGTTGGTGTTGAAATTTGGCTATAATGTTATCATAAGCTGACTTTAAAGGTTATATAGCAATTAAACCTGTAAGTGCTAGTGCCAAGGTATCCCATTACTCGTTACTGATCGTGCACGTTAGAAGGGTTTCTAGAGGCCGTGTGCTCCGTCAAAAGATTAAGGGCACAAGAAGAACGGGAAAAGTATTAAAATTGGTCAAATGTCAAATTTTGGGGTCCTTCGCAAATGATCGATGAGGTTAACTTTTTAACAAAAATTGTAGTACACAAAAAAAGATACCCTTCAAATGGCGAGTAACATAGTTTCTTTTAAGAATTACCATTTTCAAAAAAAAAACTTATGTTATATTAGCAGTGCGTGAAATCCAAATCAAGACTATTTAAAAAACCGTCTATTGGCTACGTCATCTCTATGACTAATAGAAGCTTTCTGTCGCTATTATAAATTAAATTTAAAAAAAAAAACAACGTGTTCGGCTCATACTAATGTACACTATATACCTAATTATTTGGCTATTATATCAAAAATTAGTGTCAGAATTTCGATTTAATGGCAGTTTTTTTCCAAAAAACAAAAAAAAATAAAACAACTCTATTAACTTAACCACCCGGCTAGTCAGATACGAATTTAATGGATTGTTGTAAGCAACAATAACAAATTTCCGGACAATAAACGTGCGACAAAAACTCAATTAACTACCTACTTTTTTTTTGTGTTACGAGCGAGTACTTGTATCTATTGATCTGGTGCAAACAAAGTCAACAAAAGCTGAAAGGTAACAACCAAACTAAACGGCAAATCAAAAAAACCACAATTTAAAATACTTGGAAAATTGTTAACAATTTTTTATAGTTTGTGTTTTGTATTTTTGTTTAACAAACTCCGGCTTCGTCAATTTGTGTGCAACAATCATTAATCAGTCAATGTACCTTAAACATAAGTGTTTGTTGAGGAGGTGCCCATTAGGAAATTTCCATGGAGATCGCATTAATGTTGTTTGAAAGTGAAAAATTGCAGCACAATCAAAGTAATCGAAGACTGAAGTTCACGGCACGATTAAGCGACTTCGACAAAGTGAGAGTCTTGACAGAGTAATAATGGTCTGAAAGACTGAAGACTAAAACTAGACGATAAGAGACGATAGAATAATTATTCTGATTTTTCATGTATGAAAAGCTATACCTTTTGTGTTGTACGTTTCACTTGATGGCTGCCTGCTTTGTGTATAGAGCTGTAGGCAGTTTGCTTGCTGGCTGCCTGCATTGTATATGGAGCTGTAGGCAGTCTACTTGCTGGCTGCTTTTATTGTATGTGGAGCTGTAGGCAGTCTGATTGCTGGCTGCTTGCTTTGTATATGGAGATGTAAGGGACATTGCCTGTTGGCTGCTTGCTTTGTCTATGAAGATGTGGGTAACTCGCTAAACTATACAGGCACTTAGTAAGCGATGTTTTAAGGCAATGTGCTTTTCGTTTGTTACAAATTGTATATAGAGATGTAGGCAAGCTGTCTACAAAGCGGCCATCTTTTTGTAAAAAGAATTTTCAATTGTGGCTGGAGTGGTGAGCATTACTGCCTACAAAGAGTGTAACTATTCATTGATATTTGCCGTTGGGCTCTTAAGTTTTTATTCGCATGAGATTCCAAATTTTTTACATAATTTATTACTTTCATATAGTATCATTGGTAAACTTGGTAACTGTTTGCTATATACCAACAGGGTAGAACTAATCAGATATTTCATGCTCATAGATAAACGATCATTGCTGATCATTGACAAAGAGCGGGTATACACGTTTTGACATTTTCTTTTTTAGCCAAATTGTCTGTTTGTTGTTTTTTTCTTTTTGTTTTCTTAAGTACTTCATCGTTAGCGCAACGCAATTACATCTGACATTTTTACACTTTTACTTTACTTCTCAGAGGTTCGTTTCTTAATTCATTTTATTCCGCTATTTTTAGAAAAAATTTGTTTACTTCTGCTGTTAGCCCTTTGTTGATGTTTTCCACTTCCACTGAGCTGATAGCGCTGTGTCTTGTTGTCTTTGAACTCCTCATACGAGGTGACATATTAATGATTTGTTTTGTCTGTGCGAAGAAAAAAGTTGTTAATTATTTTTAATAAAAAGAATTAAAGGAAGTGTCGTCTTAAAAAATTACAATAAAATTGGCTTAAGAAATTTGCAAAAGAACAGTATGATACTAGTCAGATGAATACTCTGAATGAATAAATAATGTTGGAAAATCTAATTTATTTTTAAGCGTAGGGCAAAAAAAGTCGTCCTTCATGGATGCTCCCTTGTATCCCAATACGTTTTTTGTAACTTAAATATTTATGAGCAGATTTCTTTAAAAGGTCTGGAAAGGTGGCAGTGTAATCATTCAGTATTCAATTCAGTGGGTGTAAAATAAAATGTCCAGTCTCTCTTCGTAAGATTCTTGGTTGATCTCCGTTGTGATGTATTATTTCACATTGTCAAAAAGAATGATGAAACCTTTTCTTTTTGCCTAACGTTGAATTTCTGTCTTCAAAAACTTATGTTCGGAACATTAACAGTCAGCATTATTTTCGCTTTCTTCCAGCAATGGGCCCCGGTAAATAACGATTTTTCTGCGAAAAAAATCCAAGGGAATTTTTCTCAACGGGATTATACTCGAATAATATAGTATTTCTTTGTGGTTCGAGCAAAAATACTGCATAATCTTATTTAGATCAACTCCCATTTTTGACTTTGCGTACGGTACTCATGCGATTTTTTCTCACACTATTCACTTTTCAACTCCTTTAGCAGAACAATTCAAAAACGATTCCTTTTTATGACGATCAATTCGAATGGCACTCAAACGCAAAGTTTCGACACCAAATCAAGTCTTCTGATACATTTGAAAGCAATAAGTTACAAGTTCGATGCTCACATTTATGGGAGGTAACATATTGAACTTGATGACCCGATCATAGATTTTTTCTTTTTAAACTTAAACCAACGCTCAAGGAATAGCCCCTATAAATGCTCGATAGGTTAGTGGGAAGGGGGATCAGAAGAGTAGTGTCTGTATATATTTTTTTGAATTTGATAATGTCAGAGCGGTCAGGAAAAACACTCGCAGGGATATTATTCTACAATCTAATGGTTCGGCAAAAAACGAATTATCACGATAGTGCGATGTTTAATCCAGCACCGTCGTAACGCAAAAGGGATGGGTCTGAAGAGACACCCGAGTGCTATGAAAGAATACACGAACTATGGGGACCAGTTATCTATATATCTATAAAATAGGGTTAAGCATCCTACGTTACGACGGTGCTCGAGAGAATCAATAGAGGAGGCAATATTCACATCCCGCATTAATTTTATCGCACGTCACTTAACTCTATCTAGCAGCTCCAAAGTAGTTTAAGGAGCCCTGGCCCATAAGTGCGAATTGTACTCCAGCTTAGGTCTAATATAGTTGAAATAGACAGTTCGAAGGTCAACGGGGGTGAAGTATTTCTTGCACCGTTTTAAAAAACCTAGACACTTGACCGCTTCCTTCGACACGCCGAACACATTATAGGTCCACCTCAGATCGAATTAAATCGATATGCCCAGAACGTCAAGAGTTGTTGATTTCAAAATGTCTACGCCAGCCATATTGAGGGGTGGAGGAAAATAGTCCATTCGTCTGTGAGACAACAGACAACATTGGGTCTTTTCAACATTAAAATCGACCCGATTAGCATTACTTCACTCGGAGATTATTTTTAGGTCATTTGAGAGTCATATAACGCCTTTCTCTCTCAATCTCCACAGAGCTTGGGTGCTTTTTATAGCAATATGAATGACAAATGTTGCTGTCATCCGCAAAGAAATGGATTGGTTTAGTGATCGAAGACACAAGGTCATCGATAACAACAAAGAAGAGTGACGAAGATAGGACAGAACCCTGGGGAGCTCCAGCATTGATGGAGTATTCATTTGAAGTGAAACCGTCTATGACAATACGTATAGAACGGCCAATGCAGAAGCTCGTTATCCATCGATCGAAGGAACTACCGACAACATATACAATAGTTTAGACAAGAGGGCGCGGTGCCACACTCAGTCAAATGACTTAAAAATATCCAAAGCGACAACCATACTTTCACCAAGAAGATGAACACATTGGTTCCACCTTTCAGTAAGGAACGCCATTAGATCTCCGGTAGAACGGGCTCTGCGGAAACCATATTGGCGATCACTATGCAATTTGTTGCGCTTCAGATAGTTCATAAGGTGAAAGTTTATAACGCTCTCCATTACTTTGGTTGAGGGTTTTTTGGGTTTTAATCTCCACACCGCCGAGAGTTAAAGTACGCGCAAAAATAAAAATATTTTAAATATTCTGATAAATCTGATTTCATGGGCATTTCAGAAATTCATTATAGTACGATGCTAAAACTTTGTAAATTTTCCAAAACTAAACTGAATTAAGGTTATAGAAGCAAAAGCAAGCATATTTATGCTCATAATTAAAACAACAAAAATATACCACAATTCGAGACACTTGTGAAAAATATTAGGCGACATTTCTGAAATTGCGGCGATGAAAAAAAAAAAAATAAATAATACCCACTTACATTAAAAAAAAAAAAAAACAAAAAAAATATTACAAACCGGTCAAAAATTATTCTGTCATTTTTGACAACATCACACAAAATAGCGGCAAGACAGGTTTTCATTCAGCTACAAATTAAGTATGGATCACGTATCTTAAGAATACATTTAACGTTTTAACGTCGTCAACAAACTATTTGTTTGAACGTGCGCATTGTTTTGGCGATTGTTTGTTAGCAAAATAAATAAAAAATGCGAATACCAAATGGGAATGAATAAACTTTAGAATAAGAAGGTTTATTTATTTAAGCCAAAAAGGCAACTTGCTTTAGCCAAATTTCAATTTTAAGCAAAATAAAAAATAAAATTCCAAAAAGAGTCAACAAACACTTTTATTGATTCTACGCGTCACTTAATTTCAAATTCGATCTAAATGGAAATAACTGAATTCTCATTTATGTGTGTGAGTTTTAATTGATTTTACTTTTTCAACTGTGAATTTTTAAAGAACCACTCCTTTGTTTCAAAAAACTTCCTATGAAATTATCTTTAAAAATGATCATGCATGGGAAAATGTAACATGCCAGTGTTGGCAAGTTAGGGTGTTATGAAAAATAAACTAACATGTTATGCGTTGAGGTCTGGAACGCTTAGGGGTAAATAATAAATTAATTTTGTGGATTAACAATATGTTGAGCCACATGGTTATTGATTCCACCCTGGGCACATCAATGAGTTGGAAGGTAGTTACGGGAAGTACTCCACAGCGCCTCCACTTATGCCTCACCACTGCTATGGAACCTTGTCATAAGCGAAATGTTATGTTGGCTGGAAAGATCGAAGTTCAAGTTGGTGGATGACGTCGCCATCCTGTTAAAGAGAAAGTTTATTTCTACGATCAATGATCTGAAGGAATCAGCATTAGAAAAACTGCTAGGTTGGGCAAATTGTAATTGAAATCAATCCAAGCAAGACCGAATTGCTTTTGTTCACAAGGCAACCTATTTAACGGGGACACTGGTTTGGTGGAAGGCTACCAACACCAAGTCAGTACTTGACAAGTTTTGTAAGGTACAGAGACTGTCCTGTCTTGGTATAACAGTGAAATCGTTACCACAGGAGGGCTTAAACATTATAATGCATCTTCTTCCTATTGACCTATACATCAGGAAAACGGCGGCAAAAGGAGTTCTTAGGTTAAAAGAGTGTTACAAGCTTCTCGTCATGGGTCTATTTTGCAGGATGTGTAGCGTCTTACGGCGCGGGATTACCAAGTTCCAATACTTAACTTCGATCAAACTTCCAACAAGAGAAGAGGGAAAGTCTGACACCGTCCTCGAAGGAAGGTAGCTCATCATCTTCGTGGATGGATTCAACATGGAACTTGGCGCAGAAGCTGGTGTCTACTCGGTTAGTATGGATATGGAGATGTCTTTCAGGCTACCTAATTATTGTAGCGTGTTTTCAGCTGAAATCAATGCTAGAGACATTGGTGTCATTTCACCAAAAGCTTGAGGGGAGGCGAGAGTTTAAATAAGATATCGAATCGATGATATTTTGAATTGAATCGATGTAATGTATAGTAATATTAGCACTACCTAATTGACGCCTCTGGCTAGAGAACAAGCCGTACAGTTGATATGGAACAGGGTGCGCACTCCCTCCGTTACAGCCATATTTCTGGACAGTCTGGCAGCGATTAAGGCACTGAACGCCAAAATCGTGATGTCTAGGTATGTAGAACACTGCAGGGAGTCATTGCGCTCAATCCGACAGCATACAATAGAGATCTGCTGGGTGCCCGATCAGAGTATTTCCGGAAATGAGAAAGCTGGCGAATGTACCAAAATAGGAACAGAACAACCGGAGATTTAACAAGTGGTAGACCTAAGGTTACCGCTGACGGAACTAAACTATCGAATAGAGGGCTTAACCAAGAAATAAACGAACAAAAGGTTTAACTTTATTTCCGAATGCAAAACGTCTCGAAAGATGTGGCCTAAACTGAACCTAGGAAGGACAAAAACTCTCTTAAGGTTTAGCAGAGGAAAGTTAAGAACTATTGTAGCAGTGCTGGCGGGGCACTGTATCGTTGGTCCAATGACTACAAGATATGTTGCCCTTTTCAGAGATTTCTGCTGGGGTTGTGGAGACGAAGAAGAGGATGAGACGGTTAAACATCTATGCCCGGGGCTAATGAGAGCACGCATCAAATATTTTATTCCAGAGTTCTTTGTTGGTCTTGAGGAACCAGCCGAATTGGAGCTCACCAGCATTCCAAACTTAATCAAGGCTTCTGGGTTGTTCGCACCCAATGAGATAATTTTAGGAGAAGGGAGAGGACTGTATGTAACACATGTAGGGTATCACAATGGGCAAACTGCTTGCGAGTGAAAATTACTATATGAAAGCGACCCTTTTAACCAAACCTATGCCTCGGGGTATATGCAACAGCCATCTGAGCTAAAATTGCTAACAATTGCTATTTGGTTTTTTTGATTGAACATCTTTAGAATTATTAAATTCTTTATAACAGTTTTGCATCGACATCAGGACATCCTGGACGATCCTAACTTAAACAACGCATTGGGACCCATAGAACGGTTTTTTGTATGGCATTTTGATGAGGAACTGATCAGATGGCCGTATCAATGGATATCTGATTCGGATTTGCTTAAAATCTGGAATACCTGAATTACGTTTTAGTCGGAAAACTGTCAAATAATATCACTAGGTAGCTTATGTCGAAAAAATACACCAAAAATATGGTGTTAATTTAAGTCAGTGCAACATATGGGTGATAGTTTCATGTTTTAAATTTATAAGCTATATCTCTTGCAGTTGCCTATTGGACTGTAAGTAATTTCATCCGATTTTCGTAATGCTTTTCTGAAATTGCTCGCATCCCTATTCATTATAAGAGTAATTCCATCCAGTTTTTTGAAATTTTTGGAGATGAACACAATTTTTCGGAAGATTTCCGAATTATCAGACTGGAGAACTGGTAACTTTTTTAATAGCACAAAGAGCAATCTTTTATGCCTCAGATGTTTAATACAACTTTTTGTTACACCCTAAAATACTAGCGCAATTTCATCAATAAGTAATTGCCGGCAATAACAACGCAACGACAGTATTGTAACTAACCAACGAACATTCAACGCAATCGACGTTCAATGATCTGGAATTGGCGCAATTTCAATTAAATTTTCTTTGCAATACCGCCAGACTCAGCGCTATGAGATGGCACGATCAGTAGTACCTACATTTTTTTTATATCTCACCATAAAGATAGAGGAACTCTTTGTTGATTTACATTAAAGTGAATTCATAAAAGGGAATTGAATTTTTAATTCAAATTCAATTGATTTTATTTCATTTTTATATTGTTTTTTTTTTTTTTTTTTGCATTGTGTAAGATCCTCAAGATCAGTCGTCTCTGGGCTCACCTATGATTACAAGAAAATATGTATTATGTTCTTTACAGATGTTATTTATGTAGCTTTTGTTGTTGCGGTTTTTCCGCTAATGTTAATGTATCTCAAGTTGATTTCAATCTAGCGAATACGGGCACAATAAATAAACAAAGCAACCGAATAACGCAATCGTGCGTAAATTTAAGAAGAGTACGCGCGCGCGTTTATCTTGAGAATTGTGATTTTGCAACAATCTGAAAAAGTACAGCGTTACAACATTTTTTTCCTACTGTACGTTTAAAGGTTGGCAGCGCCGTCCGTCCGTCTGTTGTTCGGTCGTTCGTTTGTTTATTGGATGATCATTAATGGTTTTTAGTAACATAATTGCATGAGCGCGCGCCCGCCCGTGTGCGGCGCGGCAGCAATCGTGTC
The DNA here is from genome assembly GCA_949775025.1 of Tricholauxania praeusta. Lineage (NCBI taxonomy): Eukaryota > Metazoa > Arthropoda > Insecta > Diptera > Lauxaniidae > Tricholauxania > Tricholauxania praeusta. The sequence goes on from OX459029.1 coordinate 141,999,407, forward strand.
ATAATTGAGCGAATTTCTTATTGTTTGTAAACAATGCAATAAAGTTTGCTCCAGTTTAATTAAATTGAATTCAAGCGTACTGTGAAGTTTGTTTTCTTTTTCATCTAAGCAATTTGTTTATTTTGAGTTATTCCGAGTTATGACGAGCGTTTGTGGGCTTTTTGATTTGGTGTTGTAATATTGTAAGCGACATTAAATATGGGCTTCCTTTTCTTTTTGTGACAGGTGACCTTCTCTTCTTTTTTTAGATCATTTATTTGTAGGAAGTATTTTTAAATTAAAATCACTGTAAAATCGTTACGAATGATTTTTATTTGATTCGATTCAAAATAACTGTCACTTTGAGCTTAAATTGTCTTCTATCAAAATGAAGGTCATTTTTAATTTCGAAATTTTCTTTACTTTTCTGACTTTACTTATTCGATTGCTTGAATCTTTGATTTTCCTTCATTATCGATACTAACGCTGTTTTTCAATAAATTTTGACAAGATTGACTTTCCTCGATCTTATCGATATGTTTCGTCTTCTTCGATATTTTTAAACTTTTTCGATTCATTTTGTGATGTTGTTTGATAAGTTTCGTTTTTTTCTTGAATTTTCGACTATGATCGACGTCTTTCAATAAACTTTGATATTCACAACTTCTTCAACTTTTTTCGATAGATTTTGCTTACTATAAATTTTATTCATTCAATTCTTTTAGTTTGAACTTCTCGATATTGTTCGACTTTTAGTGACTTTCTCGATAGTTTAAGACTGTTATCAATTTTTTCCATAAGTTTCAACTATTTTCGATTTTATCGATGTAATTCGATAAGTTTCGATAGTTTTCAAATATTTTCAAGATTTTCGATAATTTTGAAAGAAAAGTTAACATATTCGATAGTTTTCAACTTTTATCGATAAATTTCAGCTGTATTTTATTACTATTTGATACTTTTCTGTCAACTTCTTTGAAAATACAACAAAAAAGTAGACAAAATTCAATAAACGTCAAAAGCTATTGCAAAAAATTGATACAGCTAGAGCAGCATCGAGAAGTATCGAAAAACATCGAGAGTACCAAAAAAGTATTAAATATTATTGTCAAATTCTCTATATGTATGTACATATGTCGAAAAGTATCATAAGTCGAATATATTGGAGAAGTATCAAATAAAATCGAAGAAGTTGATTTAAGTCGAAAGCTACAGAGAAGATTGAAATTTTTCGAAGAACAACAATAATATCAAAAAACTTCAAGAACGTTAAATTAAATTGAATCACATCGAAAAAGTTGTGAGAAGTCGAGAAGTACCAAAAAATATTGAAAAAGTATAAGAGAATCGAATTGTACATACCAAAAAACATCGTAAGACTCGAAGAGTAGTTCAGAGAGCCAAAACAAAGTTCATTTGAAACCTTTCTTCACCGATAACGTTATGCCGATTTCTAACAGATAATCAGCAGCAGTACATTGAGAAAACGGTTTGCTTGAATATAAAAAATGTATATTTGATATAGAAAAATCATATATTTATTTCAGTCAAACATTTTATATTTGATTCAAATAGTGGCAAATGTTGATTGAAACCTTTTAGTTTGGCTCAATGAAATATATAATTGCTCTATATCAAATATAACTGATTACATTCAAACAAACTGGTTTTTTTCAGTGTATCAATCGCATGTGAGGAGGATGGGCTCTAGAGGTATCGAACTACCACGATAATGAAAGTTTTCTATAAAATTCATATTAAATGTAAGAAAAAGAAGAACACAAGTACTGGCGTAAGCCCCCAGCCAAGGTAGCAAAACGATGTTTTGGTGCTTATGTGGTTTCTATATACATATAATTAAATTGGGAGGAAACATTTTGTTAACATTGCTTTAAAGTCATATAAAGTTGATTTATATACCGAGAAATTTTGCCGACAACAAGACGATATCAACGGCATAAGCCAGTACTACCAGATGACCTCAAAAATTCCATTGAATCACATGATTCCCAGTAAAAGTGCGGCTTAGCACATTGTCTAGCACCCCTGCTTGAGCACTGCATTTAGTTTGATTGGTGGTGAAAGATTGCTATTGTGGACGTTATGGCACTTAAAGCTCTCATTGTGCACCTTCATATGTTTGATAGAAATACGTCTTGTTTCCGGTGCGTTCCAAATTCACTCTTGATATATGCAATTTGCAGTAATAGTGAAGTCAACGAAGACCGCATAAGAATCGTTTGCCATTCGCATATTTGTTCAGAATGTGACTAAGTAGATGATCCATACATTAGCGATTTGTACGGATTACGGCTTGCTTTCTTTTAGGAGTTTTTAATAGCATTTTTGAACTAAGATACTGGCACTTGGAGTAGTTCATTAGACGAGTAATTTTTTAAGCTATCCGATGTCATAAGTATCACATATATGCATTTTTTTGAGATACGTCCTTTTCGTTTCTGAGGTCAGATTCGCCAATTCCGCGTTGTTGTTGTTTGCAATGTAAATTGACAAATTGAAAATGAGAGCGAGAGTAAAGTTTGAGTATTCCGTTGTTTTTCTTCCATAAATATTCTATTTTATTGCCATGTGAAAGACAAAAACAAAACACACACAAACACATAAACTTCCAATTAAATTATTTGTTATGCTTGCATGCTTGTTTCTTAGTGTGTAATTATTTTTTTTAAAACTTTAATATTTTGATATTTAACAGGAATATCATGATAGTTTTAATTGAAGATTAAGACCAAGCGTCTAAGAAATAACGCTTAACAATTTTAATCAAAAATGGCTCAGTAATTTTTACGTGATGCGCGAACATTGAAAATGGCTATCATTATATTTATATAAATAAGCAGTTTTATTGTGACTTGTAAACTCAAGTTTTTAGGTCGCCGTGATAATATATACTTTAACCATTTCTTCAGCTAGAAATCTGTGTGCAATTGAGCCTTAGTAATCTCTACTACTCCAATGGGAGTACTTTTTCCATACTCACATGCCAAGTTTGAAATTCAAAACATTGAACTCTCCTTTGATCTATTAAGCAGATTGCATGTATGTGATTAAAACTTAAGAATAACAAATTACTACTATCGTTAACTGGATTACTCTCATCCTTCTGAGTGAGTAAAGACAATGAAAAGCACCACAAGATATATTTTGACTAGACATAATTCGTTTAAGATGACAAAATGAGCTCTCTTCCGAACGATCTAATCAATTCCATGTTATATATTTTGACATTTTATTAATGACATAATAACAACACATTAGATACATTTATACAATTTCGTTAAATGCTATATAAATTGCTCAAATATCCCACGCAAATTGAGTAACTTATAGATGATATAATTTAAAAATCGACAGTTTCTACAACACAAACGTTAACAATGCGAAACACTGCAAATTGACGTCAAACAGCCAATAGAAAAAACAAACATTTTGAGAACATCATATAAAAGTGTAGGAATTTAAGCACTTTCCATTCCATGTGAATAAACAAAAAGAATACATGTTGGCATCGGAACGCTTAAATTTTGCAAAATCTAACAGCGAAAGTAAAAAAAATAAAAAGTTTATTAGTACGAATAGTATTTAATATGTATACATACTATACATACATATAATATTTTAAGAAAAAAAAATAAATCTTTTTAAGTATCAATGAATCACTAGTTATAAAAATATATTTTATATCTTTGTTGCCTTGTGGCAAAACCTGCTAACTGACAAACCATTAAAATATAACATTTTGACAGCTCTGATTGCTTCTCACCTTAGGCTATGAGAGTGATTAAAAATTTGATTCAAAAACTTGTTATAAATCATTTAAATTGAGCTGTGAATACACAGTTGTTTCCAAAACCGTTAATTTTTTCCAAAAAAAGTCATCATCTTTATATACAATATATCCAAAATATCTCTTTTTGTTAAATCGTTAAACTTTAGGGCTTTTGAAGAGACTGATGAAGTAATTTTTTATGATTTTTTTAAAAGAAATCATGACGTTATTTTTTTTAAAAGCTGCAGAAACAGTTTCTGTCATTTATTCATAATTAAAAGCACATAGCATGTTTTGCTGCTGGGCGACTCATTTATTAATTAAAATGGTTGATAATGAAAAAAGAAAACAAAAAAAAAAAATTAAATAGAATATAATAAGTTGCTTTCAACAATAGTGGCGAAAAATATTGGGAAAAAGAGTTCAACTTAAGTGACGGGAAAATCAAACGATGCAGTTTTGTAGAAGAACCTCACTGGAGAGTACGCAAGAGTTAGGCGCAATATCTTACCGGATTGTTTCCTTTTTTAAAGATGTCAAAAACCCCAATCAAAGTTCTAAGCAGTGGCAAGTGAATACTGTTTTTATACTATACATATATCTCATTTGAAAGGTATTTATTAGTAGTATGTATAATTACATTTCAGCAAAATATTACAAATTCTGAATATATTGTGCAGGATTAAATCCACAGGTTAAAATATATCAAAATAGAAAAATACTTGCCATATATTCGACCCCATATGTAAATATCTCGCTTGTAAAGGTATTTTTGAGTGCTTCAGTTCTGAAAAGATATCATTAAAATGTCTTTTAATAATTCAAATTTTGGAGATTATTAAATTTGAATCGATATAGATAGTGGAAATTCACTACAAAGTTCTTGAACGTTTGATTTCTCGAAATGAAGACTTAAATTGGCCGCCAAGATAGTGCGACTTAACACCATTAGACCATTTTTCTTTGAGGCTATGTTAAAAATAAAATCTATGACTATGCTCCATCAATGATTCAAGCACGATGAGAAAATATCGGAGCTGTAATTCGTGAAATACAGCCGCATTTATGCAAAAAAAGTAATAAAAAATTTTATCAATAGAACGAGCATTCGTAGGCAGTTCTGAAAAAAATATCAAAAATATTGCGATTTTCTATTGACTTACATTTAAGAATGATAACTCTTGTTGGATGACCCTATATCATTGACTTGGGCTACTTATCATTTGATACTTTTAGCGCTCCAAGTCGAAATAGATCACATACTATACTATTTGAAGTTACATTGCTATGACACATTAAATAATTTATATTATACGTTTATATATCATTCGAAAGCCCTTTTTAACAACTAAATTTAAGAACAACTTTGTGCCCTAAATTGGGCATAAAAGGTGCCATAGGTCAAATTAAAACAACTTTTTTATCATAGAATATATACCGTTTGAAAGGTTTCCGCTAGCGGCTTATTTTTTGTAGAAAATTGTTTCATGAATAGAATGTAGTAGCCGTAACTACTCAAATAGAAAAAATATTTCGACCTATAGCGTCTTCTAAAAACGCTAGCAAGTGTTAGCAAAAACTTTCAAACGATGTACATAACATACATAATATTGATAAATAAAATATTTTTATTTATATTTTTCATTGTTATGGTTCATATGAATGGTCCTAATTTGAAGTTGTAGCGCATCTTTTGTCAATTTTTGGGCATTAAATTTTTCGTAAAGTTTATAAAAAATACTTAAAAATAACTTTCAATTGATATACACATTGCTTGTAATGAAAACATATTTTTCATTTTGTTTTGATGACAGAGCAAGTACCATTGTAGAATGTACAACGTTTTTATCAATGATTTTTTGAATAAAAGTATTGCTCTTAAAATAGACCTTTCAGAAGACCTACATATCTGTGGGCATTTGACAACCTAATTCGATCGATAATAATTCAATATAGCGTAAGTCTTACGTTGAAAAAAAAAAATCTTAGGCTGTATTGAAAGATGTAGCTTTGTCAAGTGTCTACCAATATGCATAATTAGGGTCAAAAATGTAGTTAACATTTTCGAATAACAGCTGTTACATTATATAGATCTATAAGCTCTCTCATATATTTTTTATTTCATTCTTTGCTGATTAAAAATTATAACAACAATAATTGCGTACCTTTCAAATGAGAAACATATCTTTAGTATGCTTAGAATATTGATTTGTGTAATTTTTCTAATTTTCGATCCCTCTTTTCAAAAGAAAAAAAAACCTTCAGATACGATTTCGCCTACAAAACTACATACTGAAATTTGATTGGAAGATAACAACTTTTACTTAATTCAAAGTAGAAAATGTACTTATGAGAAACTCTTTCAAAGCATTATTATAAGACTTCTATCATATACATACATGCATATATCCAAAGTTGATTTCATTCATGCGATATATATGTAAATTAGTATTACAATAATGAAAATCATTTTACCACCTGCTAAATCTATCCATATATAGTTGCACTTCAGTATATAAATATCGAGTAACAAAAACCTTCTAAATTATGACAGCATTACTTACTATGAAACCAACCATTAGCAACTCATTGATAGAAAAACACTTGTTGTTGACTTGAATAGATCGAGACTGAGGGAGGCGACAACGACAACGACTACAATGACGACTACCTACACATCAAATGCGGAGGAATTCTTTAGAAAGCGGTTATGACGTATAAACGTTGGTAATCAACCTACAATAAAAATACCTTTGCATAGTGTTACTCATTATAATCTTTATATATATAGTAGAGAACTTGTTGTATAGTCGTAGTGCATCACTAAATCAAAAGTTATGCAGTCATTGCGACAACTACGCCGCTACTGATATATTCGCATAGAAAAGTTATTTTTATAATTTATAAGAAATTTGATAAGAATTTGACATTTTTGCATATATAGTAATAGCTGGAACAATTCGAAAATCACTTAAAGCTTAACAAGAAGCAAACGTTCTTTAACCCATTTTCAACAAAAGTTGCGATAACGTTAAATGTAGGCCGTTTCAGTTAGGGACGATTTTTAAAAAAAAAAAATCTCTACATGTTGGTTATGAACCGAATTTGATTTTTTTGGATTTAAAATAATCGTCAACTTGAATTTTTTAATATTATCGATCAAAAATAGCATTCATTTTGGATTCAAAAAATTTTTTTTTATGTAAATAATCGTCATCTTTCATATATATTTTATCGATCAGTGAGTTATGTTTTGAGCCCATTTATTTTTTTTCCCCCACCAATTGGTGAAGGAAGCTTAAAAAAACTTTTTGCGTTAGGACTCTGCAACAGGAGCGTCACTGCGTCCAGTTTCGGCGCTGTTTTTTTAAAATATTTTGTATTGAAACTTTCTTAGGAGGCGCACTAAGTCAAAGTTTTGGGACATACTAAACTACGATAGTAGTGAATTTGAAATACATAGACGAAGGTATGTAAAAGGTACTCCTAAGCTACTGAATCTATTTTATCAAATGAAGGTCATTCCTGTTAGATCATTAAGAAGATTACACGGGAATATTCTTCAAAAAGTTATTCCTATATGGTGACTAAATGACTCTTTTACCTCTGGTATTAACTATGGAATTTTTATATTCTTCTGTACCATTGCATACTTTTGCAATTTAATTAACTTCTTCGATATTTTTCGCCATGTATTGAGTTTTTTGATGCTTTTCGATAATATACGAAGTAATAAATCTTTATTGATGTTTTTCGACTTTTTGCGATATTCTTCTGTTACTTCTCGGTTTTGATCAACTTCTTCGTTACTTTCCGGATTTTTCGACTTTTGTGATGTTTTTCGATACTTTTTAGTTTTATGTTTTCGTTTTAAATCGACTTTTTCGTTACCAGTGGATAACTCTCGACTTTCATTGAAAGTTTCGTTGTTTTTCAATATTTCTCGAACTCTTGTTGCCCTTCTTACTTTTTGACTGTTTCGATATTTTTTGATACTTTTCGAAAGCCATGAACTTTTAAGATTTTTTTTTATAGTTTTCGATACTTTTAGAAAGTCTTGAACTTTCATTAACTTTTTTTATATTTTGCAATAATTTTCAAGGCCTTTCGAGACTTTTAAAGGTTTTTTGATGTTTTCCGCTAATCAGGGTTGCCAAGTTGTGAGAAGGAATTTCCGGTCTTCCCAAAATAAAAAAAAGTTCCTTGAAATGGTTTGGCAAAGAGTAATATTTTTTTTTTTATTTTGGTGAGTAATTTTTACAAAATTAATTAATATAATCGTACAACGTTTTGTGGTGGAAAAAATTTGATGTGTGTGACCTTTTTTTAATTTTAGTCGACGATATTAAACAAAATTTTTTTTTCATTAAAAACAAAAATCATTCAATTGCCGGCTTTTTCAAAAATTTTTCAATTCTTACAGTACCCCTGGCTTTGACCTGCAATTATAGATCTGGCCAGGTCAAAACCATTCACTTAGAAACCCATCCGATAATTTTCGAATATTATTGATAGTGTCGAAAACAGGGACGTGAACCGGTTTTGAATCGAACCGATTTTGAACCGGTATACCGCTTTTTTTTAATAATTAACTGAACCATTAACAGAACCGAAATTTTCAACAAATGACTGATCCAAACCGAAAACCGAACCACTTTTTATAACGGTTCGAGGGTTCATTCTGACCAATTTTCAATGGACAAATTTTCCCCACTTGTTTTATTTTTTTTTGTTAAATATGGAAATTGATGTAATTTTGAAAGGAATAGGGAAGCATGAGACAGAGTTCAAAAATAAATCATTAATAGATAAAATCAAATCGTTTGATAATATAAAGCGGCTTTCAAATAATGTTAATGTTTTGAACTTTCAGAATAACTACCCTGCCAAAGAATTATCTGAATTAGCTCAAGTTATTAATGATTTTTCAGCAACCCATGTTTAGGTAGAGAGGACATTTTCCACTCTAAAACTTATTCTCGAGGAAGGACTTGTTAGAAGATTTTTTTCTCATCAATCTCAACTGATTATTGTAAATCAAATTTTTTCTCATATACTAATTTTTTACAACGTACTTATAGCGTATGACATAAATTATCTGTTCATCTATATTTCTATATTCTTTTGGATTGTTACTGAATAAAAATAACACATATTTCCATAGTTTTTTTTTTCATTCCCGAACCGCTGAACTGAGCCGAAACCCCGGTTCAAGGAAAACAAAAACCGTTTTGACCAACTAATCCAAAAGTGCAAAAACGGTTCGAATCGATGAACCGAACCGTCCAAATTTTTCACACGGTTCATGTCCCTGGTCGAAAAGCAACATGTCTTGACATTGTTTGAAAATTTCATGATCCAAATTTTATGTTCCTGAACTAAAAAGTCTATACCAGTTGATCTGTGTGTATCGGTAAAAGCGATTCTTGAAAGAATGGATTCGAATAACCCAAAAAATAATTGTTCCTTAGTGGCTATTGGAGTTGTATGAGGGTCTTATATACTAAAATTGATGTTTCAAAAGTAAATAGTTTCGGCTGCACGCTTAAGTATTCCTAGTCAGTTAATCAAGAAAACTACATTTTTACATTGGAAATGTAATGAGGAATGTTCTGATTCCGATTCGGATTTGCTTCGGAAACGTAATTTCAATTTGAAATTTATTTCAGGCATACAAAAAATAGAAAAATCCATCAAATTATCGCGGCTGAAACCGCTCATGCTCGAAGTCGAAAATTATTCCATAGCAAGTTCCGACCATTAGGTTTAAAAGAGCTATGTATACTCAACTTCGGGTTTTAATTCCACTTATGAATTACAAAGTATATGCTGTCCACAAACAGGGAGACGCGGCGTATTGGATCCTTTGTTACTGCGAACAACTATACTTTCGAAGTTGTCAAGGAATTCACTTATCTTGGCACCGCTGTGAACACTCAAAACGATGTCAGCCTGGAGATAAAGCGAAGACTAACTCTTGCTAATAGGTGTTACTATGGTCTCAGTAAGCAATTGAGTAGTAGAGACCTCTCTCGCCCGACAAAACTGACACTCTACAAGACGCTCATCTTACCCATGCTACTTTACGGCGCAGAAGCATGGGTTGTATCGCAGACTGATGCAGCCACGCTTGGAGTGTTTGAGAGAAAAATTCTTCGCAAAATCTTCGGTCCTGTTCACGTCGGCGACGACTACCGTATTCGAATGAACCACGAACTGTACGAGCTCTACGCTGACATTGACATAGTCAAGCGCATCACTATTCAACGTCTGCGCTGGCTGGGACATGTTGTGCGTATGGACGAAGAAGCTCCGGCGAAAAAGGTGTTTGATGCGGAAGCCGCTGGGCGACGACGAAGAGGAAGACCATGCCTCCGATGGAAAGACCAAGCCGAGGAAACCCTATCCACGCTTGGTGTGAATGATTGGAGAAGGCGTGCGCAAAGCAGAGGCGCCTGGAGAGAGCTTTTGAGGTCGGCCGTAACCCGGTAACGGGTTGTTATGGCCACCCAAGTAAGTAAGTATGAATTACATCAGAATCAGAACAGGTTTGAAGGATTTGAGTTTTCAAATATTCGTTTGTTATTGTTCGTCTACATTATGAATGGTTTCCATGTTTGAAATTTTTAGCTTCTGCGGCAAATAGTTTGGTCTATGCGTTCTCAATCAGTCAGGTCAAAGAGAAAATAAATGATCTTATAGATGGGTAAACTGAAAAATGTTTCATTTAAAATAATGATATATTAAAGGATTGAGAGAATAATGAATTGATAGATTAATGAATAAATGAACTAAAATGCTAATGAGTTGAATTTTTTGTTTCTTTTCCAGAGTATTGCAGCTAAACATTTTCGCAAAGCATTATTAGTAAAAATTCTTTCGAAACATTGTTTAACCCTTAGCGGCACCGCTTCAATTTTACAACAAAGGTGTTTCACGAACCCACGTTGAAAAAAAAAAATAATAAAATAGCGAATTTTCCAGGCGTCATAACTGTGAACGAGTGTTGAAATGACTAATTTATGAAATTTAATGATTATTAGGGATATTTTTCAAAAAATGTTTGTCTCAAGCCTCATGTAGCCTAAACTTGGGTATTTATTTGTTCGAAAAGTGATTTTAAAATTTCCGTGCCGCTAAGGGTCAAAGCTTTTTGTCGCGTAGTTTTTCTGCTTGTCAAAAATAACTTATATAAAAGTATTGCCCCCATAAGTGCAAAAATATCAAAAACTCTTGACATTAAGGGTTAATTAATGCCTTCAAAAGTGAGTTGCTTATCACAACAACAAAACTAAATTGCTTTGAAATAATGTGTAAAAAAATAATTAAAAATAAAAACTACACTCGACTAATCTCTCACGAGTCAAACAGGCTATCGAAGCATTCGAATGCCGCTTGAAAGCACCTACGCAATTTTTACTTCATTGAGCGCCAAAGTTACGGAAGTTCAAGTATTGCGTCCGGCAATTGAGTTGTAGTTGTACCTACTCAAAAACACAAAAAAGCAAAAAAAGCACTTAGAAGTGTTTAAATATTTCATTCTCTAAAACTGTTCGAATAAATAAACAACACAACCAAACGAAATTGTAAATGAAAATTTTGCTTAAATAAACATTTCAAGTTTTATCTGGAATTGCGCCTAATTTGTACGAAGATAAATGCAAAATTTTAACAAAATTAAGTAAGATACTCATTTCAAATTTATAAAAAAAAAACATTAAAAAATTAAAATTCAAAATAAACGAAACGAAACGGATGCGAATATAATAAAAAGTCCAATAATCCGAAAGGTAAACATTGAGTATGAGTACACTGTTTACATTTTCGCTAAAGCAAATTGTGTGTATTTTCGACCATATATCTAGATAGAATATTATAAACTCATAAATTTATAATGTACCATGGATGCGATATTACGCAATTTCACAAGCGGCGTCAGCAAGACGATACCAATTAATTTATTAACTCACTCAATGATCGTGCAATGTATCCCATCCTCATTTCGTTCAAATGTGGCTGCCCTTAATTGATAACAACTTAAATGAAATTTTCCTGTTTTTTTTTTTTTTTTTTGTTATTTCTACGCTTGCACTAAATAAAAGCAAACAAAATATTTGATTTTGATAAAAAATCAGAAATTTACGTTAAAAAGATTAAATCGAAGAGATATTTTTCCTTGGAGAAAATTAAAAAATAAACGAAGTACCTTAGTGGAAAAGAACAAGTTGATTCTTGAGCCTTATCCGCGCAGACAGTTCCTTAAAAGTGATGGCATTTCAGTTTTGTGGAAATGTACTGAATGGAGAATTGAAATGTACTTTTTAGATGCCGAATGTACTTTTTGTCAACATGAACATGAAAAAGTAACTTCAAATGACAAAAATTCACCAAAATTTTAAATTTTTTTATTAAAAAAAAAACATTAAAAAAATGGTCAGCATTTTTTAAAAATTGTCGATATGTACTGAAAATGTACCGAAAATGTACTGAAAATGCAACGAATGTACTGAAAACTTGTCGAATGTACTGAACTCGATTTTTCACGACGCAAATTTACCGAAAAAAGTACAAATGTACCAAAAATGTTATCACTGATCCTTATATGCAGACAGTTCATAGAAATTTATAAAATTTGTATGAGAAAAACTGATAATTACAAGTTCTTTTGTAAATGAAACGCATTCCCTTATTGAAAAAGTAATGTGAAAACCCACAGCAATACAAAGAATCAAAACACTCCATATTTTAAAGAATCACCCTTTAACTTTGTCACAAATTCTTGCATTTCTGGTTGGTTAGTTGAAATTGTAGATTTTACTTAATTAATTAAAGATGCAACTTAATCAAACTTTTTGGAAAAAGAAAATATTTTTTTAAATCTGTTCATATGAAATTTGAGAGCTATCGTCGGGTATTTTCAACCCCCCAATCAAATAATTGAATTATATGGATATATGTAAATATATACTTAGCTGAACAATATTAGTCCAAACAGGCTGATTTGCTCCTAATTTTAAATTTTCGGACTTTTATTCCGATTTTTGAAAGTTAATTCTGGATTTGTATGTAAATGGTGATTTCTTAAGTCTTTGGTTTTTGAAAATTAAAAAAAGAACAAAAAAATTGCAATAGTGAATAAAATATTTATTTCAAACAATACACCAATTACTGCCATTTGTTCTTTTAAGATTATTTCATGTAAATGTTGCCCACGGTTACGCCTGAGGTGGTACATTCGTAAGATCTAATTTGGTAATACTTTTTGCAGCATTTCGGCCGGTATCTCACCAATGGCAGCTGTAATGTTTTCTTCCTGGACTGCAATTGTGACTGGCTTGTTCTCGTACACGAGAGACTCGACGTAACCTCACAAAAAATAGTCAAGTAGGGTCAAATCGCATGACCTTGGCGGCCAATGGACTGCACCAAAACGTGAGATGAATTGCTCACCAAACTCTGCTCTCAATGGGTCCATGGTATCGCTTGCCGTGTGGCATGCGGCACCGTCTTGTTGAAACCACATGTCAACCAAGTCTAATTCTTCCATTTTGGGCAAAAAAAAAGTCAGTAATCATCGCACGGTACCTTGTTCCATTGACTGTAACGTTGCGATTTTCATTATTTTTAAAAAAAGCACGGCCGGCCCACAAAACCGCACTAAACAGTGCATTTTTCAGAGTACATTGGCAGCTGTTGAACTGCCTTTGGCTGCTTTTCGGACCAAATTCGGTAATTCTGTTTGTTGACATACCCATTGAGCCAAAAATGAGCTTCGTCGCTGAAGAAAATTTTTCGATAAAAAATTTAATCTTCATCCAACTTTTCTAAGGCCCATTCACCAAACAAGAGACGTTGTGGTAGGTCACCCTTCAGTTCTTGCACCAGCTGCATTTTGTTTGGTTTCATACCGAGGTCTTTACGTAAAGTCTTCCAGGTGGTCGAATAACGTAAGCTGAATTGTTGACAACGGTGACGATTCAGTCATTGACACTGGCCGATACAGCAGAAATATTCTCCTCGGTACGCACTCTCCTCATACGGGATTCATGGTTGGTGAAAACTGGTGCAAACTTTGGTCACAATTTGGCTTGAATAGCGTGCTCGGTGTGTCGATTATGACGACCATAACATAAACGTAATTTGCCAAACACATTTCTCACAGAGCACGAATTTTGATAATAAAATTCAATGATTTTCAAGTGTTTTTCGTTTGTTAGTCTATTTATAGTAAAATGGCAAATCTTACTGAGCATTTTTGGCGTTGATACATGTTACGAATCATGCGTGAGGCGTCAAAAAATTTATACTGAAAAAACAAATAGCAAAAAAATCACCAGTTATATACATCACAATTCCAGTACATCTGGTCAGCTTATTTTAAACCCTTTTCAAAATGTTGGCATCAATAAAAAATCATAATAATTTTTAACACTTCACTGGGTTAAGCTGGTTTTGTTCTACATTACATAAGATTTAATTACATCTTTTAGATAAACATACGTCAAATGAATTCAACATGTTTTCGCTACTTTTTCTTGGGACTGATTGTAGTTTATGCAGCGGCAAAGCTAATTGTAATCCGATATCTGAACGAGTTTCTGACAAATTTGTTGCAAAACAAATGTGAATTATAACACGTACTTTTGAAGGAATTACATTCTTCGTATAGATTTAATTTTATTATTTAATTAAAATTTTACCTATGTACAAATAACCTTTATATGACAATTAATAGATTAGTGTCAAGGCTTTTAAAATACGGTAAATTTAAAATTTTTGCTACAGGTATTACAAAATCAATCGGTAATTCGATGAAAATGATTGATTTAGTGGTAGGAATTTAAATTTTTTGAGTTTATCTCAGTGTGTGTTCACAGTTCATTCTGGTGGCCGTTTAATGAAATCAAAAGAAAAAAAAACTTTTTAACAGAAGTTTTTCTTCGTCATTTAATGAAGAGTGTACCTTAAGTCCAAAAATATACGATAGTCAACGAAAAAAGAACGATTCCCTGCCTAAACACTTTTTTATAACAAGACTTTACCGAGTTATTCAATTTGTCATTCCTTACAACCAGTTCATCTATCTCAAAATTTCAGAATTCTCTAAGCGTATCAAGGAACGGTTTACCTAAAAAAATTCTTGGCGCAGCTAGCGCCGGAAAAGTGTAGGGGAGCTTATATCTCTACGGTTATTACCAGGTTTTTTTTCTTGAAGGAAATGCATCATCTTCTTGCTGTTCATCTATTAGCCAGTATCCGACTTTTGTACATAGGGGTCATCCATTAATTACGTGAGTCAAAATAGAGACGAGGAAGTCCGGCAAAATCTCACCAAGAGAGAGGGGGGGGGGGGGGTCCATGAAAATCTCACGTCGGAATTTTCAAAAAAAAAAAAATCACCTCACGTAATTAATGGACAGCTCCATATCAAACCTGCAAGGATTGTTGTGCTGAACTTTTTTTTTTATTTTGTTTTATCGACTTTATAAGAAAATGCGTTTTTCTTGAAAAGTAAAATTCTCATAAAATGCGTTTATACTAAGAGCTATTAAGACTCTTTAAAGGTAGTGCAGAAATTTGCCTAGATGACTTGACGCTATCGCTATTTACATTAGTAATGCGATAACAACAAACGAGGTGTGAACAACCTCAAATGAGGCAACAATCGTATATGTTCACATTTTCTAGCATTCACTAATTGTATTTTTCTTAAAAAAAACTTTGCAAATATTGAAACTAAAAGTGTTAAAATCTAATTTAATTAACATATTCTTATTCTTATCTTGCAGATATACTCCCACGAATAGAAGAATTCTTCACGAAGCAAAATGCCACAATTACTAAAATCCTGTTGCTTTTGCACATCACTGCGAAATGGTTCCATCATATCTGGAGCCTTAGCCATCATCCTATCCATTATCACAATAGTTATCATTTTTGTAACACGTGTGGCTTTCAAGACGATCATCTTCGATTGGATACCAACGAATATTGTTAAAATTATCCTAGTGGTCAATTTGTGTATGACAATATTAATATCACTGCTCATGATGGTCGGTGTGTTAAAAGTAAGTTTTGTTTTACTAAGTATATATAATATCTGTTATAGTAAAATACATATGTTGGTATATACAGCATGAACTTTCGGAACTTTGGTGAAATCGCTCTATGTATTTTCATTGTTAATAAATAGTCTGGAATAATAAATGAAGAGATCTCAAAAAATCACATCAAAAACGCCGAAAGCTCATCCAATTTTCGTTCAAATTCATTAGAAAAATGGCTCAAAACTTTTTCAAATCCAGGGCAACAAATCGATATTCATTCAACAATTCTATACCTAAGTTTTGGAACTCAAAAATGTTGATTTCATTCTAATAAATTGGAATTTGAAATCGACCTTATGAATATCATGAACAAAGATATTGATTTATATGTCGAAGTTGGATTTGAATAAATTTTTGCTACTTTTTTCTTTAAGAAAATATCCCAAAAAATAACCTGGAAAAATGTAGAAATAGAAAAAATGTTGAAGAATATTGCAAAATGTTGAAAAATTGGACAAATTTTGAAAAGTTGAAAAAAAAGCGGAGAATTGGTGAAAAGTTCGAAAAATCTTGGAAAATTCGGATAATTTTGAAAAGTTGAAATATTTAGAAAAAGTGGAAATATTGAAAATAAAATTTTGAAAATGTTGCAGAATATTGAAAAATGTTGAATAATTGAAAAAATTTTGATAAATTAGTCCAGGGAATAAAAGATTTTCGTATTGACCTTCCTTTTGTGGCTCTAAACAAAATTCCAAAAGTCCCAATCGATGCGTGTGCCGCTACAAGTCTTACACGGGTTCAAAGGTCGCCAAAAACAGTAAAAATCTCGTTAACGGTAATTTATATCGAAAAATAGTGCGTAACAAGTTTGTAGCTTAGAAAATTTCCCACAAAAAACATCTGATTACTTTTTTTTGATAGATTAACGGTTTTCGAAAAAAAATCGTTTCAAAAAGTTGTAACGATGACCGTTAAAGAGATTTTCACGAAAAACTGTTTTGACGACCTTCGAGCCCGTGTAAAATTTTTAGCGGCACATGTATCGATGGGGATTTTTGGGGTTTTGCTTAGAGCCATAAAAGGAAGGTTCAAACGAAAATCCAGCTCTCTTTATTCCCTATACTAAATACGATATATTTTGAAGAGGTCGAAAAATGGCAAAAAGTCGAGAAATGTTGAAAAATTGAACAAATGTTGAAAAGTTAAGATTGTCAAAAATCAGAAATAGGCGGGAAATGGTGAAAAGTCGGATAGTTTTGAAAAAATTCAAAATATGTAGAAAAAGTGGAAAATATTGAAAAGTTGGAAAACTAATTTTGAAAAAGTCGAAAATGTTGAAGAACATGGACAAATTTTCAAAAAATTGGAAAAATGTTGATAAATACGAAAAAATTTGAAGGGGTCGAAGAATGGTGGAAAAGTTGAGAAATGTTGAAAAATTGAGCAAACGTCAAAAAAGTCAAAAAATGTTGATAACATCAAAAAACGTTTAATAAAGTCGAAAAATATTGAAAAAGTCGTGAAAACTTGGAAAAGTCGAGGAATCTTGGAAAAGTCAAATAATTTTGATAACGTCGAAATATGAGAAAAGTGAAAACTGTTAAAAAATTAGAAAATAAACTTTGAAAAAGTCGAGAAATGTTGAAAAAAAAAAAACAAAAAATGTTGAAGTCGTTAGGCAAAATTTTTAAAAATTCGTAAGTATCGAAAAAGTCGATACGAGTCAAAATATTACGAAAAGTATGGTTATAGACGTATATCGTATAGACGTTAGATTTTCAGTCAATTCAGTCCAGTTATCCTACCCACCAGTTCACATATCAAAATATGTCTTGCGATCTGTGTAAAGGGGCCTTATCTTGCTAGAAGTGAGATTTGAGTCATATGTTCATAGGAGATAGTACTCGTATAAGCAATAAAACAAACTCTTATTAAGCCAAAGCAAGCCAAAACTTCAGTAGCCCACTTGGATAATGGACGAAATTTTACGCTCCTGAAAATTTTGTTCTAGCAAGATTAGATCCCCTTAAGCAGATCGCAACACAATATTGAAAAATTCCGAACATTTCTGGCATCTATGTATATCACAAAAAAAAAAATCACTTTCTACACCTTTCCAATTTATTTGCTCACTCACATTACCAGAAACAAAATTTAACATAATTCTTACACTTTCATTTACAGCGAAATCACTATCTGATGATGCCATGGGTTGTCTTAGGCATAATGATCGCTATTGGCCTGCTCATCTCGGTCATCTACACCGCTGTAGTCTTCTTCATTGATGGCTTTGTGCTGACTGGTGTTCTATGGCTGGTTTTCGGTCTGATCGCATGTGGTAAGTTTAATGTTACAACGTGCTGACAACTGATGTGCTCTAACGCCTAGTTAAGATCACGTTTTTAATGTATGACCATAGTATTTATGCCGCCATTCATTAATCCATTTAGTTAAAAGTGTTGTTTATTTAAAGGCTGTATGCATTTTATGCCAAACCGCATTACGTGTACGCAGCAGCGGGTGCGTTTTAATTACCGGATGTTAGGAATGCGATTGTTTTTTCTTTATTTTTGCAAAACTTAAGTGCTGATTTTCATGGCGCTCAATAACGCAAATAATAGAGTTGGATTGCATTGTGTGTGAGGCCGCCAAATGGTGCACTTAAATATTTATTTTAAAATAAATTCCATAGAAGAAGCTGTTAATGTTGCAGCATAAAAATAAATGAGAAATATGAGCTATTTTATGGGGTTGAGCAGTTTTATGTCTTCATTTTGGTATTTGTTTGTAAACCAAGAAATTTAATTTACTGCTAAAAATCACAATATCTAAACTGGGTTCGAATGTAAATTATATGCTGGCACCGCTTAGTTTCATTTATCTGCTAATGAAAGTTCAATAAGAGCGTTTGAACTGCATTTGGGTACTTTGTGGTTTCATCAGTAATATACATAAATATTTGTGTGCCTAAAAGTATGCATCAGGAATTTACTTTGTCGCTACTCGGATTTGCAGTAAAAATTGAATTTTTACCAGGCTTGAAATAAAAAAATTCATGTGTCATTCGAATCAAACACAACTTATTAAATAAGTCTAGTTTAAACTATAAATTTTTTTTCTACGACTATATAAATTAGGGGGAGAGGGGGGAGCTGCAGCAGTAGCCTCATGTACTTGAAAGTTGTGTGTGACTTCGCAAGGCTCCTCGAAATAAAATTGTTGAGCTAGGGGTCACACAAAATGTATTTCACGCAGATTGGGCATAGGGATATTGATGGAAATTGTTAAGCTGATGTACTAGCCAGGCTAGGGACTACTTCACAACAATTTTTTTTCACTCAATTTTGAATTGGAAAGAACAGCTGAATTTTGATGATTTATTTCCAAATACGTGTTGAAAAAAAAGTATCTTTTGGTTTGACAAATATCGTGTTTTCATTTAAGTTCTAATCCGAAAAAAGTTTCTTCCGGTGCAGCCTCTCTTCTCTCATTAACACACTCTCACTTTTAACCTTTAGAGGACCGGAAAACCGATATATCGGCTTTGGAGGAATACCAATAATTTTTTGTCATAAACAAGATACAGGGCGTTTATAAAAATAAGAAAGAGGAGCTTCAGAAATACTCTCTATGTCCACGTCGTTAGCTCTGTGTAATTCTAAGGGGGAGTTGAAAAATTAATTAGACTTCTAGCGGAGGAGCTAGAGTGGAGAATAGCCTACCCCGGGTAGGGATATGTAATTTGATCAAATATGACCCCGGATTCGTAAGCAGCGACCCTGAAAACCCTGAGGGTCACATTTTTACCGAATTTTAGCAATTTCATAGTATTTAATATGTACTAAAAAATTTTTCCCATCCCTTACCGGATCGGAGTGCCGATATATCGGCTTTGCCCTGTGATATAAACCTTATATATAGTTGGCTTAGATGAAAGGCAGCTTACCTGTCACTTCAAACCTATAAAGTTATTCTTCTTAACCTAAGGTCTGTGTGAGAATTCGTTGATCTATGACAACTATAAACTTTTTAATGTCTCACTCATATGGAAGGTAGGCGTTGTTTTTTACCTGTCACGCCTGTTTTTATAAATTTTGTATTGTTTTGAATTAAGTAAGGTTTGTCCCAAAATTCACTGCCATATGACCATATTCACAACCTTTTTATAATTTCGCTCAAATGGGAGGTAATGCGACAGTTAACCTGTCACGACCACTTTTATACATTTTTTTTCCCCCTAGCCTTTGAAGGGCATGTGCAGAAACCTATTTGTTTCCTTAGTTTTCGAAATTGTTGCCAAAAAAACGGTCATCTCAAAAAGTAAATTTTGGACGTATTAATTATTTCTTAAAATTACTGAGCAAAAAAAGGTCCTCGAGAGAAGGCCGGGAATTGCTAATTTTGAACTTGGCAAACCTGGTCCATCCTGTAGCTCATCTGGCCTTAAAAATGACTTTTAGTAGGTACAAAGAGCACATGCTCTAATTTGACCATAAGGACGAGTAATTTAAGAAAATTTTAGCTGAACTCATATTCAAAGATTATTTCCATGACGTACGGCATTGATTTACGAAACTTTAAAAAACAAATCTAAGTTGAGTCTATAGATAATAAAGTATTTTTGCGAATATTTAAAATTTAAAAATATGTACAAGCAAACACAAAAAGAATCAAATACTTTTGGTGGCCTGTTTTAGTTGTATTTAACGACAGAGGACTGTAAATCCAACTATAAATGTGCACCTAAAAGCGCGCTGTATTTTTTACATTTTATGAACAGCACAGTGATGGCTATTTTATAAGTCCGCCAAGCCAAGCCAAAAAAAAACCATAAACTATTTCAAGACTAATATTTTGTTTCTCATTTCAGCTATTCTCACATATTGCTGGTGCGTGGTATACAGTGAATACATTAATCTCACAGAAGAGAACTCAAGAGGACGCTATAACAAACAGCCATATCGTCGTTAGGACTTCATCATCACAGATGTGACAAATTTAATTTTATAAAAAATATTCTACTAAATTTAAATGATAATTTAACAGAAAATTTCTTAACTAATGCCAGATTATAAATGTTACTTTTTAAAATGTGTAACTAATGAATAAATAATATTTATTTCTCCCAATTATATGTAATGTTCTTAAATTTTTAATATTGTTAAAATAGTATTGTCTCGTAAATGTTGTTGCATTTTACTGATTGCTCACCGAATTTAAAATTGATGTATTTTAGTGCAATTTATGTTTTACATATATATGAAATAAAACTTTTTTTTATCCAAATTTTTTACTTTAAGCGACAAATGAAATTAAATCGAATAAAACTACACACTTTTTTTTTAACAAAATATGTGAAATGTTTTTATTTATTTGAACAGAATTACATTAGGTGTTTGCATTGTGGTCAAAATAAAAATTACAGTTCGTTGCTTTTGTTAAGTTTGTGGTTTGTTTAAAATTTTTCATAAAAGAAAAAATAGAATTTTATTACTAATATTTTTAAACTAATTTAAATAATTTCATTATTTAATCTTATAATTCGGTGCGAACATATTTAGGTTTCAGCTCCTCTATCCTTTTAATGAAATCGGTTTTTTCTAAGCAACCATCGCAGCTTTCATCCCAGTCGTTAAGGATTTTCTTGAGATCGCGCACTTTCAGTTTTTTCAAATCAACTGCGTTTAAATCGATTTGTTTTTCTAAAAAATAAGATAAGAAAAAATTAAAATTTATGTGTCGTTAATAATTACATTGAATTTAATATAATGAATTGAAATCAGAATGAATTGGCCCTCAAGTCATTGTTTCACAATTTTTGTGAAAACTACCAAATATAAAATTTTTATCCATTTATTGATAACCTCTTTTAGCTCCTACAAGAATTACATTTTGGAAATGTAAATCAGGAAATGCATAATTTGATAGAAATCACTATAGCGTGGTAAGATAAAATAAAATGATACTCAAGTTATATAAAGTTGATGATACATCATTGAGTCTAGTTTGTCATCCAATTGTGAAACTCGAAAAGCGCCATCCAGATATTTGACAGAAAGTGAAAAACAATTTAGTGAACTTTATATAAGCTATTGTGATAAAATTTTGTATGCGGATGTCGATCGGGAATATAATTTATTGAACCAAAAGTAGTTGGAATTGAAAAAGTGGGTGTGGTGCATTCGACTTTTTAATTTTTTTCAACAATTCTCATATTCTTTTGACCTTTTCAACTTTTTTCGACATTTTTAAAGTCTTTCAACTTTATTGAAGATTTTCTATATTGTTTCGAGTTTTTCACCCATTTTTCAAGTTTTTTTTACTATTGGGTCAGAATACGTGAAACCGACATGTCTGAAATGTTTTTCAAAGTTTTTATATAAATCAGTAGCTGCAAGTGGTAGAAATTAGTGTACGGAAAAATTTAAGAATGTTAAAAAATGTTTTTGCAATAATTATTGCCAATCAAAGTTTTCATTAACTTTTTTTTTCAAAGTGCTATAAGTTTTGAACATTTTTGACTGATTCCGGAATGATAACGAAACTTTTTTTCCCAATCTTATCTTCAAGTTTATAGTATATGACATATGGGTGATCGTTTGACCAGTGATACGACTGAACCGCATCTTGAATTTTAAATGTGAAATATTCTGCTTAGACTAACTCACCTTACAGAATAAAATGGAGATTCACCTTTGTTCACGCAAATTGGAAAATTCTTCACATGAGATTTTCAGAGAAAATTCAAACATATATAGCCACGCAATTCGAAATTTCATGTAAAAAATTATTGATTAAAAGCATTTTTGAAACACATCAAAAATTTTAAATTTTCTTCATCTGCCCGGTACCACTATAATATTTATACCGTCAAAGCTAATTGAGGCTCCACGATTTTTTTAAAGAATTCTAATTTGGAAGGGTTCAATGCATCTCTGTATTTTTTTTGGTTTTCGAGGAGGAGCACATCATTAAAATTCAATTGTTGATAAAAAGAAATTGCTAATTAACAACAAAAATGCAAAATTTTTGCAACTTTTTTTTTTAATATATACACAGCTGATCATAATAATAGATACACCAAAAAGATTTTCACTTAAATCCCAATAAATTCCATATTTGGAAGAATTGGCATTAGAACTCCTTGTAAAACCAGAGAGTACCATTTGGCAATGCCGTTAACTGAGAAATTAAAGAAAATACTTCACCTATTTTTTGCCAGTGAATATAAATCGAAAACGGGCGCGAATTCGTTGATCAAAATAATAGATACACTTGTTTTGTTTTTCGATTTTATATCTAAAACTTAAATTTTTTTGTGCTTTTTCTTAAATAACGGTAAAAATACATTTATATATAAATTAATTGCAAGTGAATTATGAAAAATTCATTATAGATATGGGCCGAAAAAGTCGTTGCACAGCAGAAGAGTGACGATTGGTTCTGAGCCTACGAAAAACAGGAAAATCTTTGCGGGACATCGCTAGTTTGATGGATTAGTCTTTGCGTTTTGTGCAGAATGTTTTTATAAAGAAAATAGGAAAGGAAACTAGAGGTAGACCAACGAAAACCTTTCCAGAAGTTGGTTGCCAAATAGTTATTCTTTCAAAAAAATACCCTTTCAAGTCCTCCAAGGCAATTTCTGTGGAAATCGGAAATGCTGTAAGCGCTCTAACAATTCGTCAGATACAGATAATAAATGGATATACGCAATTTGTACAGTTCAAGGTCAGTTCCTCAGTAGCTCAGTTGTTAGAGCGGCCGTCGACAGATATGCAATTGAAATGCATGTACGGTCAGGGGATCGACTCCGTGTACAACATTAACCAAAAAACTGGTCTGATGAGGCTATGTGGTAATAGCCGAAACATATGTCACCAATTACCAGGTTGAATTGTTCCATTTGTTATCTTTGTCATGTTTGTTGAATAAAAAAATAGCATTGATCAATAAGTAAAAATTTACAATATTGGTCTTTGCTAAAATGACTGTAAGTTCATAATGTTTAATTATAATAAAAATAATCAGTCGCAAAAATCAACTTTCTTAAACCATATGGAGAACACGCCAATTTCAAAAAATATGTGGCTGGCAACACCACAATTTTCGAAAAATAAAATCATAGCAAGTCTCTAAGCCAATGGCTTAGCAGCTGTGACAACAAGCGAGAAAGTGACAAAAGATAATAAATGGATATACGCAATTTGTACAGTTCAAGGTCAGTTCCTCAGTAGCTCAGTTGTTAGAGCGGCCGTCGACAGATATGCAATTGAAATGCATGTACGGTCAGGGGATCGACTCCGTGTACAACATTAACCAAAAAACTGGTCTGATGAGGCTATGTGGTAATAGCCGAAACATATGTCACCAATTACCAGGTTGAATTGTTCCATTTGTTATCTTTGTCATGTTTGTTGAATAAAAAATAGCATTGATCAATAAGTAAAAATTTACAATATTGGTCTTTGCTAAAATGACTGTAAGTTCATAATGTTTAATTATAAAAAAAAATAAAATTTTAAAAAACATTTCAGACATGTCGACATGACAGCTTTTAATTTGTTTCAACATTTTTTCGACTTTTTCAAGTTTTTTGATATTTTTTCGACTTATTCCCTATCTTTCAAAATTTTTGGACGCATTTTCTCGACTTTATCATTATTTTACATATTTTTCAGCGATTATCACCAGTTTTCAAAATGTTGAGTCCTTTTTCGACTCTTCAGCCTTTTTCAACCATTTTTAACATTTTCTAACATCTCTCAGTTTCACCAACATTTCCCATTTTTTTTTTTTTTTTGACTTTTTCAACATTTTAACTTTTTGGCTATTCAATATCTTTCAAAATATTCCGAAGGATCAAAACGAAAAACTGAATGGTCGGTCATCTGGGACTTTAAAGTAATAAAACCAAATTTCGCAAAAACATAAAAATGGTACGGCCAACCATCAGACCATAAGTTGGCGAATTTCTAAAAGAGAGCGTGTCACCCGGTGTTCGGTCTTGTGAAACATTTTCTTTGCTCATATCCCATACTAGCTAGAAAACGAAATCTAGCAATTGGTTCGTTTTTATTTGATGATATGGATGACCTTAGACACGTTAGTATAGGTCAGCTACTTAGTTTTATTACGAAATCTGGCTGGTTCAATGAGAGGGTATAATCAAATACCCTGTGATATCACAACGGATCAGCATTTGGTCTAAATGAATCGATTTTGAAACTGACTACTACTCCTACCTAAACTAACCTATAAAAGACGAGCATCAGTCTATTTATATGAATGTGTTATGATGCATACAATGTATCATGATTCATGCATACAAAACCTCATACCTCATAAAACAATAAAACATGCGAATATGGTTTTGCCTGCAGTATTTTAGAAAAAATAACCAAACGTTTTTTTTTTCACAACTTTAAAGTTATGCCGAATAAATTGAAAAAAGTTTCCCTTGAGGCAATTCTGCGTAACAAAAAAAATATCTTTAACAAGTGCATTTCATTGTTAAACGCAATCAGGCCAACTGTATGTCTATAATTTCTTTGTACATACTTTGTACTAGTACAGTACACCCTCTATTCAAATCCTTTATGGCACCATTAATCAAAAATGGTCTGATGAGGCTATGTATCGTATATATTCATATGTCTTATCATGTTTTTTGAATAAAAAAGCGTTGATCAATTTATAAATTTACAGGAATATAAATCTTACTAATGACTGTAATTTCAATTAAAAAGAATTTTAATTCGTTTTGTATTTTAGAAAGATCAGTACAGATTCTATAGAAATTTTAATTTTTCTCAAAATACTTAATGACTGACTGTTCCTTTCAAATACTATATGAAACATAATTAAAGAAAAAGTCACGTAATTCAAATTCAGTCGCAAAGGTATCTGAATTTCTTAGAACTACTATTTTAACTTTGAAAACTTTTTTAACTCACCATAACGTAAGTCGCAAATTTGATTATCCATTTTTTTCAGTTTTTCACAAATTTTCTCCGCTGGCATAGACCAACTTAGTGGTTTGCTCATTTCATTTAAGATTCCTGTCGCAGATTCCTCCAAGCCGCCTATGTAGTAACACTAGAGAGCGAATAGAGGAAAATTAGTAAAATAACAGGTTTTAAACTTGTGTCCCAGCCAGACCCGCCCACACAAATGACTTGAAACTTACAAATCTGTGTTCCTTATTTTTTTGTACTTTGCAGAATTTCTTAAATTCAACTTCAATTAATTTGTAATCCTTTTTGGTTGCATCATTCAAAGTATCAGCAAAACGTGCAACAGTCTTAATGCAAACTAAAAAAAATTAAGTGGGAGGTGAAAAATATTAGTAAAAAAGATATGAAATAAATGCAACAAGCAACATGCATGTGGCAAGCAGTGGGCGTTAACTTCACAAATGTACTTTCGCTAGGTGGTCACCACCGATGCCAGCAGGCAACGTCACCTTCACCAACACTCACCTTCGCAGTCATCTTCCTTCAGCGCCGCCACGCTGGAGTGTGCCAGTAAAACTACGGCAAATGCAGCAAATATTAATTGAGTCTTCATTTTGTGTCTTGCTTTATGTTTAATATATAACTGCAAAAAAATTAATTATTATAAAAATTTGTAATTGATAAAATATGATTTTCCACTTTTTCAAGTGTTCTACTTTCTTCTTCTTCTTCTTCTTCTTTCTACAGCACAATGTGCACAGAAAGTCGTCGTTTGTTTTCTCAAGATTTTCCTGGAATTTGTCACTTACCTTATTTTAATATAATTGAATATTAACTAAAATTATGTTTTTAATTAATTAAATTTCTTTTAATATTGAAAATTATTTCAATAAATGTTCTTTTTCAACCGGCAACTAAGAAATGAACACAACACAAATTTGACACGACACTGAAAATGAATGAACTTGTCGATTTTTCATTGGTTGTTGCCGCTACGTCACTTGATGTCTGGTAAAATGTCAAAATTACACTACAGTGGCTTATGGCTGGCTGTCAAATTCTTTATGGGTGCGTTCAGAAAACTGCAACCGGAAATGAGTCTTCATCAATATAAAACGTTGTTTCTGTTTAAAATGTTACTTAACCTGCAATAAGGATTTATAAATTTTCTTGTACCAGTTTTGAAATTTAGCTATATTTTGTGAAATATTTTAAAGCAACAAATGTACTATTCAGTTATGAATTAGAAACAAAATTACAAACAAGTTTTCGACGCTTTCACCACAAAATATTTTATGAAATTGAAGAATGAAAATTATGAAATGCAAGTACAGGAACATGGAAAAGCGAACAGGAGGAACACACAAAGAAGTGGGTAAGCATATAGAGCGATAACAAACAACTGTGCTTCCATCAATTTGATAATATAATTGACGCTGATTGTTTGGGGTTATATCTCTGCTTTCAGTTTTATAGTGGAAGGTCAATGAAGGCAATGAAACGCTAGTGTACATTTTTCAATAGTTCATCAAATTATCATGTATTGAATATTCTGTCAAAAACCGAGTTGATTTTCAATTTGATCAACTGTTCAAACTTTACGCCTGCGTGCATTCTCCCCCAGCTATTAACTTTTTTAAGAAACTCTTTAATTTATATCTTTATGTCTTATCCAACAAAATAATTATTTGACTTTGAAACGAATAAAATCCAGGAGACAAAACTGGAGACTGAATTTGAACTAATATAACAACTTTCCGAATTCGCGACAAACAAAAAGTTGTAACACAGTGATTAGCTATACGTACATATGTGTGAGACGACCCAGAACATACGGAAGGATTAGTTCAAGAAACTTTATAGAAATTCGATTTAATTTTCATAACACTTCTGTAAACTTCAAAATCATCAACAGTGCGAAACTCAAAAGATTTCACAGTCGAATCAGAGATACTCAAGTTTGGTTCATAGCTATCGCTGGGATCAGCGGTCATTATTAAGTATGAAAAAATCATTCATTAGGTTAGGATCAATGTTACGCTCCGGTTTAACGCCACTCTAGACACCTAATTGTCTTATATTCTTCCATAATTGCTTAGAGGAAAGACCAGTGTTAAGCTTTGAACAAAAAAAAATCTATTTTAGATTGCCGTATAATACACACAAATCTGTTTGTATATTTTCCTAAAGTCACGGTATGATATCGACAATTTCATCTTCAGGACACAATTTAATGTTTAGAGCACATAATATTAAATCGTGATCAGAGACAAAGCTGATTTGACTAAAAACCAGAAAAGATGTGTTATCAGATATAAGACTGCTGAATTAAAATTGTTTTAACCCGATTGTTTTTTTCGTCCAAAAAATATCACGAATTTGCGGCGGTGTAAATTCGATATGACTACAAATTTCAGCAAAAAATGTTTTTTAAATCTGTTTTTTAAAACTCTCAGCATACTGAACACCAAATAAAACTGCATTGGCAGCTAGTTCGTCTCTTAAAACTTTTTTTCTTAAGCTCAGCAAAATCGGTTTTGACTTTTCGCAGTTCAACCAACTCAACCTCAATAGCCTGAATTTTATCGTTGAGTTCCTTATAATTATTTCTGATCTCTTTTAATTCCCTGAGACCTTAACCTCTCTTCCATAGAACTGAAATGATCCAGATATTTTTGATGAATGTCTTCCTCACACTGCTGCACAGATATTTTATTAAAATTGTCAAATTTCTCACACTGCTGCACAAACGTTTTATTTCCCCTTTCAAGCTTCTCAAGCTGGTATAGCTTAGCTGCAGGAGAACTCATTTACTGCAAGTCGTTTAATAAGCGCAGATGATAGTGAAAAAAATAAATTTTCGTTGCATAGTTGTAGGCGCCAAAAATCCCTTTTCCATGTAAAACGGCGATCCAGATTGAAAAACAGTCGAAAAGCCAATCAGAATTTCACGCTCTTTTAGGAAATCTAATAAGCTTAAAAGAATTTTTTGTACATACATATTTCTATTTCATGCATTGAAGGGTTAAGCTACATATGTCAATAATTACATAAAAATAATTATTTGCAATTTAAAAACGTGCATAAAAGCGGCAATAGGGTTTTTCCAACTTAACGTTACAAAAATTTTAAGATCAATTGAAATAAAAATCAGTCATTAACTAGGTTTTTGGTAAAATCTTTTATTATTATTATTATATAATATTTTATTATTAATTATATCGAATATGATATATATTATATAGAGGTGGGTAAAATCGTTAAGAAAAAATATCGATATGCATCGATAGTTTCTCCAAATTTATCGATTTCAATCGATAGTACATCGATAAGACCAAGAATATGTTTTTATATTTCTATTTGAAAAAAGTATGCCAATTCTTCGAATTCGATATCCTAGAGTTTTCACGACAATATTCGCGATTTTGCGGCGCTTTTGAGGTTGTAGATGTGACAATAAAATTTTGTATTCTATTTCTCTTGACAAGTTTTTTGATTGCAGGTATAATTAGGTATGATGGCCGAACAAATTAAGGAACAGACAACTGGACGTTTTTCGTTTTTACACAAATATCGGACCACGAGTGTCCCTACGGCGATCCCTGGAACTTCGCAGGCAATTGTCAATTTCAATACATATATGGTGGAACCACTGGTTGATGAAAATACGAACATCATCAAATACTGGATGAATTATTCGTCAAGCAAAGCTTTGCAAACAATTGCGTTAAAATATTTAATTGTGCCATTGTCTTCTGTCTCCTCCGAAAGAGTTAACTCTACTGCCGGCAACATAATTTCTGAACGAAGATCCCAATTGTCAGATGATTTGGCAGAACGACTTGTATTTTTAAAACTATGAGCATGTCTTATTTTAATTTCACTAATTTTACGTTTGATTCGAGCACCATTCAAGTACCATATCATTTAGTGATTCGCACAAAGCGTTTATTGATCTCACATAACGTAGTTATTTATCCAATACGTTATTGTCCATTGTTTATGAAAAATTTATTATTTTAAAATATATTATGCATATATTATATTTCAAAATAAATCAGTTCTTATCGATGTCGATGTTTCGCAAAGAGACATCGATAGTTATCGATGCTTGACTCACATCGATGTCTATCGATAATTAACGATTTTACCCACCTCTAATATTATATGAATAGATTTGATGTGTTATATATAACTAAATTTCTGTGGTTGTTAAATTGAGCCAGAAATAAGTATAATGGTTATTTAATATTAATCAAACTTAAAAATTAATATATATACATATGTACATAAATAAAATGATAGCCGTTTTCGATGTTCGTGCATCACGCAGAAACTACTGGATTAAATTTGTTTAGATTTATTCCTTAGACGCTTGGTCATATTAAAATTATCACGATATTCCTGTTAAATATCAAAATGTTAAAGTTTTAAAATTGCTTAAAAAAAATGAATTACACACATAGAAACAAGCATGTTATGTGTCAGTTAATGTGTGTGCAATGCAATGTAATATTTATGGTGGAGAAACAACGGAATATTAAAATTTTACTCTCGCTCTCAGTCTCAATTTGTCAAATTACATTGCAAACAACAACAACGCGGAGTTTGTGGAGAATGATCAAAAATTACAGTAGGTCTATTAAAAACAATTGAATTGTTTGCCTTCGCAAAACAAACTAAAAACCGCACGGTGGGCCCCAACCATGTTTAAATGACAAAGTTGAGTTACAGCAAAAACTTGAATAAGGAATTATTCGGGATATTATTCAAAGTCGATATGCATCAAAAGGAAAAAAATCCGAAGAGGTTTTTCTCCTAATTCCATATTTACTGTTTTTTAGCAATATTATTTATTATAACACATGTACATACATACTTGTACAATATGTATGAAATTCAAAAACATCCGAGTTTGCTCTTTAACGTACCTTGAAAGATAGAAGGACAGAATAAATTGCAGCTCCCTAGGATTTCGGGGCCTTGAGTACTGTTTGGTAAAATTTGGAAAAAAACGCTACTTTTGCGAAAACAGCCGAATTTGATGTCTAATAGTGCCTCTGAGCCTGGTAAACCATTTTTACTGTGTATTATCTCATTTAAAAGCGTATGAGCAGACAAACAAAAAAAAATCCGTCATAAGAATTATGAATAAAACCTCGTTTAAGGGAACCATTTTCAAAGTTCTAATACTTGTAAGACCTATTCCAATTAATCGGGTCGTAAAAAAAGTCTATATGCTCGGAACTTAAGTTTTTCTTATGTGTACAAGATCACATAATAATAAAAAAAAAAATTATTTCCGTAACATTAAATTTGTATTTGTGGGCTTTTAGAACTAAAATTTTTAAGACGGACTAAGTACGGCTATTTTCAGGCCAAAATATGGCTCTTTTTCAGGACCCCGACCAGAAACGGAATTGGAATTTTTAGCATAATAGGATGTTTTTAAAATTTCATACGTAGGCTATACATATGTACATATGTTTTTATGTAATATAATTACTATAACTTGATCATTTATTACAACTTGGTTAATGCCCACCATGATAGGCATCAGCTAGTTTTTTAATAAAAAACCATTCTAATTGATTTTTATGTTTCTTGTAGCTCAAATTTTACTTACTTTTTTGAAAAAATTCAAGCAGTAGTACATTAAAAATGATGTATCGCGGGATTGAAAAAAATAAATAATATTTGAGGTGCTGCAACTAGAAGGTGGAAAATCGGTACTTTTTCATTTTTTTCCGGTCAATTTTCAATTTTTTTTTATTAGAAAGATAGAAAAAGAAGAAAAACTAATCACGGATTCCTCGATAATTTTTTAATGACTGAGTATACAAGTATAACTACGTATGTATAGCATGTATGTATGTATGTGTATGTGAAATAAATAGAAACTTAAGACAAGTAATACTTTAGCGTAAAAGTGCAAAAAAAAAAATGTTTAGAGAAAAAAGTAGTTACATGAGAAACAGAAACTTTTTGGCATTAAATTTCAAAGCGATTGAGCGAGTTTTTTTTTTTTTTTTTGTGCTTTAGTACTAACATTGGAATTGATTTGTCTATAGTTTCCTCTTTATGCTCTCTCATCTTCTTCATGCATATTGAAATGTCAATTTATTGATCTTGTCCACATCACCCCAAACTAGTACCGACTGAATGTCGGATATTTCAAATGTGGGTTCATATTTTGTAATAAAACTATGTCCATCATCTACGACTGAATACACATAGATGCCATCATCTTGGAATGCAAAGTCTAGGGCAAATGTTGACCCTAAAATGGAATACGAATTGATATAATCATCAGTATCGTGATTTACGTTTTCGAAGCCATTTGTTATGCTATTTTGATTTAGTATTTTAAAGCATTATTTTACTACTATCTTTTACATCATTACTGAACCGACCATCTAATGAATTGTTTTCGCTTTCTTTCTGATCCACCCAATCGCCATTCTGCTTGAAATTTTCCACAATTTGATTTCCGGACAGTATATACTTGAAGTGATATGTGATGTTTTCTGGATCCTGAGTGGTTGCGTTCGCAAAATTTATGGAAAATCTATAAAGAAAACAATTTTTTTCTGTTTATATGCTGTGAGATTAACAAATTATGAAAACATTATTCATTTTCACTTAAATTATCCTTGAAGTCATTTTGTAAAAATGGCAGCCGAAAAAATCTTGTGTTAAGGGAATGTAAGATTTTGGGCGTTCTTTTCTTTTAAATTAATCCTCCTCCTCAAAATTGATATCTGGTTTACACTAGGAAATTCTCTCCGAAAGTTCTTCTTGTCTGTTGGCGAGAGAAGAAAACGAAAGGGTCGAGATACAGAAATTGTCATTTGTCGCAAACGGAAAACAAAAATCCCAAAAGATAATAAATAGACAAGAATTTATTTCACAGAGTTTTCTAGTGTAAGCCATTTTTTTCTGGATAACATCAAAAGTTGTAAGTCATTTGCGTGTAAGAACTTTATCACTTGGCACATCATGTGCAAGAAAATATAGTAATCCTTTATGAATTTTTTAACAAAAATTTAACTTTAACTAACTAAAGATTACTTTAGCTGAGTAGGGAAAATCACACATATACAATTAAAAAAATTTTTAAAATAAAGAAAAATTAAAATTTTGATAAAAAATAACCACGCAACAAAAAAACCGAAACTTTTTTTTTCTGATTCTTTATAAGAAAAAGGATTCAATAAAAGTTTAAAATAATTTCAACAATTTGTTTTTTTTTAATAATTTTTTTTTTTTATAATAACTTAAATTAAACAAATCGAAACTCACTGTTGTGCATCTGATGTAAGTGTCCCTTTTACTATAATTTTATCGCCAGCCTGCACTGTTTCAGGAACAATCGCTAAAAAATTAGACATTTTGATCTAGAATATTTTTACTCCTATTATATTTTAATAGTTGAAGGATATTTTTTTTTTTTTTTTTTTTTTTTGAATTAAAATATATTTGAATTTGAGCTCTGGCGCGGACGAAATGCGAACAACTACTGCGAAAAATTTACGAGAGAACCCGGCTTTAAAATAAAAACAATGCAAGCAACAAGTGCTTATCTTTAAAAATAAAATCTATTACGTCAGAGTGAAATAACTTTTCTCTCTTTCTTTTTTTTTTCGTTTTTCCCACCACGACAACGTTCCGATATTAGTCGCTATTACGTAGCGGTGATGGCAAGCTTACACGTTTAATGCTCACGGAGTATTGACAGTAAAAAGAATCAAACCGCAAAAGAAAATCGTTAGAAACGGCATATAGGCGGATAGCCAGCTGGGAAATCAACCCTGGAAGGTTAGTTTCGCCAAAGTACATTTCTACCTTTCCTGTACATCCCATCCTGTAATCTTCACTCGACTTTTCAAAAGCACTCGCCGTATGCCAAGTCCAGACAAACAGCCTATTAGGTAGGTAGAGATAATCGTACAAAGTTCGTCAATATACAAATTAACATAGCCAAATGCTGAGAGAGTTGACTTTAGTATAAAATAAAATATTTCGAGAGCATACAAAGATTTGCGCTTCGATTATCTTAACTTATTTGATTTAACTCTCTTGTATACGTACTTTTTTTTAAAAAATATTTCTTGCGATAAATAAAGAATGAATGAATTGTACCTGACCTATGTTAACAAAATTAAGATTTTTTGTTATTATTAATGTTATTTAGCTAAAATGTTATACGAAATAGGAAAATTATTTTGTAAAAAAACAATAAGCTACCTATAAAGTTTAGAAGATATTTCTTTCAGGTTGCATGAATTTTGTTATTTCGTAGAACCATTCATCAATCAACATATAAAGGATACAGCTTTTGGGGTTTTCGTTTCAAATGAAATTGTTCTTTCTCAGAAAAATTATGATGCATTTTGGGAATTTTCTTATTAATTTAAAATGGATTTTACAAAATAAATGCGTTTAAAT
This sequence comes from Tricholauxania praeusta, assembly GCA_949775025.1. Classification (NCBI taxonomy): domain Eukaryota; kingdom Metazoa; phylum Arthropoda; class Insecta; order Diptera; family Lauxaniidae; genus Tricholauxania; species Tricholauxania praeusta. The sequence continues at coordinate 142,033,627 of OX459029.1, forward strand.
CGTTTTTGCGGGCAATAGAGGTGAAAAATGAGACGGAAACTATGACTAAAATAAATACCAATCTTTAAAAGGTCACTGACTAAGCTATTGCAGCTTTCTACATTCCTTTGAGTAAGAATTTCTCACAGACATTTCTATTCGTCTATCGTTACCCATGTAACATTTGAAGCTGAAAATTTGCTGAAACCATAATTCTACAGCAGATTTTTGGCTGTGACAACAATCGTAGCAACAATGAAATCTTTGTTAATTTCCTTTATGTACTCGATCCGTCTCGTTTCGTCTCTAATTTGCATGCCTAAAACATGCTAGTACAATTCCTATATTTGAAATTAATTATTCATTAAAAACATGCTAGATATTATGGTTTTAATTTAAATTATAATTGCATATTTTCAGGCTTGAATATAAGAGACGAATCGTGATACATAAAGGCTAATGACATACGAGGCGGTTTAAGCCACGCGGACGTCCGCGCTGTGTCAAATAGTACTTTGACGATTTGTGCTGAATAATTTTGAGTATTGAAGGCAAAAAAAAAAAAATACAGTTTTCAAAATAAGGTGTTTGCAGCTTCGCCATGAATGCAGATCTCGAGCGTGCATTGTTTTTGGCATTGCTTTACTTTCGTAGGAAGGAAATGTTTCCTTTTGTGTATTCACTGTAATCGCTACTTTCCATGTCCCATATTACTCTGTTATTTTCTAGTTCTTGAAATCGTTTGACACACACATTTCGGCTTTCTGTTCCTCTGCAAACATTTTTGTTACACTCACAGCAAACCAATCTGATTTTATTCCCTTTAGGTATAGTCTTCTCGGTCAAAGAATGAGTACATATACCCCGTTTGTTTACTTGCAGTGGAACCATTCTAGGCCGCTTGGCAAAAGGACCTTTTGTCGAAAGTAAGATTGGATGACTATTCCGATAGCGTAGGCAAAAGTAAAAGAAAATACGCATTTCATAGATTTCTGGCTCTGTTAGACATGGGAATTTTAGCCAATGCAAGACCAATGAAGAAAGCCCATACGACATTATTGTTGCTGCTTTCTTGCCAAGGAGTATTTATTGCTGAATGGATGATGAAGGCATTCAGCGCTTAAATTTCCACGATGTTGGGAAAAACGCCTGTCGGCCAGCGGTTTCACCTGTAACTGAATCTCGAAAGCATTTTGTCATCATTGTTAACACCGCCTTTTGTTTTATTGTAGTAAGAAACTATCTTAGGAAGTTTCTTTGGTGCTGGTCCGATATCAGGCGAATAATGTATTGAGCTCAGAAAAATGGTGCACTTGTGTTTCTTGTTTACATATGAAACAATAGTAAGTATTATTTTCGGTGAAGGAATACTGGCTGCTTCTTTTAGATTAGGACCTTAGGCAGAATTCTTATTTTCCGCAATGTGCCAACAATAGACAAATTTGTGTGTAGCAACTTCTGATCAAAATTTAGCTTCTGAATTAACTCAAAAACCACTCACTCTCCCAGATTTCATAAATTGTCCGGAGCGCTAGTATATGCATATAATAGTTTGATAGAATATTTACAGTAGAACGAGTCAGAGGGTCCCGAAGTTTGAGGTGGCCGAAGTTATTTATGAGTAAGTAAAAAATCGGTGCCGAGTGAGAGGATTTTCTACAGTCGCAAGTAAATGTTGTACGTAACGCAAACGCTGATTCGTCAGAAAATACGAAAACATACTTATACAACGAAAAATGCGAATGACGAAAAAAGTTCCGAAGTCGAAAAAGAATTAGGTACAAGTATCGTTAAGCTCTGACACTACATATTTTCATTCATAAGATACCTAGAGATAAAGTGACGAAAACACAGATCCACACAGCTAATAGTTTTCGAGATATGTGAAATGAAAAAACAAATAAATCTGGTCCAAAACTACCCTAACATCGGTCTACGATTAAATTAAGTTCAGTGGCTTGGATACAGTTAAAATTTAAATTTAATTAAATAACAACATTTGAAAAAAATTTATTTTTCTACAATTAAGAAAAAAAAAATCGTTAACAACATTAACGAAAACCATTAGTTTTACACGCTTCAGAGTCATGCTCTCAAGCAATTTTACTTTCAATTGGAGAGTACACGCTACACGTAGGTAAATAATTGATAACTATGGCTTTTAAAATATTTTATCGTTGGAAAAGAAATTATTCCAAATTAAAGCACAAAAATGTAATCAAAATCGAAACATTACAGCTAATATGTCTGGTAATGACCATTAAATTTAATTAGCCACAAAATTTATAATAGTGGAAAAATTGTATGATTTCCAGAAAATTTCAATTTGCCCTAATGTTGATGTCGTCAGTGCCTTATATTACAAAAGAAAATTTATAGCATTCAATTTCACTGTTTCCGATATGAGTGAAAAAGAGGCATTTTACTATTTATGTGGGATGTATCGATTGCTAAAAAGGGAGCAAAAGTAGTGGCAAACTGTCTCCATAATTTTGTAATTCAAAAAACAACAAATGGCTGCAAGGATTTCAGATTTTGGTCCGAAAGAAAAAGGGGTCCTCAGGGACCTCTTGCCTTTTTAAGTCAAAAATGAATCATTTTTAAAGTGAAACTCTTTAGCAACGGTGTGATTTGAAATCAGATGTGTACATATATTGAAACGACAATGTTTTTTTAGCCGTACTTTCACTTAGTATAGTTTTTTCCTCGAAAGTAAGGCTTAGTTGACAGGATCTAGAATAGCTACAGCAATAAATGGTATATCAAAACAAAGTACTCATCGAGCATCTCTTCATCTCTTCGAGATCGGGGAACCAAAAGCTGAGGTATAAGCGTGGAAAGATTTCCTATTTTTTTTTTCAATTTTTTCAAGCATTGCACTGGTCAACTGCAAAAGCCATGTCATAAACTTCTACTAAGCTCTCTCATTATGATTCTTACAGTGTCCCAATTAAGCGTTGTTATTAAAATATCAAAAGCAATAGCAAAAAATAAGTGTGTGTGTGCGTAATGTAAGTAAGTAATTCTCTTCAGTAGAGTTTAATAATTGATGAGAAAGAGCAAAGGCAAAGCAACTATGTGGTATGTTGTTGTAGTCTGGAAACTTATCTAACAATATTGGGAAATGATCAGTACCGTCGAAACGGGATGTTTCGCTTTTTTTCAATGCCGCTCGTGCTCGGCTGTAGTGAGCTCGGTAACGATTCGTTGTGCATTGAAAGTCGGCCACCAACACGTTTGTCACCGAACACAACAAGTGCAGTGGCAATCTCTTCTCTGGATCCAGAAAGCTGTAATAACTTCTCTTCGGCTAAACCAACACTTCCGTCATTGCATTTTCCTGCATATATTCGACGATATAAAACGTAAGCGTTCGTTTCAGCCATATCGATCAAGTGGTAGAAGATGCAAATCATTGGATTTTGGGTATTTGCTCTAATATGGTAGTGACCCATCAGTCCATCCGTTTTATCGACACCTCCCATAGGACTGTTGATATTCTATTTAGGCTCATCGAGTTCTATTATTTGATATAAATTTGAAACTGTAATCTTATACACTTTTTATTAAAAAAAAATCGGCCCAACGTCGGTTATTTCGGCCATCAGGACAGGCTTTGGCAAGGCAACCCTGTTAGGTTAGTTTCACCAAAGTACATTAGATGCCGTTTCTAACGATTTTCTTTTACGGTTTGGCTCTTTTTATCCTCAACACTCCGTGAGCATTAAACGTGCAAACGTGCCATCACCGCTACGTAATAGCGACTAATATCGGAACGTTGTCGTGGTGGGAAAAACGAAAAAAAAAAGAAAGAGAGAAAAGATATTTCACCCTGACGTAATAGATTTTATTTTTAAAGATAAGCATTTGTTGTTTGCATTATTTGTATTTTAAAGCCGGGTGCTCTCGTAAATTGTTCGCAGTAGTTATTCGCATTTCGTCCGCGTCTGAGCTCAAATTCAAATAAGTTGTAATTCAAAAAAAAAAAAAATTATCCTTCAACTATTCAAATATATAGGAGAAAAAGTATTCTAGATCAAAATGTCTAAATTTTTAGCGATTGTTCCCCAACCAGTGCAGCATGGCGATAAAATTACAATAAAAGCGACACTTATAGAAGCTGCAAACCAGTGAGTTTCGATTTGGTTAATTTAAATTATTACATAAAAAATATATATTAAAAAAAATACAAATTGTTGATATTATTTTGAGCTTTTATTGAAAGGACATCCACTTTACCAACCTTTTTGGATTTTTTGTTGCGTTGTTTTTTTTATAATAATTTTTATTTTTATTTATTTTTAAGAATTTTTTAATTGTATATGTGTATTTCTCCTTACTCAGCTAAAGGAGTTTTTAGTTAAAGTTAAATTTTTGTTGAAAAATTCTTAAAGGATTACTATATTTTCTTGCACATGATGTGTCAAGTGATAAAGTTTTTATTCGCAAATGACTTACAACGGTTGATTTTATCCAGAAAACTAGCAGATGCCCGCGACTTTTTACGCGTAGCCTGTTTTTCTGCGAAGGTAAACAATTTAATTTTTTTTTAAATAGAACTACAGTCAATTTTGATTCTTCTTCACAGATCTAGAGTTGTTGTTGTTTTCTCTTCCATAAATATTCCATTGCATTGCCATGTGAAAGACAAAATCCAAAGCACACATCCTAACTAACACATTCCATTAACCAAGTTCACATTATCACACATGCTGTCCAACATGGCTTGACAACATCAATGTTCGATAAAGTAAACTCTAGGAACGACCGCTTGACACACATATTGGATGGATTTCAAAAATTGTTGATTTTTCTGCTGGCAGTGACCAACCATACAACCTGTGTGAACTGACTGTCAAGCCTAGTGAACATTTTTCATTTTAAATACGATTTCATGCAGTTTACTTCGATGTGGACGCTCATAAATTGTTCTGCAATTGATGTTTGATGGCATGCACGAAAATGTGAACTTAAAGCAATATTGACAGTCACACATGTTGTCAAGCCATGTAGGACAGCATGTGCGTTTTCTATGTGTGAACCTACTGTAATTTTTTTTCATTCTTCATTGTTCACAAATTCCGCGTTGTTGTGTTGACAAATTGAGAATGAGAGCGAGTCTTCCATTGCATTGCCATATAAAAATAAAACGCACACACCCTTACAACCCACTAACTTCCCAGTAGGCAAGGGCAGGAGCTAACTAGAAGAAGCTAAGCTAGAAGGCCTTCCTTGGTAAGTATAAGGCCTTCCACCCTCCTTTCAAACGTACTTTCTTTTTTATATGAAATGGCCGCAAAAAACAGGCCTTCCTAAGCAGGCTTTCTAAGACCGCTTACCGTAGAAGGACTCTCAGAAGTACTTGACAAAAATTTAATTTTAATAAATTTAAAGACTCTAAATATTAATTGTTTTTTTTTTTTATCCGCGCCATCTCACTTGCGTTGATATTTTTTTAATGACTTTACAATTTGACAAAGAATACACAAAACTCTACCTCCTTAAAATAACATGAAACAACAGAAGACTAGCCTCCTCACCTCTCTTAATTTCTAACCATGTGTATACTTTTCATATCGTATATGTACAATGCATATGACAAAAAAGTTATGCCGAATCATAAAACATTGCAATACATGAAATAAAAAAGAAACAGAAAAGCGCTAAAGTAAATGGAGTCCTTCTTCTTTGCCTTCTAATATCAGGCCTGATAGCACGTCTGTTGTGGCAAGGCATATTATGCCTTCTGTGATTGTATTTTTATTTGCATGAAAATCTAGTTTTGAGAAGTCCTTATATAATCGCAGCAGTGTTAGCAGGCCTTCTCCGAGTAAGGCCTTGCTCATTTGCCTGCTGGGTTGCTATTAAACGATTTGTTATGCTTACATGCTTCTTTCTATGTGTGAAATTAACTTTTTTTAGCAATTTTAAAACTTTAATATTTTGATATTTAAGAGGAATATCGTGATAACTTTAATTCTATGTTAAGACCAAGCGCCTAAGAAAAATAACTAAAAAAATTTGATCGAAATTGATTCAGTAGATTTGGCGTGAATCCCGTTCATCGAAAACGGCTTAATGGCTTACGCTAGAAAATTATGTGGAAAAAATTCTTGTCAATTCTCTTTTTTGGGATTTTTGTTTTCCGTTTGCGACAAACGACAAATTCTGCACCTCGACTCTTTCGTTTTCTTCTCTCGCCAACAGACAAGAAAAACTTTCGGAGAGAATTTCCTAGTGTAAGCCAGATATCAATTTTGAGGACGAGGATTAATTTATAAGAAAAGAACGCCCCAAATCTTATATTCCCTTAACGGCTGCCTTTTTTTACAAAATGACTTTAAAAGCTTATTTAAGTGAAAATGAATAATGTTTTCATAATTTGTTAATCTCACCGAAGCTACCAAGTAAAGATTGTTAAAAATGTTTTTTTTTTTTGTCGCCGATCAGAATTGTCATTAAAATGTCAGTACGTGACATTCCATAAAATCAAAATGGAAACAAAAGCATGACGGTTAGAAATGAGTTAAGCTGAAACTCCTTGTATAAGTTAGCCCAGTTAGATTGGCGAAAAAAGCGATGTTTTCAATTTTTTTTTATATCTGGAAAGGCGTCTACATTTATTTTAAATAATCTTTTTACAATTGTTTAAGTCAATAGTCTATATATAGTTTTGTATTTTTTTTTTCTCATAAAAATATTGACTTATGAAGTTGCTGCAGTCGATCTTCGAGAGCTTTGCGGTGATCACGCTATATCTGAACTGTTTATGTGAAATCAAAAAATATTGAAGAATACATAAGTAATATATAGTAAAATCAGTCCTAAATCATCGGAATAAGCAAAATATTAAATTTGAATAAAATGGTGCTTTTTCAAAAAAAAAATTTTAAATTTCAACCCAAAATTTGGTCTTAAATTGTTTATAAAGTTAATAATATTGATCGGATCGACAAAATCTACAATAAAAGACTAAACAGTAATGTTTTAAAGCTTGTGTTAAAATTTGAGCCTGATTGGTTAGGTTTTTTTCGAGATTATTGATTTATTGACACCGATTTCAAAAACATAGTTTTGAGAAAAGTGCATTTAAAGTTTCAAAACCGGCTTATGAGTAGTAATTTTTCTTTACAAATATGCCTGTAATTTCAATAATACTTATCGGAAAACCATAAAATAAATTTTGGGTACTCTCAAGAATATTTACTTTGCGGAAATACAAAAATCAATTTTTTTTTTAATTCTTACTAAGCATAACCGCTTAATACATATTTTCGAAAGACTTTTTTTCGAAAATGAATTGGCGAAATGTAACCTATTTATTAACCTAATTAAACTATTTGTAACCTAATTCAACTTGATAAATTTTTCCACAGAATTGTTCTGTAAAGTTTACACAACTTTTCCTGAAAAAAAATTTTAGTATGTTTCATAAATAAAAAAGTTACGAATGTTTAAAAGTCGCCACCTATGCAATTTTACTCCTACAAACCATCTAATGTTTAATGTACATACACATCATAAATTAAAAAAAAAGGCGTTACCCATCCTACATGTTTACTAATATTACATGTGTATCAGTTCATGTGAACCAGTTCATACAGTCCATTTTGAAATACAGGACGGTGTCATATTGTCAATATATTTTTTTAACTCTACTTTTCTCAAAACTTTTTATAATTTCATATTTATTGGTGTTAACAGTTTAATGTAAGTGAATAGACAGTTATGGCTTTATGGCATCCATATTTAGACCATATCACGAATGCCTCGGGGGTGAGATTTAATGGCCAAAAATGCCTCATACCTGCTTATAAAGCAAAAAAAGTTTAGTCCCTAGAACTTGAGATTTTTCGTATTAGTTTGTATACACTGACAAGCTTAGAATGAGATTCTCCCTCCAAATTGAGATTCAGCATCAACAAATTTGTAAGAAATTGCCTTTCATATAGATTGTGAAAAGGATAAATATCTCAAAATTCAGACCAGACGCTAAGAAACGGATTACATATTCGAATTCAGCAGACAAAAATATATAGAGAGAGACCGGTTGCATGTTCAGAACAAAATAATTTTGTTTTTATTTGTATGACTAAATATGTATGTCCTCTTAAAACAAACACATATTTAAAGAAAAAAATTATATTCTTTATAGATTTTCCATAAGTTTTGCGAATGATGCCTCTCAGGATCCAGAAAACGTCACATATAATTTCAAGTGGTTACTGTCCGAAGATCGTATTGAGGAGAATAACAAGATGAATGGCGATTGGACGGATCCAAAAGAAAGCAATTACACTTTCAATGGTCGGTTAACTAATGATGTTAAAAATAGTAGTGAAATAACGCTTTAAATTACTAATCAAAATAGCATAACAAATGGCTTCGAAAACGTAAATCACGATACTGATGGTTATATCAATTCGTATTCCATTTTAGGGTCAACATTTGCCCTAGAATTTGCATTCCAAGATGATGGCATCTATGTGTATGATGAAGGACATAGTTTCATTACAAGTTTTGTGCCCGATTTTGAGCTATCCGAAATTGAGTCGGTACAAGTTTGGGGTGATGTGGAAAAGGTCAATGAATTGACATTTGAATATCCATGAAGAAGATGAGACGTAGCGAGTGAGATAGAGAGAGAGAGAGAGAGCATAAAGAGGAAACTATAGACAAATCAATTCCAATGTTAGCACTAAAGCACAAAAAAAAAACTCACTCAATCGCCTTAAAATTCCATGCCAAATAATTTCTGTTTCTCATGTACTTTTTTCTCTCAACATTTTTTTTTTTTTGTTTCTTTGTAAAGTATTACTTGTCCTAAGTTTCTATTTATTTCACATACACAACATACATACATACATGCTATACATACGTAGTTATACTTGTATACTCAGTTATTAAAAAATGCATTTTAATTTTTCAAAAAAAATATATATGTATGTGTACTATGTATATGGAAAATCACAGCTATGTACTTAAGAACATCGTGATCACCACGTTAACTTCGTCCTTAGAGCACAATACATAATGCAACGCTGAAATTGACCGCCATATTGAATGATTGCGTAGAACGTAAGCTAAGCTTTGTAAAACCGCCACAAGCGCTTTACTGACAACAGTGCCACGCCTTTTTTTAACTTGTATAATTTTTAAGTTGCATTAGATAAGTAAAAACCATAGTGCTAACAACCAAAGATTATCGTTTCATTTTTTATTTTTAATTTTATTATAAAATTTATTTTGGTTTTTCATTGTATAAACAAATATTAATTTATGTATTTTACGTTATTGTTAATTCATTATTTATTTGCTTTGGCGAATTGCTGGAAGACAGCTGTTGTAAAATTTTGTTTGAGTTAGAAATTACTTAAGAAAACTGCAGTTACCATACAAGTGGTATTCGAAGAGTGTACCCCTTAATGTATCAGCCGCATTTTGTAGTCGTCCGGGCTATATTTTTATTAGAGCGGTTCAAAAACGAAAATTTTTTTGTTTTTTTCACGATGTGCCAGGAGACTACAATAGTCTTATATGTCTAGACAAAGCCCATTACTAGGATAAAGATTAATATTGAAAACTGGATTAGCTCCCCCTGTTTTAAGTTGTCAACACATTTTCAGAAATATTGATTTAGTAAATGTTGCAAGTTATAGAGGTTATCAAATTTTACAACAAAGTGGGCATGGTTTTCGGGCAATGATTGATCGAGAAATCCGAATCCTTGATAAGTTTTTCTTTTTCTTCTTTCAGCAAAGAACTTTAATAGATAGCACTACAGTCCAATTCCGTTAGTGGATGGGGTCCTGAGAAAGAGCCATATTTTGGCCTGAAAATAGCCGTATTTAGTCCGTTTTAAAAATTTTAATTCTAAAAGCCCACAAATACAAATTTAATGTTACGGAAATCATTTTTTTTTTTATTATGTGATCTTGTACACATAAGAAAAATTTAAGTTCCGAACACCTAAACCTTTTTTGCGAACCGATTAATTGGAATAGGTCCTAGTAAAGTATGACAGCTTTGAAAATGGTTCCCTTAAACGAGATTTTATTCATAATTATTATTACTTAAAGACTGTAATTTTTGATAATTCTTCACAAATTCCGAGTTGTTGTTTGCAATGTAAATTGACAAATTGAGAATGAGAGCGAGAGTAAAATTTGAATATTCCGTTGTTTCTCTTCCAAAAATATTACATTACATTGTCATGTAAAAAACAAAACGCACACACACTAACTAACACATAAACGTGCTTGTTTCTATGTGTGTAATTCATTTTTTTAAGCAATTTTAAAACCTTAACATTTTGATTTTTAACAGGAATATCGTGATAATTTTAGTATGACCAAGCGTCTAAGGAATAAAACTAAACAAATTTAATCCAGTAGTTTCTGCGTGATGCGCGAACATCGAAAAGGGCTATCATTTTATTTATGTATGTATATATATGTATATATATTAATTTTTTAGTTTGAATAATATTAAACAACCATTATACTTATTCCTGGCTCAATTTAACAACCGCATAAATTTAGTTATATATAACACATCAAATCTATTTATTCATCTTTTTTATTGTACATATTTATATAATATACATCATATTCGATATAAATAATGATAAAATATTAAATAATAATAATAAAAGATTTTTCCAAAAACCTAGTAAATGGCTGATTTTTATTTCAATTGATGTTAAAATTTTTGTAACGTTAAGTTGAAAACACTCCATTGTCGCTTTTAGGCCAAACTAGTTACCGTTAAGCCACAATCAAATCTTAATGCAAAAAGCACTGTGGCTAGTGATGACTAACATACTAGCAAAGTAAGACTATCAATTTCATTGTATGCTTATTAAATAGTAAGTGGGTGGCCTTCGGCCGCGGCTCAGAAATAACATCCTCCAATATGTCCAATACTTGCTTCGAGGCATTCTTCGGCCGCTGATCAGTCTATAATAAGAGGTTACTAAATCTGGCCAGAATATCACGGTACCCTCATGTGCACAAATAAATGGTAGAAGACGTTTTTCGAGGCACTCGTCTATATAAACTTTGGAATTGATTGTGCCTTGCGTAACAAAGAAGCTGCTTCTGAGGCCACAGGTGCATATGGCCTGCCAAACCATATATTGCTTCGGAAATTTTCGAAATTTTTTTTTCTTTGAATGTACTAGGCACATTCCCCTTCTTCGGTGATGTATAATATTCGTGCCCAGGTAGCTGCTTAAAATCTGCTTTAACGTAAGTTTCGTCGTCTATAACACAGCAGTCAAATTTAGTCAGGTACCTTTCATACAATTTTCGGGCTCGCATCTGAGCCATCAACTGCTTTTCATCAGAACGGTCTGGTACTTTTTGAAGTCTATATGTCTTTAGCTTACTTTTCTCCTTTATCCTTTGCACAGTAGATTTTGATGTACCTGCTCTAGCCACCATATCTCGCACTGACGTGTTGGGATTCTGCCTAAAAAGGCGCTTCACCTTCGCCGCTACCTTTGGGTTAGAAAACTCTGGTTTTCTGCCTGAACCCTTTTTTCGTGAAATTAATTAGAAATAACCGTTTTGACAGTTCTTTCTGATGCACCAACTATTTTTGCTATAGCTGAATATTTTAACCCTGGATTTTGCAGGTATGTGGATAAAATCAGTTCGCGGACTTTTTCTTGCTTGCTAGACATCTTTGTCGTTAGAAGTGCTATCTTCAAGTGTTATACATCATATCAAACGTCACTTTATATGGAATAAATATTTTGTCTTTTTAGACCTATAAGATTATCAGGTAGAGTATAATCTTAAAAAATAAAAGTGCAAGTTTTTTCTGGGACAGTCCTTATGTTCAACATCGGTTTCTCTATCCACAGTGCTTTTGCATTAAAATAACATTGCATACTTTTGAGCATGCAAATCAACTAGTTTGGCCAAGGAAAAACTAGTTTATCTTAAAAACTACTTAATTTGATCGGTAACATATATACATATTTTTACCGGGAAAATTAAAAAACTTACAATGCTGAAAGCCGTCTATTTGATATAATTACGACAACGTTATACAAATAATAACTGCAAAGAAACTCATTGCTATGACATCTAAAAAATTCAGCTTATTTCGCAGCGGAAATGTTGTTACAACAATATGTGCATAAGAACCTCTTTATGTATCGTCTCGTTTCGTCTCTAATTTTCAAGCCTGTAAATATGCTATTATAATTTAAATTAAAGCCATAATATCTAGCCTTTTCTTAATGAATAATTAATTTCAAATATAAGAATTGTACTAGCATTTTTTAAAGACGAAACGAAACGGATCGAGATACATAAAAGGACCCTAAAGCCCAATTTCCATGTGATCTTATTGTATCATATTTTATCAAATATCAGGGAGGACATAACATGCTATTAAGATAGCAAATGTATGCTATTCACTCTCGGATTCTCCAAGCGCATTAGGTTCTGTTCGCTTGCTTTTTCTTTCTTACAAAAATTTGATTTGATATCCCTGATATGGGATATGATAAGATCACATGGAAATTGGGCTTAAAGCCTAAACCAAAATAGACGAGACGAGACGTAACGAGTTAGTTCGAGTGTATGTAAACCAATGTTGATAGCCAAAATGAACCAACGTAATTGATCGAAAGTGAACGAAACATTTTGACGAGACGAGTTGTTCCGTAAGAACCGAACTTCAAAACGTTGCTACTCGTCATAACAGGTTTTTCGACTCGTTGGCTAGCGTAACATTTTGGGTTAAATGTCAAAACAGACGAAACGAGTGCAAACGTTCGTTCAATTGCTACCGTCTCGTCACGTCTATTTTGGTTAAGTCTTAAGTCGACATGGAATTAAGAAGGATTTCATTGCTGCTACGATTGTTGTCTGCTGTAGAATTATGGTTTCAGCAAATTTTCAGATTCAAATGTTATTTGGGTAATGATAAACGAATAGAAATGTCAGTGAGAAATGCTAACTCAAAGGAATGTAGAAACTTGCTATAGTTTAGTCAGTGACCTTTGGTATTTCTTTTAGTCATAGTTTCCGTCTCATTAGTTCCGTTAGCATATTTCAGCTTTGTTGCCCGCAAAAACGATTTAAACGCATTTATTTTCTAAAATCAATTTTAAATTAATAAGAAAAGTCGTAAAATGCATCATAACTTTTCTGAGAAATAACAATTTCATTTGAAACGAAAACCCCAAAAGCTGTATCCTTTATATGTTGATTGATGGATGAATGGTTCTACGAAATAACAAAATTCATGCAACCTCAAAGAAATATCTTCTAAACATTAAAAAACTTTATAGGTAGCTTATTTTTTTTACAAAATAATTTTCATATTCGTATAACATTTTAGCTAAGTAACATAAATAATAACAAAAAAACCTTAATTTTGTTAACATAGGTCAGTTACTATTCATTCATTCTGTATTTATCGTAAAAAATATTTTAAAAAAAGTACAAGAGAACTAAATCAAATAAATTAAGATAATCGGAGCGCAAATCGATGCTTACTCTCGAAATATTTTATTTTGTACTAAAGTCAACTCTCTCGCATATGGCTCTGCTTATTTGAATATTGACGAACTTTGTACGATTATCTCTCTACCTACCTAATAGGCTGTTTGTCTGGACTTGGCATACAGCGTGTGCTTTTTATTCAAACGCGCAAAAGTCTTGCCGGTCTTTGGCCTCGTATTCGTCTGTTTTGGTATTGGTTCTGACGATTTTCTTTTGCTTGGTATGGCTCGTTTTAGCCTCAGTACTCCGTGAGCATTTAACGTGTAAACGTGCCGCCATCACCGCTACGAAATAGTGACTAATAACGGAACGCGGACGAAATAAGCTGTCGTGGTGGAAAAAACGCAAAAAAAAAAGAGAAAAGTTATTTCACTCTGACGTAATAGATTTTATTTTTAGAGATAAACATTTTTTGTTTGTGTTTTAAAGCCGGGTTCTCTTGTAAATTGTTCACAGTAGTTGTTAGCATTTCGTGCGGGTCAGAGCTCAAATTCAAATAAATTTTAATTCAAGAAAAATAAAAATATAGATTCCTTCAACTATAAAAATATACGTATTTTAATAGTAAAAAAAAAATAAAAAATTTGTTTTGATAATAACGTAGCAACGGTGAAACCAAAGCAAAACGTGCAAATTTCATTTAAGTGAATAATTAAGAAATTTAGTGTTGTATTGCTGAAGCAAGAAAAAAAAACACTTTAAATTAAAAGTAGCACGAATAAAAAAAAAAAAAAATTACCTAAAGTTTAGGACAAAAAATATTCTAGATCAAAATGTCTTCAACTAAATTTTTAGCCAAAGTTCCCCAATCAGTGCAGCCTGGCGATAAAATTCGAATAAAAGGCACAATTTTACCAGATGCAGAAGAGTGAGTTTTCATTTGTTTAACTTAAATTATTATGAAAAAAAAAAAAAATATTAAAAAAAAAACATTAGAAAAAATATTAAATTGTTGAAATTATTTTAAGCTTTTATTGAAAGGACATCAACTTTACCAATCTTTTTCTTATAAAGAATCAGAAGAAAAAAATGTTCGGTTTTTTATTAAATTTTTATTTTTAAGACGTTTTTTATTGAATAGCTGTGTACCGTACTCAGCTATGGGAATCTTTAATTAACTGAAGCTAAAATTAAATTTTTGTTAAAAAATTCATAAAGAATTACTAGATTTTTTGCACATAATGTGCCAAGTTCAGAAAAAAAATGCTAACTCATGGTTTACACTAAGAAATTCTGTGAAAGAAATTCCTGTCTTTTCTCTTTTGTAATTTTTGTTTTGCGTTTGCGACAAACGACAAATTCTGTGCCTCGGCCCTTTCGTTTTCCTCTCCTTCCAACAAACAAGAAGAATTTTCGGAAAGAATTTTCTAGTGTAAACCAGCACTTAAAGGTATCAATTTTGAGCATGATAATTTTTTTAGCAAAATCTTATGATCCCTTAAAAAAGGATTTTTTCGGCTGCCTTGACTTTAAAGATTATTTAAATGAAAATGAATAAGTTTCTTATAATTTGTTAATCTCACGGCTACCAAATGAAGATTGTTCATAACTTACTTTTAAAATTGTATTTTTGTTGTCGATCGGTACTGACCTCAGTACGTTAGTACGTGACATTCTATAAATTCGAAATAGAATCAAAAGCATGACGTTTAGAAATAAGTTAAGCTGAAACTTCTTGTATAAGTTATTAAGGGGCTATATCCAGTTAGATTGGCGAAAAAATGCGTTAGTTTTACATGGGTTTTTGTGATGTAAATGATTAATTTTTGTTTAGGCGCATTAGTTCTTCGCCCCAATGCACTATGGGCGATTTCGCGAATATGTGGCGAAGTGTGACAATGGGGGTCTATTTTAATATACGTTACATTAAAATGATATGAGTATAATTGAGAAAAGCTTTTTGCGGCAATTCTTTCGAATGATTGAAATTTTTTTGCGAATTTCAGTTTAGTCATGCATGGCCATGGAAAATCATTACACATTACTCTAAGTACGAGATTTGAAACACTGCTTTATCTACGCTATTTATATAAAATTGCTTACATGGAAATGTTTTGTAACGCTTTGGCTCAAAATATACTGAACAGATTTTAAATATTTCTTTTTTAAAACAACATATTTGTGCTAAAGAACGGTATTGCATACTTATTTTTTTAAGTTAAATATCCTTTTTTTTGTGGGATTTACTTTCTGCAAGCCCTCACGCAAGAATTTTTCGTTCCTTATGCAAATTCTATGTAGTTATTTCTGCTTTTTTTTTTCCTCATTTGTACCATTTGTGTTTGGCTTCGAAGTTCAAAGAACAAACCCTCTTTCTTTTTTTTTTTTTGTGTTACTTTTGAGGAAGGAAGCTATGTTAACTTAACTTAACTTAACAACTAATAAAATATTTCTTATTCATAATAGTTATGACTCAACGTAAAAAAGAATCCATTGAAAAATAATAGTTATGGACAACTAATAAAATATTTCTTATTCATAATAGTTATGACTCTACGTAAAAAAGAATCCATTGAAAAATAATAGTTATGGACAACTAATAAAATATTTCTTATTCATAATAATTATAAACCAATTTTTTGACATAAATCTTATAATAGTTATGTCCCTGATGTTAAGAGAGTAACAAGTACGAAGCCGTGGGTATCACTAGTACTTATAAATATATTTTAAGTATCTAATCAATTACAATACATAGAAAAATCTTTAAAACAAAGTTAAAAAAAATGGTAAAACAAGTTTCAATTCCTAAAATCTTTACATAAGAAGACTGCATGAGAGTAAATGCCAAGAAAAACTGTTCGTCCTAGAAACATGAAATTCGCAGTATATGCATCTTTTTAGGACGTGTTCATCCTTAGCTGGTACGACTTCTACACAACCATCAAATGCGCAGTTTCAACAATATCATTAAAAAATAAAATTTTTTCTTGAATAACATAAATCGCATATGACACACTGATTATAACAGAGAAATTTTCCAAAACTGTGAACAGTATGAAAGAAGCAACCCTTAAATAGCCACCTTTTTTCGAGCCTACGTAGTGAACAAAGGGGTAGACAAAAAATGGGAAGGAATGGGTGGAAAAATCAACTCCATCTTTAGCAATCAATTTTGATAAAATTTGGTATATTTGTTCAATTAAAAAATATTCAAATATTTAAATTTTAACACAATAAATTAAAGATTAATTTTATTAAACTTTTTTTGTCTTACAAAACAAATATCTTAACAGTTGAGAAGCTAAAGAATGCGGAATTTATTTCGAAAACGTTGACTAATAAAAACGTACTTTCCAAAGCACAAAATTAAAAGTCAGTAAATCAAGATATGTCATTTTATATTTTTACAGCATTGCTATTTGCAGCATCAAAGTACTCGGCTGACGAACTACGTATAGAAAGAATTAAGTTACCAAAAATTATCAATTTTATTTTAACCCAGAAATCCTCTACTGTAATTAACAAAAAGAGTCCATGGGAAAGTATTATGAACTTAATTCACTTAAGTTCTGTGCTAATCCTTTGTAATGACACACAGTTACCTAGTAATTCACAACAGTAACACATGATGTACACAGTTTCATTTGGAAAGGATCAAACGCCTTTGACACGCCTACTTTTATTTTATACTACGTGCCTAGCGGAAGATAACTTATTTACAGTTTGCCAAAAAAAAAAAACAAAATCAAAAAAAAATGTATTGTGACCATAAATCATTCGTAGATCACAAATATTTCATTGCTTTAACAGATATGTGATACAGCAAATTGATTTTGAAATCACATTAATTTAACACACATTATCAGATTTTTTCTCTTGTGCCTTTGTTGAATTTTTTTTTGGGCATTTGAAATTTCATAAGAAACTCTTAGTCTCAGCTTAGGCAGAAAAATTCGATTATCATCAATGACTTCGCCAATCATATTGGACTGAAATTTTGTTAGATTTTTGTTTCGATGATGATGATGTCATGTTTAAAGTTGATGGTCGTCAGAAAGAAAGTCATATAAACTCTTTGCGCGTGTATTGCGAACGGAACCAAAAAAATCAATAGTTGGTAAAACGGCGCCATTGTTGGTATTATGCACATGATGACCTTATATGTTTCTTAGAAATCTGAGTGCAAGTAACTAGAAATTGCATGCTACGTGCGATAGTGATGAAAAAAAGGATAGTTTTTAACATAATGCATGATATTTTTTGCCAGTTCTTATAAATTTCTGTTTTCATGCGTACAGTAGAGTAAAAAAAATGCAGAAGCACAGAAAAAATGGAAAAAATTTCTACTTCAAAATCTTCGCACACTTGGGATATCAAGAATTCAAAGCTCCATTAAGTATCAAAATTCTTAAGCAAAATTTTTCAGGCATGATTTTGAAAAGAGATACACAGACCAATTTTCTAAATTTCAATTTAAAAATACAAAAAAAAAATCCAAAACAAATCCTTGAAATTTCATGTTTCATAGTTTGCGAAAACAAGCACATAAGCCCTTTAAAGCCATAACCAAAATAGACGTGACGAGACGATAGCAACTGATCGAACGTTTGCACGCGTTACGTCTGTTTTGACAATTAACCCAAAATAATACGTTAGCCAACGAACCGAAACAGCTGTTATGACGTGTAGTGACGGTTGAAAGTTCGGTTCTTACGGAATAACACGTCTCGACAAAATGTTTCGTTCACTTTCGATCAGTTACGTACATTCATTTCAATTAACAACATTGGTTTACATATATGTACTTACTCGAATTTACTCATTATGTCTCGTCACGTCTATTTTGGTTTAAGCTTAAGACACAAATTGTGAAACGTCTAAGAATATGCGGCTCTGAGATCAAAATTTAAATCTTTATGGGCTACTTGAGTTAGATTCATTTTATGGGTTTCAGTTAGTTAGATTTCCATTCATATTTTAAGTTTGCGACATATAGGTTAAAAGTTTATGGGCTTAGGACTTATGTGCGTAAAACTGTAACCATGCAAAATCTCTCCAAAATCAACATAAATTTGTATGTTTTGGTTTCCGAGGTCAAGTAACTTTTAAATGCCAAAATCTTGTTCACAGACCTCTAAAACACCAATATACAAATTTTTTGTTGTTTTCAAAAAAATTTTAAAAGGTACAAGTTTTGGGGCCTTTTTTGTTAGGGCCTTAATTTAAAAAGCGGCAGGCAAAACCCACCCATGAACTTTTTATTTGTCTCAAGAGAGCTTCCGAAATTCCGACGCATTCGCCATTTTCGCGCTTCATTGAATACAGTACAGAAAATATGAAGCACTTTGCCAACTGTTAACATATGTATGTACATGTACATACCTATTTGATTTACAATCTTAAAGCCATTTAAAAATCCCAGCAGTGCTTAAAATAAAATTTACATTTTTAGCGACATATGTATGTCAAATTTGTAAGCAAATTTGTACAATGATTTACATTAATTTAAATACCTCTGGATGTCATAAAAACCACCCACTTAATATACCGCCAATAGGAAGTGGCTATAATTAGTATAGTGCATGCAATTTTTAGCTCGAGCAGTTGGTACACATTTAGATATAAATATTACACCCAAAAGAAAATGTAGGTAAAATGAATCAAAAAACTTCCTGTTTTTCTAATTGTATATACTCATATTAATCGATTTCGTTAGTAAAAATATTCCGAAATTAATTAAAATAAAATCTGTAAAGTTAACAAAAAACAATACAAATAATCGAAAAAGATATAACCGTTACAAAGATAATAGGTATTTATACCACGATTGTTGGTTAAATTTACCAAAATGTATATTTTTTCTTTTAACTACAAAATTTGTAACGTAACCTTAAAAATAATAAAAAAATAATTTCCTTGAATCATTTTATCACTGCATTTATCAATTATTTTTCGACAATTATAAGACCACGCAAAAATTTCTGATGCTATGCAAATTTTCAACCGATAAAACTATGCATTAACCTATGTTTTTGTTCTGTAATTCCAAAAGTTTGTCAATTTGTCTTGTATGTTAACTAAGTGAGTGGTCATGAAGCCAGTTTTTTTGGTTTTCTACTCAAAAAATTGTAGCATAACATATTGTCATAACATAAGTTGACATAAAAAATAGTAAACTTACAAATTTCTTTAATTGACAAAAAATAGAATAAACTTACCACTTCTCACCGGTTAGATTTTCTATTATGAAACATCGTTTTTGGTTGAGTTTACCTGCCTTGTAGGTTAAATTTACCTAATTTGTCGGTAGGTTTACCCATTTTTACCAACATTTTTGATAAAATTTTTTTTATATAAATTGACTACTTTTTATCGGTTTAATTTACTATTTTGAAGGGCTTTAACCGTCATTTTAGGTTAAGTTTACTTATGTTTTTTTTTTTCGTTTGTATGAGCATATATTATTAATTATTTAATAACATAATTAAAATTTTTGTACTTTGCGTGTGTTTTTTACGCTTTTCCAATGAAACTATGAGTATGCATAGTTGTCGAATATCGCGGGAGTATCTTTTTGAACTATTCACAATGTAAACAGAGATAATGTAGTATGTCAATATGAAAATATTTAATTTCTGCAATGAGTGTAAATGTTTTGCGAAAAATAAAAATCACCAATAATAAATTGATTGTTTAATTATAATGCTTGCTATGGAAAAGATTAGATAATACCAACAAGAAATACGACTTATTCATGTTTAAACAACATTTTGAAAAGGGGGTATCTCTTATATCCCATTGTACACTTGAGCTGTTATTCCAAATGAGATTGTACGTTTACAAGAGATACATAAGTCAAAATTCCTCCCTCCATAACTTCCCGATAAATTATCCAATATGATTGAAACTTCGCTCAGAGATACGTTTAGATACGGAAATCATCATGGTGTTCTTAACTCAATTTGTGCTTATGTAGATTTAAGCACCTTTTCCTTTTCACCACAGAAAAAATCGGTAAACATTTCATTATTGCCCTTCAGAAATATTATTCAGAACTTTTTTTTAAATTCATGCATGTCGACTTGGAAACACGTTATTTGGCTTACAGACATTGTAGTTACTTTATAGTTATGTAATATTTTATTATCACCATAATGTTTGATATCGAAAAGATTAGATAAACCTAGCAAGAAATGCAAACTATTCACATTTGAACTAAGTTACAAAGAAATAATAATAACTGTCATTGATTGTAGCAATTAAGTCATGTGAATTGCTTTACATTGTATGCATTTTAAGGGGAGTTTTTTTCAAATTCATATAAGTAATAACTTTATAGTTTATAAACAGTGATTCATTTAGTGGTGCTTTTTTCAAAAATAAAAAAAGATTCTATCAGGTAATCTTTATTATCATATAAAAGAAACGTTCTTTATATTCATTTTTTAACAATCATTTCTTTCAAATGTTGGCCGCAAGTGCGAACAACTTTTTAAAAAAAACAAAAAGAACACCCTTATTAATTTATTTAAGATTAGGGAAACTTTGTTTGATAAAGGGTTGGATTAAATTGCACAAA
This sequence comes from Tricholauxania praeusta, assembly GCA_949775025.1. Lineage (NCBI taxonomy): Eukaryota > Metazoa > Arthropoda > Insecta > Diptera > Lauxaniidae > Tricholauxania > Tricholauxania praeusta. The sequence goes on from OX459029.1 coordinate 142,054,651, forward strand.
TGTCCTCACTCTAGGAAATACGACTTGTTCATAGTATGTAGTACTAAAAGTCACTTGAAGTTAAAGGGCATTACATTTTCAATGTACTTTGTTCGAAATAAGAAAGTTTTTATGTTTCATGCATTTATCAGTTGAATATGTTAAAACCCTTTTGTGTGTCATTCTTAATATGGGTTTTCTTTATTCTTGTCATTTTTTATCTAATATTCATGTTTTTGAGTGTTAATAAAGACCCTAGATGAACAACAACATTTTATCTAATGGTGCCTGGAAATTTCGTTAAATATTTAAAATCAGCCGGAATTTCTTTGCATTAAAAATTACAATATTGTCTTAAAATTAACTAAAAAATTTCTTTATCAAATTGATATCTAAAGTTTTAAATAAAAGGAGGTTTTTCTTATATCAGTTACAAAATTGGGGGCAACATTGTTCATCTATTTCTTATTGAAAACTTTGAAAAATTACGGAGTAAATGACTGTCCGTCGACAGAAAATTATGTTATTCATCTCAGGTGCTTTATTAATATTGATAAAATTAGAGCTCGAGATAAAATTAAGTAACTGAATAACATACTCTTCAAAACTGAATATAAATGTTCATAAGAATAATAATATAAAATACTCGATTGAAGGGATTTTTCTGTGTAGAATATCACAGTTGTAGAGGGTATGATCTCAGGAGTATATTTGAAGGGAGTATGAATTACTCCGAGTTCCATGTATTTTGTACTATTTTTACTATTGCGTGTCATTGGAGAGGAGTTATTTTTTAATTGCTCCATTAGCTGTCATCTTTATACATATATGTTACCGGCCAAACTAGTTTTTAGGATAAACTAGTTTTTTTTAGGCCAAACTAGTTAATTTGAATGCCTAAAAGTATGCAATTTTGTTTTAATACAAAAGCAGTGGGAACATCGAAGCCGGTATTGCACATATTGGAGGATGTAAGTCCTGAGCCGCAGTCGAAGGCCGCCCACTTACCCCCACTGGTCACTTGCCAAGTATTCAGTAAAATTGATAATCTTTGTTGTCTTGTCTTTTGCATTGAAATTTCATTGCATGTCTTTAGGCTTAACATCAATTAGTTTGGCCTAAAACTAGTTTGGCCGGTAACATGTACACTCTTAGACGGTTAAAGTTATTTTTTTAAATTGTTTGTTTGAACAGAAACTCGAATGTAATAAGTAATTCAAAACTTTAAATTCTTCTCTATGTATAATTTAAAATCAATACTTTTAAGTACTCGTTTATTACTCCAAATGGATGAAAATATTTTGCTCTTTTTGTACTTGTAACTGGATTACTCTTATGATGCCGTTTATGAAAACCTATTTGAAAATGGTTATCAACCTTTCAGGTCCAACCGAGCTCTTCTTACAATCGATATTACGATTCAGTAGGTTACCCCTAAAAATATTTCACGGAACCCAGTTTTTAGACCATTGCTATAGTACAGAGATATTGACTATCTAAATTATTCCAATTTATTTACAAATATGATGAGCTCTCATATTAATATGATGAAAAATTTTAGTTAGTTAGTTAGTGAGATTCCACAGAAGGAAAGCCAACAACAACAAAAAAAAAATAAATATTGTGACACTTATTGTTACTCGTATTTATTTCCAATATTTCTTGTCAATATTCAGTTGGTCATTACCAATGGCTCTTTTAATCAAATGATTTGCGGTTTCCCTCCCTTACTCAGCTCTTCTGGCCATGCTTGCTATAGTAAGATTTAAAGTTATGAAAGTAAACAAGCTGCAAATACGAATTTTATGTATATTCGGACATTGCAGTTAGTGAAAATATTTGCATTGTAAGAGGTTTATTGATCTTGGCAGGTTCTTGATCTTGTCAGGTTTTGGCAGGTTAAAAGTTATTCTACATAGTATAAAAGCACGAAAGAAATGCCTACAGCAGACAATAATCACCACATACTTTTGGAAAAACGAAAAACGTTTAACTTCATCTATGTTCGTTGAAAAATTAATACGTATTATAAAATTTCTTACTCAAAACACGTCAGATTAGACTTTTCGAGTTTCATCTGCCTATGTTGTTGAGAAAACAATTTTGGACTTGGTGGGCTATGATCGATTAAACATGGAGTTGGCTGGTTATGACATAGTAATCAACAAATTTTGTTTGAAAAAAAAGTGGAACTGACCGGTTTTGATATCAATGTACTGGACTTAGCAGGTTTTGAATTCAAGGCATTGGAACGATTTTGAAATCTATGCGTCAAAAAAAATTTTTTTAACCTAAAAACATAGTAAGAAGATAAAGCATGGTCTAGATTTCGATATATGAGAATATCTCAAAATTGGATTTTTTTGGATTTGGCCGGTTTTGCAACTGGACGCCTCAGTTTGTTTAAGTATATATTTTTTTGCAGGCCTGATGCTTAACCCTTAAATGCACGATTTTTTTTTAGTTGAAAAAAATATATATTGTAGACGTGATCATGTTAATGCAGGAAAAAATAAAAAAAAATTTTTTTTTAATATTTAATATCTTTTTATTTAAAAAAAACAACCTGTTGAGGATATGCAACACCATGCCTTTTAGTATATACATATTAATATAAAGGACTTAAGAAAATTTCTCAAAACTTGTAACTGTAGTGAACAATAGAAGAGCTTTTACAAAAAAAAAAAATTATATTATGTATGTATTTAACTTAGAAAATCACTTTTTACAAATCAAAAAAAAACTGTAATTCTGACATCCAACGAACTTCTGCGAATTTTCTCTTTGCCAAAGTATAACTCATATTTTAACTTCGCGCCAAAAAAAAAAGTGTCGCCACTCGATAGAATACATGTCCGTAAACGTGAAAACCTTACAACAGTACGGATTGATTACATACCGAAGACTTCGAGGTGGTTTGAACGGTATGTTGCCGTTTGGCTACAAAATGCATTTAAGGGTTAACGAATCAATGTCAATCATTATCGTGGCTGGGCAAAACTTACCGCGCGCGGTACTGCGGCAGAATCAGAATAACTTTTCATATACGTATGTAAAGCAGAGAGCGTAAAATTTAATTCAGTTTGCTTTGAAAAGCGAACAAAGCACAACTACACATGCATTGAAGAACATTTAAGAGAAACACACGTGTAGTGGTGCCCAGCTCTGATCATTATCACTGTTGTTAAAATCAGTGAGAGCGAACGAAATTAAAATTTTTCTATTTTTTTTTTTTATTTTTTAAATAATTTATTTTTTTAAAAAAAAAAGAAAAAGTAAAAAAAAAAGAAAAAATTTAATTTCGTTCGCATTCACTGATTTTAATAACATTGACATATGTTATGTATGTTGTGAGGAAGGTTATTTTAAGTCATAATATACATGTACATGATGGTGCTTGCCAGTATGATTAATATTTTGTTTATAATGAGCATCGGCACATTCTTTAATAGGGGTGTTTCAAATCAATAAAGAATGTATAAAATTTCTACAAATTCAGTTTTCTTTATTTTATATGAAAGTTATTTAAATGCGCAATAAAGAATCCATTATGTTGAGCAAAGTTATTCAGTATTTTTTCTAAGTTTTGATACAGAAAATAAAAAATGGTGATGGTAAATAACTTTTTACCATCACTCAATTTTTTTTAATGCTAGTGAAAAATTCATTTCACTACAAAAGCAATGCACTACCCCATTTCTGATAATTAGTGACATTTGACTTTAAACGACAAGTTAACGTGTAAAATTGATTTACTTTGCATTGTTGTTAGAATTTAAAAAAAAAATTCCAAAAAAAAAATCCATTTCTTGTTTAAATGTAATATTAAAGTGAATATTGTATGGCACAATTTATTTTGCAAACAATTACTTTTCTAAGATCAACAATGAGAGCCGTCTTAAATACAGAAGAATTAAAAATTTTAATTTTTTTTTATTTTGATTTTTATTAAAACCAAAAGTATTTTTTCTCAAAGTCTTGAAATGAAGTATCTGTTTCTATTTTTAGCAATTAGGTCTTAAATTCTTTATCTAAATTTTTTAATTAAAACAAAAGCTTAAAGAGCAATTCTAAAATGAAATAATACTACAAATATTATTAAAAGTACTCAAAAATTCATATAACATTTGAAAACCAGTCTTAAGAAATTAAGTCAATCGAATAAATTTAAAGTGATTTTAAATTTTTTTTTAATTTATTTTAAATTTTTTTATTGGGTATATTCATATTTTATTTAAATTAGGATTTTTGTTGTTATTCTGCGTCTTCAATTAAACGCTTGATTTACTCCTAAGAGCTACTTGTCGCTCTAATTTCTATGACAGCATGTGCAAATATTTGAACATATCTTTTTCAATGTATCTAATGATGTGTCAACAAATGAATTTATTGCTGTCTTGCTTTTTTTTCTATTAATAATATTCATGATGATACTTATGATATTATAAGATTTGAATTAAATTGAACAAAAAAAATAACAGACATATGAATTATTTTAAATACCATAGTGCTTACATCTTAACCCATTCAGCACTGAGCTAACTTATGTACTTCTGGAATTATTTATGGCAGAATTTTAAATGAACCAATTTCTTGCCTACGCATTCTATGTACTCGTATTTTTATTATAGCCTAGTCACTTTAGTTAAATTATTACTTCCCGAAAACAAATTTTGCTTAGTTTAGTTGTCGATTGAAATAAGTATGACCAGTAGCGTCACTTCACCAAAAGGTGAGGGAAGGGGGGACAATATATACTTATTTCAAATGTAATATTTTGCATGCAATCATTCTGAAATGTTTCTGAAAGGTTTCAGATACAACGTTCTTTGAACTTTTCAAGTGAAATCTTTCTGACACATGATATACGAAATCTTTCACATGTAATCATTCGAAAGTGTTTCTGAAAGGTATCAGATTTAATGTGTACCGAATTTTTTTAATGAAACCGCTATAATGTGTTGTAACTCTCTGTTTGATGCAATGTTTAAAGTATAGTTTATTGTCAATTATAAATTAAGAATTGTCACAAAAAATAACTGCACATTAATTATCTACGCAAGTAATGATGCAGGTAAAATAAAACAATAATTTAGAGTCCCGATAACGTAATAACAATGCAAATGACGCAGAATAAAAAAGAATCGGATAGAAATGTGTGTTTTATCCCCTTAACCCCTTAAGACGTCTGTAGCGTTTCACAAACGTTTCAAATGAAGTCAATAGGTGGACAATGATACATTGTTGAAAGCTTTCTGAAATGGAAACTAGAGATTTTTGAAATGTAACTGAAACGATTTCTTGCGAAAGATTTCTGAAAGAATTACAAAACATTACATGCCGAGTGGGAATAAGTGGACTATTTTTCAATATGATGGAAATATCGCACTACGAGATTAAGTTTTACACTACGGAAGTGTTCGCTAATTATCATAACTCAATTTCGTATTTAAAAAATATTTTTACCAAAATAACTAAACTATTATACTTAACTAAAAGATGTCTTTTGTTAAACACCATTAGTCAGAATGGTTTTTATGGCCCTTTTATTTAATATACTTTATTGTCAGCCCCCACGTATATCGTGCTAACCCACTAGGCATTTTTGCATTTATTAGGCTCTTCAAGAGTTCTATATAACCATTCTTTAAGAGCAGAACTCTTGGAAATATTCGCTAAAGAGGTTTTAAAACATAGAATAAATGCTACTTAAGACCAAAAGGGCACCTTCTATGGGGACCTTCAAGAGGTTTATGTAAGAGTTAGCTATGACGTTTTCAAAACCTATTTAAGAGTTTAATGAATTAATACACCTAGAGGTCTATAAATATTTTGTGCTCTTGGAAATATTTATACACAATTTTTTTTCGAACGGAATTTTAATTAGGTTTATTTTATTTTGACAAAGTTTTAATAAAGATTTTGTTTTTGGTATACATACTTTTTGCAGTATTACGAAGTTAAATAGATAAAAAGAGAATAGCAAATGGAATTATAAAATGGCAATATGAAAATGATGCAACGAATAATTATGATTTTCGGCACAATTATTGACCAAAATTTACGTGCGAGCAAAGATTTATCGTAAAGTTTGGGGTTTTGCTTCGAAAAACTTAGCGCGCTTCTGAAATATTACATATTAGAAAAATAAAATATTTGGGCTAAAATTAATTTTTAGGTTTTTCTTTAATATTTATGTCTCAAAATACGTTTAAGTGATTTTTTAGGTAAAAGCAAATCGAAATAAAATGATTTACTGCACAAAAAATCATTGTTTAGGCAAAAAAAAAAAGAAACGCATTTATTTTTTTGTTGTTGTTGCTATTTCGTCGGCATGTATATTAAAAAAGATGGCCGACGACGCCAAGTTTTTAAAATTCCTCGATAAGTGGCATATAAAACTTAAGGATTATCTCTAAAGCTTCATAAGAGGTACTTTAAACTTAAGGATTATATTAAGGGCTTAATAAAATTTGACAGTTTTTGCTAAAATTGTTTATTTAAAATAATTTTGTGTCCATTGTTAGGGTTACCATATGAACAAGTGGCAAATTAAGAAAGAGATGTTTTATGAGCTATTTTCTTTATAGAAATACGAATTATAACCCAAATTCGAATAAACATATTTTGGGCCATCTTGCGTTTATTTTTGTTTTCTCAATTTAGTTTTGGTAATTTGTGCCTCATATTTTTTTATTGTCCAATGCCAAGATCTGGATAATTAAAGAGGGCGAGAAACGAGTTTTGCTTAATATCTCGGAAAGTAAGCTGCAACAGAAAAATATATTAAGGCCAATGTTCAAGAGAAGATGAAATCGATTTCATATCAAGTCTTCGTATCACAAGATTTGACCCTCCTTTCATAGCTTCCGAAAACAAAATTTTTCGCCGTAAATAATTATTTCTGTTCAAAATTAAAGTATTTATTGTAAGTTTTAATCAAAGTTGGGTCACTTGTCACATGGAGATTTTTCGAGCATGAAACCGATGTGTTTTGATCTGCACCTCTACAACAGTGGCCTCAATATATTTTTCTGTTTGTGGCTTACTTTCCGAATTCTTGAGTAAAACTTGTTTCTCGGCGTCTTTAATTGATCAGATATTGCCATTGGACAACCAGTGTACGGGTAGGCGGCCATTTTTATGATGTACTAGCATTGTTGAATGAAATAATATTTAACTTTGCGAAAATGTGAAAACGGAGTAAACAAGTCAAAAAAACGGTACTACTTTTGGAGACTTGAATCAAGAATTTATCAAATTCCAAAACTTTAATTTTTAAGAAAATGTTTAAGTTATAAGCTATTTGCTATTTTTATAAGAGTACTGGTCATTTAAATTTTTTTATTGAATTGCGGACGTTTGGTAACCCTACTTTTCGATTAAAAGTTATATGGAGCTCTTGTGAAGAGTTCTATAAATAAATGAAACCAAATAAAGTTTTATAAAGCTCTTGCGAAGAGTTCTATAAATGCATGAAACCAAAAAAAGTTTTATAGAGCTCTTGGAAAGAGTTCGCGTAAGAGTTGAAGCTTATATTGGCACTTATATAGAACTTAAAAACTCAGAAATTGAAGAGCTCAATAAAATGTATGGCTCTTAAAGTAAAAAATAAATTTTATTTATTAAAAAGCTTTTATCAAACATTTTTTAAAGATCTTGATAAATATTAAAATGTTTGAATACAAAAATATTTATAAGCGTTTTATGAAGATCTTCCGAATCCTTCTTAAGACCTTATAAATACCTTAGCTCTCCTTAAAAAAGAAACTTTTACAGACGATTTAAGAACCTCTCACAAGACGTTGTTAAAACTTTGATAAATACTTTTAAAATTTTGAGTATTTTTTGTATTTGTAAACATCTTAATTGGGAGTTTTGAAATGCTTTATAAATAATTTTGATCGCAAGATTTAATTTTATTTTTTTAAGAGGCGAATAAATACTCTGGTATAAGTTAAGAGCCCTATAAATGTTTATTAAATGCTTTCGAAAATTCACAAGAGCTGTGGATTATTTTAATGCCCAGTGGGAAGTGTGCAATAAACGACTATTAAATGCTTAAGCAACAATTTTGAAATTCCTTTTAGTTTAAGAGTTGGATAGAAAAAAAAATTGTCATCAAAAGACTAAATTTTGCTCGCGCTTCTGCGTTTTTGCACTTAGCACGTTATATAACTACGGTGGAACCATCGTTATGAAAGTTATTTTTATACTCTGCTAACACAGCAATGAACTCAACTGTTATGAAGTAGTAACTCTGAATAAAATGGGTTAAATTGTTTGACTTATTACTCTTTTTTGATTACCGGTATAAACGAAAAATGTTTAGTTACAACTGGATTTCAAACAATTGCGTAGAAAAAAATAAAACAACAACAAAAAAAGTGGTGAAACCACCATGTGCTACCTACCATCAGCTGAGGAATTTGCTTCATATTGTAAATACCAATTTTGGCTTTGACAACAAAGTTAACACCACCTGTTGTTTGTTGTTGTATTCATGAATAACTTAACGATTTCTTTCTTTTGGTAGTATGAATCATAGCAACGTTTCTGTGAAGCATTTAAGTTATAAAAATTGAAATGGAAAAATAAACTTTGTCCTCTAACTTGTTAATAGAATTAAAAGATTAAGATTGTGTTCGGGCTGTTGTCATGGCAACAAAGATAATTAACCACAACTTTTATTTTGATCAATGAATGGGTGGGTGTCTTCAATCTATATGAAATAAAGTGAATAATGGTCAAGTATTTTTTACAACAAACTGTCACAAAAATAGTTAACAATGGATTTCAATATTAACTGACGGTGAAGAGGTGAAAGACTTTGAAAAAACTATCGAAAGTCGGATACTCTTCCTGGAATGACATTAAAAACATCAGCCAAGAACAAGATGAGTCGGAATGTCCACAGAGTTCCTCGAATGAAAATACCTTGGCTTGCAAGTAAAGGGTTTTTCAAAAAGAGCGCTACAAAATTCTTTATTCTTGTAAAAGAACATTTGATGCCATTATGTATGGAACTCAATTTCTTTTGCATGGCCACCACGGGCACGCCTGCAGAAGTTCAGACGCTGAACCCAATTTTCAACGGTTTTCAAGCATAAATCGGCCGATACTGCTGCAATTTCACGTTCGATATTCGTACGAAGTTCATCAATCGTCACTGGCTTGTTGGCATAGAGCATAAACTTGACGTAGCCCCACAGGAAATAGTCTAACGGCGTCAAATCGCACGACCGAGGCGCCCAATTGACTGGGCCATTTCGTGAGATAACACGTTCACCAAACTTGGTTTTCAATAAGTCGATTGTGACATTCGCTGTGTGGCTTGTGGCGTCGTCCTGTTGGAACCACATATTGTCCCAGTTCATATCATCCAAGTTGGGCCAAAAATATTCGGTTATCATTGAGCGGTAGCGATTCCCATTCACAGTAACGTGCCGGTCTTGATCATCACGGAAGAAGTACGGCCCAATGACGCCGCCGGCCCATAAACCGCACCAAACCGTAATTTTTTCGGGATGCAATGTTGATTCATGGAGTACGTGTGGATTTCTGCATGACAAATAACGCATATTTTGCTTATTGACGAAGCCATTCAGCCAGAAATGAGCTTCATCGCTGAAGATGATTTTTCGTTGAAAATCCGGATCATTTACAAGTTGTTGCTCAGCCCAATTCACGAACATACGACGATTCTAGTGGTCAAGCAGCTTCAGTTATTGCGTCAATTTGATCTTGTAAGGATGTAGGCCAAGATCTTTTCGCAAAATTCGCCACAACGACGTCACAGAGATGCCCAACGCTTGAGAACGACGTGTGAGAGACTGATTTGGGTCTTCCTCAATTGATGCGCTAGCGGCAGCAATATTCTCGACACTACGGGCACTTCTTTATCTCACTGGCACGGGAAAAATTTGTACTGTGCCTGTGGATTCAAATTTTTCCACTAGACGCTCAATTGTTGATCTGACAGGACGATTATGACGATCATAAATTGGACGTAGCTCTCTTAAAGTTGAAGACACTGACTCCGAATTTCGGTAGTAAATTTTAATGGCAAACCTTATTGAAGAGAAATGTCAAAAGAACGGGAAAAAATATGGTGTCGTTTGCTGTCCCTATTGGTCTACTTTTGAAGCGTCCCTATTGAAAAACCCTTTATTTGTCCAGGCTCCTTGCACGACACTCCAAAGCTGCTTTTTATTTGTTGGCTTAGCATTTCTTACATATCTGTTGATGTCGCACCACAAGTTTTCGATTGGATTTAGGTCTGGTGACTGAACACTGTATGTCTGAGGACTGTAAGACCTCAACACCTTTCACCTTTCACCACTCCCTTTCCCGCTTACTGGTGTGCTTCGGGTCATTGTCTTGCTGGAAGACCCAACGAAGTGGCATTTCATCATCGGCAAAAGAGAGCATAACGTCTTGTTGAATATTGACACACCCAACTTGGTATATTGAACTATTGATTTTACGAAAAAAAGGTTATAACATAAATTGTAGGCAACTTTCCCTCGTCTCATTTTGTATATTAATATTTGAGTCAGAAAGGAGATATTGTCAAAAAACTGCTTTTAGGCGCCAGTTTTCCAATATGGCGGCGCGAGCGGCAACAATACGAGGTGGCAAAGTTGAAATTCGAAAAGAGAACATCGAAATCTATAAAATTACTCATTTTCAAAACTACCGGAAAACTTTCCAGGTAAAACTGCCAAATGATTTGTATTGGTAGGAATTATCTTTAGAGCAAGGTTTTTCTTTAATGACTTAAAAATAAAAGAGTTTTTGAATATTGTATACATATGTACATATGTATACGAGTAATTTACCAAAAAAACTAGGCAAAGTTTCGTTGCGATAATACGAACTTTTCGATTTTACGAATAGGCCTGACATTATATCATTCGCATTATTGGACGTCGACTGTATTGACAATTGCCAGCGTTGCCAACCGTTCAATCGGTGCAACGACTGTTGTGGTTCTGTTATGAAAAGAGAACAGCGGGAATTCATAAAAATTAGGGAATTTATTTGATAGTTTTAAATATCATTGTTTGTGTTTTTATAAGCTATGTAAAAATCATTTAATGGGTCTATTTTATTTGCAACAACGATCTTGACATATTTAATCCAAGTCACTGGCAAAAATGGAATTTTCAACACTTAAGGGTTAAATATTTCAAAATACAGAGTCAATTCGAAGAAACGCTTTGCACTCTTAACACTCTTTATGGCGCACTTAAATTGATTAGTTTGGCCACTAAAACTTGAGATTTTTCGTGTTAGCCTCTGTACACCGGCAAGCTAAGAATGAATGGAATATCCGTAATTCTAAGCTCCTAGAGAGATTCAGCAAAAACAAATCTATAAGAAATTACCTTTCATTTAGATTGTGAAAAGGTTAAATGTCTCAAAATGCGAAGAACCGGATTACATATTCGCATTGAGCGGACAAAAATATATACATAGAAAGAGACCGGCTTGTAACAAAATTATTTTTTGTAATTTTTTTGTCTAAATATAGATACATATCCTGTCTTAAAATAAACACATATTTAAAGAAAAAATTCTTTTCTTTATAGATTTTCGATAAATTTAGCGAACGAAGAGTGCCAGAATCCACAAAACATCACATATCACTTCAAGTGGATACTGCCCATAGACATTATTGTGGAGAATTATAAGCAGAATGGCGAATGGATGGATCACAAAGAAAGCGAATACACTTCATTCGATGGTCGGTTTACTAATGATGTAAAAAATAGTAGTAAAATAACGCTTAAAAATACTAATCAAAATAGCATAACAAATGGCTTCGAAAACGTTAATCACAAAACTGATGATTATATCAATTCGTATTCCATTTTAGGGCCAACATTTGCCCTAGAATTTGCATTCCAAGAAGATGGCATCTATGTGTATTTAGTCGAAGGTGATGGACATAATTTTGTTACACATTTTGAGCCCGAATTTGAACTATCCGACATTCATTCGGTACAAGTTTGGGGTGATGTGGATAAGATCAATGAGTTGACATTTGCATATCCATGAAGAAGATGAGACGTAGCGAGAGAGATAGAGAGAGAGAGAGCTTAAAGAGGAAACTATAGACAAAGCAATTCCAATGTTAGTACTAAAACACAAACAAAAAAAAACTCACTCAATTGCTTTGAAATTTCATGCCAAAAAATTTCTGTTTCTCATGTACTTTTTTCTCTCAAAAAATTTTTTTTTCTTTGCATTTTTACGCTAAAGTATTACTTGTCCTAAGTTTCTATTTATCTCACATACACATACATACATGCTATACATACGTAGTTATACTTGTTTACTCAGTTATTAAAAAATGCATTTTAATTTTTCAAAAAATATATATATGTGTACCACCTATGTATATGGAAAATCACAGCTACTTAAGAACATCGTGATCACCACTGACTTCGGCACTAAGACTATTTTTACACACGTTAACTTCGTCCTTAGAGCACAATATGTAATGCAACGCTGAAATTGACCGCCATATTGAATGATTGCGTAGAACGTAAGCCAAGCTTTGCAAAACCGCCACAAGCGCTTTACTGACAACAGTGCCACGCCTTTTTTTAACTTGTATAATTTTTAAGTTGCATTAGATAAGTAAAAACTATAGTGCTAACAACCAAAGACTATCGTTTCATTTTCTAATTTTAATTTTATTATAAAATGTATTTTACTTTCTCATTGTATAAACAAATATTAATTTATGTACGTTATTATTAATTCATTATTTATTTGCCTTGGCAAATTGCTAGAAGACAGCTGTTGTAAAATATTGTTTAAATTAGAAATCACTTAAGAAAAATGCAGCTACTCGTGCTATACAAGTGGTATTCGAAATGTGTAGTAAACGCTGTCAACATACGAATTTTAATGAATAAAAAACTTACAGTAAAATTGGATCTTATTTAATAAGATTAAGTATTATAGTTTATTTACTATAAATATTATATTTACACCTTATGGGTGATTTATTTAAAGAAATAACGCACAATACAGAAAGTATCTAAATTATTTCATGTTATAATAAATTTAATTCTTAGCTCTCTACTGGCTGAATTTTTTCAAAAAAGCAAGTAAAATTTGAGCTATAAGATGCATAAAAATTAATTAAAATAGTTTATTTTTTTATTAAAAAAGATTAATATTAGATAAGCATTATACCTATTCCTGGCTCAATTTAACAACCGCAGAAATTTAGTTATATAGTATAACACATCTAATTTATTTACTATTTATATATCTTTTTTATTATACTTTTGATATAATTAATAATAAAAGTTTTTAATAAAATACTAAAAACCTAGTTAATGGCTGATTTTTATTTCAATTGATGTTAAAATTTTTGTAAAGTTAAGTTGGAAACACCCTATTGCCGCTTTTATGCACGTTTTTAAATTGCAATACGTTAAATAACTATTTTTATGTAATTAGAGACATAGTTTAACCCTTAAATGCATGAAATAGAAATATACATAAATATTTTAAGCTTATTAGCAAATTTAATGGTTTAAATTCGAATATAAGCACTTCATCATGAAGAGGGCAGTTTACCTAGATAGTAGGGAGGATCATTTGGTAAATACACTCTTTTGTGAATCGCCTTTGTAACACTTTGGTCGACGGCAAAGTGTTGAATTTTTTGCCCTCCTACTATAGCAAAAAAAAAATAGTGCTCTCTAACCCTTAGCGGCACCCCTTCAATTTTATAACATTCTGGTACATGGGGTCTTACATGAAAATTTCTACTACAACCTTAAAGAAGACAAAAATCGCCACATTGCACTGTGTTCTGAAATTAATTTTTTTGTTGGGATGGTATCACAAAAATAAAATGCAAACGTATAAAACCACGTGATGTACATATCAGCGTTAAGACAGGACACCTCCCATAGATGCAAAAACTTCAAATTATCATATAAAGAGAGTTTTCCAACGAAATCTAAAAACATTTTGTACAAAAATATAAAGTAACACAGTCGCCATTGGGACGAAAATTGATTGGGATTGGAGAAGTGAACAAGACTTCTTCCATAGAAGCGAGCCGCCCAAGCCCACAAATTATGTGTCCGTCACTATCCTTATAAGGATGTTCATTAATTTAAGTGAAATTGTAGCTAGCAGAGAAAACGTTTATATCATGGTAGTTAAGTTTGAAGAAAAGGTCATGGTTCCATGGAGAAAAGAATATAAACATAAGTTTGATGAGCAAAAAAAAGTAATCACGTTATTTCCATGAGGAAAAAATGTAATATGTACATAACTAAAAATAAATAAAAAAAACAAAAAAAATATTACGGAAATTCTATTTATGCGGGCTCCGTAACGTGTTGCTGGCTCGGGCCCCCACAGGTGTTACTTCGCAGCTCCATATTGGCGTTGACATAGTACAGGAAACAAGAAGGAAGAAATGGTTAAAAGCTCGCAAGACCACAACTTTGAAGGCAAAAACAAGTTTAGAGCTTAGGAGTGTGCATTATCGATTTTAGAAGCGTTGAAAGCAGGGTCGTGCATTTTTTTTTTAACAGCAAAAAAAAAAAAACAAAAAAAAGATAACCAAAGTTTTTTCCACACAAAAATTTAATTTATTACGATAATACTATGGGGATTCATAATAACTGTGCAAACTGTGCAATTTCTGCACTCTCACAAACGAACTGTCCAAAATCGTATATAAAGTTTTTTGAACAAACTAGAACAGTTTCTGGGACAATTTGGTCGCTAATTGTGCAACTAAATAAAACTCTTACTATCGTGTTTTCCGAAGAATTCCAGTACGTATTGATATTCGGCTACAGCGGTTTCTTCAAACAATTTAATTAATTTATTTTTCCGCTTTCTCTCGGCATTTTAAATTTTATATTTTGATAATTACAACTTGGCATGCTCATCAACTGTCACAAATTGCACGAAATATTCGAAGGGGCGTTCATGAAACACATCACGCAAAATTGCCTATTTGCACAAATGGGAAACTTGCGCGTTTAGATGAATACCACTGTTATATGAAAAGATTATCAATTTTGTTGTGTGTGCTTCTAGGCTGCAGCCTATGTAAGTATGTAGTTCTTTTTGGAAAGCGCCTACCATCCATATTTTTCGAAGCGAAATATTTTTCCCTAAGACATATAAAGTTTTTTCACAATACTTCACCCAATATGGCATTTAGTTTAAAAAAAAAATACTAAATATCCCCAAAAAAAAAGAGGGTGTGATGAAATTCATGCGAAAATAAAAAAAATGTTCAGCTTCTTATAAAAAATAAGTTTGTCACAGGCACTAAGCCTCTAGGCTTTCATGTTTATATACTTACGGCTCAAAGGCTCAATGATTTTGAAATCCAGCTAAAAAACGAGGACATGCTGGACTACGACTTCATTTAGTAAAAATGTTCATTATAACATACTCTTTCAACATTATACTATGGCGTCATATATGTTGCAACAAAAAACTTTAATTTGTTGGACTGTGCTGTCGTGTGAATTTTAAAAAAAAAATTCAAAATAAAGTTCCCTAGTGTTTGCTCATATTATGTAGGTTACTAAAAAGAAAACGTGCTTTTTTATTAAATTATAGCATATGCGTTGTATCAGATTTAGAAGAAATAACGTCCAACTGCATTACAACAAATAAACAAAACAGTTTCCAAATAATGTTACAAGGAATAAACAAAAATATTTATCTTACCACACAAATTGGATTTTATGGTTTTAAGAAATTTTTCGCCAACCAATTGTTTACAACTGGATTTACGAGATTTATAGAAAATCTCTGCAATATTTATTTGATCATTTCTAAAGTGGGTGCATGAATTTCGTATTTCCAATAAATTTTGCATTTCTAGGAAATGAGCAAACGAAAAAAATTTTTGAATAACAATTAAGAGAAAAATATGCACGAATAGACACGTTCAAACACTTTGGTGTTAAAGAAATAAAATTTAATTGCACAGAATTCTTTTAAAAACTAATAATAAGAAAATTTTGATTTATACGTTATGAATATGGAATTAATTGCAAAACCCCACCTTAAATATTACTTCAATTACTCATGGTCATATAACTAGAAGTAAAAAAGGCATTTGTTTTAAAAAAAAATTGTTTCTTTATTTACTTAAAATCTAAAAAATACATTTGTAAAAATGTACTTATGTTTTCATTCAGAAATTCAAATTACAAATTCTCACATGTTACACATTAAAATTTGAAAATTAACATTTTACTTACAGCACTTGAAACAAAAGATGACATTAACATAAAAATTTGGATTTCCATACACCAACATAAAAGAACGTGCGTAAGATTATTATGTTGATATTTTACAAGCATATAAATTACATTTAAGATAAATATAAATTAAATAAATGTACAAAAATATGTGTACACAATTAAGTCTAGCTTGGTAGTAATACTAATGACTTACATGACATATAAATTCATTAAGTATAAAACAAAAAATAAAACTTAATTTAATGGAAATGTGTTGCACAGAATATTAGAGCTTTTAATTAAAATTTAACTTATTTTATACTATTGTTTAATTTAAATGAGATTTTTTTGAATTGTTAATATATACCGAACTGCCGAATAAAAATGGAATTGAAAAAAAAAAAACAAATATACCTAAGTAGATCAAAATCACAGAGGTGAGAAGTTAAGTAAAAAATTTACTAAAATCTATTTTTATGGAAATATGTTGCACAAAATATTGGAGCATTTAATTGAAGTTTAATCATTTAACCTATAATGAGATTTTATGAATTGAAAACAACTGCCTAAAGACCTGCGGAACAAAAATCGAATTTTACAAAAAAAAAAAAACATGCCCAAGTCAAAATCACAGAGCTGAGATGTTACGAAGTAAAAAATTTATTTAAAATGTTTTTACTTTAGAAACTTACTTATAGACTTAACCAATAGTTAAACCGATCGATTTCTAATTAAATCAGTCACATGTCACTGTAAAAACTCGTACAGGGTAGGAAGTAAGACATAAGTCTTGTCATTCATATTAATTTAATATTTAATGTAATTATTAATGCAAAAATATCGATGTTTGTGACATTCATGAAATGGCACCAGATGTGTCTATTAATTTATTCGCCTTTATGCGCTCATAAAATACTGAACTAAAATAAGCCTACTAATGAAATTATTAAAAATAAGTTAAAATTTAATGTCAAAACGACCAAACATCACGTTACTGAGTAATTGGGCTTTCTCCAATTCTATTTATTACAATACTTTTAAGGTTTTATGTATTTTGTGTTTACTAAACGACAGTAAAACGGAAAATTTCGCAGTCGAAAAAAAGTTGCCCGAAACAAATTTCCCACCTCCATGATTTTGACACTGTATTGTTTTGAAGACTAGTTTTCTTAGTTTTTCATTTTTGAAAACAATAAATGATTTTTAAAACTGCAAAGTTTTAACTGGTACAGATAAATTTTATAAATCTTATTTTCTAAAGTCTTTTCTTAGAATAAACGAGTGTCGTGATGTTGCACTATGAATCTATATAACGTTACTGTAATGTTTTAATTTACATGCATTAATTTAATTTCTTTTTTTTAGTTTTTAATTTATCATTTTTCAATTTTTATATGGCCCATAATTTCACCTGTTGTTGCATTCACAAATTGCGCTTGTCCCAGTTGTACAAAATTTGCCAGCGACGTTGGTAAATTCAAGACGGTAGCATCGTGGCTGCCTATTGTTTTAACACTATTCGGGTTATTGGGATCACTGGATTGTGTTATAGTTATTGTATTGTTAGCCAAGTCTTGTGTCGTTACAACGCCTGCAGGTAATTGTAAATGCATGATTTGCTGTTGTGGTTGAAGTTGTTGTTGTGTGTGATTTGGCTGCGTTTGGTGTTGCGTGTAGCTTGGCTGTGCTTGTTGTTGAACAATTTGGATTTGCTGATGATGCTGTTGTTGATGAGGAGTTTGCTGCGATACTGTAATGGTTTGTTTTTGCTGCACTTGGTGCGGTGGTTTTTGTAGAACTTTTTCTTTATCCAACTAAAAATGTGTTAAATTAAATTTTATAATATTCTGTTGAAATATTTCGTCCTAAACTACGATAGGTAGTGACAAACAAATGGTATTTTTGACAATGATATGTTTTTATATTAAATGTCTTAAAAAGGCTTTTTCCAAGATTTTTTCGAAATGTGATGAATATTTTTTGCAATGCGCTGTTTAAGATTGGAATGAGAAAAAACTACAAGAGCCAGCAAGCCGATTGAATGCGGTAGCAATTTTTTTAAGATGCAATCGAAAGTTTTTTTTTTGTTTTAAGGATATACATACATATGTATATGTAGTAGAAGATAAAAAGTGTTAAGAGCCCAATTTTTGGCAAAACTCAAGCATTTGTTTCAGCGACACTAATTTCCTATTATTGTGAATTACTCTTTCTATTTATAACCCATTTTTGGTTGTCCCGGAATGGTTTTTTTTTACCGAAGATTTGCACCTTTAAAGATATTATTATATATTTTCATAAATAAGGACAACTGCGGAACACCAATTTTTCGCTTGCAATAATTATGACGTTCTTCGGTGTCCAATATCTCATCGTCGAAATTTTTTTTCAAACGTCATTCACTTTTATTGGCTTTCACGAAGTTGACTGATTATTTAAAGAATGAAATTTACGAAAAAGTAGCAATAGCAAATACTTACAAAAGGCTTAGGACATGGAGAACTTTATAATTCAATGTTTAGATATCAAATTTTATTTTTCCATTAATTATTTGTTACTTAGATTAAGAGCAAACGAGCGCCATACATTTGCACAAGGAAAATAAAAGCATAGTTAGTTGGAGTGATGTTTTAAAAAATATCACCATTTAAAGATGTCGAAAAATTGTAATATGTATTTTAGTTTCAGTTCATTTATTCAAAAGTATTTCTTTAAATCAAAATATATACTAGTCATAGCGAGGGAAACAAGGATACTATGCTTTGAAGTTTGAATATTACGAACGATTTTGTCAAAAATTATAAAGGTTTTTTTCGAGTCAAATTAAACTAATCTTATAGATTTTGAGTCGCTGAGACAGATTCCGCCCATTTTTCTCCAGAACGTCAGGTTTTTTTTTTTAATTTTTCCATTTTAAATTAATTTTTTTAATGGGTCAAATCATTCAAATTTCAGAGGACAATAAATTGTGTCTACCGTAAATTGGAGTTTTTTCCTTCTTTATGAATTTACTCTCCATATTTTTTTGATTTGAAGCATACTTTTCAATAAACTGAATGAATGACAATTTATAGTAATATCTGTTGAAAGCAATACTACTTGTAACTCCCAAACCATTATCAATTACATAAAAAGATATCAACGAGTATAAAATGAGCATGATGGTCTCTGGCTCTCATTTCATTTGTAATGATAAAATTAAGTGTTATATTTAAATTTACCTTTTTTGCAGCTGCTGCTACTTTGTCTTTTTCGTGAATTGATTTATGCTGTTCATAGTAAATTTTAATGGCAAAGACCTTATGGCAAATTTCGCAAGTGTAATTGTTTGATGATGGCTGATCCGAATGCATTCTAAAAAATGTTTTTAAAAAAGAAAATTAAAAATCAGTTAATGCAATTCTACAAAATATAGTTTTCGCTGATGCGACTTAAGTAGAACATAAAACTTTTTATTTTGATACTAAAACAGAGACATTTTTTTTTTCAGTTGGAAACAACTTTCTTCCAAATAAACACAATTTCGAACAGTCTAAGAGTCACACTGTTAGAAAATGAGTACGGTTGCAGAGCAAATTCTGGACACTTTTAAAAAAGGTTCAATATAATATGATAACAGAACCATATTATGAATCAAATATTTGTTTTTTCCATGTGGAGACATTATATAGAGAAGAAATTTAAGACTTGTGTAATGACATTAATGTAGTTCGGACATGGCGCAACATTATGTAAGTATGGTGGTTGTGGTAACAAAAATCATCCAAGCCAAAATAGTTTTTGAAGTGAGATTAAACTAGTGAATGATTATGCGTTGCTTTGATGGAAGACAATTAATTTACGATAAACAAGCTCTGGTGATTTCCGTAAGATTGGTTCGTTCAAATGTCCTATTGTCTACGGTACATATTAGGTACGATTGAAAAATATGATAAATTTAAAGTCCTATAATACTGTGACATGTATTCCCTCTTATGAATGTCTGCTATCGACATTAGTCGATTTACATACATAACATCTACTTTTTATCATTCAAATTAAAAAAAGATAGTCCTTTTGACGTTTATTGATAATGGGCATCAGGTGGCTCTTTTTTTTTTGTGTGTTAATAAAAAGTTATCTTTAACTTATTTATTATTGGTTTCCCTGACATATCAACAACATAAATACGAATATTACTACAATAGTACTTGAGAAATTTCTGGTTTTCCAATAAAATCCCTAAGACTTCTGAAACACTACTTAAGATTCAATCATTATATAGGACCTTCTCAATGGCTACATTATATTTTAGCCATCTCGCCTATATTTAGGTTTTTCTTTAAAAGTTCCAGTGATCATTGAGCTGTCCAGGACAAAACTAATGTTTACTCCGTTTGCATGAACTGTAGCCGTCTAAATATTTATAAATATAGCATACTACTTAGTCTTGTAATATCCAATGAAAAATCTTCAGTCACTTCAATACACCACTCAAAGACTCTCAAATCGCTAGAGGATCATTCGTGACATTTGAATAAAAGTTTAAGATAAATATCCTTAAATGTTCTCTCACTTACCGCTTATGCTTATTGAGATTATCCTTGCGTGAAAACAACTTTTGGCAGACCTCACAATTAAACATCTTCTTGCCGGTATGTGATATAATGTGGCGCAGCAAATGCTCTTTGCGACTGAAATCCTTTTCACAACCCTCTTCAGTACACTTGAATGGACGCACACCAGCATGTAATTTGAGGTGCTGTGTCAAATGTTCTTTCTTCTTAAAGATACGTCCACATTGACTGCATTCGAGACCCTCAGGACCAACGCCATGTGCAGCGGGTAGAGTAACAACGGTGAAGTTTTCAGTGCCATTAGAAACAACAACAGCGCCGCCGCCATCACTTGTATTACCAGTATCTCCAATAGTTTGTTGATAAGTAACAGTTGCGGTGGATGAAGTTTGAGATTTCGCAGCTGCATCAGTAGCTTCTGTTATTGTTGTTGCCGCCGCTGTGTTTGTTGTTGTAGACCTTGACGGTCGTACCAGCTTTTTTGTCGGTGATAGTTTATTTTTCACTGCTGTTGCAACGCGATGTTGTAGCGTTGGTTGTTGATTCGCACTTGTCGTTGTGGTGGCTTTTGGTTGCTGCTGTGGCAACTTTATCTGCTGCTGCGTGGTAGTAGCAACTGGTTTTTGTTGTTGCTGCTGCTGTTGCTGTGGCTGCTGTTGTTGTTGCTGTTGTTGTTTCTGTTGTTGTTGCGGCGTTATACGACTTATTGTAACATTTTGTTTACTCAGCATTGGCAATTTCGGATGTTGTTGCTGTGTTTTTGCAGCTGCTGCTTTTGTTGTTGTTATACGCTGCACCGTTATGCCTCCATGTTGTGTAGGCAACGTTGTAGTAGTTTTAGTTGCTACAGTCCCTGTCGTCGTTGACAAATTCTGTTGTTGTTGTGATTTTTGTTGTTGTTGCTGCTGCTGCACTTGTTGCATGATTTGTTGTGTTAAATTTTTTGTCGGTGTTATTTCAATTGTGTTGCTGCCCGTATGCTGTGTAATGCGATATTTTTGTGGTTGTTTAATTGATTGTTCTGCTGATTGTATTGAATTTGTCGTGGTAAAAATTTCATCAAGTTGATCGCTTGTAGATGTTGCAGCATCATGTGTATTGCTGTTGTTATGTGTGCCTGTTTTGTTGGTCGTTTTGGTACCAGCCTGTATTATTTGCTGCGATGTTATTTGCACATGTTGTAGCGGAGATTGTTGCTGTGCTTGCTGCTGAAGCGTTTGTTGCATTTGCAATTGCTGTTGTATTTGATTTGCAGCAGCTGCTTGGAACGTTTGGTTGCTTAGAGTTTGTGGTGCTATCTGCAATGTTGCAGGAATTGATGTCGGTGTCAGATGCATTATGGGTTGACCATCAACAGTGGCGATTTGAGGCTGTAACTGTGAAAAAGAAAACAACCAGAAACAATTATAATAAAAAATATACATAGGTAGAAAGTTAGTTTAATGGATTAAGAGCGGGTGACAATTTTACAAATTATTTTCTTGTATATATTTATACCTTCATTTGTAATTGATATGTCGTTGGTAACATAAAGTTTTTAGCATCAATATGCGCTACAATTTGTTGGTCTGAATTTTCATCTTTAATTGTAATTGGCAGGAAGCATTTATTGGGCGATAACATTGTAGATTGTTGATGTGATAGCGATGATGGCTGCTGCTGCTGCTGCAAGAAAGGTGCTAAATTCTGCAGCAAAGTGCTTGTCGCTGACTGTTGTTGTGGATGATGTTGCTGTAATTGCAGTTGTATTTGTGGCTGCTGTGCTGATAATGTTTGATTTGTTGGTGAAGTAAGAACGAAATTTAATTTCGGTTTTTTGTTTTTACTCGGACTGAGCGAATCACTGGATACCGCTGGAGCGGTTATAGTTATTTGCTGTGAATGTTGCGGCTGCAATTGTGCTGTGATATTTTGTAATTGCTGCTGTAATTGTTGCTGCTGAAATTGTTGTTGTAACTGCTGCTGCAGTTGTTGAAGTGCTGCTTGATTGTATTGCTGTTGTTGAATTTGTTGTTGCTGCTGTGGAAGAAATTGTTGTTGTACTGAAGTATGCAAAGGTAGTGTTGGTTGCTGTTGTTGTTGCTGCTGTTGTTGTATGGTTGTTTCTTGTTGTTTAGTGGTTTGCTGCTGCTGCTTTTTTTTAATGGGCGTCACTTTAATATTCGGTTTCATTTTAAGGAATTCTTCCAATGCACTGCAAAATTGTGGAATAAAAAATTAATAAATAGCAAATATGGAAAGTAAATACAGCAAAAAAATAAACTAAATGGAAGAAATGTTTTTGATGAATTTAAATTTTATCGATTAAGGGTCGATTTTCAATATTTAATTAAATATTTGATTAATTAAGTTATGGTATTTTTATTGAATTCGAATTTTAGCTATAAAATCACAGAATAAAATTTGACAGAGCCTTGAATCTGGATCTTGGCTCAGTTTGATAAAAGATTTTTCAATTTGGTAGTTTTAGTTTAGTGCATAAAACATATTAGTTCAGGATATGTATTTACTTGTGTCTTGATTCCTTTTCTGCATTATAGCTCTGAACAGTTTCTAATGGCGTTATCGCTGCTGCTGTTGATACCGATGTTGGTATTGATGGCGCCGTTGGATTTGCTGTAATTTTGTATTCCATAGGTTCAGTCTTAAATCCTCCTTTGTTGTCTAATGTAATCGTATATTGTTGAACCACCTGCGGTTTATCTGACTGAACAGATTCCGATGACTATTAGATAATAAAGTGCAATTAGTAACTAATATCAATATGCATATAGCAAATGATATGAATATTTACTTGTAAGCCTACAGCTTGCATTATCGAGCTAAGAAAATCACTGTTCTGCAATATATTTGAATTTGCAACACCTGCCACTGTTTGATTGACTAATGTTTGGAGCGTTGTCGGTGTACTTACAAGGGTAGGCGTAGATATTGAAGTAGCATTGATATTAAGCGCATTAGCAACATTTCCTAAAACACTCTGACTTCTTCCACTAGCCGCAGCAACGGCATCTTTAATATAAACTTTTCCACCATTCTGTGCTGTTGCCGTGTTGAGGCAACTATTAAGCATAGTTTGTGAGTTTTTACAAATATTACGAAATTCTGTAATGTTCTCGACATGTTGCACGCACTGCGGGCAAAGTATCTTGGGAAGGCGATCTTTTTCATCAACCTGAAAATGGAAATGTATAAAATTTGTAATTTCTTACTGTGTACGGACGAACGGATGATTTTATTGCAGACAAACCATTGCGATAAAATCTACGTTTGGAGTGCTAATCACATTATGCGAAAGAATTGTTATGCTAACTACAAAGTTTCCACTTATGAGAACTAGGCAGAACATAATTTGATTTACCGCACGAAACAAAAAAACAATTGATGAGTGATGCTACTGAAGGTCGAGCAAGAAACCTGAGAAAAGACGCCGCACAAATATATGTGAATACATAAGTAAATATAAAATAGGATCTACTACTCAACGTCTTATCGATGCATCGAATCTTCCATACAATCAAAAAAAAAAATATAAAAACTAGGAACCCAAAATAACCACTATTAATTTTTTAGCGAATCAAAAAATTATCCAAAAATAAAGCATATTTTTAGAAGTTGCTTTGTTATAATTTCAATTGTAATTGTTAAAAAAAAATTGCCTTAATTCATTTTTGTAAGAAAAAAAATCCACAGGAGTAGGTACTTTATTCTGGTATGCTTTAATTCTTCGATGGAGGGATTGAAAATGAGTTTTGAACATCACCCGGAGACTGAGATAGCCCGATTGGTACAAAAATGGAATGCTCTTTTTTTTTGAATATTTTTTCCAAATGAATATTTATTTCAAAGTAAAAGGTTTTAGCAATGAAAAAACAATTTCTTATATATAATAATTGTGACACCGTAAAAAACATTTATTGGAAATAATAGTTATATTCAACGGAAAAACAATTTGTTTTTGATGATAGGACCGTAGTAGGAAGTAGTCAGATTTACTGGACTTAGTCCGAAATGCGTAGGGATGGAATATTTACTGGTGGCTCATCGAGTATTTTAGTTTTCATTAAGAATTACATAGGAAAGAATGCTTTACTAGACTGTTTATTTTATATCCCAGAGTTTGTGAATATTTCAAAAATTAAGAAAAAAATCGATATGTATGCTCTTTTCAATGGATTTGGTCCCATTCGTGGAAAATTATTCTTTTACGAGATATAGACGCATAATAAAGCATTCTTTCCTATGTAGTTTTAATCACCCTAATGTACACACATAGATTTGGTAAGGTATGAAAAATTTATTCAAAAATAATAGTTATTGGCAATGATTTAATGATTCTCAGGGACGTGAACCGGGTAAAAAATTTGGTCGGTTCGGTTCAGCGGTTCGAACCGTTTTTGAACTTTTGGATTGGTTCGTAAACGATTTTTGTTTTATTTAAACCGAGGTTTCGGTTCGGTTCAACGGTTCGGGAATGAAAAAAAAAATCAATCATACGCTATAAGTACGTAGTAAAAAATTAGTATTTGACTAGTATTTTATTTACAATAATCAGTTCATATTAATGAGAAAATATCTTCTAACAAGTCATCGTCAATATTTTTCCGCAGATCTCCGAGAATAAACTTGAGGGTTTAAAATTCCCTCTCTACCGAAACCTGGGTTGTCGAAACACCAAAAACAGTTTGAGCTAATTCAGACAATTCTTTGCCAGGGTAGTTATTCCAAAATTTCAAAACATTAACATTATTTGAAAGCCGCTTTGTATTATCAAACGATTTGATCTTATCTATTAATAATTTATTTATGAACTTTGTCTCATGCTTCTCTATTTCTTTTAAAATTTCATCAATTTCCATATTTAACAAAAGAAAAAATAAAAAAGTGGAGAAAGTTTGTCCATTGAAAATTGGTCAGAATGAACCCTCAAACCATTATAAAAAGTGGTTCGGATTTCGGTACGGATCATTCATTTGTGGAAAATTTCGGTTCGGTTAATGGTTCGCTAATTATTAAAAAAAAACGGTTTTCCGGTTCCCGGATTTTTCTTGCCAATAATTAGGGAACGTCCACAAATTACGTGATTCAAAATAGGGGGGAGGGGGTCCGGAAAAATTTTACCAAATCTCACCAAGGGGGATCAGTAAAATCTCACGTCAACTTCTTAATGCAGAGACTATACATTATTATATAGCAGATTACATTTAAAA
This sequence comes from Tricholauxania praeusta, assembly GCA_949775025.1. Lineage (NCBI taxonomy): Eukaryota > Metazoa > Arthropoda > Insecta > Diptera > Lauxaniidae > Tricholauxania > Tricholauxania praeusta. The sequence continues at coordinate 142,080,652 of OX459029.1, forward strand.
ATTATATGGCAAGACTCACGGATGGGAGGGGTGGTCCCGTCAGAACTCACCAAATCTCACCAACAGGAGGGGGTCCGAATTTTAAAAAAAAAAACAACTCACGTAATTAATGGACGGCCCCTTATTATAAAGAAATTTTTTCATGTAGAAAATAAATATTTCTTTTTACGTGTTGTCACTTTATAGATGTAGCTTAATCTAAACTTACCACCAGCGGCAGACATTCGGCAATTTTAGCGCTGAGATTTTTCAGTTTTCCTTCCGACGAGAAAATATGGATCTTCTGTTCGGTGCAAGCAGTGCACAGGCGGCACAAATCATAGAAATTCACACAGCGATAATTAGACGACATTTTTATATAGAAGTTTTCGCAGCAGACTTAATCTTCTTTACAGTTCATACCAGCATCCAGGCATCTTCCGCCAAACAATTATCGATGCAAGCAATCAATAAAAATATAGATGTAGCATGTATTGTATCATCGATGTGGCACAGCATTTCACGGAAAATAACATTTTATTTTGCATAAACAGTTTTAATTTTTAGCAAAGTGCTACTTATTTTAAACTTTTTTACCCTATTATTAAGAGTAATTGCATTTTCAGATTTGGAAATACCATCATTAGCAGTCTTTGTTGTTTATCGTTCAGTTCTTAAAATTGATAGTTTTTTCTATGTCTACACACTTCATTTGTTTATTTGTATCACCATGCGTTTAATTTGGATATTGTGATAATTTATAAAAACATTAATATAAACAAATTAAAAATTATGCAATGAATATAAATTCTACTGCAATTTCCACAAAAAAAATCTCACTTTTGTTTGACGCATTGACGCCAAAAATTGTTAGTAGTGCACTTTTGACGTTTCTTAAATAATACAAAAAAACAAACACAAGTGACATAAGTGACTTTCCACACCATTCCTTAAATTTTCGAGTTCGAATTTCGAAACTTTCTGATTTGCTAAAATCGCCATCGCTATTGGTAAATGTCTAAACAGAATTGGGACGTGCGATTTATCTACTGTGTCAAATCGCATCATTTGTTCTATTTCTCTGCGATAAGTTTTGTAGTGTCAATTTTTTACTTACTACAAACGCCTAGGAAAAATCTGGACGATATTGCACGTCTCAATTCTGTTTAACATTTAAAAAATCTAACAGCATGACCTAGGGGCTAATGCAAATAGTGACACTTCAAATTCAACTCAAAAATGTCAAAATTTGCTCAAGTCAGAAAAATATATATCAAATGGTACACTCTCCACGAGGCCAATTTGATATATTTATTCCATACATGTTGGAATTTTAGTTTATTTATAAAGATAAAAAATGCTAATCAATGAAATCTGATGTATATTGGTTTTAACCCTGATAGAGAGATTACACAGGTTCGTTGGAAGTCCTGGAATTAATATCTGGCATATAAGTTTTTTAGAAAGTGGGTGCGGTAGCATGCGAATAACTTTAAAATTGCATTTTGACAACGAACTTATACACGGCACTCGTGAATAATCAAAACTCAACTTCTTACGCAATTAAATGCGGCACCTTCGTTTTCATTGGCTAGATATGATTACGTAAATTCTATTCTGTATGTTGTCATACCCCATCCGTGTAGCCATGTCGTAGTGATCGCATATAATGTCCTTCCAGTATAAGTTTTGATTCAGTTAAGGCATCATTTGTTTACAAGTTTATCGAGGGTTGTCATTTCTTAAACTCCAACATATTTCTTTTAATTTGTGTTTGTATTTTGTTCAGAATAAATTGACCGATCAACATAGAACATTTGTTAAAATATATTTTGACAGAGCTCATAGAATATTGCCTAGATTTCATGTAATCTTTCTTGATCTCCTACTATCCCATATCAGAAAGGATATCACATGCTATAAAACAGCAGATATATGCCTATTCAATCTCGTGTTCGTCCAGTGCATTAGACGCTCGCATGCTTTTTCATTCTTAAAAAAATTTGATATGATATTCATGATATGGGAACAAGAAAGATAACATGAAAATGCCACTTATGTTAAATGACAGCCGTGGTGTAAACAGAACGTGCTCTGTGTGCTCTACTCAAATATCTGAGCGAAAAAACAAAAACACCATTTGTTATTCACCACTTTGTTCTATCGTTTTCTTTATTCTTATTAATAATCACCACCAAGCAATTGCCGCCATTCGGGAAAAATTTTTGTGTGTGTAAATCGCGTGTGCTACCCTTTGAGTAGGAAAAAAAAGTGAAGAATTTTTTTTGCGTTGTAAAAGTAGTAATTTTTAGTGTTTTTTCGTGAATTTAAATAGTGCACATAAGTTGCAGCATGTCTAATCGCAATGAATGTCGTATTTATGTTGGAAATTTACCTCCCGATATACGCACAAAAGATATTCAAGATTTGTTTCACAAATTTGGAAAAGTCACTTTTGTCGATTTGAAGAACCGGCGTGGTCCGCCATTTGCATTTGTGGAGTTCGAAGACGCGCGGTAAGATTTACCTTTTTATATGAGGTTTTTGCGCAGTTAGTTTTTGTAATGACTTAATCAATTTAATTTTTTAGCGATGCTGATGATGCGGTAAAGGCACGCGATGGTTACGACTATGACGGCTATCGTCTGCGTGTTGAATTCCCAAGAGGCGGTGGCCCTGGCAGCTATCGCGGAAATCGCAATGACCGTGGTGGTAATAGAAATGATGGTGGTGGTCGAGGAGGCGGCGGTGGACGTGGCCCACCAACAAAACGTTCACAATACCGTGTGATGGTTACGGGCTTGCCACCATCCGGTTCTTGGCAGGACTTAAAAGATCATATGCGTGAGGCAGGTGATGTTTGCTTTGCTGACACCTATAAAGATGGCACCGGTGTCGTTGAATTCTTGCGGCATGAAGACATGAAATATGCTATTAAAAAATTGGACGATTCACGATTCCGTTCGCATGAGGTGAGTAAGGATAATTAAAGAAAACTGGACAGTCAAATTAATTCCTTTTGGATAAAAAACAAAATATGCGCTGCAGATTACGTAAATATATTTAGTTCTACAATGTTGTCTTATTAAGAAGAGGAAATGCCTCTTCAATGAGAATTTATACACGACAATGATTAAAAACGTTCGTTGAAGTTGGTAAAATCTTAGATTTCTTAATCTGCTCTCGCTTTTTGCAACTGATTTCAGAGCATTGCAAATCATGTCCTTGGAGCAATCCATTATACTAGCCATATCTCGAATTTTTGGCCTGATTTTCCCAATTTTTTAAAAGCATCTCTTTAAGCTTGGGAACAATGTTTTCCACGACCCATTTCCAATAAATATCGAAAGGGTCCACACAAAGTATTTACTATATCATTCTAAAACACAACTTGATCATTTTTATTAATAGACTTTGTCCAAGGGACTCAAAATTATATTTTCCAGCTAAAATATGAACTGTGCAAATTCAAGACGCTTCTATGCAAAATGTGTGCGCTTTCAAACTTGGTTGATTTTGCTAAAATAAGTCCCATTAGATAACGTAACTTTACAGTCAAATCCATTAAAAACAGATTGTAGCATAAAAAAATATTCCAATAATAAATATTTGGCTGCGTTTGTCCCTATTATTTTTTCCAACACTGTATATACAACCGTTGAAAAATACTTAAGAACGGTGTTTATTTTTCATTGTAATAGCTTTTATTCATTAAAATTATCTGAATTTCTTAAAAATTATGCTTAATTTTATGAAATAAAGATATTTCAATAATATTAAAACGAAAAAATAAAATATTTTGCTTCAATTACAAAAAAAAAAATCTACTTAACATAAAAAATATCAAAAATAATGAAGAAAAATACTTAAGAACGATCCAAACAATGATTGGAAAGTATTGTTACGAAATTTCTGTCCCTTTGACGATAATTTCGATCTCTCACACTTTTCTGAGTTCGATCACTGGATTGTGTAACAATTAAAAACACACAAACTTATTTAGTTATAAAAATGGTTTATTTTATTAACGTTCAAATTCTAATATTAATTTAACACTGTATAGAAAACTGTTTTGTTCTACTACGGATCACACTGTATTCACTTTATTGCTTACTGCTTCGCTGGTTTAATTCTACTGTGTCTTCAGCTCAGATGACAACCCTTTTTATACTGCAGTCATCACTCTCTCGAATAATCCAGTACCTTCTAAGTGCCGTATATTCTACCATTATCTACAACCCACCAGTGCTATTTTGTAGCGTGCATTCTACTACTATCCACAATTCACCACAATGCATGGCACACTGACGTTGAGCTAGCTATTATGCTAGATGTTAGATGGCGTTGTACGTTGTGCGACGGCGATAATTTCTCTCGGTTGTTGACTTTTTATTGTTTACTGCAGCGTCTGTTCGGTTTATTATTTTTAGCATTTTGCGCTAGATGGTGCTAATATCGTTTAGTTTCTTTCGTTGGTATTTATTTCAAGAGTCTTCTAGCATAAACCAAATTTCGCTACACTGCCCTCCGCTTAAACTTGTTCGTCCCGAACAAGAGTCTCTCCGTCCCTAGTATAAGGTGCCAGCCTTTCGATGTGGACAACCTTTAATTTACTTTTGTTCCCGGGGTATTTTTGAATTCGATACACAACATCATTAATCCTTGTGACGATCCGGTAAGGTCCATCCCAGTGAGTCCGAAACTTAGGAGACAAGCCTCGTTTCCGTTGTGGGTTGTGTAGCAGCACTAGTTGACCTTTCTTGAACCTTTCAGTACTTGCTCGCAGGTCACACCGAGCTTCCATCTTGTCACGATCTTTATCACGCTCTTTCTCACGTTCCTTTTTACGCGATTTAGAACGACGTCTAGAAGATTTCTCCCGACTTCGAGAACGTTCTCGGCGTGACTGCTCTCGTTCTCGCTCTTTCTCATGTTTGCGTTCCCTTTCTCTTCTTCTGCGCTCACGATCTTTATCTGGCCGTTCTGGATCCTCCTTTTCAACTTTATCTCTTTCAGCGCGCTCTCTAACCTCCTCTCGTTCACGTTCTCTTTCACGTTCCCGCTTTCGTTCTCTGTCGCGTTCTTCACGCCGTTCGCGATCACGCTCGCGATCTCTTTCACGTTCCCTTTCACGCTCTCGTTCACGATCACCACGATCACGATCACTGCGCTGGTCCCATCTTACCTCCTCTTCAGGCAAAACGTTCAAACGGCGCACATCAATTGTTCCAGCTTTATTTTCCGTTCGTGAACATTCAATTTTACATAGGCGACGGAAAAATGCATCCGCATTTTCATGCTGGCTTTCTTTGCGATGTGGTAGTCGTTTCTCAGGCTCCCTCTCCGGAATCGAACCCTGATTCCACGTACGCGCCTGCTGCCCGCTACCATTTTCGCCATCGTCCACCCTATTTTCAATTCTTCTTTTTGGTGAATGTGATGCAGATCGTTTACGACGTGATTCGCAGTCACGTGCCATGTGTCCGTGCTTACCACAGTTGTAGCATTTTCCGCTAAAGCTACTGCTGGCGAACGATGAACTTTTCTTTTCAGCCTCCACCTCTATCCGACGAGTTTTCAGTGATGGGCGGCATGTCAACGCAATCATCTCTTCAGTGAGGGCAACCATTACTGTTTCGTTAAATGTTGTCTTCGGGCTCCGCATTGTTTCACGTTTTGTATCTAAGTCACGTATGCCGTCAATAAACGCCTCTATTTTGAATTTTTCAGCTACGACACTTAACTCGTCAGGATAGGAAAGGTGTGCCAATCGCTCAATATCCGCAGCATACTCCTGCAAGGACTCACCAGATTTTTGGATACGACTTTTCAACTCCAATCTGTGAATCTGCTTCATGTGGTCACTGCCATATTTTCGCTGTAAGGCATCCATCACCGCCTTGTAATTTTTCTGCTCCGCCACTGGAACTGTTTGCAATACTTCTGCAGCTGCGCCCTTTAATGCCACAATTAGCGCTGCAGCTGCGCTTTCGTTATCCCAACGATTGTGACCAGATGTTGTTTCAAACTGGAGCTTGAAAACACTAAATGGCGTTGTTCCATCGTACGAGGGTGCCTTAAGCCTATCTGCGCTGATTTCTCTTATCACTTGAGTGGTTGGTTCGCTTATTTCCAACTGTTGAATCCTTTTATTAACGTCTTTAAAATTATTTTGAACTTCTTCCATTTTGTGCACCTCCGTTCGAACAGCCTCAGTGTTTTGATTCACTGCGTGGATCTGCGTCGCGTTCTGACTTAAGCTCTGATCAATTTCTTCCCAAACCGCCTGGATCTGCAGCGCGTGCTGACCAATTTCTTCCCGAACGGCCTGGATATTGCTTGTCATCGCCATTAACATTTTCTCGAACTTTGACATATCTACAACTTCACCACTTGCCGCTGATCCAGAAGTTTCTTCCACTTTCGCTGCTGATTCTGATACATCACTATAAAATTCATGCTCTTCTAGGTTTACACCTTGAGCCTCAAGAGCCTGCCGTAAGCGTTTCTGTAACTCCACCTTTCCGCCAGTAGATTGCAGATTCAGCTGCTGCAACTCCTTCTTCAGTTGATCCACTTTCAGATCTTCAAACTTAACCATTTTTATTTATTTATTTTTTTTTTTTTTTTTTTTAATTGATTGTTAATTCTTTTTACACAATCCCACTTCTGACACCAATTGTTACGAAATTTCTGTCCCTTTGACGATAATTTCGATCTCTCACACTTTTCTGAGTTCGATCACTGGATTGTGTAACAATTAAAAACACACAAACTTATTTAGTTATAAAAATGGTTTATTTTATTAACGTTCAAATTCTAATATTAATTTAACACTGTATAGAAAACTGTTTTGTTCTACTACGGATCACACTGTATTCACTTTATTGCTTACTGCTTCGCTGGTTTAATTCTACTGTGTCTTCAGCTCAGATGACAACCCTTTTTATACTGCAGTCATCACTCTCTCGAATAATCCAGTACCTTCTAAGTGCCGTATATTCTACCATTATCTACAACCCACCAGTGCTATTTTGTAGCGTGCATTCTACTACTATCCACAAAACACCACAATGCATGGCACACTGACGTTGAGCTAGCTATTATGCTAGATGTTAGATGGCGTTGTACGTTGTGCGACGGCGATAATTTCTCTCGGTTGTTGACTTTTTATTGTTTACTGCAGCGTCTGTTCGGTTTATTATTTTTAGCATTTTGCGCTAGATGGTGCTAATATCGTTTAGTTTCTTTCGTTGGTATTTATTTCAAGAGTCTTCTAGCATAAACCAAATTTCGCTACAGTATCAAAAATCAATTAAAAAATATTACAAAAACGATCAATACTTTGTTGCAAAGTCTTTTTGCTTTATTACAACCGCACAACACCGTTGCATCGATTCAATTAAGGCCCTGCATCGTTCCACAGGAATGGCCTCCCAGGCTTCCTTTGCTCTTTCGAATAACTGGTCAAAATTAGTAATATTTTGCGTATTTAGTGCATTTTTCAGGCCATTGCAAAGATGGTCGATAGGATTGAAATCCGCGCTTGAGGATGCCCAATCCAAAACCGGCCTTGAAAAACATTTTAAGCAACTCGAGATGTGTGTTTAGGGTCATTGTCTTTTTGAAATTTCCATATGACCGTCAAATTCTCTTCGGCCCATGGTAACATTACGTTCTGGAGTATCTCAACATATTGAATTGCATCCATAGTACCTTCAATTCGGTGCATAAGCCCGACTCCACTCCACGAAAACCATTCCCAGATCATTATTGATCCGCCACCGCTCTTGACTGGTGAAACGTAATTTGGATCAAATGCCACTTCTTTCTATCATCTGGTCCTGATCTATTCATCTTTGTTTCATCACTAAAAATATAATGGTGCCACTGGTTTTGAGTCCAAGGGATGTGATTCCGAGCAAATTCAACTCGATGTGTTCGTTGCTACGCTGTGACTTAAGGTTTCTTGCGGGCCAAAGTATGCTTCACCAGTAGTCAAGCGCGATGACGGATCAATAATGATATGGGGATGCTATTCGTCGAAGGGATTCGGGTCAATACACCGAATTGAAGGTACTATGGATGCAATTCAATATGTTGAGATACTCCAGAACGTAATGTTACCATGGGCCGAAGAGAATTTGACGGTCATATGGAAATTTCAAAAAGACAATGACCCTAAACACACATCTCGAGTTGCTTAAAATGTTTTTCAAGGCCGGTTTTGGATTGGGCATCCTCAAGCGCGGATTTCAATCCTATCGACCATCTTTGCAATGGCCTGAAAAATGCACTAAATACGCAAAATATTACTAATTTTGACCAGTTATTCGAAAGAGCAAAGGAAGCCTGGGAGGCCATTCCTGTGGAACGATGCAGGGCCTTAATTGAATCGATGCAACGGTGTTGTGCGGATGTAATAAAGCAAAAAGACTTTGCAACAAAGTATTGATCGTTTTTGTAATATTTTTTAATTGATTTTTGATACTTTCCAATCATTGTTTGGATCGTTCTTAAGTATTTTTCTTCATTATTTTTGATATTTTTTATGTTAAGTAGATTTTTTTTTTGTAATTGAAGCAAAATATTTTATTTTTTCGTTTTAATATTATTGAAATATCTTTATTTCATAAAATTAAGCATAATTTTTAAGAAATTCAGATAATTTTAATGAATAAAAGCTATTACAATGAAAAATAAACACCGTTCTTAAGTATTTTTCAACAGCTGTACATATGAAGACATAATTTATATCATACGCTATAAGTACATATGTAGTAAAAAATTCTTATTTGATAAAATATTTGATTTACAATAATCAGTTGAGATTGATGAGAAGAATATCTTCTAACAAGTGCTTGTCAATATTTCCCTGCAGGTCTCCGAGAACACATTCTAGGGTGGAAAATGCCCTCTCTACCTAAACTTGGGTTGCTGAAACATCAAAAATAATTTTAGCTAATTCAGATAATACTTTGTCAGGGAAGTTATTCCAAAAGTTAAAAACATCAACAGTATTTGAAATCCGCCTTGTATCAAACGATTTGATTTTATCCATTAATGATTTATTTGTGAACTCTGTCTCATGCTTCCCTATTACTTACTTACTTAGATGGCCATAACAACCCGTTGTCAGGTTACGGCCGACCTCATTAGCTCTCGCCAGGCGCCTCTGTTTTGCGCGCGCCTTCTCCAATCGTTAATGCCAAGCGCGGTTAGGGCTTCCTCAGCTTGGTCTATCCACCGGAGGCATGGTCTCCCTCTTCGTCGTTGACCGGGGACCTTCCCTTCGAATACCTTTTTCGTTGGAGCTTTTTATCCATACGATGGACATGACCCAGCCAGCGTAGTCGCTGTATTGTTATACGCTTAGCTATGTCAATGTCGGCGTAGAGCTCATACAGCTCGTGGTTCATTCGAATGCGATAGTCGTCGCCAACTCGAACAGGACCAAAGATTTTGCGGAGAACTTTCCTCTCGAACACCCCAAGAGCGGCTGCGTCTGTTGTCGAAACCACCCATGCCTCAGCGCCATAAAGAAACACAGGTAGAATGAGCGTCTTGTAGAGTGTTAGCTTTGTCGATCGAGAGAGAGCTCTGCAACGTAATTGCTTACTGAGACCGTAGTAGCACCTATTAGCAATTGTTATTCTCCGCTTAATCTCTAGACTGACATCATTGTTGCTGGTTACGGCAGTGCCAAGGTAGATGAATTCCTTGACAACTTCTAATTTACAGTTGCCCGCTGTAACATGAGAGTCTAGATCCCGTGCTCTCTTGTTGTTGTTAGTAGACATCATGTATTTCGTCTTGCTCTCGTATACCGTCAAACCTACTTTGGCTGATTCCTTTTCAATAGCGGTGAAAGCAGCAGTAACATCTCTCTTACTCCGACCGATAATATCAATATCATCAGCGTACGCAAGGAGCTGAACACCTTTGAAGAAAATGGTGCCATTATGATGCACACCGGCTTTTCGTACGATCCCCTCCATAATGAAATTGAAGAGATCGCTCGAGAGCGGGTCGCCTTGTCTGAAACCTCGCTCAGTATTAAAAGTTCCGGAGAGGTCATTCCCTACCTTGACGGAGCTAAACGTATTGCTCAACGTCATCCTGCAGAGCCTTATCAACTTTGCAGGTATACCGAACTCAGACATTGTTGCGTATAGGCAATCCCGCACTGGGCTATCGAACGCAGCTTTATAATCGACGAAGAGATGGTGAGTGTCGATTTGATATTCATGGGTTTTCTCCAGGATTTGGCGTAGTGTAAAAATCTGGTCTATGGTGGACTTACCAGGTCTAAAGCCACACTGATAGGATCCGATCAGCGTTTCTGTATACGGCTTCAATCTTTCACACAATACGCTCGAGAGGATCTTATATGCGATGGAAATAAGACTGATACCCCTGTAGTTGGCGCAGATTGTCGGGTCTCCTTTCTCTCATGCTTCCCTATTTCTTTGTAAATTTCATCAAATTCCATATTTAGCAAAAGAAAAAATAAAAAAGTGGGCAAAATTTGTCAATTGAAAATTGGTCAGAATGAACCCCCCGAACCTTTATAAAAAATGGTTCGGTTTTCGGTTCGGATCAAACATTTGTGGAAAATTTCGGTTCGGTTAATGGCTCACTTCACGTCCCTGGCTGTTATTCCTTGTGGTCACAGATATATTTGTATTTACAGTATTGGCCAAAACATAAGCACCCCCTTAGTACATTTTTTTTTTTTATATCATACATTTTTTTTATATGAAAAAAATTATATTATATTCTATAATATGCTGGACCGTAATTTTTTTTTTTTTAAAAAAAACAACCTTGTATATTTTGTCCGCATTTTCAGCCACACCAAAAATGTGAGCGTGGTTTGACAACAGTGGGTTACATCTCCCATATAACTAAAATACCTAAAACACTATATCTTGGCACCTAAAGCAGACTTTTTCTACGTTTAGTAAGTCGGTTTTTTCATTAAATTTCAACGAAATCGGACATAAACTCTGTCCGCGCCGTTTACAGCTTTGAGCTATGAAGCTCAAATATCGGGATAATTATTTTTATTCCTCAAGTTAAAATATCTATAGGCAAAAAAATAAAATCCATCTAAAAATTTTTCAAAATAAACACCCTAAGCATATGAAATGTCTTCTATTCAAATTTTGTTTTTATTTATAGGGTGAAGTTTCCTACATACGTGTACGTGAGGATAGTGGCGATGGAGAACGTAGTGGTGGTCGTGGCGGTGGTGGTGGTGACTTCCGCGACAGGTAAGTGAATTGCATTTAAATAATGTGAACTTTCTTTGACGCGTGTACTTTATTTTTCTTATACTTTCGCAGATCTCGTTCGCGGTCTTTTTCACCACGACCTAGGCGACGTGGTACACCTACCTATTCACCAGTTCGTCGAGCAACTTATTCAAGGTCAAGATCTCGTTCTAGATCAAACTTTTAAATTTAAAGAACAAAAAAATATGCTGCTTTTACTTTTCTTATGATGCAAAAGCAAACTTAACAAGAACTTAAAACGCTAAGATAACTTTTTACCACTTTTACAATTAAACAAAACAGAATTCATTGAAATTCAATAACAATTGGATTGACTTTCTGAACGTGTAGTATGGAAAAAAATTATATTATAAACCGTTTTTTTTTTTAACAAGAGAATTAAGATTTGCAAATTTGCATATCACATAAATTTCAATAAAATTGCTTAATTTTTTTAACTTTTAAACTATAATGTCTCTTTAAAGTTTTAAATCACTTAAGCTAAATCAAGGAACTGTTCCATCATTTAAAAATTAACAATTCAAAGCTCTTTAACTTCTGCTTGCAATTTGCTTTGATGATTGAACTTAAGGTTTTACTTAAACTACTACAAACATTCCTTGATTCCTTTTATATGCAAAACAAGAAAAAAAAAAAACGAACAAAACTGGTCTCTAATGTTTTTTTCCTTTTGTCAATGTTGTTTGACACCTTTTAACTTTTCAAATTGAAGCTTGCAATTTAAATGCGTTTAGATTAAGGCATCACTTGTATTATGTTCTTTCAAAATGAAATTAACCATTTAAATTATCAACACATAATGTAATAAACTTACACATTAATCAATATATTAATATTTTTCTTTATTTCTCTTTCTTTTTCCACATATAATGGAAATAAATGGTTTGGAAGAGAGAGAGTGGAATATTTAATGGATAAGGATAAGGATAATGGAAGGATTGAAAGGTTGGATAAATGAAGGAATACTATTTAGGAAACATTTAATCGAACTTGTCGAACTTTGGCTGATTTCAATAATAAGGATAAAAACTATTTTCCAACTCCCCTCCCAACAATTGCAGGAAATTCACGCACGGAAAACTTTATTATGGATTAGGATTTCAATAGGAATTGCAATTTTGTCGGAAAATTTTGGAATTCTTTAGCTTACGGAACTACCTTCACATTTCTATTGCTGATTTCAGTCATTCTTTGGAAAGTTTTGGAACTGGAAAGGATATATTTCAAAGTAGTGTTTTTTTCTCAAATAAATTTTGTATAGGACTGCGTGGGAGGAGGATTTTTCATACATTCATTTGGACCTCTAGACAATTTAAATTAACCTTGGCTTTTAATTTCGTAACATTTAATGTTGGATTAAGGATTGCTGTTACATAAGCGAGCATACTGCAAACCTTATAATTTGAAACTGTGGGATCAGTTATGCGCGAGCAAATATTGCTAAAGAACATGGTACCAAATTAAATTAATTCTTTCGTTCAAAATTATTTATTTTTATTTATCTTTACTTGATTTTAAGTAATATCACCAAATTAGAATTATTTTTAATTTAATTTGGTATTACGTTCGTTACATTTGGAATCTACAACTCTTGACAAACAAAACTACGCCGCGTACAAATTTTCTCTCCTCTGCATTTCGTTGGATTTCATTCTGCATGGAATGGATTAAGTGAAAATGCGCCCAAACAGCCAACTAACGCGTTCAATCAATTTTTGGAATTTATACTTCAGTTTGGACTCTTATTGAAAATAATTGCATTAAAAGGACCCGACCCACAAGTAAAACGCCAAATTCCGCAATATTCATAATGATAAAAATGATTTAACAAGTGGTATGTTTGATTTGTTTTCTTTTAACACTTGTTTTCATTTTGTTTTTAGTTAAAATAATTGTTTTTTTTTTATTCATAATTAAATATCGTGATTTTTATAACGCAATGCATGATAGAAAAGTATTCATTACTAATGGACATTTTATTCAAATGAATATTTCTGATGTGTGGGTTAAAATTTAAGTTTTTGAATTTTAACTTGAACACTCGAATTACTTATAAAGTGTAAATCCAAAATTTTTATTATAGTCCCTTTTAGTTGTGCCATGGAAAAAGTTAATAAAGATGAGGTCCATAAAATTGACACAAAATAAAAATTATAAAAAAAGAATTAATAGAAAAATAATAAAAAATTGCAAATAAAACATAATTTTTGTGTGCGTATGTATTTTAGTCTCTAAAACAAAACTTCAAATGCATCATTCGATAGTTAAACAGAAAAAAAATTGTTTGGCCCAAGGATGATTTTTCGCAAATATTTAGGAAGCGCTTATAGCTTTTCGAAATCATTAACTTAAAGTCAAGTAAATTAAAGATAATGGCCCATAATTCTAGTCGCAAAATTAAGTTAAAACCTGGTTTTTACCCAAAATCGAAAATACAATGTGAACCCATAAAAAAAAGAAAAACTTGCATTAAATTATGAAAAAATTTTAAAAAATAGATTACCCTCCGTTATTGACACAAAATATTGTAGACTGTGAACTCATAGCTCACACTACGTGGGTTCGATTCTCGTCCAAAAAGATGCCTTTTTTCTATAAGCACGTTTTAAATTTAAAAGCAGGACAAGTGCTTTTAAATATTTACGAGGTTTTAAAGTAACATTTATTTTCATTGATATCAATAAAAAAACATGTGCATTTACGAATATTGAACCCACGCACTCTGACCTATGAGTTCACCGTCCTAACCACTACACCACGCTTCCATGTATTTTCGAGTTTTTTATTATTCCTTTTGTTCACTGTGTAATCTATTTTTTAAAATTTTCTCAGTATTTTCACAAAAAACAACATTTATTAATAATTTATATACGCTAGAAACGTGGGACCACTCAAGTGCCAATGTTAATCGAGGTAGTGGAATAATTCTTTGACGACGTTGTAGTGAAGTAATGTTGGATGGACATTTAGCCACGGTATCCCTATACTGCTCTGCTACGCTTAAATGTCCATTTTTGAATACATATATTGAGGTAAGACCTATGTTTATTCCCCACCAATTGACTTAAGTAGCTTTAAAGCATTGGTTCCCAAAGTGGTCCAGGTGGACCCCCAGGGGTCCATGGGAGACTCGACAGGGGTCTACGTTGGCGTGACAAAAAAATGGGGATTCATAATTCGTAAGCGGAGGTCCACGAAAATTTATCTGCTTTCGATAGTGGAGAACTAAAATGTTGGGTTGACTTCACCTATCAATGTAAGCAGATAATATTTTAAGAAGTTCATCGACTGTTGCTTGTAAAAACTTGCCATACACTTCCATATTCAGTACAACGTGTCGGAACTCTGCTGCAAATTTCCATAGTTAGATCTAATCTTCACATTTCTAGTGGAAATGTAGCTGCAGGGGGTCCACCGGAACCAGCTAAATTTTGAAAGTGGTCTATGAGAAAAAAACATTTTGGAAAACTCTGCTTTAAAGTGTCGAAAGCAAATTAAAACTGTATAGTCTTAAAATGAAGGCAATCACACTGTGCCTGAAGTATATCCAAAAATTAGGCTGCAACTTCGAATTGATTTTTCACTAAATTTCTCTATTCCGTGCTATTGGTGCTGAGTATTGCTTTATTGTTTTTATAAAAGTAAGTAAATTTTCTAAACCTTAGAATATTTGTCATAAAAAAGTGAATCCTATTCATTTTGATCAACAGTCTACCTAAATTCTTTTTTGAGGAGCCTAAACTTTGCGTCGACTGAACATCTTCCAGACTTGCAAGAGTCTAAAGTATTGACAATTTAGTTTTTTTTATTTGGTCTCCTAAAAACACAATTTTGAATTAAGACATGAAAAGACTTTGTAGGATTTATTTTTTTATATTTTTAAGAACATATTTAAATTGGCTTAAACAAATTTTCCAGACGCTAAAGCAGAAACAAATTGAACTTAAATGATAACACGAGACGTAGCTAAACTTGCTAAGCTTACGTTTTCTATGTGTGTTAAATGGCAACTGATGTGATTGTAATGACGCAAGGTCTTAATTTATTTTCAAAATATCTCAATGAAAGTCTAAATAATCGTATTGTCAAAAATTTCCTAAAAATATGGTGAAAAAGCTCGTTAGCCCTTAAGACTTAAACGAAATGCAACCTATGGAGACTTAAGGTTTTGTTTCAGATATAAAAAGATGTCTTCACAAAAATTCAATATCTTGGCAAATTTGTTTGTGTTCTACGTTTGATGTTCAGGTTTTTATGTTTCTGTAAATATATTTTACTTAAAACTAAGTAAATTATAAGGAAGTATAAAGCATATATCTTATTTATGGATACCTAAATAAACCACATTTATAAAAAAATTATGTTTTTCTTATTATTGGAAAAAAAAAACGGGTAAGCTTGTGTTATTTGATTGTGGAACAATGGATGTTTTTATCAGATACCTTTCAACTCATTTTGGGCCATCTGACTGGCTTTTTACTAAAAATAAGGAGAAGATATAATATGTAGCTGCCAAATATTTAAGCCAGCGATAGGCAAAATAGGAAAAAATTAGGCAATTTTAGTTCTTTACAACAATCACGTCGTTTTTCTTAAGGAGGGGGGGTTTGAGCGTTACATTTAAGGCATAAGGGGCCGTTCAAGTATTACGTAACGCTATTTTCGAAGATTTTTAACCCCCCCTCCCCCCTATGTAACGCGCCGTAACATTTTCCTCTACCCCCCCCCCCCCTTAAACGTTACGTAACACCCAAGTGACCATATTTACCTAAAAGTCACAATTATGTTGCGAAAAGTACCGGAAATACATGCGTATGTTGTTTATTTTCTTTATTATACCCTACACCGTGGGTATATTCACTTTGTCATTTTGTTTGTAACGCATAGAAGAGGGCGGTGGTAGGTATGAAAAAGTATATAGATATATTCTTGATCAGCGTCACCACCTGAGTTGATTTAGCTATGTCCGTCTGTCTGTCTGTTCAAATCAGGTTTACGGAAAAACCAAGAAAGCTAATTGAATCAAATTAGCACACTCAGGTCAGACCTTCTTGCAGGCATCTTGCTATTGAAAATGGACGTAATCAGTTCATGGACACGCCTATCGCCCATACTCTATGTATATTTGCCCAATCCCATTTTGAAAAAAAATGCAGCGATTTTGATGAAACTTGGTGATTAGGTGTACATTTGAACTAAATTAAGATTAGGCTAGGTTTCAAGTTTCCAAAGATTTGCGTGGCACGGTCCTAAATTTTAACCTCTATACCACCATATCTCGTAAACCGTGCAAGATATTGTAATGAAATTTCTTTATTTTTTCGACTTTTTCATCGATTTTAAATTGTTTAGACTTTTTCAACCTCTCTCAACATTAACATTTTGCATATATTTACGACTTTTTCAACAGTTTTCAACCTCTTAAACATTTCACACTTTTTTCGAATTATTTAACCTCTTCAAAGTCTTTTTTTACTGAAATATATGTACCTACTTTGAGTGCAGTGTAGGGTATGTGAGTTTTGGGCCTGACTGAAGATAACACCTTAACTTGTTCATATTGTTATTTAATAAAAATCACACATAATGTAATAAACATTAGCTTAAAATATGTTAAAATGGCGAAAAATGAGACGAACATATTTTATTAAAATGATAAAAGTTGATGGGATCTAGAACAGCTACAGCAATAAATGAGAAAAATAGGAAATCTTTCCACGCTTACATCTCTGGTTTTGGTTAACCAATCTCGAAGATGATAGTTTTAGGACATTCTGCTTGATAAGTGCTTTAATTTAACAT
This sequence comes from Tricholauxania praeusta, assembly GCA_949775025.1. Classification (NCBI taxonomy): domain Eukaryota; kingdom Metazoa; phylum Arthropoda; class Insecta; order Diptera; family Lauxaniidae; genus Tricholauxania; species Tricholauxania praeusta. Next base: position 142,097,730 of record OX459029.1, read on the forward strand.
ATCATTTATTGCTGTAAATTATCTAGATCCCATCAACTTTTATCATTATAATAAAATTTTTTGGCTGTAGCTATTCAATAAGCATACACATAAAGAAAGCGTTTCATTATACTTACATACCTCATTTCAAATCACCACCCGCTAAAGTAGTTTCACTTCTAAAACAATGTTACGTAACGCGTTGTTCGAACCCCCCCCCTCCCCTGTAACGCATCGTAACGTTTCACAAGACCCCCCCCCTCCCCCCCTAATTGCGTTACGTAATACTTGAACGGCCCCTAAGCTTTAAAAAGTTTTTAGTGATATGGTAAAAGTAAATTTATTTATTTAAAAAATATGAAAGTAAAATATTTAAAGAGTATTCTGTGAAAATTTCTTTAAAAAATATTGAAAAATAAGCCATTGACAGCAAATTTCCGCGGACGCATAAAAAAAAGGTGGTTTGCGGTGGACAACATGACTCATCATCTATGGCTGAAGCAAACGTTTTTTCAGGAAGGCATATTTGGTGAAAAGGAACATAAATATGTGCCCATAATAAAACTAAAGAGTGTAAGGAATCATAATTTGTTTACTGGTCTTATAACAGACAATAAAAAAACAACACTGGATGAGGAAGGAAAGGCTATTATTACAACCATAAACTGCAATTTGTTCTTATAAGCATTACCTTAACCCTTTCATCCCCAATGTTGCGTATAAGTTTTCTGACTTTGAACCTCTGTAACTGAGGTTTTTTTCAAGGGATCTAATGTGCAGTGACTTTTTTCTGTTTCTTTGTTTTATTTTTGTTTGCTTTAGATTAGGTTTATCAATCGTTACGATGATATCGGGGGGGAAACTGTTAGTGGCTTTAATTACAGAGAAATTTTTGCTTCTGGTTAGGTTTTCCAAATGTGTTTATTTATGCGTTTGAGCTATATTTAATACAATTAATGCACTTATTCTTATAACGGTATTGATATTTAATGAAACTAAGCTTATTTTGTTAAAATATAAAGTCTTTTGAAGATTTTGGTCGAGAAAGATTTAATAAAGAAAAAATGACATTCCATATGTTGAAATTCGCTGAGGAGCTAGGAGTTTTTGCCAGCTTTCAACCGCAGCTGCCCCTCTGTGAAGTTGAATAAGTAAGTAAATGGTGTAACTGGATATGGCTGCAGTCGTCAGAACTCAATACGAATTCGTTTCTTCGTACTATTCATCCGTTTCGGATTTCGTTACGAATTCGTCTCGAACTCGTTTTCGTATGAAATTCCTCTCGAAAAAACGGAAGAATCGTCCGCATTAACGAATTCGTTTCGACTTCGTAACGGACTTCAAATACGAATTCGTTTTTTGTTCATAAAACGAATTCATAAACCGGATCAGTTTCGAATTCGTTTTTTGTTCATAAAAAAAAATTTAATGTTTTATGCGACTTGAAATTGCTTAAAAGTTCAAAAAAACTTATAAAATTTTTAACTCAAATTTTTTTGGAAAAACTTAAAATTTTGGAAAAAAAATTATTTTTTTTAACTTTTTAAACATTTCTAATTCGATTAAGACACAAAATTTTTTTTTGAAAATTTTCCTTTGAAAATTTTTTCGGAAAAAATTGATCTGTTTTTTGTTTATAAAACGAATTCGAAACGGATTCGTTTTATGAACATAAAACGAATTCGAAACGGATTCGTATTTGAAGTCCGTTACGAATTCGAAACGAATTCGTTTTACTTACAAAAAACAAAATTCGCAACGATTTTGTTTTATGAAAAAAAAAACGAATTCGTATTTGAAGTATTTTACTTACAAAAAACGGAATGCCTACAAACGAATTCGAATTCGAAACGAATTCGCGTCCGTTTTTGTGCACCTCAAAAAACCCTTTCAGCAAAGCGTTTTCAAATTTTGGTTTGCATGCACGTGCCACACCCAATTTTCGTTCGAAGAATTTCCAAGACATTTTCATCAGGCGAAGCGGGCAATGAAAATAAAGTGAGGTCGTGAAATTTGATTATATTCCAATTAGTTTTACTTCTAGTAGATATAATTGTGTACTCAAATTTTTTTTTCGTATGAGGCTTAATTGCCGAGTTATGGGCTTCTGAAGAATTGGCGAAGTTTAAGGACCGTAATTTTTGAACGCTGTTATTGGAATCAAGGAATTTATAATAAAATATAAACAATATTGATTTAACTAGTAAAAAGGATGCTCTTTTAATTTTTTAGTCAAATTAAAGTAAGAACTTTAAATCAAATTTTCAGTAACTTCGACATAATATTTTTTAAATGTTTTATTTTTTAAAAAAGCCTTAAGTATCGGTATTAGTTAAGGAGATATATTAATCAAAGTACTTAAAAAGTGCCACGTCACATACAAAGTGCGGCACGTATGCACTTCATTTCATATATCTCTTAAACTAATGTAGATCACGTTAAAAATTTTTTAGCATATTACCGGCATATTTTATGCTATATTTTAAAGTTCAAATAAAAAAAATAAAATATGTCGAAATTATTTCAATTCTAAAATGAAATGTTCACTTCCGGTTTTCCACAAGAAAAAAAATCAAATTTCCAATCTGATTTCATAATTGAAAAGAGCAGTAAATTTCCTATTGAAACCACATTGCTTTGTATTTTATTGAAATTTTGTGAAGTTCGAAAAACTGCTTCCCAAAAATCCATTATTCATATTACGTCAATTTTCGGAAGTCCACAACTTGACAACTATAACTATATAAAAAAATTAAATTTTTACACCTAGATATAGAATTATGCCGAATATGAACAAATTTCTAAATCTCATTTTTTTGCATTGTCCGCTTCGCCTGAAATGCTCCATATGTTACATTACATTAAATGAGCTCTTTGCTTAGTTTTCGGTTTTACTTGTGTGGGAGGTGTCAGGAGCTTTTGTCAAAAAGCTTCTGCTATTAGTCTAATAATAATCCAAACCATTGATGGTGTTTGCTGTAAATTTGATTACATAACCTTAAATATTTCATTTAAAATATTTTAATTGTATGGAAGGTAAATGGGTCCGTATGCTGCTTATGCCCATTTTCAATTCTACAAACTTTAATTGAAACTGTAGTTATCGCTCAGTAAATTATTTTGCTTGATATTCCTGCTCAAAAATATATATACTTTTCTATATCTGCCACGCCCTCTTCTATGCGTTACAAACGTAATGAAATATTAATATACCTTGAATAAAAAATACAGCTTACTTTTGCCATAAACGACCGTATAAAAGTACTTTTTCAACCACATAGTGCGCGCTCTCTAATATCACAGCCGGCAAATGAAACCGCATAGAGAGAGAGAGCTGTTGGGTTCGTAGGGGATAGTGCTGCCATTGTGGCGCACACACCACCATTCTACTACACTTTGAACGCACACAATTGTGACCGGTTCGGCTTTAAGTTGATTCACTTTTACAACGTTGAGTCAGTTGGTGAAAATTGGTCTGTGTTGTTGGACGTGTTTGGCGGATCGGTAAAAATCATTTGTGTGCATCCTTATTTTAAAAGGAGACTCAAATCGTCGCGCCTTCGATTGTGTGAGTGTTTCATATTTTATGTGTAATGTGGTTGTAATTTTAGTGTTTCTTGTTGTTGTTGTTGTTGTAAATGAAAACACGTTAAAAAGCATTACGTACATGTGCATGAAGTTTGAAAAGAAGATTTTCGTCTAGTTTTTTTGTTTTTTGCAGCGCGTGTGGTTGGTGGACACTATCACCAACGTAAAAACAACAAAAGCAACAATACCAACTGCAACATCAAGCACATTGATAACCGGTATTAAGTTAAATGCAACAACAGCAACAACAACAACGAGAAATAGTCCTAATAATTTTCGTTTTGTTTACCTTTTTTTTTCTGTTGTTGTTGTTCGTGTGTCATGAGTAAAAACAGCATACGAAAGAAGTAAAAAAATTAAAACAAAATAAAAATCAATTGCTTTATTTTGTTTTTTTTTTTTGTTTTTGGTAACCAAAAGTTCAACGAAGAACTTGGCACAATTCGACATCAGGTTATGAACCCCCTTAATGTTGAAAAAAAAAAGCAAAAATTCAATTCAATTGAATTGTGGCGGCATGAATTTCGTTGGGGACTTTGGCGTTCGGTCGAAGTAGCAAAAATCAAATGCAAATCTGGTGAAAATTGAAAAACAAACAAATGTTTCTTGTGAGTGTTTATTATAATTATTTTTGTTTGTGAAAACAAAACGTGCCAAAGTTAGACTAAATAACAATAATAATAATAAGAAATAAAATTTAAAATAATAATGCTAATTAAATGCATGTGATGGTATGTCTGTGCGATTTTTCTTGGAAGCAAAGATTTTCGAAAGTGTCTAATAAGAATAGTTAGTGTATATAATGCAAAATCGTGCTCGAAATTAAATTTAGTAATTAAACAGAAAATGGACACCATAACCGATTTCTTCTTAAACTTACATACGTACATCAGCATTCGGTTACAATGACATCCAAGACAGAAAGTAATAGCCCAAGAACCCACGAGGACAATTGCGTGTATAAGATTACAGGATTGTATGTGAAAGATGGTGTTGCAGTTTGGTGAACCTAACCAACTATTATGGTCTTGCCAAAGTCCGTTCCGATACACATTGGCCTCAAATCGTGCTTTTTGGTTCAAACATTTCCAGAGAGCGCAAATTTTGGTGGGAAATGAACAATTTTTTTTTTAAATAAAAGCTAACTAAAATGCCAATAATTCGTCGTGGCCCGAATTTTTAAAATTTCGAAAAAATATTTTTTTTTTACTATATTTTTTTTTTGGTTCAAAAATCGCTAGAGAGCGGAAATCTTATCAAAAATCAATAACTTGTTCCTTTAATTAAAGCTTATTGATATTCCAACAAAACCTCGGAGCCCAAATATGAAAAACAAAATTCTGTTTTTTGGAAAAAGCCGAAATAATTTTTTTTTTTAATTTTTTTGGTTCAATTATTGCTAAGGACTGAAAATTTTGTCGAAATTTAAAAATGTTCTTTTTTAAATGAGAGCTAACTTAATTGCAAACACATCAGCCTTATTAAGCTTTTCTTAAAAATGCTCCAAGAACTTGTTGGAATTTCAGTAAGCTTCGATTCAAAGAAAAAATTATTAATTTCGGCCAAGATTTGCCATTTTTGAAACAAAAAATATTAAAGAAAAAATTTTTTTGGCAAATTTTTTTTTTTTAATTAAAAGTGTATTAGATTATGACTTAAAATGTTTTCCAAATGATAGAACTCGAAGAGCCTAAGTAAAATACATAGAGCTGCATAGTTGAATCCTGTTCCAAACATTGGTTGCCACCAGATTTTTGTGTTCATTTTTTAATGTAGATGACAGCTTGAAATGTGTGACAAATTATAGAACTCGAAGAACCTGAATAGACTATATTGTCGATTTCTATCCCAAGTCGGTTTTATAGCCAATTTGGCTTAATGAAAAAAGTATATGGATGTTTGACATACATATATGTACATACATTAGACCGGGTCGAAATTTAGATTCATCCAGACACCGACTCAAAAGTTAGAAAGACCCTTAAAAACGATATCTGCCCCATTTTTTTTTCGTTCTGAGAAAAATCAATGGAGCACTTTTGATTCTCCTGAAGGTCCTTTTTGGCTAAAAAAACGTGTTTTTTGAGTCGGTGTCTGGCTGACTTTATTTTTCTTCATACAAATCGACCCCGTCTAATGTGCATGATTCGACAAGTAAACCCTTTATATTCTATCGAGCTCTATCATTTGGCACACATTTCAAGCTGCAATCTTTATTACAAAAAATTGACTCAAGATACCGGTGGTAACCCATATTTGGGACAGGATTCAACAATGCAATATTCTATATAGGCTCGAGTTCTATCATTTGGCATAAATTTCAAACTACATACATACATATATGTAATCTACATATGTACATCTAAATACATTTTAACTATTGGGTAAATTTTGAGAATGAATTTTGAAAAATCCTACCAGGCGACAGGTAAGAGGTGCTGTGGTTTTCAAAGCTTTATTATGTAGAGGAAGGATTGGTCTGAAATGAATATTTTTATTTTTCGGAACTTCTTTGGTTAACCTATATTTTTGTGAGGTAGAATTGAGGTAATTTATAGTGTCCGAAATTTTGGTAGAAAATCGATCCAGACAAATTTAAAGATTAAAAAAAAGCGCGAAACAAATTCAAATATCCAATGTGACATGCTATAATAAAATAGATTTGATTGAAAGAAAGGTTACCAAACATTTTTTTTTTGTTATTTTTATCTCATAGAGGGCTATTCCTCTACTACCACACCAAATTTTATCAAAATAGTACGTGCTCTTCTAGTACCAGTGTTTAATGGGTTAGTAAAAACAATTCGCCGAAATTTGGGTATTTTCTGGCATCGGGGAGGGCTTTGACAAGGCAACTGTCGTTGGTTAGATTCATCAAAATGCATCACTATCTTTCCTGTATTGGATATGATTTTTAGGAATCTTTGGGAAATGTAAGAAATAATAATACAGTCGGAAAAAATGAGACTTTAATGCTGTAGGAACATCGACTGATGTTAACTTACGGCAATTGTTGTGGACGTTGAGTTTGAAATTATCAGATTTTGGCCTACAGCGCTTAGAGATAATGGAAAATTAAACTGATTTTGACACTTTTACAAACGAACCACTACGATTTTTTTTTACGTCAAGCCTGAGGTTATTCTTTACAAAAAGACATTTGTTCATTTACATTTACCCCTGCAGCTTCTTAAACCCCTCTATATACGGCGGCATAAACGACTAAGAACTTCCCGTAACTACGTAAATTGCCATTGTGTGGCTGTGTGCCAAAATCTAACTGCAGATTTGAACCCAACGAACTCAAATTACGCTATGTTGATACCAGTCGATGTTTCTCCAATTTCACTACAAACAGTGCTACTAATTAGTTAGTATTTTATCTCTGTAAATATTAACTTTACGGAAAAAATTGTTAAGACATAAAGTGTGGGGAATTAGTTTAACTTCCAAAAGAAAGTTTTCTGAAATTTTTATCGTCTATAGGGTAGATTATATTTTTGCTACACTTAAAAATTTTGCAAAACTTTCGAATTTTTTGATTAATTTTTTTTTAAATCTGCTAAACTAAAAGTAAAAAGAAGTGTATCAGAGTTCTTAAAAATGAAATTTTGTTGAAATTTTTTAAAAATTTCAGAAGAAATAGAAGTTATTGAGATTCCATTATGGTTTTGTTACATTTTTTTGTTGTGTAACTTTAAAAAATTAATAATACCGAAATTTAGGTTTTGATCAATTTTCGAGCTTAACTCAAAATATTATTTACTCCATATAAAATAAAAAAATAATTTTCTTTTATTTCCTAACAACTTTTTTTCGTAAAGTTTTTCTCCAGCCAAAAGAGTCATCACATTCATTCATCATTGTTTCTGATTCATTTATTAAATTTAATTTATATTTAAGTGCTATTTAATTGACATCGTGAATAATAAATCAAATTGAAACTGATAACAAATTTATTTAACACGTGCAAAAAAAAGAGTTATAGTAAAGAATACTACAATAATCTGTAATACAATTAATAATACATAAATATTGAATAATTAAGTGTTACAATAATAAATTATTCCTCTTAAAAGTAATGAAAATTATAAAAAAGTGCTAACGAAAAAAACTGTTTCAACTTTTTAAAATATTAACTTTGGATTATATGCTGCTTGCTAATTAAACATAAAAATACTGGTAAGCTTGATTAAACAAATTAAATTTCTTATCTCTATAAAAAAGATAAATTTTATATATTAAGTTCAACTTCAGAAAATATTCTCGCTTTCAATTATTATTGTCTAGTCGATTTATTATTTAAGGAGCGGCGGTCTTGACGCTTTTTACACGCTTGCTACATACATATATCCATGCTCACATGCAAAAGCGTTAAAATTGCTGACTGAATTTATTTTACTGAGCAAGCAGTATGGGTAGGTAGGTCCTATATCCAACTGTGACAAATTTGCATTGAATTAGTTAAGTGGTGAACTTTGATGATGTAGAATTTTGCAAACCAAATTTAAAATTTTACTGCAAAATTATAAATAATTAGTCCAATTTTTTTAACTTTCGTTTTATCTTAAATATCATATTTAATTTGAATATTTTGTATTTGAATCTAAATCAGTTTGTGCTGTCTTGTTTCTTTTAGCATAAATACCACAAGTCTGATTGCTGAAATCTTTTGAAATAAATCTTCGATCCGGCTTGTGTACAATTTTTGCGTTTAAAGGAAGCTCGTTTGTTACCTTTGTGTGGCGGTATAATTTTCAGACGCATGCAGGCGGTATAGGTACAATTATACCTACATACATTTTTGCAAGAAAACTCCAAACTTGCGAAATGTTATCAAGCAATATTTATATACCTGTTACTTTTTATTCTGCTGAGTTAATACGGACTATAAAGAATTTCTAACGCCCACATATCACGCCCATTATAATGCTATCTGGGTGAGTATCTATGAATTGGCGAACGTGAACGCTGGTTTTTAAAAAAACGTTTTAATAAACCTGAATCAATGTGATACCATACGATTCGTTGTTATATTGAGCCAAACCACGCCCATATAAATCCTAAAATTATAAATTTTAATTGCACATTTTCCCTATTTATTTTTGCAGTAAGCGTCATTTAAAAGCCTTAGTTTGATTTCATAGAAATATCATTATATCATTCGAGATCTACATATATAAAACTAAAGTAGTTCGTGGACGACATGGGTAAAGTTATTCTTATTATACTCTTTAAAAGGAACGTATAATTTTTGGCTTTCTGTACTAGATAATTGATGTAATATTTTATTATATATTACACAGCTTATGTTATATTTATTGAAAAAGAAAAGAAAACTACATATGTATACTGATTTTCTGCACAAGTAACGTCGCTGCAATAGAATTTACTTCATACACTGGGTTTTCGCAGACCTTATAATAAGTCCTTTCTGATTTTACGTTGGTTCCACTTGATTATCGGGTGCATATAGCAGCTACTAACAACAGGAGTGACTCCGCGATTATCATGAAGTACTTTAACTCAAATTTGCACGTCTGGTGCTTTCACTATTTGTCGCCCAACTACCATTTCTATAGCTGATCGAAGAAAATAATTCCAGATTATGACTGAGTGCGCCACCTCGAATCTATGGTTGACTATTTTCCTTCAAAAAGTATTTTCGTTGGGTATTTGTCCTTAATCTTAGTTTGTCTCCTTGTGGAAGGTATAAGATGACAGCGCTATGATATCAATCATATTGAATAAGAATTCCAATCTCTAACCTGATTGTTTTAGTGTCATAACCTTTTCCTTTCAATTGTAGCACCTTGTACGCTTTCCCGTATATACAGGGTGTTTTTTTTAGAGGTATAGAGCTTCGAATTGAAATAAAACACAAGAAAATCGTTTTAATCTCCATCAATTTGGCTTTATTGGAAGGATAATTTTATGCCATTAATGTTTAAATATGATTTCGGGCATGTGGCCGCCGCGGCTGGCTCGAATAAAGCCAATTCTACAGGTCCAATTTTGAACCACTTTTTCGAGCATATGGGGCCGTATGTCGGCAATAACGCCACGAATGTTGGCTTCCAAGTCCCCTAACGTTTCTGGTTTGTTGGCGTAGACGAGCGACTTCACATATCCCCAAAGAAAATAATCCAATGGTGTCAAATCACACGATCTTGGTGGCCAATTGACAGGTCCATTCCGCGGAATTATGCGCTCATCGAATGTTTCCTTCAATAAATTGATTGTGACGTGCGCTGTGTGGCATGTAGCGCCGTCTTGTTGGAACCACAACTCATCCACATTCATGCCATCCAATTCGGGAACAAAATAGTCGGTTATCATGGCTCTATACCGGTCTCCATTAACGGTAACTGACTCTCCAGCATTATTTCGGAAGAAGTATGGCCCAATGACTCCACCAGCCCATAGAGCACACCAAACAGTCAGTTTTTGTGGATGTAATGGCGTCTCAAGGGTCTCATGTGGATTCTCTTCACTCCAAATGCGGCAATTTTGCTTGTTGACGTAGCCATTCAACCAAAAATGAGCCTCATCACTGAACAAAATTTTGCGATGAAAATCAGCATCGAGATCAATCTCATTTTCGGCCCATACACCAAAATCACGACGCATTGCATGGTCTCGCGGCTTTAATTCTCGCACAAGCTGGATCTTGTAAGGTCGCAAGCCAAGATCTTTGCGCAAAATCTTCCATAAAGTTGATGGACAAAGCTCCAATTGCTGTGCACGGTGGCGAATCGATTCATTCGGGTCCTCTTCAACATTTTGCTCTACAGCGGCAATTGTTTCTTCGGTGCGCACTGTTCGACGTCTCTGCGGATGCGTATTATCACATAGAGTAAACGTAGTGCGAAAACGACCCATGGTTAACCGAATTAATTGCTCTGATGAACGATTATGTCGACCATAAAATGGACGGAGCTTGCGGTAAACTTCGCGAACTGAACCATTATTTTCGAAATAAATTTGCACGATTTGCAAGCGTTGTTCTTTTGTCAACCTGTTCATGATGAAATGGCAAACCAAACTGAACATAAATGACATTAGAGTTGCCAGATTTGACCATAAAATGCCAGTTTTATCTCTATTCGAAAAACAAACCTCTAAAAAAAACACCCAGTACTATCGATAAATTTGAATAGTGTCAAAAATAATATAAAAAGTCTAAAAAAAATTCTAAAAATATTGAAATATTGAATAGTATCGATAAGTATCGATCGATCTTGATGATCGAAATTGCCGATTTCGAGATCAAGCAAAATAGTCAAAGTCTTAACTATTTTGGATGGATATATTCCATATATAATTTGGTTATTCTTTAAATAGCTGCACACTTTGTTTTTTCTTTTGCTTTTTTGATAATTTTTTGAAACGAAATACATTGATATCTCAAAAAACTACTGGAAAATTTAAGAAAAATCTATATCACTTATAGAATTAGAGAATTTTCTATTTGACCATTGAAATCAAAAACCATTTGTGACTGTGCTATGATTATCTTTAATCGTAAAAATGATTCAGCATTAATTTGCTCTCAAATTCTGCAGAGAAAAGAATTAATAAAGTTCGTCAAAAACTCTAATGTTCTTGCATTCGTCACGCTTAAAACATGAAAATTGATATCAGTTTTCAGTAACAATCGCATTGAGTAAGAAGTTCTTAAAATTGATTAAAATATTGAAAAAACTATTCTTTTTTTTAATTTAATGGGACTGTTTTTTTCATGACCTCATAATTTTTAAAAAAAATTTCACAATTTTTTTAATGCTTTGAGTAATTTTATGAACCATCGCTCAGTGCAACTTTTACTGAAATTTGATAGCTTAGGAGTGAAAATGATTTAAATTGAAATTTTGAACAAAACTGTTTTTATCACTGACGCATAAACTAAAAATTCTGGGCACAAATTTTTTATGCGAAACATTTCCACTTTTTCCATAGAATACAAATCTGCTATAAAAGTTTGCATATAAAAAATCGCAGTTTACCTCGAATAGACCTTGAAAATTGGTTTCAAGATCAAATGCAATGTCACCATAGCCGTTCTTAGAACACCGGTGTTTACAACCGCTAAAATACATAGAACGTGAACGTAACAAATCTTTTATAGCCTATAATAAGCCCAATACATCAAGGTGTAGCAGGGACTTAATATTGTTTGATAGAACTTTGTAGGACTTAAATATTCATTCAAAAATATATGAAAGTACAAATGTACCTATGCCGCGTGCTAGAGTGTAGTTAATACTTTACTCTATATCTCAAATTCTGCTGAAGATATTTTTATGAAATTTAAACTATTTAAATAACATAAAAATTGTAAAAAATTTTTTAAGAGGCGGCATTTTGGTTCTTCGCCCCGGATGGTAAATGGTCACGCTACGCCACTGTCGGCAGTGATATATGCCAATATTCGACAGTAAAATTATACCATTTTTTTCTATTCTGTTACCTTTCTATTTGTTAGCTTTACTTTGCTCCATTCTACTTTTCTCTCTGTAATTTAAAGAGACCTTGACGCCGAATAATCTCCCGAGTAAATAGAAAGCAACGAAATAATAGAAGGTAGCGATACCAATTGACAGCATAATTCTCTTAATGGGTACCAACCACGCAAGTTTTTTTTTTAATTTCCGAACCTTGGAAAGAAACAGAATGCGTTTTCTAGATTGTAACTGATATCGTCTTCTGACAGGTCCAATTATTGCCTAATAATACCAGGTCTAAATTTCAGTACGCTGTCATTCTTTTTCAGGAAAAGAAAATTTTAAATTTTTGATTGAAAAATCCGCAGTTTTCTTAACTTCGAACATGAGCTGTTATAGTTCCGATAAAATTACGGATTTCCATTTTTTCTTATGATCCTAAAATAAATTTAGAATTTCAATTCCGTTTTCGAAGCAAATCCGAAGGAGAGTGAGAACAGCCCTGAATATTGTTAAAATATCATTAAACTTAAAACACGTTTTCTGCTTATAATTCCTCCTTGCAATTCTTCCAATCTTTTTTAGACTATAAAATTCACTGTACCATACTTGTATAATTGCAAAGTTTTTAGCACGATATAAGTAAGTGTTCTTTGAAGAACAAAAACTGTAAAAAATCCGAATAATTAATTTTTAAACTTTATTGTTGGTCATCTCTGTAATAACGTATTTTTTTTTGTTTTATTTATTTTGTGTGGTAAACTCATAAAATATTTACATTATTAAGTTACTCTTTCAACTGAAAATATGGTAGCCAACTATCCGTATACCATAAACTTTCAAGGTCATTAAATTAATTTCTGCGCATTAGTCACACTTCCTCCCTGCTTTTGTTTTTGTTTCCTTTTTTTTACCTTTCTCCAAATCATCGTATCCCTTACCATCCCATCCCAATCCCTGTTACTTGCATTACCATTTTGGTACGCAATTAACTCGGCGCGCTACACATGACTTGGCTCATTACCGTCTTAATTCGTTTACATTATGAGAAATGTGGTCGACTGTTCGTTTTGCTGATGGGGTAACATTTTACGCCTGACATTAGTAATTTATTTAATCGCATCGCACCGCATCTCTTCATTTTCATTTTCAAACTGGTACCTAAGTTCGAACCCAACCCAATAAAATGTGTGAAATCGGAAGTTGACAGAAGGGCAACCGTGGCAGTGGCTAGGTACACAGAGGGTCGGTCGTACAACGTACAGAGCTTATTGAAACTCATAAATAACAGAAGCAAAGAAACGCAATTTCATGTTCCGCTATGAAACTGACATTTGAATGGAGGATGTTCTAGGAGTAGCAACCTGTGGTACTTAATACAGTAGTCACTCGTTGTATTTGCTTTTGGGATATTGATTTATTACTGGGTTGTATTCATTTATAATGGTAAATATTAAAACAGATTCCATTATTAGGTTCTATTTTGCTTGGAATACTTAAAAAAGATTTGTACTCCTAAAAATACAGAGTTTTAGAAAGAAATGTTTTCGGATAAAAAAGTTGCAAAATTCGCTGAAAGATATAGTTAAATATTTATTTTGTGCAGCTTTGCAGTATTTACTGTTGACAAAGGTATAAAAACGTATCTGATGAATTTCACTCATGGCTGCATCATTCACAATTCAGTTGAAAGCGTGTCGTCTTCATTGTCGCTGTGTCTCTCCCGTAAACTGCTACGAGAGTCAAATTGCAGCGTATAACAATAACAACTAACTGTGCTACAAAATAGCCAAGTTATTATTGGTGTAATTGATGTTGTTAGCTACAGCGTTGCCATTGTTGATTTTTTTTTTTATTTTTTTTTTCGAAATGGACCTCCGTGATGGGAAAATTTTTGTTGCCTGAATGAATCACAAGAATTTAATGTGCGACGCACGCACAAAGAAAACCACAAGATGTGCCATTAGGAAATACTTAACAACTGTCATAAATTATTGCTGGAAATAGGTATTTGCTATTTAATTGAATTCATACTGCTCTTGAAACGAATCAAAATAATGCTTTTTAAGTCGATTGAAAATTCTGTGGTCAGAAAATACGAGAGCATAGTGTATCCGCGTTTGACAAGAAAAGAATTTTTTTTTTTTTTTGGCAGAATTGATTTTATTTTTCAACATAGTCTCCTTTTAGGTCGATACACTTCTAACTCTTCAAGCCATCGGAATATGTAATAGGATTTGTCGAACTCTGCAAAATATGCATCTGTTTCGGCGATGACCTCAGGTTTTTTCAGAAAAAGAAGTTGCTAAATCTGGAAAATACAGTGGTTGCGGAAGAGGGACCAGGTACGTCGATGGGTGCAACAATACTGTTTAGAACCTAAGATAGCTCAGTAAATAAAAAGACCCGATTTATTGTGGAAAAGGAACTAAGTCCAAAAAACCACATTTATTTCTCGCACAAAGCACATTCTAGCACAAGTATCAAGATATGCACAATACAAAAGCTCAAGTAAGACTAAAAATACATATAGAATATAAAAGACTACGAAGCGAGTTTTCTCAGGAACTCGTATACAGGGTGGATACGATACAGTGCCCGCAAAAACCGGCAGGTTTTTAATAGTTCCTCAACTTGCTCAATGTACTTGATCTGTAGACTCCACAGGTAGGATACAGATTTTCTGCACAGGTCTCTTTAATCGGTTGGTTGCTGTTTGCACTATGACGGATCGCACAAGCCCATCAGTACTATAAATAAGCTCACAAATTCTTCCCAGAGCCCATTGTGCTGGGGGAAATAACTCGCTCTTGATAATAACTAGCTGTCCTAGTTTCATGCTCTCTCGCTCTCTTCGCCATTTCTTGCGCTCTTGCAAAGTGGCTAGATATTCTTCTCGCCATCCTTCCCAAAAATGTTTAACCATAAGCTGACGCTCGCGCCATAATTTTGTTGCTCTAGATTTTGGTTCTTGCTCTGTCACAAATGGTAAAGGTACCACCAGTGGTTCGCCCACCAGGAAATGTCCTGGTGTCAATGCTTGCACATCTGTCACATCATCGCTCAATGGTGTAAGAGGTCTTGAATTTAATATCGCTTCTATCTCTGTAAGTAAAGTCGAAAACTGCTCATATGATAGCACTCTCTTACCAAGAATTCGTGTCAAGTGAAATTTCATTGACTTTACTGCAGCTTCATATATACCACCTTGATGAGGAGCTGCTGGTGTCATAAATCGCCATTCTGTGCCCTTAATACTTAAATGCTCATACACTTCTCGCTTTTGCCACATTTCACATGCTCTTTTTAGCTCCTTATTAGCACCCACAAAGGATGTACCATTGTCGCTGTAAATTCGCTCACAACGGCCTCGTCTGCAAATAAAACGCTCATAACAAGCAATAAAAGATAAAGAGGTTAAATCTGTCACAATATCAATATGCACTGCTCGTGTCTTCAAGCACACAAAAATAGCTACCCAACACTTTTTATCAGCAGCTGTTTTGTCTACCTTACCAACCGTCTTAACACAAAATGGACCTGCATAATCTAGGCCCGTGTGTAAAAAAAGGTTTACCAACTTGCACTCTATCACATGGCAGCTCAGACATAAGCTGCTGCTCAAATTTGCTATTATATCGTGCACAAATTACACATTTGTGCAAGAAATTTCTTAGCTCGCTGCGCAATCGTGGAATCCAGAATTTCTGTCTTATAAATTGCATCATAACTTGCACAGCACCATGCTTGGTAGCTCTATGGGCATTGTCAATAATTAACCACGCCATACGTGAACCATTTTTAATTATTACAGGATGTCTCATCTCATAAGGTTCATTAGCTCTGTCAATTCTGCCTCCCACTCTTAATACGCACTTATCGTCCAAAATCGGATTCAACGATTCAATCGTGCTTCCGTGTTGCACATGTCTTTCTTCTTTGAGCACCTTTATCTCTCTTGCAAAGTCTTTTTCTTGATCCTGTTTTAGCAGAATCTCAATAGCTCTTCTTTTCTCATCGCTCGTAGGAGAAATCACCTGTTTCCTTCTACGTTTTGATTTACGTTCATTTCGTTTTTGTCTTGCTCTGTCCACAAACTTTAGCACAAACGCTAAGATATTTATAGCTTTCTCCAAACTGTGTGCATACTCCACCAGTGGGACAGCCCTGCCCATTGCCGGTATGTATATTTGTATCTGATCACATTTTGTTATTATGCTGTGCACTTTCAATTCAGCCTGCATTTCATCGTTAGCTATTTTCTCGAAAATATTTTCAGGCCAACAACGTTTTGGCTCGCTCAACCATTTCGGACCATGTAGCCACAGTTCATGGTCAACTATCTCTTTTGGAGTCAAACCTCGACTAAGCAAATCAGCCGGGTTATCTTTTGTATTAACGTATCGCCATTGCTCAATCTCACTGTTGCTCTGAATTTCTGATACTCTATTTGCTACATAAGTCTTAAGCGTACAAGGTGACTTATGGATCCAATAGAGTACCACTTGTGAATCGCACCATAGGAAGTATTCACAATCTGCCCAGCCCATTTCCGCCAGCACTTTGGGCAGAAGTTGAGCCAATAATCTTGCACCAGAGAGCTCTAATCTTGGCACAGTAACCGTTTTCAATGGTGCTACACGCGCTTTCGATGCTAAAAGATTCACCGAAACTTGCTCATTATGCTTTGCCCTTACGTAAATCACAGCACCGTAAGCTCTGTTTGATGCATCGGAAAACCCATGCAGCTGCACCTTTGTGCCCGCAGTCGTAGCAAGCCATCTGCTAATCCTAAAATTCTCTAGATAATTAATATTATTCCAGAATTCTCTCCAGCGCTCTTCTATCTCTTGTGAAACATTTTCATCCCAGTCTATGCCTGATCTCCATAAGTCTTGTATTATGATTTTGCCTTGTATCGTTACAGGCGAAATAAACCCATTTGGATCATAAAGTTGCGCTACAAGGCTCACTATCTCCCTCTTCGTAGCATGTCCTTTCGATGAAGGTGACTTCACCGAATAAGTAAATTCATCTTTCTCAATTGACCACTTCAGGCCTAGCACTGAAGTTTTCTCCTCAGTAGAAAAAATCATCTCGTCTTGCACTGCACCGCTCATCTTGCTAACTAGCTCTCTTGAATTTGACTTCCATTTACAAAGCTCAAAGCCACCACCCCTCAAGATAGTGGAAATATTTCTTGCTAAAATTAGTGCTTCTTGCTCCGTATCTGCACCAGTAGCACAATCATCCATGTAAAAATCTTGCTCTATTATGTCAGCAGCCTCAGGAAAATTTTCCTTGGCCTCCCTTGCGCATTGAATTAACGCTCTTACTGCATTATGTGCAGATGACGTCATACCATATGTTACAACTGTCAACCAATATTCACGCAATGTGTCGCTCTGACATTCCCTCCAAAAAATCCTTTGGAGGTCCCATTGTTTTTCCGAAATTTTTACCTGCCTAAACATCATTTTAATATCGGCAGAAATCGCAATTTTATGTCTTCTAAAACGCATAATAATTTCAAAAAGGTCTTTTTGCATCTTTTCACCTAATAATTGAATTTGATTTAAGGACACACCAGTATCAGTTGGACAACTTGCATCAAAAACCACCCTAAATTTTTTCGTGACGCAATGATGAGGAATATAATATATCTTGCCTTGCTCTGATCTTCGAGAAACTTTTCTCATGTGCCCAAGCTCTTCATATTCTCTCATGAAAGCAACATATTTTTGCTTCAAAGCACCATCTTTTTCTAAGCGTTTCTCTAAAAACATGAATCTTTTTAGTGCAATAGCTCTTGAGCTACCAAATCTTTGCACATAATCCTTTTTTAAAGGAATTGTCACTATAAACCGCCCTGTCTTATCTCTATAATATGTCGAAAGAAAATTATCTTCAACTGATTGCTCTTCGTCTGTTCTCAAATGTGTTAGCTCAGCAACCTGATCCAGTTGCCAGAGTCGCTGCAATAGCTGATCTAAATGTTTATTATCAGTGCACTGTACAGCTGCAACGTTTGCCAGCTGTTCTTGCTCTTTCTCAAAATCTTGCCCTTGCTCAAAGGCACCAAAAATAACTGCACCAAATAATGTGCTAAGAACTGTAACTCCATGCTCATTGCGCAGGACCACTGCAGTGACCGCTTTAGCGACTATTTTGGCTCCAAGCAGCAAATCTACCGACCCAGGCTTCCAATACTCTGGGTCTGCCCATACTTGATCTCCAATGCACGATATTGGTAATTGGCTCGTATACTCTGTTGGCAAAGTAGGCCGCCAGCCAACGTCTTTTGGAAGTATCCAAAATTCATCTTCTAAATAATCATCTGACTGAGACCATGGATACAATTTTACTTTAATCCGATGTTTGACATGGAAAGAATTTCCATTTATACCTACTACGCTTCGTTTGCATGATATAAGTGGCAGCTTATATTTTTCTTGGAAATGTGCGCTCATTAGATTTGTCTGCGCACCCGTATCGATCAGAGCACGCACTGGACCATGACTTACTGCATTCGCAACGACTCTAACCTGCGCTGTAGGAAGAAAAATTGGCAAATAGGTACTACTATTAAAACGCTCGAAATAAATTTGACCATTGTGATTTGTTTTATTTATATTTTTATAATGGCTAGAAGTTTTAATCTTCTTTGCATCTTCTAGTCAGAATCCTGACTCTCCCTTGCGCTTGGCTGTTAGCTTAACGCTGCCAGCCGCTTGCTCAGCAACGCTCTTTGAACAAAGCACACTATTGTGCATTTGATTTCCTGGGCACCGCACACATGGTCCCTGGAAGCAGTCACCAGAACTATGACCTTTTTTAAAGCAGTTGGGGCACAGTCGGCGCGCTGCCACAAACTGCTTACGCGCCTCCAACGTCAGGCTCAAAAATTCATTGCACTTGTACAGTGCATGATCACGCTCGCATACCTCGCACACTCTAGCTCTATTGTGCTGCAAAGGCTTGCGCACATTGGGCACGATGCGCACTTGCTCACTTTTTTCCGCAAATATCTTGCTTCCACTTGGCATGGCAGAGGCTTGCCGCTCTAAAAATTGGGTAAAGTCTTCCCACTTGGGAGTCTCAGTATCTCTGCTTAATTCCCATTGACGCGCTGTCTCAACATCCAATCGCTCATGGAGTGCGTGCACAATTATCATGTCCCAGTGCTCTACTGGTAAGCCGTGCGCCCTTAGTTGCCGCATGGTCTCATGGGTGACGTTCACCATTCGCTCTAGCTGTTGGGCTGATGGCGCTCCCTGCAACTCTGGCAATGCAAAAAATTGCTTTAAGTGCTCGCGCATAATTGGATATTTTTTGTTGTAAATCTGGTTAATGCGTTGCCAGGCTTCGTTATAATTTTCATCGGTGAGTTGCCAATCACCCAATGCCTGCGCAGCTTTGCCCACTAAGCTCTTTCTTAAATATGAAAATTTAAAAGCTGGCGCTACCTGCTCATTTTCGTGGACAGCTGCTACGAATCTGTCTCTGAAGCCTAGCCATTTGGTTAGGGTTCCATCGAACTCGCCCCATGTATTTTTAACAGCATTCTGCTGCACTGGCACAGTAACTTGCACCGAGATAGGCCTCTCTTGCCCCTGCTCTAGCGCCTTTGGCCGCAATAAGCCAATTTGCGTTTTTAATGCACCACTCGCTTTGAAAAATCTATATTCAGCCTTTTCCATATACTCATCAAGCTTTTCAAAATCAACTGCATCGGCGCTCAATAGCTTATCATGCAACCTGTTGAAGGTTGCCCAGCGCTTCTCCAAATTTGCCAGTCTGATTTCTGCTTCCTCTACCGTAATTTTTTCCAACTCCGAGCTTCGGATAAAGCCTGCAGCTCGCTTGATTGCGTTGTATTCCGCTTCGAATTTATTCTCATTCTCCATCTCAAGGCACTGTTAGTAAATAAAGAAAAGGAGAAAACGAAACAAAGAAAATACGCAATCATGGTCTGACCTTCGAATTTATATTCAATATCATGCCAATTTTTGCCACTGTGAGTAACTTTAAATTTACGCACCACTGTGAGTAATTGCCTTTACTTTTTATGCTTTTACGTTTTTGCTCTTTAAAAACGTCTTATGCTCAACTTAAGCATGTATCATATACGATACAAAACTCCTGTGCTCTTGCGTTTCGCACCTTGAAACGTCTTATTAGCATTGCACTCAATAATATAAGCCCTTGTCATTTTCGACATCGACTCTCTTGCACTCTTGCTCTGGTACCATCTAGCACTTGGCCATCTTGCTCTTGCATAGTCTAATCTCTGTTGAATACCGATAATGGTACCCAACTGGCCAACACAATCTCTACCTATTTTCATAACATGCATGTTACTACTTGCTAAGGATCTGTGAGTGTCAAAACGCATGTGAAGCCGCTGCTTCATTACCAAAAAAAAAAAATAAAATATTCAACGCATTTGAATAAAAAATAAAATGTATATACCCTAAAAAAAAAGGAAGAAGCCGCTGCTTCGTATCTGAGTAAAATACGCATGAGAAGCCGCTGCTTCGTAATTAAGTATACTATTCTCATTATTACGCAATACCAAGCGCATTTTTCACAATAAGCACACTGAGTTGCGACAAAAAACAACCCCTATTCTACATGTACAGCTCAATGTACGCTCGCTCTCTCTCTCTTTTGCTCTGGTGCTCTCAACTGCAGTGCATTCCAAACAAAAATGTACATACATATATGTTTGTATACACATCTAACATCTTGCTCAATATGGCGTCTGCAATTATAATTACAAACGAAACGCACAATTCCTATCACCATATCGTTTGCAATAATGAAATAACAAACCATGCTCCAATAAATAATTCGCACTATGCACTATTAGCTCTACACTTCACAGATCTTAGCACAACCGCATATAAAAAAATCGCAAAAATTTCTGGCACTGGCGTCGCACTGACGTCGTTTTACTTGCTCAAGGCATTCACAGTGGTTTTGTTCTAATACTCACAGTAACTTTTACGCAAACCTTTCATACTCACAAGATTGTTATTTTAATATAATTTATTATTATTTATTTCTATTTGAAGTTATTTTGGAGTTAGTCAGTTTTTATTTCACTGGAATCACAAGTATACGCGTTTACCACACAACATGAAATGACGCCGCTTCATTCTTCGCTCGCTTTGTTGACATCGCAGCATCAACATACTTGCCCCGCTCTTCGCACACTTACGCTCAGCTTTAAAGATCGGCTATAATGGTCCTGCTCTTGCGCATAGTGGCTGCAAAAATGACAAACTGCTCCGCTCATAATTAATTTCTTTCGCTCCAGGCACATACATATTCTTCATATTTGAAATCAAATATGACGCTACGCACACATGCTCATTATGGACTATTTCTTCATATTTAAAATCAAATATGACGCTACGCACACATGCTCACTATAGGCTATTTCACAATTTGCACAGAACTTTCCAGAATTTGCTTCTGGAATTTTGCATTATTTCACTGCTTCACTTTTTAAAATTAAAGAAAAAATTTTAAAAAAGCTATCCGCTCGAATGACCAATGTTTAGAACCTAAGATAGCTCAGTAAATAAAAAGACCCGATTTATTGTGGAAAAGGAACTAAGTCCAAAAAACCACATTTATTTCTCGCACAAAGCACATTCTAGCACAAGTATCAAGATATGCACAATACAAAAGCTCAAGTAAGACTAAAAATACATATAGAATATAAAAGACTACGAAGCGAGTTTTCTCAGGAACTCGTATACAGGGTGGATACGATACAAATACTTTCTTTTGTGTGCCAAACGAAGACGTTACTTCTTTGACTCTTCATCGAATGGTAATGTTTCTCCCTTCTCCCAATAGTCGACCAGGATTATTCCTTTTGAGTCTCAAAAAATGGTGACCATAACCTTTTCGGCCAATGAAACCGTCTTTGCCTTCTTTGGCGCACGTTCGGTGGTGGAAGTCCATGGATTTGAACGTTCTTAGGCCTCTGAACTGTAGTGAAGGATCCTTCTTTCGTCAACAATTGTGAATCAGTGAAGAAACTACCTCGGATTGCGGTTAAACATGTCTAAACACTGCTGGTCACCCGATTCCGTTTTTGGTTCACAGTGAACAATCGCGACACCCATCGCGCTGATAGCTTTATCATTCCCAAATATTCGTGTAATATATTACGCACATGTTCATCTGAGATGTTTATCTTAAAAATCTCGCGCACCTTCACTAAGCGGTCATTTAAAACCATATTTTGAATTTTATTAATAATTGCTTCAGTAACAAACTCATTTAGACGATTCTAGCCATAGGTGGGCAAAATGTTGGAAGCAGGAGCTACTTACAACAAAAGTAAAAAAAATAACAGTTACAAAAAAAAAAAAAACTCCACCATAAATTCGATCTCGATAGCCAAAAAAAAATCTGCAATAAATCAAAAGCCAATTTCAAGAATCAAACACGCACAACATGGGTGTAGAAATAAAAGAATATACACTGATCTAACGAAACGAGAGCAGCAGTCTTCAATGTGCGCATTGTTGTTTCCTTTCTGGCTCGCTTTGTTTTTGTTTTATTTTCTGAATGATGGAACAATTACAATAATATGAGTCCCGTGTATAGCGCGTATAAAAAAATTCTCAACGATAAAAATGTTCGTAGCAAATGTTCGAGTGCATGTTTTTGTTGTTTTGTTTATTTTTCTTAAGTAAAACGACGTGTTTTTGTACAGAGCTAAAATTGGCTCAGTTTACCTTTTTTGCCCATCGCTGATCTAAATGTTATTCATCACAAACGCTTGTGCACCCACGTACTTATAAATTGTTAAATCAATATTTGATTTTCGTCAATGAGGTACAGGGTCCCCGTAGACAGTATTTAACTTTCGTTTGATTCGCTCATCTAATCACTGACCGAAACTGAATTTTTTCCATAATTGAAAAATAGCATAAGTGATTTGCTTCACACGACTGTAAACAATGAAATTTCTCTATGAATTTGACTCAAGTTTTGACAGTAGTGGCTTGAAGTATAAATGTCGATAATGTCAAAAGAGGTTTGATACTATTGGCATTCTCTTTCGTCAAACACGGGCTTGATAAAACTGGGGAGGAAGTTAGTTTAGGCCATACTGATAAAAAAAAAGCATAATTTCGCTAGTAGCTTCCCAGCTGATTACCGGAAAATTTTGTTTTATGCTGCAGCTGCAACACGTCGAAAAACAATGTACAATACATTTTATTTAATGTTTTATTGTGTCACTCCACATCTTTTTACCACATTTCATTGCATTTCCACTTCAAACTCTCAAGATATGCTATTTTTCGTTCTGTGCTTGCATGGGATTACCCACGCCTATTTCACCAATTCCTTCCGTTTTTTGCCCATTAATTTGTTGAATTTAAATATCTGTTCGATTACGTTCCCACTTCAAATACTCAAAAATACCTTACTTTACCATTCCTGTCGAATTTTCGATGTTTCATTTTATGGCGCTCTGTAGTTTTATTACATTCCTACTTCAAATTCCTAAGATATAGCTTACATGATATTTAGCTTTTATGGGAGATGACATTCTTACTAGCTCAAGTTCGTTGCCATTCCATATTTTTAAAACTAGTTATGAGATTTCAGACGGCCTATATGTTTTTGTGAGAATAACCAAGCTAAATTTGGCTCGGTTCTAGGGTGGTTTTAGTTAGTCGGATGGGATTTTAGCTCATCAATTATATGAAAATTTATCACTGATTTATCACATCTTCTTATACGCCAGAATATGATCACAGTACAGCACAGATAAATTTCCTCAGATTTGTCCATGAAAGGTTAATGTCATATATTGGTCTACCGTTAATAAACTCAGCGAAAATATTTGAAGTGATTTGCTCAGCGTCTAGAGCCTTTGCGCACGGCTATTAGTTACTTAAAGTCAAATTTTAGCCTCAGTACCGGAGTCAACGCTGAACAGATCGCTGCACTAGGTTATGCTAACATAAAAGTAATTATTTTGCGTCTCGATACCTCTGGGTTTACAATTGAAAGAGAAACTTTCTATTACGGCTTGTAATATTGCAGAAATCTATGAAAATATCACCAGCTATATTCGGCCTGAACTGCTGTACAACTCGCATATTTGAGCAGAGCAATTGTCTTGGAGAGTCTCCCTATTTAATCTAAAAAGTTTCATCAACATAGTTTACCACCAACAATTTAGTTTCCGACTGGGTATCTAAGCTGTTTAATAAATTTACGCACTTCTTAATTCACACACTCAAACCATGGGACACATGCTGTGTTATTAATACAGGCGTTGCTAATTCCCTGGCAAGTGTCCTTTGTAGGCATCAAGTATCATAGAGCGGAAAGTTGTCAGACTTACATAATGTTAAGAAATTAATATAAAAGTTGATTTGTTTGAAGAAAAAATGTATCAAGTAGCTGTATTCGCATGTGGTTACTTATTATGGTTGTAAATAATACCGTCGCATAATTATGGCGAGAACCTTGAAAAGTTTTATTTGTGTGTATCATCTTTTTTGAAACTTTTTCTTACAACTTTGTCAACCTAAAGGTGAATAGCTTTCCTTTGGTCTACCTGCCAAATAAATATTTAGTTAATTGAAGGTGACAGTTTTTTTGTATGGAAAGAGTTGCTTTGCGGACATTTTACTTTGACCTCGTTTTATTAATTACGCCTCCTTTGAACTCTACTCATATACATACATATGTACATATGTGTGACACTATTCTTTTGTACTCATTTGTGTAGAAGAGTTCGTAGTTAAGTGTCCTTAGAAGTTTTATAATTTTACAAAGTTCTTTCAATAGATAAAGTTCATATGTAGATGATTATGTTTTGTATATTTTTGAGTCCCAAATTAATCTAACTACAATCCTTAGTAGAATTGTAATCTATTTTGTAATTTAATTTATTCTTAAGTCTGAACAAAAGTTGCATTAACACATAGACTTTAATTTATACCCCATCTGAAGTATAACAATTATTTATGCTGTTTAAGTATTATGACATTACGTATTTCATTCGGCGCCATTTAATGGATTAAAGATTATGAATGACTGCTTTCTTATCTTTTGAAACAATTAAATTTTTGTCACTAAAAATAAAGCACACTAGACAACAAAAGCAAATAATAAAAAAATGTCATCCACTCACTACATACAAAATCCATCGAGGAGTAGAATAAAAAAACTTTCTAACAAACTTGAAATCCCAAATCCACTAAAAGGTCCGAAAAAAAAAATAAATTTACCCAGTTTTATCAATACCGATACTGAACTTCAATATGCACTCTGTTCTTATCCTCCTCTCCAGAGTTCGGGAGAAAATTGAGCCGAAAGCAACAGACAGGTTTTATTCTCGACAAAATCGCATTATCATAAAGTTGTGGGCTTTAATTTTCTCCGTATACACTATTGACTGCGATGTCAACGACCGATATTGCATATGGGACAAACTGCAGCACCCAAGATCATTTAAATCATTAGAGTTACATCAAATCTAGAGTATTACATAAAGGGAAACTCTCTAATCCATTTGAATTCATATCTGGTGCGCGTCAGATTGTCAGCTGTCACCAATATTTTTTCTTTCTGATAGTACTGGACGATGTACTCAGTGAAGCTCTTGCTTTCAGTAAGCATCTGGAGGACCTCGCTTACGCCAATGACATATGCCTCCTAGCCACTAAACAGTCCGGAATGCAAGAATAATTCATTGCCGTCAAACCGGTGCCGACAATACCTTCATAATAGGCGAATTCAACATAGAAAAAGGGGATACCTTGATTTACTAAGGCAGCGTAGTAACACCTTATGGCAGTACCAATAAAAACATCCATGTTTGAATCTATAAAGCAAAAGATACATTCTCCCAGCTTCGTAATGTTTGTTAGTCTATGTTTCGCTCAACGACATCGCAGCTCAAAATCTTAGAGTTACCATCTTTGGAAAACCAACAGCACTCAAGTTTTTCAATAAGTGTTTCAACAAGTATTCACCAAGAATTGTCTTTGCCGAATTCTGAATATTTGGTGGCCCACGACCATTTCCAATGTCAAATTGCTCACTAAATGATGTTAACATCCAAGACCATCGCTAGAACGCGAAATATGTTACATGAATTGAAAAAATGTTGGGGAGAATTGAAGACACTCGCAAATCATTGTCCACATTAAAAGAGATAAAGGATAAAACAGAATTCACAAGTGAACTAGAAAGGATTCGGTCCTTTTGTTTATTTTTTAATTTTAATGGTGTCAGTTTCTATGATTATGTTTGACTTCAGTATTTTATGGAGTTGAAGACACTTCCCTCTTTACTGTTTATTGCTGCTATATTTTACACGAGTATATATATGG
Organism: Tricholauxania praeusta; assembly: GCA_949775025.1. Lineage (NCBI taxonomy): Eukaryota > Metazoa > Arthropoda > Insecta > Diptera > Lauxaniidae > Tricholauxania > Tricholauxania praeusta. The sequence goes on from OX459029.1 coordinate 142,124,125, forward strand.
AAGAGATGTATTCGCTCTCTTGCAACATTTATGTGTTTGAAAAATGGGTATGGTTATTATATGCGGCGAATTATTTCAGTCCACAAGGGTAAAGAAAGTACATCCTCTTTGAGAAGGAAATCAAAACTTAAATTGGCAAATTCATTTCTATAGATATATGTACTCTATTTGCCCTTGTGGACTGAAATAATTCGCCAAATATAATAACCATACCCATTTTTAAGACACATAAATGTTGCAAGAGAGCGAATACATCTCTTCCATATACTTACTCTTTTTGCACCGTCTTGATTAGTGTCAAGGTACCAGAATGAATAATGGTGGCTATTTTGTTCCCGTATAGTATGTATTTAAAAATTTGAAAAATTGATCCTTGTTGACATTGCTTCAGTTTTCGCGTGTTAATACCTAGTCCAACAGTGGCCGCCTGGTTTGTATATTGGATGATCTTGAATGCAATAGAGCGATTTCATTGGCATTAGCCAATTCTTACAGATGACTCCAAAAGTTCCACTTAATCCCATGATGCCATGCAAGAGTGAGTGAAACTAAGCACATCGTCCAGCACCATTAGAACTAATACGGGGATCAACCGCACTTGACTCCTGTATTTGGTTCGATTGGCAATGAGAGATTGTTGTTGAGTTTGATACGAACAGTTCTTGCTCTACGCTATTGAAGAAAGCAGTTTAATCAAAAAACGCTAGTTTGACATTCACATATTTGCTTTGAGTACGGTTGAGTATATTTCAGAACTTTATAATATGAGCTTAGGCTTGTGATTTTTGTAAAGAGTGGAAACAGCTTTTTTAAAGAATTTTAGCTCTCAAGCTATTTGACAGTAAGTCTCTCCTCTTTCCAAATGGTTTCGAAAAGAGAAAAAGTAGTTGGGGTTCGGTCGAGATATTGTCAAAACTTGTTGCCTTGTTAAGCTTATGGGTACAGGCTAAGTCCAAATACATATAGTCTCGTCCCAGATTTTTTGATAACACTGCTTCTTATTTTTCATTAACTAGTGGAATCTTTTATTAACAAGTTTCTCCGGGAAGATCTCCAGATATCTTCCTTTACCTTCACCTTAGAAAGTGTTGGTATAAGAATAAATATTATCAGAATAAATTGGAAATCAAGTAACTGAATAAATTGGAATTTATGTTTGAAATAATTTCGTATTTATTCGACGATTTTCACAAGAATTTTATAGCGTCGAAACACATTTAGGCTGTTGTCTAGTGTTATATATTAGAGTAAGTTTTTGAGTAAAGTATAATAAATCATTGGAAATTTTTTTAAGTAGACTTTTACTATCAGTGATATGCGTGATTTTATTTAATTTATATTCATTGCAGATTAATGAAATAGTTTTGCTTAAACCCACGGAATGCTTTTTTTGTTTGTTTCAAAGAAAAATTATAGTTTTTAAGTTAATAATCTATCATCCATCTTTAGTTAAGACTTTCATTGACGATAGTTCGCTTCGTGGTAGTTACTCGAAAATCCACTTATCTACGTCGCACTGTTACTTGAAATTTCTCAAAATAAGAACATAATGTTAATGTTTTCTAACAGCTCTTGTTTAATTTATAGTAAGTTGTCACTTGCTAACTCAAAGTAACAACTACAATGTTTACTTATTAAACAATATGACTATTTTATTTATGAATATTGTTAGTAAGTAAAAAATAAATTTTCATATGTAATGCTTGTCTATTTCCATATGATAAGTTTGAAAAAAGTAAATCTTATTTTAAGTACTCATTATACCAGAAAGTTGATTGCTGAGAAAGAATTCCCCTTAGTTTAAGTAAATAAAGGGTGTTTTTTTAAGCGTTTGGTTTTTGAAAATTAAAAGAAGAACAAAAACTTTTGCAATAGTGAATGAAATCTTTATTTGTAGCGATACATAAATTCTTGCCATTTACTTTTTAAAAACTATTTTATGTAAATGTCGTCCGTGGCTGCGCCAGAGCTAGTTCATCCGTAAGCTCAAATTTTGGCATATTTTTTCTAGCATTTTCGCCGGTATTTCACCAATGGCAACTGTAATGTTGTCTTCCAGGGCTTCAATTGTGACTGTACATGAGAGACTTCACGTAGCTTCACAAGAAATAGTCTAGTGCGGTCAACGATCTTGGCGGCCAATAGACTGCTCCAAAACGTGAGATTAATTGCTCATCAAACTCGCCTCTCAATAACTCTATGGTATCGCGTACTGTGTAGCATGTGGCTTCGTCTTGTTGAAACCATATGTTAACCAAGTCCAACTCTTTCATTTTGGTCAAAAAAATGTTGCTCCATTGGCTGTAACGTTGCAATTTTCATTATTTTTGAAAAAGTACGGTCCTATGATGCCGCCTGCCCACAAACCGCACCAAACAGTGCATTTTCCAGGGTGCATTGGCAGCTCTTCAGACCAAATTTGGCAATTCTATTTGTTTACGTGCCCATGAGCTTCGTCGTTGAAGAAAAATTTTCGTATTTTCACATTTCTCACACAGTTTTGATAATAAAATTCAACAATTTGCAAGGACTGTTCGTTTGTTAGTCTATTCATGGCAAAATAGCAAACCTTATTAAGCATTTTTAGTGTTGGCACATGTTCGAATCACGCGTGATGTGTCAAAAAATTTACACTGAAAAAACAAATAGCAAACAAAATCAGTCGTTAGTATATTTCAATCTAAAACTATACATACACAGTAGGCTTTAATGCTAGAAAACATTTTCGTTTCGTAAGAACGGAGTACACCATCTTGTTCCTGACTAAGAAAAACCTAATATCCGATAAAAAAATAGATTTTGAGTATTATTAGCACATATGTCCTCTTGATAAGTTGTTTTTTGCTAAGAGTATTTGTTTTTACTCTGATTTTTAAAAATCAGAATCAAAAATATATTCGAGTGCCTTATATCTCGAAAACTACGAAAGATATTGTTACAAAATTTGGTGGGTAGATAGCATACTCCGTTGTCACTGTTTGACAATAAAAAAGTAGGCGTGTCCAATTTCACATAAGCAAACAAAATTGAATAGAAGTCGCTAGGAGAAATAAAAGTTTGAAAGGGGGCGTATATTCGCCTTTTATAAGGGAAACAAACGTGTAATGAAAAGAAAACTAAAAAGCCATTATGTCAAAATTTGGTACAAAACTTCGGATTTCACAGGTTCTCAAAAAAAAAAAAAAATTCTTGAAGTTCAGAATCGGAAAAATGCAAAAATATGAAAAGTAATAAACGTGCTTCATACATTTTCTTGATAATATGAACCTCTTCATGCATATAAATTACATTTAATGGGTGTAAAACAATTTGCAAACATAAAGCCGTAATTTATATTTAATTTAAAATTCGTGTAATCCAAACAAACAGTATATCACTCGAAAGTCATTAAAATGCTAAAAATAATAACATAATGAATGGTATTGATTTTAATTATTCATCAATAAAAATCAATCGCTTGTGTGTAGGTGAACTTGTTAATTTAAACAACAACCAAAATATTTGTACGTAGTAGTTAAAAGTTAGAGTGAATAAGGAATATACTACAAGTGAAAATGTGTGCTCGAAAAGGAAGATACGAGTTATAAATAAACTTGTCAAAAATCATTCAAATGAAACTATACAGTGAGCTTCAAGTAATTATAGGTTAGTTGTGATATTCACATGACTGCAGGTGATTTCAATAGCGATATATGGATACTTTTACAAAAACCGGTTAACTCGATGCCACACTGATATCTAGATTACTCTCCACAATATTTAGTAGCTACAAGTAGTAGTTAACATGGAAAATAAGTACTATATCGTCCCAATAGTAGGCAACACAAATTCAATTAAAATCATCGTCACTTGCTAAAATGTCAGTCCCTTGCCATGTAGCTGTTGCAGAATTTATATATAATTGTATATTGCGAGGGCAATTTGAGAAGTTAGTGAATTTTTTGATTTCCCGCGTATTAACTTTAAATGTAACACTGATCTTGTCAACTAAAATTTGTTAATAGACTACTGTCAAAATTTCAGCTCGCTGCGACGCTAAGTTTGTGTTTGGCAGGCATTGACATCAGACGATCTTATAAATTTTTGCCAAAATGAAAAAAAAGAAACGTGTGCTCATCAAGCATTATTTTTTGCGCAAAAAAACTATCAGCCAAACCAAGGAAAGACTTGACAAATACTATGGGGACCATCTGCACCATCGATTGGAATGATTCACAAGTGGTTTACTGAATTCCGATGCGGTCGTACAAGTGCAAGTGACTCCGAACGCTCTGGACGCGCAAATGAAGTCACCGCACCAGAAATAGTCTCTAAAATTCACGATATTGTGTTGACCGATCGCAGTGTTAAAGTGCGCGCGATTGTTGAGGCCGTAGGCATCTCAGACGAATGGGTGTGGAACATTTTGCAAAATCATTTGGATATGAAAAAATGATCCGCATGATAGGTGCCGCGTTTGCTCACTCTCAACCATAAACGCGATCATGTGACCGATTCAAAAGCGCGTTTGGCGAAGTTGAGCAAAGATAAGAAGGATTTTTACCATCGATTAGCAACCGTGTACGAAACATGGATCCACCACTACACACCAGAGACAAAGGAACAGTCGAAACAGTAGACTTCACCGACCGAATGTGCTCCGAAGAATTCGAAGACGGTGCTATCGGCCGGAAAGGTTATAGCGACAGTATTTTGAGATGAACGCGGTATAATCTACATGGATTACCTTCCACCGAAAAGAACGATCAATGGCGAAAACTATGCAGCCGAATTGGAACTTTGCAACGACGCTTTGAAAGAGAAACATTCCCATTTGACGAGGTAAAAAGTGCTCTTCCATCAAGACAATGCGCGCGTTCACACATGCCCAGCTCCCATGGCAAAATTCCATGAATTGGAGTATGAATTGCTTCCTCATCCGGTATATTCTCCAGATTTGGCCCCCAGCGACTATTTTCTGTTTTCAAACCTAAAGAAATGGCTCGACGGAAAGAGATTCACCACCAGAGAGGAGCACATCACCGAAACAGAGGCCTTCCGAAAATGTATTTTTCTGATGGGATCAAAAAATTGGAGGAACGTTGGACAAAGTGTATCGAGCTAAATAGAGACTATAATGAGAAATAAAACGTTTTTTTTTGTAAAAATCATTCCCTGTTTAATTTTTCCTGTAAAATAATGTATTAGAAAAATATACAGGTTTTAGTCAGATTTAGTCCAAAAAGCGTTCCTGTACTCGAAAAACCTGAAAGTGAGATTGTTAAAAAATTTTTGACTTTCATTTTCGGCCAAAAAAAAAAAAATGACTTTTTTCCGTTTCTGTAATTTTTTACATTTTCACTCTCTCACAGAGCGCAATTATCTTACTCTCTCGTGTTTGACAGTCTTACAAGATTTTGTCCGAAAAGTTCTGGAACCAACCTACTACTTACATGAAGAATAAATGAATTTAAATGTTGAGACAGTGGAATGTGCATCTTGTTTCAAAAACCCGATAATCGGTTCAAAATGTATATTTTACCATCTATAGTATTCTAGGACATAATTTGAATCAATATCAAAAAAGTTCAGTTTTTTTTTTATTCAATAGAATTGTTTTGTCTTACATGAAATGGTCAATCCTCTGATGTCAGTCTCTAAAAATTATAAAAGTGACCAATTCTGACAAATGCGGCGTCATTTTTGTTGTTTTACTAAGGCGATTAGTTCAGTGATTTTGAAATTCTAAGCATCTATTCACTGGTTGATTTCTGGGTAGTTATCTTCAAAAAAAAAAAAAAATTGTAAGAAAAATCGCATATTTTTTGACGAAAAATTGTTTCGCAAATATCTAAAAATTAAATGTGTAAACAGTATAGTATGACCTATGGAATAAACTTTGTAATTCGATTCATAATTTTCAAGTTATTTCAACAAAATAATCATAAAACTAAAAATAGCAAACCAAAAAATATAAATTTCAAAGCTCAAATTGGCTGACACTTAAGACAGCTACATGAAAAAGACAGAATTGAAAAATAGACCATTAAAAATTTGACATGGGTAGGTACAAATATCAAGCACAATCTATTTATATAATTACAATAGTAAAGTACACGTGTATCTATGAAAATAGAATTCTAAAATAAAATGTAACATAGATAAAATGAATTACGAGTAGATTTAAATTAGTTGGTACTGTCGAGAGTAACCAACCTTAGCCTAGCCTTGTCCTGTCGTTCAACATGTCAGTCTGTCATTCAGGGAAAATTTTTCTCTGGAGAACGTGTTGAAAAGTCTGTAAATAATGGTAACATGCGTACGTAACATAGATAAACGCTATGACAGAACAGTTGCAATGAAACTGTCAAAATTTAATTGACATTTAAAGTGGGTAATGCACTTTACATCAAGATACCACACACTTGTAATTGTGCAATGAAGTGTAAACATTTTGATTGTTTGTACATTTACATATCTAACATACAAAAAGATAAAAAAAATGCTGATATGTAAATATATAAACTCGAAAAACCATTGGGAGACTCAAGACTTAAATGTTTGTTTTTTTGCTATAAGTTCTGCCATAAATTTGACATATCATGATGAATTTGACGTTCCATTCACTGCTGTGAACAAAAGTTTGACAGGTGTGAAATTTTTCTTTTGTGCCAATTTTACAGGCTATTCTAAAAAATAATATAAAAAAATATAAATTCAAGTAGCTAAAGTAAAAGTTTAGTGAGTAAGTTAAATGATTGAAAACTTTGTACGAGTAAAAACATCCCGCCTACTGATATTTGGTTTACTTGGGAAAATCTCACCAAGGGGGTTACGTAAACTTTTTAATGCAAAGAATTAGCAGATTACATTTAAAAATTATAAGGCAAATCTCACGGAAGGGAGGGGGAGGAGGATCCTGTCAGAACTCACCAAATCTCACCAAGAGAAGGGGTGGCCCGTATTTTCAAAAAAACACCTCACGTAATTAATGAACGGCCCCTTAACATCTGGTACTTTTATGGCTCAACATAATTTACCCACTATGTTTTATGTTTTTGAAACTAGGTCGAGCAAATTTTTTGAGAAGTTAATAAAGCACGTCCTTAAGGGTGATAACGCTAAAAAAATCACCTTAAAAACTTTTTTCGATTGTATCCAACATAAATGTCAAAGGCTCATTTTAGCTCCACTGGGTTTAAGATGATGACCGAAAAAATGTCATTAGTGGTACATCTGTCTGAAAAATCTTAGAAAATTCTTAGTTAGGTCAGTAGGGAATAAATGCGTGCCCGGAGCTCAATAGTGCATGTTAAGAGCTTTCCGGAGCTTTATTAAAGTGCAGAGCTAAAACAGTCATTACAAGCCTCTCCAGTAGATTTCAGGACGGTTCGCTGCTTTAACTAAAACTCAACGTTCAAATTTTGTCAGAAGAAAAATTTCATAAGTTTACGCTTACAATTTTAAAGGTCTATCTTACCTAGGTTATTAAGAAGCTGAAACTAATTGGTTTTTACATAAAAAAAGACCCAACTAAGTTTAATGAAATGGTTCTTTATTTTAATACAAACATTTTCAAAAAAATATTAATTTATTTATTATTAATTTTCTTAAGGTCCAATGATAAAACATTGGCCAATTGGAACAAAGAAAACTAAAACCCTTATGTACAACCAAAAAAGTTGTTAGCAAAGCGAAACAGTTTAAGTCATGCACATAACTTATGTTGCTATGCCTTGTGATCACAAATCAACTTTGGCTGTTATTCCTTGTGGGCACAAAAATATTTGTATGTGTACCCTTGTAGCATTAAAAGGTCTTATAGCTTCTTTTACAGACCTTTTAAAGACAAGTAGAAAGACAACATATTATATTTAAATTTTTGCCGTATGAAGTATAAAGACATTTTCCCCTTATCGTTATCTTTCAAGAGACTCGGTAAAGTATCTTTCTGAAATATTTAAAAGACACCTTAAAACATTTAAAAAAAAAATACCCGTGTCTTGAGAGCTTTGTTATACATACATGTATATAATTTTATTTTATTATCAAATTATTAAATATGCAAATTGTAGTACTTTATTATATTTAATTTGATTTTATTATCAAATTTAATTTTTACAATTTTCAAAGTCAGTCTCGAACCCATGTCCTAGCGATTCATAGTCCTGCGCGCTACCTACTAAGCTACCTGTCATTTATTATATTACATGTCAAAGGCGAATCATATCTTTCCCTCATTTGTTTTGGTAAAGCGAAAAAAAAGGGCAATAGTGTGACCGATCTCTTATATGGCTACAGTATTAAGACATAAGAGACATGCGGTCTCTTTATCATGATTTTATATCTTGTTCTAGCAAGATATTATAAAACCAAATTTTGCTACAAAGGCGAAGTATCTTATTAATTTCTATACACAGCTGTTTAAAAGACATCACTGTCTTGTAAGCAGGATTTTTGTCTTCATAGCTTCCCCTGATGTTACTAGGGTATATATATATGTTACCGGCCAAACTAGTTTTTCCTAGGACGTGAACGACCTCAAAATTTGCGGTGAGCAAGATTTCTGGAGACTGGCTCATCCGAAAAAAGAAAATTAATTAATTAATTTTCTTTTTTCGGATGAGCCAGTCTTTTCTAACTTATAACCAAAATTTCAGAGATAAATCTTGAATAGTTATATTTTGATAATGTAAAAAAAATGTTGGTTTAAGATAAAATGCAGCTTAAAAAAAAAATTTTAAAAAAATGTCTTTTTATATTTCGAAAAACTCCCGGACGCCCTTAAGCCAAACTATTTGATTGTAAGTTTGAAAGTATGCAATTTAATTTTAATGCAAAAGCCCTGTGGATAGCCGAAATCCGCCGCGAAGATAGAGAATTGTTAATCCTGAGCTGTGGCAAAAGGCCACCTACTTCCCTTCACTAATAAGTGAGTAGTAACTTGAAATGTTTTATTGTCTTACATTGCCAAATGTCTTAGTCCTCATTAGTTACAGTGCTTTTGCATCAAAAATTCATTGCATATCTTCAGGCTGAACGGTAACTAGTTTGGCCTCAAAACAAGTTTGGCCGGTAACCTATACATATTTACATACAATTTTAACTCATTTAATAATAGACGATATTATACTAATATTTCTTATAAATAAGTGAATTGAACAAATAAAAAAGTTTATTTTTACGGAGGAAAACATTCCGGAAATGAGCGAATTTTATACTAAAAATAAAGAAAAAAACTTTTTAGGCTTAGGTAAAATTTTGTTTTGTTTCAAAAAATTATACAATCAACATCTTTTATTTAAGGAAATCTGCTTCTTTCCGGACTGTACCTAATTTTTTTTTTTAAATAAAGTAAATTTTTGCCTTGATTTATGGTATCATGCCATGAGATTGAAGAAACTTTCCATCATTTCAAAGTAGTATTTTATACTAAAGAAACCAAATAGCTTGTTTCTTATGGAATGCACGGTATCAGCGCCATTGAAGAACAACTTTCCTTAAATTTAGGAATTCTTGTTTAAACGCACAGAGTTGCCGTTTATAAAGTAACTCAGCCTTACTGCCATTATTACCTCAAATATTTAAAAAATTTTATTTGATGCTAAATGAAGCTTCTGAACAATCTTCATAAATTATCTCATGCGTACACAATTCATTAAAAACTCTCAGGGATACTAATGCTACAACGCAGCGTAATAAACTAGGTTAAAATGATAAATTTATTATAGTTTTTTGTTCTATTTTTAAAACATTTCTACAAGAAATGTTTGTTCAATAAGCTAATAATAAAACCATCATTAAAACACTACTTTTGTTTATACAATAAAAACAAAAGTTACCGTCAGCCATACTGTCAGTCAGCTGGTTTTATGGCAGGTCTTATGAATGTGTCAGTGTGTGTGTCAGTAATTCGAGTGCGGTTTTAGAATATTTGATTTTTAGAGCAAAGAGCTAAGAGGAGAGCACACAATGAAACCGCAGTAAATGTGAAAAGTTTAATGACAGCCCAGTTGGTGGGTGGGTGGTTGAATGGGTAAATAAGTAGGTAGGTCGTTGGCATATTTAATGCACAAATCAATATTGGCACATGAATTGTTTAAGTAACTTGATACTTTTTCTTTAAATGTGACAATTCCCAATAGTTGTAGCATGGAGAAAAACTGAAGTGTTATGGGTTAATAATTTTTAAATAAATTATTCAAAATAAAATTGAACCAATTTATTTGAAGCTCAAAATTTAAATTCTGAAAATTTACGAATTTTATGGAACGGTAGTTAATTGAGTGCAGTTTAAATTTTCGCTTCAAATATATTTATTCTTTTTAGTCTTCAAATATCACAAAAAAAAAACTGAAATCTGCCACTTCTGCTTCAAGTTAGTGAAAATTCATTAAAATCTTAAAATATAAACTGCGAAATTCTTTTGTTGCACTGAGTCAAGTGCACAAAAATAATTATTTTTTTTTTACCTCACGTGAAGGCTGCTGTTTTGTGTTTTTTTGTTGTTTTTAATTCCATTGAAAATCTGAAACAGAAGTAATTGTTCGCATGCATCTTGTGGAAACTGCAATAAAATGTACCACCTCGTTGTCGCTGTCACATAATCACCTTAACTATATTTTCCCACACGTACGAGTAAATATACTCACAATGCAAACAAACTCTCATGAGTGTGATTACAGACATAAACCACCAACAGAGTCGTCTCATTCAACACAAACTGCCATTTGCTGTGCCATGCAGCTGCATAGTGGCACAAAATAACAAAATTGTAAATAAATTATGAGATTGCAAGGACTATGCAAAACCAAATTGGTGGATTATTTCAAAAATATATTTATAAATAATTTTTATAATCATTTTTTCGCTTAAAAAGTTCAAAATTAGAATGAAAGTAAAACTTGCTTTAAGCTAAACCGTCCTGGATATGATACATTACGAAATTAAGAAAAGCTGGACCAGATAATTCGGCACAAAAAATGATAATTCTAAATAATATATCTAGAATATCTAGTCCCGGGAAAAATAATTAAAACACAAACATAGTTCTCTTCGAAGGAGATACACTTCATCCAACGATCCTCCAACAGTTCGATAGCTTTTTTATAGTAGTCGAGGTCAAGGCTCTCGAAATAAGCATCAGTTTCGACCTCGAATTCCTCATTTGAGTAAAATCTCCCTCTTCCCTGGAGCTATCTTTTCAAGTTTGGAAACATATAATAGTCGCTGGGGGCCAAGTCTGGAGAAAACGGTAGGTCTGGTAGCAATTCATTCAATTTTGCCATTGCTTTGAGCAATGAATGATTAGCCGGTGCATTGTCGTGGTGAAACAGCACTTCTTTTTTTGCAATATGCGGCCGTTTTGTCTTCATTTCATTGTTCAAACGGTCCAATAACGCTACGTAATAATCGCCCGTGATGGTTTTGCTTTTCTCAAGATAGTCGATGAGGATTATACCATGTGCGTCCCAAAATATGCTGGCCATCACCTTCCTAGCCGACGTTTGCGTTTTTGGGTGCTTCGAACGACTCTCGCCCAGTTCTAACCATGTTGCCGACTGTTTATTGGACTCCGGTGTGTAGTGGTGGATTCATATTCCGTCCATTGTTACGAATCGACGCAAAAACCCTTTCGGACTACGCCGAAACAGCTTCAAATTGACCTCTGAATCACCGACACGATGTTGCTTTTGATCAATTGTCAGAAAGCGCGGCACCCATTTTTTCCATTGTTTAAGAAATACCAAAACTAGCGTCACTTATACAGCGATAACTTCTAAACTACTAGATGAAATGTCATTAAAATTTGACAGTCCTCTTTAAAAAGTTGGCACTTCAAAAAAATTATATCGATTTGGGAGTGGTGGTGCCATCACACCAAAATTCTCGGGACTTTTTGAGCTATGTAGTATGTCTCCTTGTTGCCAAAAGCATAATTGGCCAATAGTTTATGTAAAACTAAAACTATGAAAGTGTTACTATTGCTAATTGCTTTTTAATTCTCTATAGCCTCACGAAATGAAATATATCAATAATATATTAAATGAACCGATATTATGTGTGAACCGATTCGGATGCATTTTTGAAAAATGTCTTAAATAGGGAATATGTATTTTAATAATCATTATAATATAGCTCTAATTTTATATAATATTGAATACGAAAAAAAAAATAGTGCCACACCCTTTCACTTCCAATCAAAAGTGCTGCTTTGCTATAAAAAACTTCACAGAGATATAAAACCTTTCAGAAAATATAAAATGTCATTTCATTCGCTCTTTCAATTTAGTAATGTAGTAGATTTCGCTTCTGAGGGAGTTGCCACACCTACTTGTTCAAATTTGTTCTCTAATCGTTTTTTATTTTTTTTTTTGTTAAATATTTCTTTTCATGAGTTTTGTTGTATTCCCTTAGTAAGCCTACGTGATGTGATAATTTTAAATATTTGCTTCTATGTTAAATGCAACTCCCACTTTTTCAATCTCACCCGTTTTCAGAAAAAAAGTCTTTATCATTTGAACAATGCGAAGTTTTGCTTTTCTTCGAGGTGCTATACTACATGAGGCTTCGAGTTTCAAAAAACGCTTTCTTACTGTACATATATTTCAAATTTGATGATTTATGACAAATAATTTGATCTGAACGATCTTTTCTGTTCAGTTGCTCAGGCAATTAATACATTACTTTATAAAAATGGTACAATATTGAATTTTCGAGGACGATTCAGCATTGAAATTTTGCAAAATCCTTTGCCTGCATTAGCAACAAGTTTTCCGTTTGGTTTGGTCTGGGCATTAACTATCAATCAGTCAGAACATAGAAAGGTAAAGACTCTTTTTCTTTACTAAAAAACATGTCCCTTAAAAATTAATTGGGTTGGGAAATTTAGAAAATTGAAATCTTGTTTTCATCTATACAGACTCTGGACCTGCTTGTTTTTATACGTCAGGGGCGGTCCCAGGAATTGCTATGTCAATTTCAAAAACTTTTTCATTATTAGAAAGTAATTTCAGCTCAGAGTGACACCAAACTTATTATATTTCGATAAAGTTTAAAGGCGTGGCACCTTTCTTACTAGAGGAAAAGTTAAAACGCTCTACAGAGCGATGTAAGTGAACTGGATAGGGAAAAGTTTATATGATCATATTTTAGGTATTTGGGAAATGTGTGGTAACTGATGTAAGCAATCATTTTCAAATCTTAACTGGAGTAAATTACTTAGAAACACTTAATATACCTAAGCTTCATCAGAAATGTGTAAGGCAGAACATTTACCAATTTTGAACTACTGTATACCAGTGGGTTACTGTCATCTCAAATGAGCTGTCAACGTGTTAAGTATTTATAAAATACAATACAGGGAGTATCAACAAAACAATGGCACTCATGAGAGTTTGATTATGTGTGTGTGTGTGTGTACTGTTGAAACAGATTTTGTTACTGGCAGTTTGCGGTTATGTCATCGTTGTCATCCTTGTTTGTTTGGTTTTCTTTTGTTTGCATTTATTACATGGGTGTAAGGATACCGCATCAAATATTGTTTTGTGTTCCATGACCGTGTCAGGGTTACAATCAGTTTGTCGACTCCTCATGCATTCATTTAGTATTTTATCCTTTTAAAGATTTATCAACCCAAAAACAGGCGTCCTTCATGCTCATACTTATATGCTCATATATTTTAATGATACTTATGATGAACATCTTGAAGTTTCCGTGTAGGAAATACTTTGGAAATGTTGCAGAAAGCTTTTGGTATCAGTTATTTGATTTTTTTTAGTTTTAATTTAACGAACCAAATGACCTCACATCACGAACATAAAATTTTAGACAATTTTTCACAATCTAATTTTAAAAATAAACAAAATACCCCAAAACACATTTTCTCTTAAAACTATGTGAGTTTTTGAGTTTTCCATCCTTAGGAAAAATTGCCCAAAATTGAATATCCATTTCGGAAAATAATATTTGTGCAATGGTTTCTATTGGGTTAACGACCCAAAATGGTCGTTTGTTTTTACGAAAAATCGCTTTAAAACTAAATTGGAAAGCTGATCTATAATAGTATGAATATCTGGGCTAAGTCGACTTCGCTCAAAGTATTTTCCTCAAAAAAGGAAAGCAACAACCAAAACGTTTTGCGATTTAAATTCCTATTCTAGAGGGATGTCCATAGATAACGTGAGGTGTTTTTTTGAGTTCGGACCACTCTCTTCCCCTTGGTGAGACTTTATGTGTTTTGGCGTGAGCGGGACCCCCCCCCCCCCCTCCCTCCTTTCCTTGAGGCTTGCATTATAATTTTTAGATGTAATCTGCTATAATAATGTATACTGTCTGCTTTAGAAAGTTGACGTGAGATTTTCGTTGACCCCCCCCCCCTCCCCCTTGGTGAGATTTGGTTAGACTTTGCTGGACTCCCACCCCCCTTATTTTGACTCACATAATTTATGGACGGCTCCTTGGGATGATTTTGCTTATACCGAGCTGGAATTTATGTTGAATTTTTGGTGACTTTCATATTTTATTTCTTTTTCTGACCCTTTTGCCTAGACCGCAAAGTTTTCATTTTAGTTTATAGCATTTTCTCTTTTTCATTTAGGCCCAGGGTTGCCAAGTGACCGGAGCTGACGTTGCCAAGCCCGGAATTTCATGTCAAACAATTTCTGAAATAGCCGGGAATTCGACGATTTTCGTGACATGTGATATTGACTTTAAATGTTTTTAACGATCATAAAAATAAAATAAAGGTCATCAAGTTTTTCCCACAACAAAATTTAAGTTTAAACTATTTTGTGACATAATTTTCTTACTATTGTTTTCTTACTTTTTATCATTTGATGGGAGAACTATATTTTTTTTTTTTTTTGAGAAGGCCGGGAATCGCTTCTTTTCAATTTGGCAAACCAACTTAGGCCCGTTTCTCATTTGCGGATAATAACGATAACCGCATAGTGCTGGAATTCCACTTTTACATATATACTGCCTCTCGAGCTTGACTTTTGATCAAGAGTTATAACACTTCAAAATACCTTTTAAATTAGATATAATATGTAGCAATTTTATTAAAAATATTATCAAATGCCCTAACCTAAGGCTTGAGCAAAACTTCACAATACTTGGCGGGAGTTCTTCACGCCTGCTTCCATCAACATCTTCACATATAAACTAGTGAGTGTCATAACACTTTGTCACTTATGGTTTTTTCCCAGCTGGGTTTCTCCATTACAAAATTTCGATGTTTATAGTATGTCTTTAGCTACTACGCTAACTCGTATTTTGATGACGCTGTTGATGATAATGGCGCGAGCATAATGACTACAGTATCTTTTCACTTTTCATTTTTTCATTTTTCATTTACTTGTAAGTCTTCTCTATTCATAAAAAAAATTCACACTTGCAACATCATAAAATTGAAAATATGTTGCATCTGCGTATGTACCATAGATACGACGAGTACATTGATAGTTTTTGTTGTTTTTCTGTGGCTCGATTGTATTTTATGTTGCTGTTTTGTGAAGTTGCCGCCATGGCGGTTCTGCTTGATTTTGAGTTCAATGGCGTATATCTATTGAGTAAACATGTGAGAAAAATATTGTACTCGTGCATGTTAATATTGGAATTATAAACGCTTGAAATTTTGCTTTTGAATGGATTTAGCCAAAGAAAAAAAATGTTAAGAAATAATTAAACTATGACTTGAATATTTATGTTTCATTAACTCAATTGGAAATTTAATGAATTTTGAAATTTTTATACTACTGAACACTTATGTTCTTAGCAGACAAAAACTTTCATAAAAATACGGAATAGAATAATATATTCGGCCGGCTTTTTCTTTTCGAAATATCAAGTCTGCTGTAAATAATTTTCAATTTACGATGTTTCGAAAAGAATAAAAACAAGTTAAGGTGTTGTGTTTGGCCAGGCCGAAACTCACATACCCTACACTGCTCTGAAAGTCACTTTTAAAAAAATGTTAAAACACGTTGAAGATGTTGAATAAGTCGTGAAATGTAGAAATGGTTGAAAGAGGCTGAAAAATGTTGAAACAGTTGCAAAAGACTAAAAAAGTCGAAAAAATATGGAAACCATTGAAGAAAGTTGAAAGAAATTCAAAATGTCGAAATAATATGAAAATGTTCAAAAAAGTTGAAAGAGATTAAGAAATAATGAAGCAATTCAAAATCGCTGAAAAACTCTTAAAAATAAAGAAAATAATGAAAAAAAATTAAAGAGGTTGAAACAGCCAAAAAAATACTTATGGGATATATTGGAAAAAGTTAAATGGTTGATAAAGTCAAAAGAAATATTGAAAAAAATCGAATAAGAACTAAGAAATTTAAATGTGCCACGCCCACTTCTCCAACTCCGCCTACTTTTGGTTTCCTAAATTGTATTCGTCATTGACATCCACATACCAAACCTTAGCCCAATAGGTTGTATATTTTGCGATACATGCCTTAAAATTTAGGTCGGTAACACACCCACTGGTGTTATATGGTGCTATTTTTATTCATAAATAGCTTTCCATAAGCAAAAATCTTTCATCAAATTTTAGTATGATTGATCATATATTTCGATAGATATGCCACTTAAGGTATTTTACTTGTATGGGGAGTGCCATGCCCACTAGTGCTATTTCGCCCACTTTTGATTCAGGCATGCATACCTTATAGCAAATAAGCCACCTAAATTAAATTTCATACCAATTGCTTCAATAGTTCAATTAATATAGCGATTAAAATTTTACGGTAATATAGCAGGTGCCACGCCCACTACTGCAATCCCGTCAACTTTCATTTAATTTCAAAGCCCATAGCAGCTGACACCTCCAAGCCAAATTTTATGAAGATTACTCTCATAGCATACTATCTATAACATTAAACGTTTCTTGCTTGTATAGGAGGTGCCACGCCCACATGCTTCATTGTGCCGAATTTTTGCAAAAAAATACCTTCTAGCAAGTATATTTGCCTTATTAAATTTCATAACGATGACGTATAAGTTCACTTAATATAACGTTTATAAATATTGTGGGCTGTGCCACGCCCTTTTTTCAGTAAAGTGGCAGAGCTTATGTTGATGAATGCTTACAGTGGCATCATCTCCAAAATTTTTATGAAAATCGTTTGTGCCAATTTTGAGATATACGGAATCAAAATTTTTAACTGCTGAAAATTGCCATGCCCACTTTTACGATTCCGCCCACTTTTATCATAATTCAAGATATATTTGAAATGTAATCGTTTACCAAATTTCATCACAATATCTTGCACGTCTAACGACATATGGTGGTATAAAGGTTAAAATTTAGGGCTGTGCCACGCCCCTGTAGGAAGCTTTGAATACTTGATACCTAGCCTTATCCTTATCTTGTTCACATGTGCCTCAAATCACAAAGTTTCATCAAAATATGTCATTTTATTGAGCTTTACTGTTCCATATGTTTGTGTGTCAACACCAAAGAAATCACAACTTAAAAAGATAAATAAAAAGGAAAAATGGGCTAAAGCTAGTTATACTAGTTTCATCCTCTGCTAAGAGGATTCATCAGTAACTTCTAAGCCAATAAGTAAGAGTGTGCAAGCCTACTATGTTCATTTTTCTGCATAGATCTGTTTAGAACCCAAGCAAAAACTTAAACAAAGAAAGCAATAAACTCTTTTTTTCCGTTTTGTTTATCTTTGTTATTGTAACTCCCCTGATATTACACGATTTCTTACATGCGCTTCGTCGCAAGCTGGATTGGCGAGTCAAAACGAAGTAGTAAGAGCAAGTAGTGTAATAATTCGGCAGGCTCACCGGTAGGTAATTTCTTTGTGGTTTTATTTGAACAGAAAATGATTTAAATATGTACATATGTCATTTTATTGAGCTTTACTGTTCCATATGTTTGTGTGTCAACACCAAAGAAATCACAACTTAAAAAGATAAATAAAAAGGAAAAATGGGCTAAAGCTAGTTATACTAGTTTCATCCTCTGCTAAGAGGATTCATCAGTAACTTCTAAGCCAATAAGTAAGAGTGTGCAAGCCTACTATGTTCATTTTTCTGCATAGATCTGTTTAGAACCCAAGCAAAAACTTAAACAAAGAAAGCAATAAACTCTTTTTTTCCGTTTTGTTTATCTTTGTTATTGTAACTCCCCTGATATTACACGATTTCTTACATGCGCTTCGTCGCAAGCTGTTCAAATAAAACCACAAAGAAATTACCTACCGGTGAGCCTGCCGAATTATTACACTACTTGCTCTTACTACTTCGTTTTGACTCGCCAATCCAGCTTGCGACGAAGCGCATGTAAGAAATCGTGTAATATCAGGGGAGTTACAATAACAAAGATAAACAAAACGGAAAAAAAGAGTTTATTGCTTTCTTTGTTTAAGTTTTTGCTTGGGTTCTAAACAGATCTATGCAGAAAAATGAACATAGTAGGCTTGCACACTCTTACTTATTGGCTTAGAAGTTATTGATGAATCCTCTTAGCAGAGGATGAAACTAGTATAACTAGCTTTAGCCCATTTTTCCTTTTTATTTATCTTTTTAAGTTGTGATTTCTTTGGTGTTGACACACAAACATATGGAACAGTAAAGCTCAATAAAATGACATATGTACATATTTAAATCATTTTCTGTTCAAATAAAACCACAAAGAAATTCATCAAAATAGCTGAAACTTTTTTTCAAAATTGGTCTTGGTAAATATACATAGAGTATGAGCGGTAGGAGTGTCCGTGAACCAATTTCGCCCATTTTTAATAGCGAGATGCCTGCAAGAAGGTGTTACCTGAGTGTGCTAATTTCATTCAATTAGCTTTCTTGAGTTTCCCGTAAACTTGGTTTCAACAGACGGACATAGCTAAATCCACTCAGGTGGTGACGCTAATTAAGAATATATAAATTTTTCCATACCTGCCACGCCCTCTTCTATGTGCTACAAACGGCATAACAAAGTGAATATACCCTCGGTGTAGGGTATAAAAAAATTCTAATCAAAACTGCCAAAGCTGAGTTTTATAACGTCCTGACCGATTTTTGTCCTTATTAAATACATAAATTAAAATACCGTGCGAACTTGGGAATCGAGATAAATTCAAAAAATGTATCATACCAATACGAATGAATTTAAAAATTAATTAATTATAAACTTAAAAGGTTTTTTTCAATTCTCAATTCCCCGCTTTACCATGATGTCATGAGAAACTCCGTAAAGCTAAATTCATGCTATTATTCAAGATATTTCTTCTATTCTATAATCTCACAATTTATGGCAATTTTTGTGAATACAAATTGCCGCTACATCCATCATCTTCTGCTTTAATCACAAATTGCTCATAAATCATTGAAACAATTTTAATCTTTGTTGTTGCCACACTTTTCTACAACTCATTAACAATTCACACCTTTTTGTTTATTTAATCCGCAATAACCACAACCGCAACAATAACAACAACATCGACAACAACAACAACAACATTAACAACAACTGAAACAATAAAATTAGCAGAGTGTTTAGTCGAAACATTCGCAAACCAATGTAAGGCATTAAATAAACGTGAATAAAAAGTTTGTTCATTTGCACATAACATGCGATGCGTTTCATTTGGTCCCCCCCCCTGCCTTCTGGCCACCTTTTGTACCAGAACTGCTGAAGCACACACACACACACACACACAGATGCGCATATAAACATGCACACAATAACATAAATTAGTTGAGCTTAATGCTGATTTGTTGCGATAAAGTAATCCACTACCGGCATAATTCTCAAATAAACACCGCAAAAATTTGAATCTTTTATTATAATTTATTTTTGAATTTTTGGCAGATACATTTTTGTTGGCTTAGAACTTACTGACGTACATGCAAAACATTCATTTACCAAAGGTCTACAAACGTATTCACCCAGCTAGGAATACAGCAAATGAATGATGCCTCAAAATGACTGAACAATCTCTGCCATTGCGTTGTCTCCGCGTTAGTAATTGAGAGCACTTTGAAACTGTAAAAAAAGGTACCATAACAATTTTAGGGCGTCTGACTTTTTTTTTTAAAAGTGTGTATAAGTATCAAAATAGATAAATGCAAGTGGCAGACGTTTTTGTTGCTGGGTTTAAAAGTAATTATTTTTTTTTTCAAAATCTTATGTTACATACAAGCTTAAGTGATTTTATTGCCATGCAGATTGCGATTTTTATAAAGATTATGTCATAAAAAACGAGAGAGCAACCTCTGCCACTTAATTATTGCTGCATTAAAAAATTGCAATATTACAAACATGTAAAAAAATTAAGTACTAAATCGCGTCTGCCTCTTGACCGGTGCTGCCCAGAGAACGAGCTGGCGCTCAAAGAGCGTAAAAATGAGAACGGGGAGGCGCTTAAAGATCGTAAAAAAAACGTTAAAATACGTAAGAAAGCGTGCACGTATACAGAACCATCAACACGTGCTTATCGTTGCTTGTGGTAGTGGGCACTACTGCTTTTGGCTGACTGGTTCCATTACTTATTAAAAATAGAGAAGGCAGACGATTCCAGCGCAACTTTTTCGAAGGCAGACGCTTTTGAGCACTTAAGGTGCATATTATTAAAAATATTCCGATATGAAACTAATACCGTAAGAATTTTGCTATCCAAAACTTACCATATATTCTATTTTTCCGGTCATTTATATAACTTTTTTTTTAAATATTTCTGACTTTGTAAATGATACTATTTTGCTTTTGCATCTCTGATTTTTGCGTACATTTTTGTTCTTTTAGTACTGATTGAGGTCAGCCTCAAATATTCTTTATACAGGCCGACATTTTTCATACCTTAAGACTACATTATACGTTTCCGAAGGATATCCAAAAATTTCCAAGTGCATTTTACAAGGAAAGAGGATTAATTTTAGCTGCCGTAAAAATTTTTGTAGAGAAAAGTTAATTCATTGTATAATATATTCCCAAATATATCTAAAATATATGTGTTCTTAGCACTTTTAAAATAGGATATCTCGAAAACTTGATGTGATAGAGCAATTCTGAGGTCGGATTCGAATTCAGCATGCCAAAAATCTTCGAATACTTATAGTCTAGTCTTTGGGTATGAAATTTCATCGAATTTTGTTGGCCTGTGCAATTTATTATATGATATGTTTTCGATATCTTGGAGAAAAAAGTATTGATAGTGACTTTTGAAAGAAAGGTTAATCTTTTTAACTATTTTATTAAATATATTAGGAAAAATCTGGTGACCTTAAAATTAATATGCAAATTTGACCAAAATCGACGACTAAGACATACATATACTACAACCCCATATACATATATTAAAAATCGGAGACGTCTGCCTCTTGTATTTTTAGCTTCTAAGGACAAAAAGGGCAGAGTGCCACAAAATTCTGAAAGAAAACCTCAACATTATTTAATAGTTTTTTTTTTCTTATGTGTTAACAATTGCTGTTATTAAAAATGCGGCAGTTTGGACGTCTGCCTTTTATATATTGGCTATATATACTATGCTCATAACACAATATCTCAGAGGCAGACGCGATATAATAATTTAATAGAATTTTTTTTCTTGCAGCAATAAAATTCATTTGAAAAGAAAGCGGCACTATCTTCACTGAACTCTTAGTTTTTCTCGCATAAATAAGAAGTGCATTGCATATCAATACCAACGACGATAAAATCATTCACCTTAAATACTCACCGGCTTCATAGCTGCAAGATTTCCACCGTGATACATATTTCCTTTGATTTATTCAAGAAACTTAAGTATTTTTAGTGCACTAAATTTGCTTATTTCGATTCATTCCATCGTTATGATCGTTGCATTTTAACAAATTTCAAACCAAACTTCTATAATTTTATCAACATTTTAAATGATGCCAATCAAGTCACTCGTAGCTCATTTTCCGGCTGGGTAGCTAGCACAGTTAAGCAGTCAGATATGCATAAAGAGGATTAATTTGTTTATATTTGGCTTACTTGAATCAATTTGTGATGCGGCAACATTAAGGGATTTTCTAAAGAATTTGTATTCGTTTAACTTGCAATTTAAAGATTACATATGCATTAAATCAATTGAGTTTTAAGGAATTTTGTAAAATAAACTAATCTTGATATACATCACATGTATATGAGGCATTCAAAAATAAAACTAGGTCTTCAATTTGGCAGACTTTTTTTTTTGTGGGTTGTGTTTGACGATGAATCTTATCGTCCTAACTTTTCAAAATTTCATAAAATTTTGAAACTTTTTCTACAAATACCAACTTATTTGTAATGTTTTATGTTCTAACAAATTTTATCGTAAATTTGATATATACAGAGGATCCCCACTTGTTTTCATATAATTTCATTAATTTTTAAGGACTATTGACCTTTTACAACTTTAGCAACTTCACCTTGTCTCTAACAAGTGCAATGTTGAACAGCAATCGACCGTGGAATGGAATGCTTACGTTTTTATAAAGTGTTGGTAAACGTTATTCTTTATAAAATACTGACAATTTGTCTACATGTTACAAACTGAATATGCAATAGTGGTATTCATCTAAACGCGCAAGTTTCCCATTTGTGCCAATAGGCAATTTTGCGCGATGTGTTTCACCAACGCCCCTTTGAATACTTCTTGCAATATGTGACAGTTGATGAGCATGTCAAATTGTAATTGCCAAAATATTTAAGTTAAAATACCGAGAGAAAGCGTGAAACATAAATTAATTTATGTATTTGAAGAAATCGTTGTAGTCGATTTATCAATATGTACTGCAATTCTTCGGAAAATACGATGTCAAAAGCTTTATTGAGTCGCACAATTGCGGCACCAAATTACGCAAACTTTTCTAGTTTCTTCATAAAACTTTCCATACGATTTTTGACAGTTCGTTTGCGAGCGCGCAAAAATGCACAGTTTGCGAGGGTTTTGTGCGCTTAAATGAGTACCCGTAATATGTTTTTATTAAAACTCACGAGGCACTCACACATTGGACCCATAGATAGATTCGCAGATTTACATGCATTCTCGTTTACAATATATTATTGAGTTTCCCTTTCAAATCTTATCTTTTGGCTTTTTGAATAGTATGCTTTCTTTTCGTGACATAGTACATTAGGTAACATTTAAGTGGCAGCGATATTGCCACACATAGACCACTATTATGTGTTAAAAAATTCGTGTCCTTTTATCATGGAATTTATCTAGGTAGATGATGTCTATCACAGCAGCATATATTCTAATTATTATCACTGCCGCCAAAGATGCGAAAAGACAGTTTCATTTTCAAAAGCGATGGTCTGTAAACCACACGACTCGACCAAGAGAGATGATATATATTGAATTTTCAATATTATAATGGTGTTTTATAATAATGCTGGTGGATAAAAGCACCCACATATACTCTGCTTTAGAGATTAATTATTGATCTTTCAAAGAGTAGAATTCACCGTGAGAATAATTTCCTTGTTTGGCTAATTTGTCTGCCTTGTCAGATGGAAAATATTTTGCTAAACATTAAATTTAACATGATTTTAATTCAAAAAAATATAGTATAGTTGTGTCATTCCTATGGAGTCAAAAAGTCATTATTTCAAAGGAAGATGCCTTGGACAGTAAATATATCAAAGATGCTCAGGAATGTTGTTAGAACACCCATCTAGACAAGAAAACTGTATACTTGTTTAAGACGAACGTATGCTTTATAAGCAGAAATATCACCTCTCAAGGAATCCAAGGGAGACTTAGCACCACTTTTTGCATCACATATGATTAGATGATTCTAATGAAAGTTAACGCGAATGTCAATGTCAAATGTATTCAAGTAATTTATTTTCAATTTCATTTATAATTTAGTAATTTAATGACTCTTAGTTATATTGAATTTGACTTGACTGATGACTCCATAATGAATAATTCTATAAATGCCAGAATTGAGTTTGTTTGAAATTAGTTATTGCTGGAACTCAAGATTCGGTAATGATCAAATTGGATTGGACAATCAAAAAGAAAACTTTACGAAGGCAGGTCAATAAGTCTTTAGAAAAATATAGAAAAACATTTTTATTTGGGTATTTTTTTTTTTTTTTTCAACATAGTTTCTTTCTAGTTCAATAGACTTTGACCAACGTTCTTCTAACTTTTTAAGACTTCAGAAAATTAGGATTGTGGTAGTTCCACAAAATAAGCATTTGTGTATGCTTTATTTGACGTAAACCGTTGTCCGTTGGGTCATTTGTTGAATAATTACAAACAAAATTGGGAAGAGAACTGAGCGTCACAGGGCTTGTTGGAAAGGAAACTGGGTTTCTATTTTAAGAAAGTGCTACTGATACTGATGCCAAACCTTTTCGAAGACTCTTGACATATTACATGTATGTACAAGACAAAAAATTCTGAATGATTGCAATGGTTTAATTTTTCACTCAAGTAAACTATAAGTTGGAGCGTTGCCGTCTGAAACCATATGATATTTTCTCATAGATTCGATGAGTTGATTTTAATGACGCTGAGACTACAGGATGATGACGGAATGGTTCTGTATGCCGTTTTGTAAATCTTATTTCTCCACCGAGCCATTTGTACTTAAAATATATTTTGTTTTAACGTATCATTTGTCCCAACCAAACTCTTTTAATTCACTCTAATAAATATCATATTTTTTATAAATATTTTTATGGACTGTTATTTCTTTGAAGAAAACATACTTCATACTTATATTGCTTTGATTCTTAATGTTTTCAAACACTAATCCCACCTCATAAATTGAACATTTTATGTCTATTTAAACATTAAGCAAACATTTGATAAAAATAAACAAAAAATAACAACAAACCTTAATCCGCATTCAAGTGAAGTGTAAACAATTGACAAGTAACACTCGACACGAGGCACTAGCTACAACAACAATAACAGCAACAACAACAAGTATTGACAGAAAAATCAATGTGTCATATAGCATTTTCAAAAACGTCAAATGCGATTATCATCATCATCATCATCATTGATATGTATGTTAAGATGAAAAATTATAAATTGGATAAAAATTTCTAAACAAATGGCAATCAGCCTGAAAGATTACATAAGCGTAATAAGAGCACTTGCACACGTACCATACGTGCAGGTACCATGTGTGACAAATACAAGTGACATCGTTACAGCAAATGTCATTATGTCAGCACAAATTTTTGAGCAACATTTGTGCCAAAAATTGGATTTATGCATATGAATAAGAAAAAAAAAAATTACAAAAATTTTTAAAAGTACGATTTATTTTAAAGTTAAATTGAAAGTCCATGAAAAACGTAAACTTTCATTTTGCTTGCGATGCATTTTAATTTCTGCTAAATTCAGCAAAATTTTACTACGATTGTGTTAAAAGTTGTAAACTATGTTTACATTACAGAA
The DNA here is from genome assembly GCA_949775025.1 of Tricholauxania praeusta. Taxonomy (NCBI): domain Eukaryota; kingdom Metazoa; phylum Arthropoda; class Insecta; order Diptera; family Lauxaniidae; genus Tricholauxania; species Tricholauxania praeusta. The sequence continues at coordinate 142,149,495 of OX459029.1, forward strand.
AAAAGTTGCATGTGTTAACATTTTTGGAACAAGTGGATGTGCTCTTAAGTAAATTTGTTGCATTTCAATTACAATGAAAACCGTTTGTAATACAGGTGTTTTTTCGTTTTGTTTTTGGTATGTGAGGTGTTTTTATATGTTGCACAGTTTTTGATAGCAGTTTACAATTTTAAACCTGAAACTGAGTGCTTAAATAAATTTAGGTCACTGATTTTTGAGCACGAAATTTCTGGATAGTAATAACTACCCACCTTCTGAAGAATGAAATGACCACCATTTTTGGTAGCGCTGTATTTTTTTCAAACCTATTGAATATACGACCATGGACATATAAATACCACATTTTTGTTTGGTGTTCTTTTTTATGCTATATTATCGTAAATATTGTTAGAAAACAACAAGTGTTTGGTGTTTTTTTGCAAAGGCTTACACGAAAAAAAAACGAAATTAATCAAAATGTAAAAACCGATGAAAGGAACTGGACACATAAATAGCACAATCTAGAAAAAAGAAAAAATATCGTGTTAAAATTGCATATCTTGATTTTTTGGTATGTACAAGCGTTTAAATCAGTGAAGGGCACTTAGTGCCTCAATTTCCTCACATTGCTCTAACCGTTATTTGACGCACAACCAATCGAAAAAAAATTCACAGAATTTCAACGCTATCGAGGCACAAAATTCGCAGAATTTCAACGCTATTGAGGCACAGACTTGAATTCAAATGAAAACAAAAACAAAACACAAAGGCATAAATGACGGCGCCGCATTGTGTCTTGACCATAGGTGGGCACGAGTTCTTCTGCAAGTTCTAACGAGAGCGTAATTGGGAGTAACGGGAGAGCATTTGTGTATACGTATACAAATGTGAGCGCACAACAACGATTCAATTCTACTTCAGCGGAGTAGAACTTCATATGGTTGTTGTACCACTACATGGAAACAAAATGTGCATGCATGTTAGTGCCCACCATTGGTCTTGACGAATGTAGCAATTGTTTTTGTTTGTAGTGTAATTTGTTTTTTTTTGTGCTAATGGCAATTTTGGAAATGAAAGTAAAAAAAACTTTAAAATTTCGTTTGTTGTTGCTTGATATTGTTGTTTTCCTCTTTTGTTATATTTTTGTGCCCACCGCTGGCTTAAATCATTATTTTTTTTGTGCCGCAGCCTTTGTTTTTGATGACAACTTCACATCTGCGACCCATATCCACGACTTTTTTTAGCATTTTGATTTGGAAATGGCATACTAAGTTGTCTGTGCAGCAGACCACAGATTGTCCATAGTTCAAAAGTTTTGTTTGAGATTTCAACTTTTTTTATTGAATTTGAGTTAGGGCTGGGCTGGGCTGGCCAATCCAAAACGTCGATCTACTCCATACAAAACCAACTCGATACTAATTTGGAAGAGTGTTTATGGTCCTTATCGTGCATAAATGCTCATCCAATTGGCATGGAATGGAGAGAACCATACGCTTTCCATTCCATGCCATAATATTTTCACCCCCTTATCTTATTATCTTCTGGATGAAACTAGAATTGTACTCTTGGCATTTAGGACCATGAACAGAGGTTCTACCATCTGATCCCATTCTATTGATATTCGTTTTATCACTCCACAGCACGTTTCTCCAAAAGTTGATGTATTTTTCTTAACGGTAAAATAAGGGTCTTATGGTTAAGACCAAAATTAAGGAATCGCTTAGCCACCCACCATTCTAGGTATAGAATGACCATTTAATGATGTGAACATTGAGACAGACAGAATAAATCAATGGACAACGTTGACCTAAAGAGTCATCGATTCAACTCTAGAGATTTCATCAGTCAGAAAAGGCGTGGCCAGAAATACACCTGAAGTATATATATCCCCTACTGTGAGATATGGTCATTTATCACGTCCTGACTTTGATGAGTGCCATAGATGTACGGATCATGGCATATGCTGACAAAATGTTGACACTATACACTGAAAAAGTTCTTTCAACGATCAGTGTAGAATCGACGCTATCTGAACTGCAAAAGTGGGCAGCGCAGAATGGTTTGGGTGTCAACTCAAATAAAACGGAGCTGGTTCTGTTCACACTAGAATACAAAGTTCCCAGTTTCACCATTTCTGAATTGCATGGAACGGAACTTAGGCTTCCAGCTGAAATCAAATACTTAAACGTCATTCTGGACTTTCTTTACAGAGAAATTGGAATGGAAGGATGAAGAAAACGATGACAGCTCTGTATGTTTGTAAGCGGACGTTAGTGAATTAAATAGGACCCATATACTTATCTACCGAACTCTAGAGCGATGGGAAGCAACGCATAATTGGTTTTATCGACAAATGTTAGAAAACAATTTAAGATTGCATACTGATGAGCAAAAAAAAGTAGCTCAACGGAATATATATAGGTCCTTTCTAAATGTATTGACGGTGTGACCAAAAATAAGGTCATACTGTTTCGTTTCTCCTAAAAAACATCAGACCGTTGTCCTATCTTAAACCAATAGTAAATACTTGACTGTTTCGCTACTTAAGGGCTCCCTTAAGCTTGGGGCTATAGCCCCCTCTAGCTCTTCCTTCATCCACCGCAGCTTGAGAGTTAATTGGTTCTTTAGCATAAGCTGGTCTTGAAAATTTGCTTCATTTGCAACCATTAGACATTTTCATGCCGAACTTCGCCGCTAAAGCAGCTTTTACCCTAAATGTTACAGATTTACTTGGGCCACACACACGATAGGACATAGATCAATACTGCATCAAGTAAACGAAGGCATCTCAATTTCGATTGTGACTATTTTGTACCAATGGCAGAGATCGATCGCACATTTTGCTGGCAACATCTTCACTGATAGTTTGAGAAAGGATTGCGACAAGAGGTCAGGAAATTAGTCGAATATTTTCACGTTCGGATCGATACAAATTTTTAATTTATTTTTTGAAAATCCCTCAGTAAATAGCGAGGAGAATTTTGCCGTCCACAAACCATTGCGGATGCCCGTCCAGCTCCACTACTGGATTTTGGTTATGAAAATTTGATATTTTCGAAATTCTTATGCGACTGTTCGACTGAAGAAGAAATAAAAAGGAAATGTTCCAAACATATCGTTAAGTAGATGACGCTCTCGGTGATGCCAAAAACTCCTTTCAAGGAAATATGATGATATGATAAAGATATTTAATTTTGAAAAATTTCACTTACCTATTTATTTGTTGAATGTACAAGCAATCAACGTAGCAATTATTTTTTGTTGCGTCATTGTATAATATAATATAATACTTTGAAACAAACAGAGAACGGCAGTGAAACATTTCCCCATAAGCCAAATGAAGTTGATAAAGTATCATTGACTTTGGGTCAAACATTAAATGCAAAATGAATCAATAATTAAATTGGCACTAAAAATAGTTTTTTTTTTATATTTGTTTTCAATCAGCCACACCTTGTTCTTATGTTATCAAATCGAAATTTAATGCAGAAAACATTAAAATGCAAATATTTTTCTTTACTTAAGAAAACAAACAATTTATTCTGAGAAAGATTTATTTTGATTTTTACTGACATGTGTGCAAATTTTCATCAATAATTTTTGAAAGGCAAATGAAGGTGCGAAAAGTTAATAAATAACTGCGTAAGAAATGGAAAATTTACATTTTATCTCACAATTTCTAAAAATACTGCACAATACTTTAATATCGCCTTTCTGCTGACATAGTAAGTGTTGCCCTGTAAATCGTTTGTAATCGACGGTGACATTTGTTTGCTATAACGTAAGACATAAAATCTATTATATATTGTTTAACAACTGAACTGACCGCGCTAAAATTTTCAACAAAAATGGTGAATCTGGACTGTGAGCGAACATAGTTCGAAAATTTTAATAAATTGAAAATGTTATGGATGTGTTCTGCATAATCGAAAGCGTGCTCTACTGAAAATATCGGTGCTGGTGGTAAAAATTTGGCCCAAATTTATCGATTTTGGCGATATATGGGAGGCGTGGCACTGCCCATTTTTTCTCTGAAGCTTATTTATACCCATAATTTATATACATTAAATAAGTAAGTTTATTCATCTGTGTAAAATATTTGATGAATATGATTTTTTTCTTATGTGGATGGGCGTAGTATCGCCCATTTTTTCCAAACCAAACAATGCCAACAATCTTTCAAAGGTCGTAAGAAACAAATGTACCAAATCTTATCTACCTGCGTCTATAGTTCCAGAAATATACAAAAAATTCGGTTTTTTTTTTTCATATGGGAGGCGTGGCAGTGCCCATTATTTTCATTGAAACTTACTTTTGTCACGTACCTTTTATATACGTACCAAGTCAACCGCGGCAAATAGTTGATGAGTTATAATAAATTTGATTTTTCACTTATATCGGGGGGCGTGGCATTGCCAGTTTTTTGAGTGCAAAGAATAATATAGATTCTATGGTGAAAATATGATTGCTATATGTCTTGTGGTTTTTTTTTGTTATGTGATCAACCAACCAAGGCAACAAAAGCGCTTCTAAATATCCACTGTAAGTTAATTTGTTTATTTTAGTCCGTAACTAAACAATTTATCTTTTGAAGTATTCAACTTAACCAAAAAAATCAAAATGTATTCACACAACATTTTGTTTCATTTAAACGATTTGGTCTTTTGTGTTCATTCGATGATCTCAATTGATCCCTTTGTGCGCTTTCAATTGCTTTCAAATACTTCATGCTCGATCGAATAAATCGAGTTTTGTTTTTTTCAATTAGTGGGGCTTAACCTTTTTAAATTCTCTGGCATTTTACGCTTGATATGAATTGCTGTTTTTTGTCTCCTTTCTCTGTGTCTGCTTTTCATATGCAAAATGATTTTGAGCTCCACGCTGATTATTATGAGAAATTTCTTTCATCAAATTTGACTGAAATGTTCAAAGGGAATCAGAACCTCAATAATTCGCTTTCGTTTATTTAAATTTTTTAGAAGCTAATTTGCCTAACTTGCGTTCAATGATATTTATGATACCTAAAAAAAAAACTAAAAAAAAAAATGCCCGACATAAAAATTTCTTCTTAATCTAAAATATAAAAGACCGCATCAAATTGGAGAAGTTAAGCCGTTTAGGTAACTTCTAAACCTGGTGGCAATTTATGTTTAAAGACGTTTAGAAAATGTTTTTGCTCATTTACCTGAACGAACAAAACACATTAGATATTCAGAATTGGCAAGCTTGGAAGATTTTACGGTTCTCATTGGTTTTCATAGAAATCAATCTTAAACGGGAAGTTATAGAAGCTCTTTCCAAGCGATCTAGTACAGAGGCACAAAACACAAAATTAAGAGAAACTGCAAACAGGGTTACTAAGTAACCGGGATTAATCCGTCAATGCCCAACATTTCATGTCATGGCTCGGGTAAAAGTTTCCTGGTAGGATACAGCTGGGAATCGGACAATTTTCGTGACATGGACTTAAAATTTTTGTTTAATATAAAAAAATAGGGTCATCAAGTTTTTTCCACATAAAAAATTTAAGTACCCTTTTAGTATATGTTTGCTTTAGAAATCTTGGCTTATACTTTTTTCCGAAAATGACCATAAAGGCTTCTACTATTTTGAACCGTTGTACCTAATTTAATACCAGAGGGAGATTATAGTTCGCTTCCCCATCTAAGCTTTCACTTGCTTACGATTATAGTTGATTTAGAAAAATTTCAGATTATTTTGATCACTATGGTCAAACACTTTGACGTATGTTTTTTTAGTACTATTTTGTATAAGTATGGGTGAGTTCCATTGTCTAATCCTGTTTTAATTTTGCGAATAGCTTTGTACAAACAATGTACATCGAGTTTTACAACTATAGCTGTCAGATGATAAGAATCCGCGTTTTTGATAATCCGTTCCGCGTTTTCATTTCATGAAACATATCTCGTTTTGCTAGGGTTTTTGAAATTTGAACGTGAGAACTTTTTTTTAGTAAATATTCTTATACATATGTTACTAAAATAAACACTTTTGAAATGTTTCTCATTAGCCGTATTTTATTCGCTTTGGTTAAATCAAAATGTCATACAAATGTGTGAATCAGCTCAATTTCTAGTTCAATTGGTTGAACTTTTTTTGTCTTTGCTAAGGCTCGAAGCATCATAGACACAAACCTAAAATAATCAAAAATATATGGCAACTTTTCTGAAATTTTGAAAAAGCGTTCTTAGGTCACGCGAGGCCTTGGGCACCCAGTCAGCGCTAGGCGCAAATACTAAAATAGAAACACATAATAAAAATAAAAACAGTGATGAAACAACAGAGAACGAAAACAAAACTTTGGTATTAGCGTTTGCGACACTATAAAAACAGTTTGAACTCATTTGATAGCAATGTTTTGAAAAAAAAAAAAATTATGTACTGATACGTGAGGCCCCTTACCGTGCTAGGTCCCATTCAACCACTAGACCATAAATCCGGCTCTGATTTTAAAATAGAATTTCTATCAAACACTGTCATTCCACCTATTGGTCAAATGCAGTATTATAAAAGGTTAATCTTATGCGTTTTATTCGGCTATTGGTCATGTTGCTGGGGTTTTGTAAATGTAAAAACAAGGACCAAAAAAAAAAAAAAAGGGTTCTCAACTTTTCCAAAAAAAATGTACGATTTCAATGCAAATTTTATAACTTTTTTGTTCTTCCGCATTTTGCCGAAAAATATATGGTCACGTTATGTTAAACCCATAGCGGTTTTTAGAAAATATATTCTGGGTTGCATTATCAGCAATATTCTAGACCCAATTACAAACAATCATCTAACACTCCAATGAATTTATATTAAGATTGTTTTTCCATTGTTTGCACATCCTTATAATCGATAACGTAACAAATTTCCAATTTGATACGACTTGCGCATCCCTACAATCCGCCAGTTGTTTTTCGTTTTCGATCTCGGGTTCTCTTTCGTGTGCTCGTCGGCTTAGTTACTCGAACTTCCGTTTTAATTAGTACTCGTACGCATTAAAATACAGCGGCTTTTGCATTTTTTCGTTCGTGTTTTTTTATGATCCGTGGGTGAATAAATTTATTAAAAATTTGTTAATTCGCTGTGCAAAACGCGATATAATTCGGTGTTTAAAAATAATTCTCCATTATCCAAACCTTTAAATCGAATAATAGAAAACTTTAAAAAGTTGTATCAAATCAAAAAATCTGAAGTCTTCGTTGTTGTTGTTGCTATTGTGTGTGTGTAGTGAAAAAGCACAAATCATTGTTAGCTGATCCTTAGTGCTGCAGTTATTGTTTTTTATTAAGTGGTTACTGGTTATTTGTTTATTTTTACGCTTAATTTGTTTGCAAAATTTATGTTTCAAACTTAAAATTGTGTTAAATTAGTGTTTCTTTTTTGTTATAATCGAAATTTCTTAAGAAAGGTGTTAGTGTTTTTCTATTGAATAACCTGCCAGGAATTTTGTTGCTGTAAATGAGTAATCGTATGCGGTTGCCATTGTGTTATTTATTAGAGGTCTGCACGGATACCAAAAATTTACTCGTTTCAGTACTCGTTCACTTTTCTGTTCCTCCAATTACAAGTACACATTTCCTTTGAGTACCATAGCGTAAAGTAAAAAAAGTTGAATAAGCTTCGTGTATGTGTACGCACAACAAAACTAAAGGTAATGAATCGAACTGAATGACGTGCTTTATTGTTTTATTTATTCGATGAAAGTGAGGAAGAGAGAATTCATTTGTGCACCAAGGCGTTGCCAGAAGATTTAAATGCGCAACTTTTTTATTAATTTATCTGAAAACTAAAATAAAACGAATGTCCGGGATTATATTAATTTTTTAACATCATTGTGGATCTGTTTAAAATACTTTTTGGTAGTTTTATCTTTAGAATGATGCTAGAAAAATGACTATAACTACTGCCCTATATTTACATTTACAAAGTCCAAAGTTTTTTTGGACCAAAATTTCAGAGATAAGTCTTGAATAGTTATACTTTAATAATGTAAAAAAAAAATTGGTCTAAGATGAAACGCAGCTTCAAAAAAAAATTTTAAAAAATGTCTTTATTTTTCGAAAAACTCCCAAACGCCCTTAACAAATAGTCATGTAGAAAGGCTTAGGTTAGTTCACCCATGTCAATCAGGGTTTCGGCAGCACCATAGTACCACCTCATTGATTTTAAGTTTGACTGATGACATTCGAAAATCACTGGACATAAAACAGCCCTCTGTTCTTGCTTTTCTAGACTTAAGTAAAGCTTTTGATTCCATTAATCACAATATTCTTATTTCTAAACTATACAATCAATTTAATGTTTCGCGTATATCTTGCAAACTTTTGTTTTCCTTTTTATCAAATCGCTCGCAGTTTGTGAGCTGTAGGGGTAGCACGTCTAATATCCTTAGACTGTCCTCTGGCGTACCCCAAGGTACGATACTAGGTCTATTGCTATTTATGCTGTATGTTAATGACATCGTACCTTGTGTCTCCAAATGTACTGTTCGTATTTTTGCCGACGACATCCAATTATTCAGTTCCAGCTCTAATCGCACCTTTTCCGACTGTATTGTCAAAGTTCAAGATGATCTATTATCTGTTACTAGATGGGCTAGTGATAACCATATTTCAATTAATTCACAGAAAACTAAAATCCTTACATTCGGTGATGCTTACAGCATTGATACTTTCAGTAATATATCTTTTAACACCTGCTCCGTAAGCAAATCCGATTCTGCATCTTGTCTCGGGATAATTATTGAGCCTAGTCTGAAGTTTGACAAACACATCAATCAAGTTATTTCTCGCGTTAGCTTTTTGCTTAAAAAACTATACAGTTTAAATTTCTCTCTCCCTTTCAAAATAAGACATCTTCTAGCATATGCTATCTTAATGCCACATATATACTATGGCTTAGAAATTTATTCTGGTACTAATCTGAGCAACCTGCATAGACTGAACTTGTGTTTTAATAGAATAATAAGGTATGTCTACCACCTGCGACCTAGAGACCATGTTTCTGATTATGTACACCAATTTCTAGGGTGCTCATTCGTAAACCTTATCTCAATGCGATGTCTATATTATTTCTATTGCTGCATAAAATACCAACAACCTGCATATATCATTAATTTATTTTCTTTTCTTAATACGAGAAGGAACTGTCAGTTACGAATTCAGCCCTTTTCCTCTGCCTACTTTGAACGCTCTTTTTCCATAAGAGTAGCTAGACTTTGGAATCATATGCCACCACAGCTAAAAAATTTTTCTTTGAATCCTAGAGTCTTCAAGAAGCTTGCCTTAGTACATTTGGCGCGTTCTGAATAATAATTTTTGCTATTTAGAATTAATAACTACTTTTTCTTTTTGTCTTATATTCCTTAAGTGCTCATCGTTCACAATTGTTCCATAAGTGTGGTCCCAATGTCTTTCCTATTTCTTTTCTCCAGAAGACTGTGCGTTAGGTTAGGTTTTTTGTTTTTATATCGTTTTTATTTAAGTTTGCTAAATTTAGAAATTTATAAAGCGTTGTAAACTCCTATCAATATAAGGCCCTTGCATGGGTATTTAAATAATTGATTAATTGAATTGAATAAATAAATGAATAAATGAATAATAAAATATTAAACAAAGATTTATATAGATTTTTGATATACATACATATGTAAGTATATGCAAAAAGCTCAAGCTTCACAAAGAAACACTTTATGAATAAATGTATAAATCACTTTTAAAGTCTAATTCCACTGTACTTATCACATTTTAAAAATATTTACCAATGCTAGACCAAATTAGAAAAAAATAATAAATAAATTAACAAAGTAACAAAGTGGCAACTTTGCCAACAATATCAAAAGTTATAATAAAGGAGAAGCAAATAAAACATGTTCACTTTAATATAATATTTCGCTTTGTGTTCATATGTATAATCTTACATGGCTCATATTTGTTTTCAAAAACTGTTTTTATAATATAACATAAGTTTATTTAGAAAATAAAGACTTCACTCGCCTGTACACATCAAATTTTCACTGATCCTCACTAAACATTCTTACGCATGTTATAGTGCATTACTGCGTAGTACAAAATATCAAATGCGTAGTAATCGCGCAACTTGTTGTACTCGCAGCATACATGCATATTATCCGTACACATGACGCATTCATCTACGTACAGTTGGTTACGAGTAAGAAGAGAAACTTATAATGATGGTAACAGTAACACAAGCAAACGCTATGTATACGCATTCAAATCAATAAAATTGACTTCGGTAACAGTTTCGTAAGTTAACGATTATACTTATGCAGACCTCTATTATTTATGATGTGATTTTTTTGGTAAATTTTTTATTGTAAGTTTATGTACATTTAATTTCCTTACGGTAGACAAAGTAGGCAACATTAAACATAAATCTACTTTTTGAATTTTTGATTTTGCATGACCTTTTTTGCTTTTTAAGTCACCCACATTATTCAAAAAGTGGCAATATTTTCATTTTATTGTAAAATGTGGCATGCTTAAGTATAGAATATTTTATTAGGGAAATACGCCCAAGGCTCTGTTTCGCGGGACAAGTCCGCGTTTTTGATTTTCCGTTCCGCGTGGTCTACGTTTTCATTACATGAAATATATCTCATTTTGATAGGGTTTTCTGAATGTGAAAGTGAGGACAAAAAAAAAACATAAAAGAAGTCATCAACTTTTTCCGAAAAGTATTAGGACTTTAACGCAAATTTGATGGGGTTTTTTGCTGTTCCGTGCTACGAGTATGTTAAAAAATATCTGGTCACGTTAGCTCAAAGAGTTTTTGTTGTATAGGAGATACCACGCCCCGTTATTTAATTCCGTACGTATTTCGAGTGGTGTTTAGCTAGTGCTTCACCGAGAACCGATAAATATCGTTCTCGTTATCGTTATCGGGACCGAGAACGAGAACGATAACGAGACGATAATAAAAAAATTATTTCTCGTATGACCGAGGGCGAGAACGAGAAAGGTCTGGCCGATATCTCGTTCTCGGCGATAAACAATTGTTTATCGTACGATAAGCATTTCGAACATTGAGCGCGTATATTTTGCACTATTTGTTTTTACAAAAACACTTGCACATACATATGTATGTACATACACGCATACACCGACGAAAGTATTTTTTTTTTTAATAAAAACAAACAAGAAAAAACACAAAAATATGAAAACCAAATCAAAACAATATGTGGTGATTTACATCACATTATATGGCAGCAGCAACTCCTTCGTCTCCCATCAAAATAAGCATGATGAATTTTTGATTTTGACAGCGATGGAGCCTTTTTCACGGTTGCATTTAATTTCAGTTTGACAAGATAATTATAAAACAAGTAAACGAGAATAACCGAGATATATCGGCGATAACGAGACGAGAACGAGACGATAACGATACAGATCAAAAATATCTCGTACGAGAACGAGTACGAGACGATAAGCTTGGCGCTACTACGAGGACGATACGATAATTTTTGAATTATCGTATCGTTCTCGTATCGGTGAAGCACTATGTTTAGCATAGACAATATTTATACTAGCATCAAGTTTCGAAATTCCTGCTGCCATAGATTTCCAGATATAGAGTTTTAATTATTTTTGTTGCATAGTAGGTGCCGCGCTTCGTTGTCTTTATCCATTCATATTTCTGAGGTGCTCAGCATAAACAATATACACCTTAGCATCAAATTTTAAAACACCTGATGACGTATGTGGCCAGATATAGCGTTTTAAGTGTTTTTGTAGTATGGTAGGTGCCACGCCCTATATTTGTATCAATATAGTACATATTTACTCGATGTTACTCAGGTAGGCTTGCCAGATCCAAATTGTGTTTCACCTGGACATTTAAAACAAAAAAAATCTGGATTTTTCTGGACACTTGAAAAAAAAATCTTGATTTTTCTGGACAATAAATAAAACTGAAAATTAGTTTCAGAAGAACATATGCATTTTATTTAAACAAAATAAACATAACAGAAACATAACAATTCAGTAAAATAACATTTTCTGTGAGCGGTGAATTTATGTGAATGTCCAGAAAATTTCAACAGGTTCATGAATGGCTCACATGCTGAGTGGCTTGCTGCAGTCCTCTGGTACATATGTATATACAAATGTATGTATAATAGGGTGATTCAAAAACATTTTCCTTTGTTTCAAACAGGATTAATAGTTGCAGGTACATCAAAGAAAAATGCTGGTGCAAGGAGAGCTCATAATATTAATAACTAAAGAAGAGAATTTTTCCAACAGCGATAACAGTTTTTCGTTTGTATCAGTGATTATGTTGTAAAGCAAATGTTTCTCCACAGCTACTTCAGCAAAAACTATAAGCCCAAATTTGTGTCTTGAGCGGTTGGACTGTCTGGGGCACCTGATACTATTTTGCTTTTTACTATAGCCACTCAAGCGCCTGCACCAAGCAAATTGTCACTACGCCTTGAATTATGAAAATCTGTGTCTGCCAATTGTTGTGAACGTATTTTGGGCAAATGATTCGTTAACGGCAATGTTGGTACCTACGGTTGTTCGTAAGTCACACTGTTTCTTCGTTCTTTTCAAAAGAAGATCGCGTTCGATATTTAAATTTTCCACAATTTGTTTTTTTCATCAAAAATTTCAGAACGTCAGAACGACTTGGGGCTTAATACATTTCTGGCGCCTTGATTGTGGTTTCTTCTAATTTTGGGTAGATTTGCTTAAGCTAACTACCTACCATTTTAATTGACCGATTCTTTAACGCAATAGCTGTTTTTGTTAAAGGTCCATGCTTTGAAAATCAATTATGAGTCATTAAAAACCAAGCTATATTGTTACTTTACTGTTGGGACTGAAGACATTGATTTCTTAATTTTTTACGATATAAGAAACCAAATGGGTTTTTGATTGTTTCATTGCTCCTAAACAATTGAGCAAATTCAATAGGATTTTTGTTAACGAGTGAGCAAATTAAATTGGCTTTAATTTGGAGCACAATTTAGCAGCCGATAGGAATGTACCATTAATTGAAATTAATATTTTTTTTCTTAAATAAGGAAACAAACTAATATATCAATATCTCAAAAACTACACTTGAAAAATTTTTGTTAGCGAACTTTACAAATGCAACATGTCATTTTACATTTGAAGCGGTTATTGCTTATTCTTCAGCAATTTTGTTGAGCAATGCAATCAATGTTTATTAAGAATATTCTAATAATGTGAATGCGAAATTTGCTTGATTTTCTGACTCAGTGATCATACTTCAAAAATATTAAAAAAATTACATTTTTTCTATTTTTATATTGTGAGAAAAAAAATAAATTAAAAATTTAATTTCGCATTTACAAGTGCATATGATTTATGTCGTTATTTATAGCTCGCTTATATCTTAAATATTTATTCATCTGCATTAAATGTTAAAACAAAAAATTGTAAAAAATATTAAAGTGTTTTGCAGCTGCAATTCTGTTATTGCTGCTCGTTCATTTCTTTACGGCCAATAATTATAGACATATTTATTTAAAATGACAGTTCTGGGCGCAGTGACATTAGATAGCACAATATTTATAATGTAGTGACAGCAATAATTAAGTGTCGAGTCTTTTATATTGTATGTGCGTTAGGGTGGTTCAAATATATCATACATCTTAGAATTTTAGTTCCTACCCTAATAGGTTTGTTTTTGCTAAAGAAGTACTTTACTTAAAGTTTTGCTCAGCATTTAGAAGTAGATGGAAAGCGATTTTCTGAATTTAAAAATATGAAAAACTTAAAAAACTGGTGAGTACAAGCACTCGCGATGTTTTATTTGAGTTCAATGATGCTTTGTTATGTAAGAGTCTTGGAAAATTCAAAAAACGTCAAAAAATATCATTGAAACTCGATGAAATGTTGCGAATTTCTTTATAACGAATTTCCATGTAACGAATTTATTTATAACAAATTTCTTTATAAAGTATTTCTTTATTACGAACTTCTTTATAACGCTCTTCTTTATAACGAATTTTTTTTACAACGAATTTCTTTATAACGAATTTCTATAAAACTTATCATTCTCCAATACAACTTTTTTACGCTCTTAGCTCGAATGCTCAGGCCTTCTGTTTTTTAAAGAATAATTTTCTTTATCATTATTTCTTTCATTATTCTGTTGTATGAATTTTCTCCATAACGAAATTTTTCTATTTTTCCTGATTTCTTTCAGATTCACTACTTTGGTACTAAGGTATTAGAATTGAGAAAATCGCATTTCGCAAATCTCTAAATGTTTTAATTTTTTAGGAACATTAGTATTTTTAGCATTAATTACTTTGATTGTGCGCAAGACATTAAAAAACTAAATGTTGCAGTTATTTTTGAATTGCCCTAACGCACCATGAAGTGTTGCTGCAACATATGAAGGAGGCACAGAAAGACAGACTTGCTGCTAGTATTTAAAGTGTCGCTGTTTATGACGCTTGCTAATCAACTTGTCATATTTATAATTGATTTATATTGCAATTTTACTATCTGTTTATGCAAATTTATGCTAAAACATGAATTGAAATGGAAATAATAAGCTATTTGCTTATGAATATGTTGAAATATAATCAAGTTATTTAAATTTTCCATTTAGATTGGGATTTTAATGAGCTTTGCTTATTCGCTTGAACCTTCTTCTTTATCTATATACCGAAGAAACAATTGGCGCATGATTTTTGAAGTGTGCGGCTGAGGAAAAAAGTATAAACTCGCGACACCGACCGTCATCGGGATTCCCCGTCATGAATGCGATAGTAAAATTTTAATGTTCAATTGTTTCTTTTAAATAAATATTCCAAGTGGAAGACAAAAAGCAAAGCAGACTCACTAACTGACACATTCCATTCTCATTCAACGATTGTTATGTTTACATGTTTTTTTCTTTCGAATTCCGCGTTGTTGCGTTGACAAATTGAGAATGAGAGCGAGAGTAAAATTTGAATACATATTCCGTTTTTGTCTTCCATTGCATTGCCATATAAAAAGAAAACGCACACATACCAACTAACACACTAACTTGCCATTAAACGATTTGTTTTCACTTCTGTTGGCACTCCCGTAGTGCAACCCGCCGTTTTTTTTCTTCACGAAAGTTCACAGAATCCTTTGCATATACATATATACTTTTCAAAAAAAAATATAAATTTTGGGGTAACTTTTACTGAAAGTCAATAGTTATAGAGATAAATAACTAACTAATTTGATTAAAAATTGTGCTTTAAATTTGTTGCTTAGCTTACTTTAAAATTATGTGTATAATACGTATAGTAGGTACTACATATGCTCAACCTTTCACAATTTATAATGACATAATCAATATTAAGCGGATTCACTTAAGCTGATAAGTTTATATGCTGTATATTTTTATACGTTTACAAGGTGTGTTATATGACCGCACCTTGCAAATGTTTAATGCATGTACTGTATATGGATCAGCTGTTTTCATGCGCATTTCAAATTTTTTTTTCTACACGCTTTAAAAATACTTTTTAACTGTCAAGTTTAAAAATATAAATCTTCAGTGTTGCCAATTAAGTGCTTACGTGCGTGCAAAAATCTTTTGAAAGCATCCAGTCACTTCCCATTAGCAGACCGAAAGCTGAAATTCGTAGACCAGTGTAATCTTTTCTCAGTCTGACTTCGGTCTATAATTTCTTATGAATTTGTCAATAACTAATCTAAAAACATTTGTAGAACTTCTGGTATATCACAATTATGATATATTTTCTTTCGATAATATCATTTTTCTTGCAGTTTTGGATTGAATATCTCAAAACTGAAGTGATATGGTGATCCTGTTCAAATTAAGATTCAACATTTAATTTTGAACGAAAAGAATTATATTGATTTGTTTCATAAAATACTCCGTTTAGGAGATATTTTAAAGAAAACAAGTAGAAATTAGTGGTCGCTAGGAAATCAGTGGCAACATTAAAAATTTGTATAAATTTTTGCAATTCATAGAAATTGGCTCGCAAACTTATCTGATTTGTGTATAAATTATTTCATAAAATTTTTTACAGCTCAAATACGATAAACTTAATTGATATACGCAGTTTACTGTGAAGACCCTTATTGTAAAAACATGTTGCCTCTTCTCCACAAAACAAAATATTCTTGTTAACATGAATTTCCACTTTCTAATTTTCCTTGCCTTGGTGATTATGACCCCATTAATAATATATGTTGCTCTTTAATACCTACAGCTTCTTTTGTGATAGTCGTCTTGTTGTATTGTCAAAAAGGTAAACAGACAGATAAAATTAATGAAAAACGGAAATGAAACACCGAACAGACAAACAAAAGAAAAATCTGCTGACCAACAAAGCAATTCGCCCCTTTTTTGCTTTGGAAAAACATTTTGTCTGCTATGGTAATTGGGGAGCTGAAAAGGCTGAGTCATTATAATTTGTTACAGATTTTCAAGCAATTAGGTTGTTTTCTTTTATGTTTTCCTCTATTTTGCTTCATTATTTATCTTTTCATTTTTAAGAATGATTTTCTTTAATTTCCTTCTTATAATTTAAATATTATGGAAAAGATTAATGTTACCTTTTTTCATATTATTATACTTTAAGAAACTCAGCATTACTATTTGCTAGAAAATTCAATTATTTCCCACCGAAAGAGGTGCGTGTAGAATTCAAATTATTTTATTTTCTCCAGACTTTTTTTTAGTAACATTCAAGGTAATTTTTTTTTTTTGGACAACATTTCAATCTGAAAAAGATAAGTTGGCTAATTTCTCCTGTTGTCATGATATTCAGGGTCAAAGGTTAAAAATGTTTTTTTGCTTGGATATTAGATTTATGTACGACATTCATTAATTTTGTCCACAAAAAGAAACAATGAAAATCTCTGGGGCATTCGCTGAGGACTTCTTGGAAAAAAACTGTTAGAAACTAACATTTATCCAAGTTTGTTTCTGCTTGGATCTTAAAGGGTTCAAAAGTGCAAGAGCCTTAGAGATTTTTTTAGAAAACAGTTCTAGGTTTTAAGAACCTTGGGCAACCCAATTTATTATAAAAAGCCTTTAACTTCATTCACTTAAATTATATTCCAGTATCTGATGTTTTTTGTGGTTCCATATATGATATTCCATATATTATGTATATGTAGTTGAGTACGAGTACAAGTAGTACAAAAATGTAAAAAAAAAATTACTGCCGCCCTAGAGTTATTTTGACATATATCCAGTGTCGTACCTTGAACAATGTTTGCCCATGGCGAAAAACGATCTGCCGTCCCTAATTTTTGGGATAGCGAATATATTAATTCAATTACCTAGATATTATCTATTACCCATTAATTCAAATACCCAGAAAAAATATAAATTTTTAATATTATTTGCAAGTCTCAATAAATACTGAGAAATATATTTGCCGCCCCCAAGCTTTTGCGCCTGGGCAGAGGGTCCCCTGCACTCCCTAGTTACGCCAATGCGTACACGCCGAATGGGCAATTTAAGGAAATTCAATTTAAATTTCTTGTTTTTCTTAAGTTTTTTGAGTCAGTGATTAAGTTTGAGTTATATTTAACATGCCAACAGAGTTCACTGTGAAGTTACAGATAAAATCCTTCAAGCTATAGTTGTCGTACGTGGCTTTTTCTGAATATTCTTTTTTTTTTTTTTTTTTGTTGTAAGCTTTCCCGTAAGCTGTATGGCATGATTATTCCTTTGAAACATAGGTTCTGAATGGAGTCATTTAAAGTCATTTATTTCAGTTATTATCTGCCTCCCCCATCCTTGCAGAAGGAAATTTTCATAAAAAAATAAAAATGTGCTAAAAAAGTTTCATAAAATTTTCAATACAAATTTGAAATTTTATATTATTTGCAAATTTCAATTTTCCATTTTGCCGCCCCCAAGTTACAGCGCCCAGGTCAGCTGTTCTCCTAGCTCCGCGCAGCATTTGTTCCACTATGTAGATCTTCGCTAGATTTTGAAAAAAAAAAAATTTTATTTAAATATAAAGTATACAGTTCAAAGTTTATCAATTATATTTTCTAAGCTTTTGGATACAAGCGATAACTAAAATTTCAACCATACGAATTATTTCTCCAAGTGTAAATATTGCACGTATATTTTAAATTAACTCTCCGCATCACTATCAAATGTCAATTGAATAAAGTGCAAAAATCCTAAGTAGTAAGGGTTTCATGAAGAAACTAGCTAAAATATCATATATGTTACCATGGGGAAAATCAAGTTTTATATCAAGACAAAAACAATTTATTGCCAATTCAAACTTAAAACGTTATTTTCTTGCCAAAAAAAGAAAGAAAGAAAGTAGAAAAAATAAAGAAAACATAAAAAATGGATAGAATAATATTAAGAAAGGATACAAAAAAAAAAAAAAAACATCAAATGGTAGAAAAAAAAAAAAAATGAAAGGTAACAAAAAAAAAAATAAAAATAAAAATCATAAAAAAAAGGATCAAAAGTATTTCTCCTTACGTTTTTTTTTTGTAAACAACCAATTCTAACGTCATACGGAAAGAAAGCATGAGTTACAGAACGTGGTTACTCTTCCCTTTATATTGAAATTTACAGCTTGAAATTGCAGCTGTTGCCACAAATATTTTGCTTGTGGTAGGTACAAGTAACATTTAACGTAGTAGTAGAGACTACGTAAGCACATATATATATACAAAACTTACGTGTATTACGTGCTAAGTAATAGGGTTAGGCTGAAATTTTACGTATTAGCTGTGAAAGGGCAAAAGTTTAAGCATTCGTTGTCGCGTGCAAAAAAAAAAAAAAAACGAGAAAATCTACAGTTGTTGGGGATAAAAAATTTGGGTTGGGGGGAGCAGGCAAAAGTTTTGCTCGTTACTTTTGTAGCAGCAACAACAAGAAACAAAAAAAAAAGGTAGGTAACGTGCCTTCATGAGATTTGCTCACTTTCGATTATCTGTTCTGGCTGAAAGTTTAAATTCGCACACTTCTCCTTGGCAAAATTGTGTTTTCGTGTGGGGGGATTTCAAAAAAAAAAAAAATATGTTGGTGTTTATATCCCTACTTAACAGATGCTTTTGATATACATAAATGATGCAGTTGGAATTTTTGTGTAAATAAAAATTTAGCTCTTGGGTATTTTGGCAGTAAAAATAATCAGTTACCTCAATTTGAAGACATTTTAGAGTTTGTTATGCTGTAAATAATTTAAAGGGTTAATCATTACCATTTTGCAGCACTAAATTATTTTAGTTTATCATAAAGGACTACAGAGAATACAAAAAGCATTATGCATGCCATTCTTCCCTAGAAAAAAAATTTTTTTTTTGGGCAGATAAAAGTTACTTTTCGATTCGAATTTCAGCGGGGGAGGAAGAGGCGAGGGGTCGTCCACCCACTAGCAACCACTTTTGTGGGGAGGGGGAACTGATCCTCAAAATCTAAAATGTTTTTTTTCTATCAGAAGTAGATATTTTTTTTTGAAATATTGGGGACATTTTTTATTGATTTTGTAATTTAATGTAAAATATATCTCATCTTTCTAGGGTTTTTGAGGAACAAAAGCGAATACCTATTTTTTTTTTTTTCTAAATTAAAGAAGAAAAAAATAATTTCCAGTTGATAGGGGCGGCTATCACTTTTTCACCTCGGGCGCCGAATGTCCGCGGTACGCCACTGCTTACAGAGTTTTTCAATGGTTTTCGATATTTTTTTAACTGTTGTCGACTTGTTGGATGTGTTTCGCCAATATCCGCTACTTTTAAATTTTTGTCGATTTTTCGATGTTTTTCGATACAATTCAATATATTCGAAAAAGGACCCCTCCCTCGCTATATGCGTGAAAAATGGGTTTCAAACAAATGTTCCAATTTTTCCAGAGAGTTAGTTCCTGAACAAAAGTCTCAATGATCACGACCATATTGTATTACAGAATTGGATAGTAACTAATATCAAAAAGTATTGGAAAAAATTGACAAAATTCGAATGAATTCAAAAAGTCAATTTTGTTGATACAGCAGAACCTCTAAAAGTCGAACTTGACGGGAGACGCAAAAAAATTCGAGTTATAGAGTTTTCGACTTATGGAGGACTTCGACTTAAGCGAATTTTGTCAGAAATATTCGAAATGTTGTAGAGGTCAAGATTTGTTCCAACTAATTTTGAGTTAGAGGGTCAAATTTATTTTTTCGAGTTATAGAGGAAAAAATATTTACTGAGTTTACTTGTAGGGACTCATTAATTATTTCGACTTATAGAGGGGTCAGATTTCGAGCAATTGAGGTTTTGGGACTTGAAGGGAAGGGAGCACAGCATTTTTTCGAGATTGTGAGGTTTTCGACTAACAGAGGTTCCACTGTATAATGAACTCGTTGAAGGAAAAAGCGTTGGATCCAGTTTTTAGTGGCGTTGAATCGATTTTCTGATCGTGTAATTTCCTGATTTGGTGATCGAAATTGGTCGCATAGATTATGCGTTTTAATGCCTTTGAACGTTATTCTTTATGGTTTTTTTTTTTTTTTTGAAGTCCAAGACTTATGCCAACAAGCCCTCGACTAGCCACACCTTGAAAGAGGATATGAGGCGCTGTAGCAACGAATTTTAGCCACATTTATGCAAAATAGTTATGGAAAATTTTGGCAAAAGAGTGCCAGCAAAGGCGTGGAGGTCATATACTGTATATTTTATAAATCAGTAAAAAACTTACAATTTTTAATTAAAAATATTCATTATATGGTATAGATAAATATATGTGAACAAATAATAAAACTTTAAAAAGGTAAATTAAATTAAAAATGCATGGTGCATCGAAGTTTCAAGGATACGCTGTGAATTTGCCATAGCTATAAGTATTCGTTGTAAAATTTATAAAACGAATGAAATACTTACGGCGCGATACAAAAAAACTAAAAGTACACGCAAGAAAGTTCTAAAAAGTAGGTATCATGCGATATAAAAAAGTAGAAAATCCTGTCTGACAGCATAATAAATAAAGATAAAAACAAAAACAAAACCAAATAAATTGAAAGCACTGAAGATGCAGCTACAACGACTGGGGTGCAGACAAACAGAGGAAATACAAAATTGAGAAATGAAAATACTGCGGCCTGTTTTTACATGGCGATAATGCAGCTGAAATGCATCCTTTTACTTTTGCCCAGTTTGTATTTAATGTGTTGTTTTTATGGTTTTTTTTTTATGTATAAATCTTTTTTTATTTGATTTCGAGCTTAAAAAACTGCACCAGACGAAATGATTGGAGATTAGGTCCTTTAGAGCTTAAAATGATTTGAAATGAATGGCCTTTGGATTTGAAAGGAAATACAGTTAGAAAAATAAATTAGTTATTTTACAAAACGAAATAGAAAACTGTGCACAAAATCTTACCAATGAAAAAGTTATTGTTTTTTTTTTCTTTCATAAGGAAGGACAAACAAAATAGTCCTACTTTAAAAAAATCAAGTTTTGACCAATTTTTCATTGGTTACGTTTTGTTTTTGGGAGTTATTTAAACTCCCAAAATATGAAAGAAAAATTACGCCCAGAGCTAATTGAGACAATTCGATTTGAAGATGTTAGAGTGGAAGGTGTGGATAGCACTTATTGGTTTCAACTCGAATTGTGCTCAAAGTATTCTGATGAAACTTAAGAGGTTTATTTTGAAAAAAAAGACTGCTTATGCATCTCTTCCCGGAAGCGATAGGTCAAGAGATCTCCAAAATAGTCATCAACAGCGCTGATGACGTCATTATTAGAATGCTATTGCTTCCCTTTCAGGAAAGTCGCAAGTTTCGGGAACATACTCAGACTGAATCAAATCTGGCGTGTAATGTTAATATTCAATAATATGAAAGCCAAACTTGCCATGTCCGTGTGCACGGGGGCGGTGGGTATTCAAACTCCTCCCCCCCACAATTTTTAAAGTTTTCTGAATTAGAAAACTTTGAAAGCTTGTTTTTTCTTAATTAAAGCTTGATTCATCATCAGTGCTTTGGCATTTGAAAAAACACGTATTGCCTTCTCATCGTTGGGTAGGGCTGCTGAGATTGAAATCTTCCATTGAGCGAAACGACTTATGATTATTATTCCATGGGGCAACTGAGGCAAAACGTTCGGTAACATTTGGTTGTAGTGCTTCCCCTTCCTTCTTCGTCTTACCTCGTTTGGTTGTAGTGCTTCCCCTCCCTCTTTCGTTTCATCACACGACTTTGCAGTCGACTGTTTGAAACTTTTGGGTACTTTGGTGAAATTCGATAACGCCTCCCCCCTCCTTGCGTATTGCTCTGAATGGTTCAGTTATGCATAGTACATTAAACGGTTTTTTCTTTCCTCAGTTGTTCAACAAAAACTTCCTTTCTCATCCCAAGTGATTGAAGCTTTTTCTGCGAACAGGATCGTCATCGCTTTCCCTAGAGTTCTTTAACCACTGCTTTGACTCAAGTTATGTTGCGTCAAAAAAATTTAATATTTTTCAGTTTTCAAAATTATGGACACCTTGAGAAGAATATTCCCTAAAAAAAATTATGAAATTTTTTTAGATTTTGATTTGTCTTTCCTGTTGTATACGTAAAGAAGTACTGAAAATATTGACTTTTCTTCCTATATCCCTATGTAATACAAAAATTCTGTCTTCAGTCTGTTTTAATCATTTCGAAGGTAGAATATTAGATTAATATTTTCTTGTCTTGGAAGGTCTCTGAAATAAAATTAACAAAATATTCAATTTGAATTTTGATGTCCTGAATGTAGTTATACCTTAATTTGTCAATTTCAATTCTTCTTCAAACTTCAATTCCCTGGAATTTCTTGTATTCATTTAATTATGGATGTTCCTTACTCAATCACGTCTTAGCGGCTGAATGGATTTCAATGAAACTTGGTGGATAGATAGCATATGACTTGGATGATAATATAGGCATTTTTTTTTTATTCCGACGGGACCCTCAAACTTCAAGGTCAGATGTGATTAAATTTTAGCTTATTGAGGTCGAAAGGGACATTTTGGAAGGTTCCAAAACTCCGAGCTTAGTGCCCACGATTGTCTCGAAACGGCCGAAAATGCCTTATTTGGGGATATCTCGAAAACCAGAGCTGATATAGCATTTCCGAGGCCAGATTTAGATTCAGCGCATCAAAAAGCTTCGGAAATGTATATTCTGGTTTCTGGGTCTGAGGTGCTGTCGGCCTGTGTTATTCTCTTCCAGCCTTTAATATGGCTGGCGTAGACATTTTGAAATCAACAACTCTTGACGTTCTGGACATATCGATTCAATCAGATCTGAGAAGGACAGATCATGTGTGCGGTGTGTCGAAAGAGTGTCTAGGTTTTTTAAAACGATATAAGAAATAATTGACGCATTTTGGGCCGGTGTTCCTAAACTATTTGGAGCTGCTAGATAGAGTTCAGCGACGTTCGATAAGATTAATGGGGGATGTAAATATTGCCTCCTCTATTGATTGAGCACCGTCGTAACGTAGGATGTTTAACTCTATGTTATAGATATTTTAATGGGATGTGCTCTAGAGATATTTATGAGCTGGTCCCCACAGTTCAGGTATTCTCTAGAAGCACTCGGGAGTCTCATCAGGCCCTTTACTTTTGCGTCACGACAGTGCTGGATAGAACGTCGCACTATCGAGATAATTCGTTTTTTGGCCGTACCATTATAGTGTGGAATAATCTCTCTGCGAGTGTTATTTTCTGACAGCACTAATATCATTAAATTCAGGAAAAAAAATAATCACATACACTACTCGCCTCGTCACTCTTCCCACCTTTTCTCCTTTTCTTCATTTATAGGGGCTTTCCTCTGAGCGTTGGTTTAAGTTTTAAAACGATACCTGTTGTCTGATATTCCAAATGACATCTCTCGTTGGATCTTGCTATCAACATTAAATGCTTAAAATAAGTTTTAATTTTTAAGAAAACTTTATTATGTCCCTTAACATTGTATGATTTGAAATAATTTTTATTTTTCTTTTATATTTGCAGTGCTAATAAAAATTTAACTCAAAGCTGAATGACCTTTTAGTGCATTTCACTTCAAATAAAATTAAGGTAAGTGAGCCAATTTGACTTTTTAATTTTCAATGTGGATAGGTTCATTAAAGTAGCTCATTTTAAAACTTTGTTTATATATTGAAAGTACCTACATACAATTAGAGTTCGACTTATTTTAAACGTGTCTGTCTTATGCAAATTTATTATTTAAATAATGTTTAAACTAGAACACAACTGAAACTAAATAAGCTATATAAATATTGAGCTCTTTAATCAAATAATTTGTCTGAAACCTGAATTATTTCGCTAGAACACATGAAAAATGTCCTGTTTCATATGCACTAAATTGCACTTAAATATTTGCTTCCCTTTTACAATTTTTTTTTTAGTTTTTTGGGCGCTCTGATTTCAATTTCAATTTTCCGCTTGATGACTTTACGCCCTTACTGCCGTAGCCCATTTAACGCAAGCAAAATTCTATGCAATTCTATGATTCTGAACTCTGAACGGAAAAACCGACTAACAGAAAATACGTTAGAGAATTAGGGTGGGTCAAGTTGAACCAATAAAAAAGCAAGAAATTTAAAAATTTTTTTTAACTTTTTTTGAAATTAAAACAAAACATTTAGCTGCTAATTATCTACGACCTAAACTATTTCCCGGGGGGAAAAGTCATTAGCTGCCTTTTGACCATTGACTCCCTGAAACCTTTCAAGTAAAAGGTATATCGTTTAATACCTCTACCAAAGTGACTTTGCCAAAACCTTAAATTTGCAGTGAATTGTTGTAATTTTCAAAGTGCAGAATTAATATGCCCCGTCCTCTTTTGTGTAGTGCACAAAAATAAAAAGCATAAAATGTATGAAACGAATCTCGCCATATATTCAGCAAACGCTGAGTGCACCATGCGGTGAATTTTGGTTTTGGTCAAAACAAACAATGTTTTTTTTTTGCAATAATTCTCAATGGGTTTTTGTTTTGTTGTTTCGTTCATTGCATGTTGCGATGTTTTGTATTTTTTTTTTCGTAAAATTCATTAAAATGTTTCGCACTTATGTATGTGCAAACTACTTTTTATGATGCATTTTTTTTTTATAATTTACAAGAACCCACTTTCTTATGTGCGAAAATCCTTTTTAAGCTCCATACAGCGCAGCTGAAAACTTTGAAATTTCGTGTTCCAAATGTTAGGTTTAGGTAATAAATAGCTGACCAGTTAGCCCAACTTGAATGGACTTAAAGAGCAATTGTTATTTTTTTTTTGTTGCCTTCAATGTACTTACATTGAAATACTTGAATGGCTTAAATTGAATTACAACAAAGGTGCACATTTAAGACAAACTCTAGGAAATTGCAATAAATAGTGAGCTTTTACTTTTAATGAGTTAAATAGTTTAACCCAGTAAACACGTTTATATGTATTTCAACAGCATAAATTTCATCGAATTTAAGTTTTTTTATTTGTCGAAAAATCAGTAGCTTGGCTCGTTTTTCTTATGGACTATTACACCGAAAAAAACCTGAACATATGAATCTTTGGAACATCCATTTCCCACACGAGTTTGAACCCAAAACGCTCATAGCATTGACACATATAATTATGAAACTTTATATACTGACACTCATTGGAATCGAAATATACTATGCAAATATATAATAACATTTCAAGAACTGCCACTCCCACCGCACACATAATTATAATTGCAAAACGGGTGGTACTTGGTACTCGTTGCATTCAGTTTTTTACTGATCTCTAAAAAAATAAATTTACAATAAACAAAACTAATATATTTATTAATGAAACAGATGTTTTAAATTGAATTTGATATCAATAGTTAGTTTTTAGTTTCTTATTTGAAATAAAACCAAATTTAGTAATATAGCTTAAGAAATGACAGAAATCTCAGTGCTGACAGGAATTTTTATTTTTAACCTTTTGTTTATTTGAGACATGTGAGATTTGAATCCAGGCTATTTAGCTATTGACATCACCTGTACAAAATTCGCTTTTTTTTTTTTTTTTTTTTTGTAAAATACATAATGCGACAACTGTCATCTGTCATTTCTTGTTTGTTGCCACAGCTGTCAAATGTTCGGCCTGAAAACATGCAATGTTTGATTCTTATGTGATAATCTCACTTATTTTTGAGGTTAGGGTAACTAAATATGGTCTGAGCAGGTAATGTGTAGATAAGAATGCGTCATATAAATAGTATAATGATAGACAGGTTTGCCAAGTTTCCGATTTTAACCTGGCTAGGCCCGGAATTTCATGTCAAAGTCGTGGGTCCAGTTGGAATTGGAAAATGTCTGAAAAAGCCGCGAAAATATTTGTTACACTTTTTTAAAGAACAAAAAAAGAAAATTTTTTCAACACAAAAACTGATTTTTTTTAATTTTGCCGATTAAAACAAAATTATCAAAAAAAAAAAATATTACTTTTTCCGAGAAAAACTGTACTTTTACCATTTTAAAGAAAAATTATTTTAAGCCGGAAATTCCTTCTTTTCAACTTGGCAACCCTGATGATAAAACGTTACCGCATAATACGTGAAATATTATGAAATACTAATTACGCCTTTGGCACGCGTATCGAAGTTGAAATTTTGTAATTTGCTTCAAGTTTGTGTGAGGTCTTCCTTCCTTTTAATTGTAAAAACCATATTTCTGACTTGAATTTTAATATTTATAGCAAATATGAAAAGTTCAGAGGGACCTAGTATTTGATATATAGCCAACATTAGTTCGGACATATCTTTTCTATAACGTAAGAATCCCCTAATCGATTTCAGAAATATGGGTGCAAAATAATTCAATAAATTATAAAAATAGCGCATATAAATTTGAAATCAAATCCATGGATTTCAAGATATGAGAACTTTTTTCCGAATTTTGATCGATATTTTTCAATAGGTCAACATCTCCAAAACTAAGTTGGATAGTGATAAATGTTTTAGGCAAAAGTTATAACTTTTGTAGTGGGTCAAATAACAGTGATCCTGCCTTTGACCTTGGAACGAATTTTCGAGGTTGACTTTCGGTCGCTTAAGTCAACATTTTTTTTGATTTAAAGATAGACCCTCCCTTACATATATGTTTTTACTGATAATGAACCACGGAATCGAATCCTAGGGTATGACTGCTCAGAGCTGGACAACACTGTTTAATGGGACTCGAACAGGGTTGTTAAATGCCAGCCAAGTCCGGCATTTCAGAAACCGAGGCCTAGTTAAAATTCTTTGATTTTTGTGTCATGTAGTTAACATTTTTTAGCGAGCAAAAAAAAAAAAAAAGAGCATAAGGTTTCCATCATCATTGAGAAGGCCAGAAATTGTTTTTTTTTTCATGTAAATCCCTTGGAGGTGCCAAAAATATTTAAAAACTCTTATGGATCAAGCTTAAGTCTAGGAACAAAGTTTGAACAAAAAAAATTTGTATGGGTCAAATTAACTCTAAGTCAAAAATACTCAATAAAGGAAAAACTACAAAGTCAAGCATCTCAGAAAATATAATCAAAAGTGCCCTGGGCAAAATATGACTCGATCTTTCGGCCAAATTTTAAATTTTCTAACGTTCAAAGGATAGAGCTCGTGGTAACACTTCCATATCAATCAATATTTACTCGATTTTCATGAAATTCATCAAATTGTAAATGACACTTGAAACCATGCTACTGTTTACTGGGTTGACAATTGCTAAGCTTTCGCGTATCGTATAGCACTTACCACATTAAAGGCACAACACAACGCAACGCAACGCAACGCAATGTAGCAAAAATATGTTTCGAAATAAATTCTGCAACACGTTTGAGTAATTTTAGCTCATTTCTGGAGAATTAAAATTACAGTCAATGCAACGACCGATTGCGATAAATTTTTTGTCTGCAACTTTGGCTATATACAGATATGTATGTATGTATGTGCGTGAGATCGTCAAAGGCAGAGGCGTCGGCCATCTAAGGCAACAAAGCAAATAAGCAGACAACAACAACAACAACAACAACATTTTGTGCAAATACTAAAAGCGCAAAGTAGCAAAATAACTTTTTTATTACGATAAATTTACACATGAAATTGTGTAATAATTGGACGAAAAGCGCGCTGCAGTGGAAAATGCTGAAAATGATAATCCGATGTGATATATTTTATATCGATACTTGCACGTATTGTACTCGTAGCTATTAATAAATGAAGATAGAACAAAAAATTTCCTTCCCTTAAGGATGAAAACCTAAGCATATTGAAATAAAAACGTAAACAAACAAAATTTTCAAACTTGGGGTGCGATGAACCCCACAAAAAGCCAATGCATCTACATCGCATAACAGTTTGGTTTAGTTTCTACGCTGAATAACTTTTTCTTCGTAATTGATTTATTTCGATCTAGCGAACTGGTTGCAGCAGGATATCCTAATCTGTCACACTGCGCGCGAAAAAACTGAGTTACTGCGAGAAAACTTTCCAGTTCACTTCATATCAAGAAATGCAGTTTAAAATTGCCCTCCGAGATCGTGTGACTTCATACCAAGTGAATTTTTTCACTGGGGTTCTTAGAAGTCACAAATGTCCACCAATAAAAGCGACAAATAATTCCAGAGCTTAAGGCGGAAATCTAACGTGTTATTGTTCCAATCGAGCCGCAATTATGTAATGATGCTATTGAAAACTTCACCATAAAAACAAATGTCTGCCAGACGAATTTATCTAACCATTTGTTCAATGCTTAATCGCAGCATTAGTACTTTACAATGAAATAGACATATTAGGCCTATTCACAGTTTCATATATAGTAAAATTGCAATATAGCAATCCTTCCATTGTTTTTGATATATTTTTGATTATTGCTGCTGACTGAGTGTTCCCACGAAAATCCGATAATTGGTCAAATTCTTGCTTGGTTTTTTTTTTGTTCATTATTTCCATTTAATATTAAGAAAACTCTTTCCTTATAGCGCATTAGACATAACTTTACCACACAATAGCACTCGACAACATGCCGCCTAGAAGTGTGGACAACTAATGTTATTTAATGTTTCTATGTAAAAAAATAATAGCGGTATTCACGACCTGTAGCATTTGCTCTTTTATTGTGTATTTTTGATAAATTTGATATTTGTAGTAAATTTGATATCTTAACAAAAACAATACACTTACTGTTTTCAAATACTCTAAATATCAAAAATACAATGACAAAACCCTATCGTAACTTTTGAGTAAAGTTGTCATAGCAACAAAAAAGCATTTAAGAGTGCTCAGAATGTGTATACAAAATTATAAATACTTACAAAAAATACTAAAAATACCACAGATCGTGAATACCGCTAATAAAAGTTACTAGGTGTTGAATTATTGCAAAATTTCTGAGGGTATTCCTGAAATCTCGAAAAAGCCTCGAAAACTGCGAAAACTGAGGACATTTTCGAGCCTCGAAAATAAATTGTATGAAGACAAGTTTGCTCAACCCTCGAAAACTTTCGAGGAAAATTAGTTGAGCAAGTAGCCTCGAAAAGTTGGAAAGTGAATCAGTGTTGCCGTTTGTCGAAACGGCATAAGTAAATTGTTTATAGTATTTTCTTCAATAAATTGAATCAATTTATTTTGTTCACTATTTTGCGGCATTTTAAGGATTCTATTTTATTTGACGAAGAATTTGATGAAAAATTTGATTATTTTTCAACGAAATCAGTCTTAACTGAAATAGTGGACATTTTGACTAAAACACTGCAGCACGGCACCACTGATCGAACTGCCAAATTGCCATTGGTCAATCATTTACGCGTTTGCATTGATAGGGGTGTTCCCGAAAGCAAGCTCGAAAAATTTCGTGTTTGAGTATTGTAAAATTAACATAGTAAATAGATACTATGAACAACCCTATTATCATTTTGCTTAATTAATTTGATTTTTTTTGGGATGACCTTTGTAAAGAAAAGAGAAAAATGTCACTGTTTGTTTAGCAGATATATGCAGAGTGTAAATACTAACCAGTTTAATTTTTAGAAAGAAATAACCTACGACTAATGGTAGGGTTAATCATAGGACATAATACATGTAGGCAGCTCATGTCTAACATGGGTGTCAATGCCCATCGAATCTGGCAATCGTGCCTTGAGGATGGCGTTACTATAGAGCATTACTTTTGTAGTTGACGGGCTATCGCAAGATGCAGCTGAAGGTTTTTGTCTTCTCTTCTTTCTGAAATTTCTTGAAGAAACAAAGAATTTTGAAGAAGTTCATTCCACTTCACTTTATCGGGACTTAACGTATGGGTCTTTGGGCTAAGTGCTATGGAAAGATCTTTTTCCAGCGCATCAACAACCTTAAACTTTAAGTTTTCTTTAAAGAAAAGTAAATAAATAAGTAAATATTTCTTGAATTAAGTAAAGCTCTTCCATAGTTATTTTTTCTTTTTGGAACGATTAATTTACTACAACAAGAGAACATTTTAATTAAAACTTAGCTTTGAGTAAGAGCTTTAATTTATTTTAAAAGATAAAGAACTTAATTGACATTTTTAAAGGAAAAATTTCTTAATATAAAGAAAAATTACTTAACTTAAGGAAAATGTTTGTACTTAAAAGAAGGAAACTTTTTCTTTATTTTGAAGATTTTACATAATGTCTTGCTCTGCCTGTTCCCCAATTGCCGAAAGTCAGAGTCTGACAATTTTTGATAGTATCAATCAATTCACAGATCTTTTAGCGATATATCATCACGCTGTATATAGCAGCGCGAGATTTAGCATTCTACGCGCAAAGAAGCTGGAAAACTTCATCGTCTACATGAGACCGTATGCTATTGTTGGTGGCAACATTTTCATTTTTTTTGCGCGTCGCTGCTTTTTTCTTGTTGTTGTTGTTGTTTTTGCTTGACGTTAATTTTTGTTGGCAACATTTTTCATGACTGCTTAAGCGAATTCTTGAGCGATTTACAAGAGAATTGCGTCGTCATTGTCGTCGCACTCGACTGTTGTTTGGTTGGTAGGTTGTTCTGTTGGCTCAACAACTGTTCAGCTTCAGATTCAAGTAGTTAGTTGTTGTTGCCTGCTGTTGTTGTCTTCGTGTGCTGCATGCGCCAGTGACTCTGGCTGCAATTGTCGCACGCTTACGTCCTTGTTGTTATTGTTTTTAATGCATTTAATGCAATTTATTGCTGCTGCAGTTTTTGTTGCTCTCACTTGGTTTTTTTTTGTTGCTACTGCTGTTGTTGTCGACGACGTTTTTGTTGCATTAAAATTGTTTTAAATTGGAAATTTTAAAATGTCTGCAGTTTGTTTTTTTTTCTGTTTTTTTTTTTCGTATTTTAATGTCTGCAGTCGCTGCGAAGTGGAAAAAATTGCTATTGTGTCTGTTGCTACAATTTCTTTCGTTTTATTCATTTGCTGTTGGTTGTCCTTTTTGTTGTGATTCCTTTTTTGTACTTTTGTGTAGAAACATTGAGTAAGACAAAGAAAAAAAAAATATGCATTTGTTTTTGTTTTTTTTTTTTGCTTTTGTTTGTGTACTTGTAATTTATTTATTTTCATTTTATATTCATGTCGTGACCGTATTTGCTTCATGCTGCATTCATTTGGATTTGTGTTATTATTTCAATATATCGCATATCCGTTTGTGCACTTGATATTAAAAAGGAAATGCAGTCATGCTTCCTTTGGAGGAGCTTTAGTTTGATGGCTGTCTTCAATAAGCCATACACTGGGAAAACTTTTTTGTAGAATTTTAAATTGGCTGTCATTTGATATCTTTTTGGGATTGGGAAATTTTCTTTTTATTTTCTGAAATGATTAAGTATTTTAATATTATATATCAAAAATTAGTTTGAAACGTTCAAATACTAGTCAATAAGTTTCGGGTCTGCTTAATAAAAGTCTTTGAGTTTGGTTTTGAAATATATTTTATTCTTTAATATAATCTCCCTTAAGTACAATACAATTGTTCCACAGATTGTTCAATTTATGTATTCCATCCCTGAGGTGGTTTTCCGGAAGGCCTTCAAAATACTTTCTACATCTGCAATTGCTGCTTCATTCGATGAAAAATGCTTTCCCCGCAGATATCTCTTGAGTTGTAGGAAAAGATGGAAGTCAGTGAGAGCCAGTTAGGGTGGACGTTCCAACAATTCGTACTTCACTTCGTTCAGCTTAGAACCGATTTAAGCACCTTTGCTGCAATCAATAGGGAAAGCTCGAAAATGGATTTTGGCGTAGAAATTTGTTTTCAGAAAATGGGTCAAAAACTGTCCAAGGAAACTCCAAGTGATGCCGAAAATCTATTTCGATATTTTCCAATCGAAGCAATAACATTTTTTTTTTTGTTATATGGTTTCTTAAACGGTTTCTTCCTTTATCCGGGGCCATCCCAAGTGATATCCAAAATCCGTTTTCGAACTTACCTCACCATTTAGAGTGAGAAAAAAAAGTTCTCCCAAAAATGACTCAAAAACGGGCCTTTCCATGATCTGGTGTCATTCAAAGTGGTGTCCAAAATCTATTATCGTCCTTTCGCCATCGATTGGAATGAAAAAAACAATCCGAAAATTGGTGTACAATTATCCCTTCTAAATCCATTTTCAAGATTTCGCCATCATTGGTGCGATAGACTTTTTTTACGGAAATGAAAGGGTTAAAAACGGTTTCTTTTGTTGTCCGGGGCCATCCCAAGTGATATTCAGAATTCGTTTTCGAGCTTATCCCATCTATTAGAGCGAAAAAAAAGTTCTTACGAAAATGACTCGAAAACGGTCATTTTCATGGTCTGGGGTAGGGCTACCAGATGGCAGACTTTAGTAGCAAATGTGCTACTTTTCACTTGAAATGCACTACTTTTGGATGCTTTTGCTACTTTCGATGTTTGCATTGTAAAATAAAAGTTATTTGAAATATTGTTATAATTTTGGTGGGGTTTTTCGTGAGAAACGAGGACCTTTTTTTTTTTTTGCTCATCAAAAATATTTTTATGGACTAAAAAATTTTTTGGTTTTCATTCGAAAATTAAAATTTTTTGACACACACTACTTTGTAGGCAGATCATCTGGTAGCCCTAGTCTGGGGTCATTCCAAGTGGTGTCCAAAATCTATTATCGTCCTTTTCCCATCGATTGGAACGAACAAATTATCCGAAAGTTGGTCTAAAACGATCTCTTCTACGGTCAGTGGCCACTCCAAGTGATGTCCTAAATTAATTTTCAAGTTTTCGCCAGAAAACGGTTTCTTTCAGGATCCGGAACCACCCCAAGTTATATTTAGAAACTTATTTTCGACCTATCTCCATCGTTTGGTGAAAAAAAAAAAAAAATTTTCTGGAAATGGGTCACAAACGCGAGCGCTCCCTTGGCTCGTGAGAGCTCCCTTGGCCCTCAGTTTGCTTCTTTCGTTTAACTCGCGAGCCGAGAGCCAAAGTACAGCTCTCGGCACCCACTCCTAAGAAATAAAAATCCGAGAGCGTTATGAAGGAGTGCTCATGAGCTGTCGCGAGTTTTACCGAACTCTACCTTAATCACATCTTTACTGGAAATTGGGCACTAAGAACTAAAATTCACGATGTCATGTTGGCCGATCGCAGAGTTAAAGCGCGCGAGATTGTTGAGGCATCTCAGACGAATGGGTTCGGAACATTTTGCGGAATCATTTGGATATGAAAAAACTATCCGCAAAATGGGTGCCGCGTTTGCTCACTCTCGACCATAAACGCAATCGTGCGACTGATTTAAAGGCGTGGCAAAATTCCATGAATGAAGAAGAAATATTTCGGCGGAAAGAGATTCACCACCAGAGAAGAGCTCATCACCGAAACCGAGGTCTATTTTGAGGACTTTCCGAAAACGTATTTTTCGGATTGGATCAGAAAATTGGAGGAACGTTGGACGAAGTGTATCGAACTAAAAGGAATCTATATTGAGAAATAAAACGTTTTTTTGCCGTAAAAATCATTCTTTGTTTCATTTTTCACGGAATTTTCAAACGACCCTCCTAATGAGATTTTTTCACAAAAGCAATTTCTTCCCCTTGAATAAAATGAAAATTATTGAGCTTCCCTGAACAAAGTAATTATGCTTTCATATTGGCATCAACAACAACGGTTTTACATTTATCTCGTTTTTGTGTTGGGTATTGAAAAATTGCTTTCACACTGGCATTTTAGTAAACTGATTTTTTTTTGACGTCATTTGTTTTATAGAGAAGTGCAAATATCTTCTATTCGCACGATGTATTCGTTCAGTATATTTTGTTTGTGCAAGTCACTATGTCTTGAATCACCTCATCATCAATAAATTATTTCAAATGCTCAAATGGCGTTACTTGGAAAATCACTTCATAAATTAATTCAAAATTCAGAAACATTGAGCAATGTCCATTGAACGTCCAATTTTTTCTATTATCAAAATGCCGAAGGCGTTTATTTTTGGCTCTATTGGACGTTGAATACTCACCTTTGGCCTGAAAATCTTATTTCTCATCCGTACCATTATCGCCCTAGTACAAACACTCGATTTCTATAACTTTCTATAAGCGCATCTGTCACCATATCTTTTGCATAGCCCCTCACTATAATAATGAAAATAGTAATAGAGTTTAGCTACTACAACTATAAGTCTTCTTCGCTATTAAGCTTGAAGCTTTAATTCAAGTTAAAAGCTTGTAACATTAATTCATAAATTGAATTGTGTTATCTTAACCATTCAAAACTAACCACTTACAATTACCCAAATTAGACTCCAACGTCGCTCACAAAAATACTGCTCAAAACGAAATATTCACTGCTCATTTTAGTACAAGGCAATAAAATTCCCTTTTCAAAAAGTTATAAAACTTTGACTTCAACTTTTATTTCACCTGTAAATTAAATGATTTTTAATAAAAAAACTTTGATGAAACAAAGTGAGTTCACATAGACCTGCCCTTATGATGTTTTTATTTTGCTTCCTAAACGAATCTTAAAACATTTGAATGAAACAAAGTTATCGGGAGAACTGCAACAGGCACGCAAGTTCAAACATACCTCGACTACACTTTTGCACGCTGCTGGAATTTTGCACCAACTATGGAAACTATTTATGCTAAATAAAGCACGAAAGGATATGAGCATCGGTATACTTATACTGGCTAAGGACAAAAGCAAAAAACAAAATCAAAAGGATAACGTTTGCCAAAACACATGCTACAAGGTCGTCTCATTCTTGTAAGCTTGTTCTAATTTAGTTAAAAAAGTTCACCAATTTTCCTGGCAATCCTTTCCGTACTGCCAGCAAATAACCCACATAAGCTCAAAACTGAATCCTCAATGTCGATACAAAAAAAAAATGTATGACAAACTTCTTCAAAGTGCAGCTGTGGGCAAATAAAATACAGACCAAAATAGGTGTGTTGAAAAATAAAAGACACTCTCACAGAGAGAGAGAGAGAGGATGCAATTTGCAAAAGAGCAGGAAAAAATGACAAAAAATTGCATTGCAGTGAAAGGTTGAAAGTGCAAGCAAAACTAAAAAAGAAAATTCAAATTATTCCAAAATTGCACCGAGTTGGTTGGGTGCTGATGACAACACACCAGTGGCTCATGAAGCACAAGAAATGCTAAAAATTTTCCACTTCCCGTACGCTTCCGGGTTTCATGTGCAATACCACAAAATGGAGGAAATCATCACATCCGCTGCTGCTGGTTGCATACTTTTTGTTGGTGCAAATGCACCACTTTGAGGACGATAAAAGTTTCTGAGAGATTGCACAAGTGAGAGGATGCCAAGGTAGTTAATTTTAAATTGAAAGTGAAATAATGCAATTGATGTCAAATTGAAAGTAAATTTTATTATACGCATACGAGGGAGAAACATTTTTCTTAAATCCTTATAAAGGACATAAGATACCAGCAAAGAGCTTAAGGTAATTGAAAAATTAACTTTCATGTGACATTTGCGAAGGAAATGTTTTTAAGTGAAAATCGCAGAAAATCTTTGCTCAATAGTATAGGGGAAATAGCTTAAAATACACAGTGCGACAATTTTCCGGGAACTCGTTTGAATCACATTTGACCTGGCATAAAAGTCGTTGTCAACATTGTATGGTACAGATGCGGATGGAAAGTACTTTAAATAAAAAATGCAGAATTTTGAAAAACATTGAACTGTTTGGGTTTTCGTAAGAAAAGTCTGGTTGGAAAATTTTCGCACTGTGTATGCTGATTCGGAAATGGATATGACTTGATGAAAGTTTTAAGCCAAGTACAGTTTTTTGAAATCAATTGTACTAAAAACTTTGACTGGAAGCCGGCAGAAACCTGTGCGTCGAACTATTGCAGGGAACGTCTATAGATTACGTGAGCCAAAATAGGGGGAGGCGGTCCGAAAAAAAAATGAAAATCTCACGTCAACTTTTTAATGCAGAGACTATACATTATTATAGCAGATTACACATAAAAAGCAGTCTTACGGAAGGAAAGAGGGTGGGGGGGGGGGTAAGTTTCGTCAGA
This sequence comes from Tricholauxania praeusta, assembly GCA_949775025.1. Lineage (NCBI taxonomy): Eukaryota > Metazoa > Arthropoda > Insecta > Diptera > Lauxaniidae > Tricholauxania > Tricholauxania praeusta. The sequence goes on from OX459029.1 coordinate 142,185,914, forward strand.
ACTCACCAAATCTCACCAAGGGGAGGAAGAGGTTCCTAATTTTCAAAGAAACACCTCACGTAATTAATGGAAAGCCCCTAAAGCTAGTAATACTAGTTTCATCTATTGCTAAATGTAATCATCAGTGACCTTTGATCCGATGAGTGAGAGTTTCTAAGCCTGATATGTTATATTTTTCCAAGCCAAGACAACTTGCAACGACACGTCTGTAAAAGAAAGTGTAATATCAAATAAGTTATGAAAATATTTTTGGTTTTGCTTTGATTCATTTTGAAATTCTCACTGATCGACTCAAAGGTCACTGATGATTTCATTTAGCCATGCATGAAACTAGTATGACTAGTTTAGCCGTTTTTTGTTGTTTTTTTTTATCTGTTTTATGTAATTTTTCTGGTGTTAACACATAATGTACTGAACAGTAAGCTCAGTAAAATCATAATAAACTATCTTCTATTCCGATACATCACGACCGAGATTTTCTTCTTGACCAGAAAGGAGACAGTATGGGTTAGCTTTGCTTAAAAGCTTTATTGACTGAAGTATTTTAATGCCTTCTATACTACCAACGCCATCTTGTCTCTGAAAATAAGTATTGTAGTAACATATTTCAAAAAGTTCCGGGAACTTTGTGGATTGTGAACATTGGAATGGCTCTAAAACCATCATAGCACATCTGCTCTGTCGAGAACAACTGTTTATAGATGGTTTGCTGAATTTAAAATGGGTCGTACGGGCACCAGTAAGAGCATCACGTTCGGGCCGGCCAAATGAGGCTACCACTTCAGAAATCATCAAGAAAATCTATCTGATCGTTTTGAAAGACCGCAAAGTGAGAGATCTAGCAGACATAATGAAGTTGTCCATTGGTTTTCTGACAATTGATCAAAAGAAACATTGTGTCCGTGATTCGTAGGTCAATTTGCAGCTGGATTGCAGCGTTATTGGACCGTTTGGACAATAAAATGAACACAAAACGGCCGCATATGGCAAGAAAAAAAGTACTGTTTCACCACGACAATGCACCGGCTCATCATTCATCGCTCAAAGCAATGGCAAAATTGAATGAATTGCGATACGAATTGCTGCCCCACCCACCGTATTCTCAGGACCTGGCCCCTAGCGACTATTATCTGTTTCCAAACTTGAAAAGATAGCTCCAGGGAAAGAGATTTTACTCAAATGAGGAGGTCGAGGTCGAAACTGATGCCTATTTTCAGAGCCTTGACGTCGACTTTTATAAAGAAGGTATCGAAATGTTGGAGGATCGTTGGATGAAGTTTATCTTTCTCGAAGGAAACTATGTTGTAGAGTAAAATCGATTCTTATCAAAAAGTTTGTGTTTTCATCATTTTTCCCTGGACTTTTTAAAGCATGCAGTAAAGTAGCCAATTGGACTCTCATTCGTCAAAATATGACCACTTCTGCCATTTTAGATCTATTAAATAAATTAAAGTCGGTAAGAAGCTTAATATACCTTCACCTTTGGGAAACATTTCTTAACAATTTATAATGAAAAAATAAGAAAAATATCCACCCAAAACTAAAACTGTTCGTCCTTATTCACTTGCAATATTTGCGTTTCTATAACAATGAAAAATAAATCAAAAAATTCTATGCAAAAATGCAGAAAATCTACAAGTCTCTAAGGAACCCCTTAGAAGGCAAGCAGCACAAAACGTGTTCTTTCATAAGGGATTTGCAATGTTGCCTAAAGCTTTGGAAGAATAACATTATATATGTTGCTGATTGTCAAGAGATACCACCAAGAGCACTGCAGGATACCGAAAAGCACAAAAAAAAGTATTAAAGACAAATAAGAAATTTGTGCATTTGCATAAACTATAAACTTAAAAAGCCAAATTGATGGGTAAAACTCTCAAGTGCAGTAAAATTATAAAATAAATGAGATAAGTTACAAAACTCAAAGTTGAGTAAGAGATGATTTAAATTTAAAATGGCAAACTAGGTGATTGTATTCCAAAAAAATAAAAGTTGAAAAATATTGCAAATAAATACTTGTGACTTTTTGCATTTTTAAAGATACTCGTACCCTTTCAAGACTTAAAGAACTTCACAACTTCAATAAAAAGGTTGAACTTGCTTACAGTGCAAACAATGTTGCCAATTTTCTATAATATAAAATTCCCAAAAAATTTGCCAATAATATTGATATTTTCCACTATGAAATTATTTACAGAATGGTCTGGTTCTGAGGAGCCATACTCTAGAACTTGATTCCGTAGTTGATTGTGCATGAAAAATTATATGGGGGGGAGGGTTGTCTTGAGTATCCTCTCAGTTACAGAGTGTTTAAAAAAAGTTCTATTAGAGAAGTACTTATTCAATAGGTAATTATCTCACATATTTTTTGACTTTGTCTTTAAAATTCATTTAAAATTAGACTCCAAGTGCATGAAAATTATGAAATGGGTCCAAACCCCCCATTGTACACTTATGAACTTTTAAAGCATTTCTAAGTTCTCAGGAATTAAGTAAATAGTTAAATTCTTATTGATCTTTTGTGCTCAAAAATGCTCCGTGCCTTTTTATACTTGTTACAAAATCCTGAAAATAGTTTAAATCGGAGTTTTCGACACATTTGCTCCCGTTTATTTCAAAAACCAAAAGCGAGACAAAACAAACAATGTCAACTCAGTCTCAAAAATTACATTGTTAATGTTAGAAAAAAAAACTTATAAAAATACATTTTAAAAGTAAAATCCCATATTTACGAAAAAAAATGTTTCTATTTTAAACAGCTGACTAAGAGCTTAAAGAGCTGTGAACGAGTGCATTCATTTTCAATTTTAATTCATGAGAAATTCCGCATTCAGACTGCAGCTATTTAACAATGAAGTCGTCTGTAGTCTTCAAGGCCATAAGTCTGCAGCTTTTTCCATCGTAAAGAATGCAATTATTCTGGTGACGTCACATTTTTGATAGGTATCAAGATTGGAAGAATTGTGATTGCATTGAAGTCACCTCAAATCACTTTGGAGCCGCTGAAGTCACTTTAAGTCGTTGAAGTCACATGAAGTCGTTGAAGACACTTGAAGTCGTTGAAGTCACTGAAGACACTTGAAGTCAGCTGCTCCCAATTAATTATTAAATCTATATGTCTTCTATACATATATATAATACAATTCGTTTGAAAAACGAAAAACAAAACAACGAAAAACAGATAATTTACTAAAACGCAAGTGACTTCAAGTGATTTTAGTGACTTCAGCGACTTCAAGTGACTTCTGGAGACTTTAACAACCTTAAGAGACTTCAGCGACTCCAAAGTAATTAAAAGTGATTTCAATGATATCACAATGCTTTCAATCATGATTCCAATCCAAAATGTGACGTCGCACAGTGTTATACTTTTTCACTTTTAGACATTTTTGTCATTTTTTTTAGTTATAATACGAAAAAAAATTTTTTTTTTATAACGAATTAGTTTTAAAGATATATATATATATATATATATACTCTCGACTTTCAAAATAAATTATCATCGGATATGTATACGAGTCAGAATTGTACTAAAATTGGGAAAAACTGTCTAAAAGTGAAAAAGACCATATTTTGGGCATTTCTGAGAAATGCCCAAAGCTGGGATCTCGATTCGGGACAATTTTTCTAAAAAAAGCATGAAATCACCTTTCGAATGAGACCGACCTCGTTTTTTTTGGGCATTGTTATCGACGGGAATTTGATTTTGTCCATTTTTTCTCAAAATATAACACTGTGCGTCGCAAGAATAATTGCATTCTTTACGATGGAAAAGGCTACAGACTTATGGCATTGAAGTCTAGAGGCGACTTCATTTTTACATAGCTGCACTCTGAATGCTGCATTTTGGCAGTGACTGCAATTGATTTCAATTGAAAATGAATGCACTCTTACATAGCTCTGCTGATTAATAATAAAAAATATTTTTTTTTTTTAAATTTTAGTTCTACAAAACTAGAATATATTTACACCAAGCAAATTCTTAAAATTGTAAAATCCCCACAACAAATTCCTCCGCTCAAATTATTCAATGTCTTTAGAAAACCCCACAAATATGCGAATTCCTAACAGATTGGCAACGCTGAGTGCTGCAACCAATAAAAGTATGTCTGTCTTTAGACTTGTCTCTGGTTGCATATCGTGTTCAGTCATCAGTGGAGCAAAATAAAAAAAAAACAGATTTCCTGATTTCATTCATTAATTTTTTTTGGTCGTTTGCTGGTAAGTTGAGTTTTATGACTATTTGTGGTTAACGTTTTTTTTTTTTTTGCCTCATTTGGGTGCTTAAAATCGATGCCACTTTTGTGATGTGCTGCAACTAAAGACTGGTTTGCGAGTCAGATATAAAATAAAAGGTGTTTTTCTTACACACAGTGTGTATAGTGACAGATTTTAAGCTTTGAGAATTTGCTAAAAAAAATGTACACATCACATACCATACTTATTTTTTGCCACTTTGAAACAATAAAGAGAATTTTATTTTTAGAAACCAAGTTGTCCAAATGGCGACCATCGAGCCTTACACACTCTTCGAGCTTAGCACGCCTTTTTTTTGAAGACGCCTGAGAAACCATGCAGGTTTCACGGCGTATAGCTTCTCTCGTAGTTCCGTCTCAGTTTTTGCGAAATAGCTCTTCTGCTTTTCATAAAAATACTTATCTGCTAGGTAGCACTGGCATTTAAGCAACTTGCTATGTATGCATAGCAACTATAATTTTACTTTTTAAGTTTGTGAATTTGTTTTTACTATTCTATACAATTAACGTTGATTGCCAAAGATAGCTACCAGCGGATGGCGTATAAGTCGCATCTATATCTTTGGACACATAAATAGCACAAGACCACATATACAGCATTTTTATTTGTTCAATAAATATTATTTTATTTTTGCGTGCTTAATGCATATCTACTCTTTAAATTGCGCCATCAAAAAATATATTCAGCTATATCTTTGGACACATAAATAGCACAAGACCACATATACAGCATTTTTATTTGTTCAAAAAATATTATTTTATTTTTGCTTGCTTAATGCATATCTACCTCTTTAAATTGCGCCATCAAAAAATATATTCTTGGTCATGATCTATACATTTTTACCACCGCTTACGCAATTTAGCTGAATGCAATAATTTCTTATAGATTTTTCAATGCATAAATCAAATCCGGTCTTTAAATTTTTATAGCCTGCCATAACTTTGAGATATTTCAGCTTTAACTTGCCAGTGCAAAACATAAATGCAAAGCATGGGTGCTAAACTAAACTATTAACTTTTCTTAATTTGTTTTTAATACCTCAAAATTTTTTCTTGCAATTTCCAACAAAATTCATAAAACAAACAACATTGAAGCGTCAAATAGTTAAAGTGCAAAAAAAAAGAAGTTGAAAAAAATCTATTGATTAACTCTACACCAACGCTGGTCGCACGCAAGCCATGAACCCATGTGACCTTTTTTTTAGCTTAACCAAGCAGAGTCAAACTATCAACCAACTTACAAACCAATCAACAAAACCACCGACACAAAACAAACGACAACAATAACAAATTTGCTATTAGAACTTTTGTTAGTTGCCAGCAATACAGCAGTTTTTTACCACGATTTGTTTTGGATTTTTCTTTTTTTAATAAAAGCTGGGAGCTGTCAAAGCGTGTAAACATTTTTTCCAAAATTCCTTTGAAGAATTGTTTTTTCTTTATTTTGACAACGCTATGTTGTTTTGTATTTTTGTTTTTTGGCCGATTTATTTATTATTCAACGTAAACTTGCGGAACCAAAACGCTGCAGATGACAGTCGAAAGAGAGCGCGTAGAAAAGTTGCAAGATTTTGACGTTTTTTTTTCTAAATTATGGCCGAAGTATTTTGTTAAGATTTTTTATGATTATAAAAAATCCAATTGAATCCAAGCACGAGGAGCTCTGCTGTAAGGTGGGGTAAAATTTATGTCACGTTGTGAACTGGCAACCATTTTATAATAAATGGAAACAATTCGGGCTCTGTTTTCACGGAAAATTTATTTGAAAGTGTAAAATTGATGACATTATGTGGAAAAAATTATATTAGTCAAATGACCATTTCCTGAATAGTAGCGTATCTAAGAGGAGGCTGAGGGGACGGCCGCTCCGGGTGTAACCACTTGGGGGCCGAAAAATGGTCTTCGTAATATGGAATTTTTAGCATAACTATGAAATTTTGTAAATGTTTTGTACCTTTTTATTTAAGTCGAAAGAATGTGTACGTAATTTTGTAATTCAATGTTGAGCATATCTCATTTTGCTAGGGTTTTCGAGGACCAAAAGAGATGACTTTGTTTTTTTTTTTTACTTGAACAATTGCAAAAACAGAGAATATTACCTCTTTGCCCCGGGTGCCAAATGTGCACGGTACGACACTGCTCCTGAATTGATGCAAATCTAGGCTTTCAAGACTTGCTTTGTTTTGTAATTTCTGTGTGTGGTAAACACGAGATTTCTAAAAAAAACCCCGAAGGAAGAATTCTGGCTGGCTAGTTCAAATCGCCAAAACGTGAGATCACACAGTCTGGTAATAGAGATGTTTCAAAATCTCTATAGTTACCCGAGCTGTGTGAGCTCCATTGCTTGTTGTCAACTAATTCTCTAACTCTCTACAACATTGATGGGCACGTAGTGTCCCTATCCGCCCACATTGCCCACACCGTTATTCGACGCTCAAGCAAGCGAAAAAAAATTCGCAGAATTTCAACGCAATCGAGGCAAAGCGTTGACTTGAATTCAAATGAAAACAAAAACAAAACACAAAAGCCATAAGTGACGGCGCCGCCATGTGTCTTGACCGTGGCTGGGCAAAACGTACTGCGCGCGGGACTGCGGCAGAATGAGAATAACTTTTCATATACGTATATAAAGCAGAGAGCGTAAAATTTAATTCAGTTTGCTTTGAAAAGCGAACAAAGCACAACTACACATGCATTGAAGAACATTTAAGAGAAACACACGTGTAGTGGTGCCTAGCTCTGGTCTTGACGAATGTAGCAATTTTCTTTTGTTTGGATTGCAATTTGGGTTTTTTTTGTGCTGTTGGCGAATTTGGAAATGACAGCAAAAAAAACTTTAAAATTTTTTTTGTTGTTGCTTGATGTTGTTGTTGTTTAACCCTCTTGTTAGATTTGCATGCCCACCACTGCTCTACAACATAAATTTCGAAGCACATTGACATTTGACGCAAATTTGCAAAAATTATGACAAAATCGCATTAAGACATTACTTTTGCCCCATCTTTATATTTGGCACACTTATGACTTATATCTATGATTCACTTAGAGCTCATAAAAACGAGTCATATTTATGACTCCTCTTGAGATTTATTCAAAAAAAAAAAAAAAAACTTCTCATATTTTCAAATTCATTTTGAGTAAATTAACTTCTTCCGTCTTCAGTCTACAGTGCTAATTTGAGTAAATTCCGGAATAGAATCGGGCCTCAATCTATAAGTTGGTGCAATCATTAGCTGATTTCTTCCATTTTCGCATTCCAAGTTGTTCAAAGTTCCCTTTTGCTTGTGCGTGCTACTTAAGGCGAAGTCTTTCTCTAACGCGTTGTCTCTCAGTTCATTAATCAAAAATCAAAAAAATCAACTTGATAGATGTAGGTCGATGGATGTTTGTCGCTGAATTGTCTCCTCCAAAAACCCTCAAAGCAAACAAAACCGAATATATAACGAAGAATTTTCCTCTCGAAACGATCAAACATATCTTTGTCCGCTTTGAAAAGGGTTTATGCATTAGATACGTGGAGTAGGTCTGAGATCATTAAGACTTTAAACAGACTTTCCTTAGTTTTTTGGACAGCGCTTAACTACGCAGTTGTCTTTTTAGCCAAAAAAAAAAAAGAAAAAAAACGGAGATTGACAATAGGTATGATCTCTTATGAGATATCGTTTTCAGATGTGATAGCAGAACCATGGAAGTCAAAGTTCCGTACTACCTCAAAGTTATTGTCATCAATTGTGACGCCCAATTCGTCGATGTTGGGTGTCCCTTCTTCTCACACAAGAAGAAGAGCTCGCTGCGCTCTACAAATTATGACCATATCGTCGGTGTATGCCAGCAATTGAACTTTTTTGACATTTGAAGGATCATACCGCATGTGCTGGCTTGTGAGTTTGTTTCAATTATTTCAAGTAAAAGGTTGAAGAAATTATATGACAGTGCGTCTCCTTGCCTCAATCACTTTTTGACGTGGAAGGCTTCTTCTTTTAGGTCGTTACTAATTTTGATGCAGCAGCGAGCTCAATCCATCGTCATCCTGCAAAAACGAACAAATTTTGGCATTCTACCTAACTGCGGAAAATATGTCGTTTTCACAGTTTAACAGTCTGCAGAAATAGTTTTTCCATATCCTCATCACCTCATTTTTCTAATAAAGTAATAAAATTTCTTAATTGATGAAAGGACATTCGATAGCATTAGGGTTTGAAGAACAATTTCCGGCATATGTATATCCACCGCGGATACCTCTGACAAAGCACATTTTGTCAGTCCAGTATTCGAGCATTCTTCAATTATCTTAGAGTTGTGTTGTTTTTTAAAGCGTAGAGCGAAGAATTAACATAGCCCCAAAGGGAATAGTTTAAAGACTTCAAATCACACGAGCTTAGACGCCAATTCATGTCAGAGTTTCATAAAATCATGTGAATTTTAAGAAAATTCAAAGTTGACATTTTTGGGAGTTCAATAAATTTTCACAATTTGCAAGCATTGCTCTGATTTTAAATGCTCCAAAAAAAAAATCACTCTTTATAATTGCTCACAGAGTTCATTAAATATATAAAATTGGGAAATGGGAAGTGTCATGCCAAATAATAAAGCCAGTGAAAATGAGGGTCACTTTTAAATTATATCTCAAAATTCTGACTCAATGGTTTGATTATGCTACCGAATTTGAATAAAAAAATTAAATATTTATTATAAATGTTAAGTTTCGTTCAAATGACAAAAAGTCTAAGCTTAGTTTTTATAAAATTCCTTATCAAAAGATTTATGTGAAAGTACTTTAAAATTCTTATATACTAAATGAATACTGATATTAAATTTAAATTCAACGTTGAAAAATTGTAAGAATTTATTGAAGTTGAAAAAAAGCCAAAGTTTGTTGAAAAATAAATTAAAAATTTCTTAGTTTACTCAAAGCCCAAAATAGATTATGTTAAAAAGGTCAGGTAAAAAAATAAATAAATGCCAACTTAATAGTGAAAATAAATTAAAAACACGCAAAGCAATTTCTCAAAAAAAGCAGCATTAGAAGAAGCCCAAAAACGAAAATACTTACGCGCACATTCCAAAGATGTCTCCAGTTGTTACAAAAGTAACAATCAATCTTCTAAATTTTCACATTTAATTTATGTTAAAAAATTTCCTATCCTTCAGAATGGCACAGTGGCTTCTTCCTCAAAGCTCAAAGTTACCGAAAAACAAAGAAAACTTTTAGCTGTTGTTTATTTTGCCACCCAACACGCACGCATCCATGACAGCAATCAATTGATGAGGCACTTGACTGTAACAACTGGCGAGTGGCACTTGATTGGGTAAATGGTTTAGAAACAATTTACAACAAAACGCAACACTAAAAATAGCAACAATACAAATAACACAATTTGAAATACAATAGGTTTCAAATATTGCATAGAAGGCCAAACGACTTTCGGGTAACCAAGGATATTAAAGCATTCAAAAACTATTAGACATTCCTTTTATTGACTGTTGAAAGTCAATGAAAAATGTTTCATTAAAACGTAAATGATACAAACATTCTCAATTTACAATAAAAACATATAGTAAAAAGACTAATACCAAAATAGCAACCACTTTAACATTCAAATCAAATTTTATGTTCAACATGTCGTATGAGTAACATGCAATTTTAATACAACGCTAAGTTCAAATTGATTATCTTGAAACTTCATGCTTAATTTAAAGCTTTTAAGCTTATTTAAGACATAACAATGAAGCTCAACAACAACAAAAACAACAACAGCAGCAGCACATTCACAAACACAGGCGACAATACACAAATTTATTGCCTGTGGTGTGCGTGCATTTGTGTGAGTGTGTCTGGTATTAAAAATGTTTGTTTTTCTTTTGGTATCTCCCACCACTGCCTGTAGCGCGGCGCGTGACCTACACTTTTAAGGTTGGAGTTTTATATAAACAACGTCTATATGTTTGGCTATAATTTTGGAGCAAGTATTGCGTAGTAGCAATAGCACAGCGCCAGAAAACTTCACACAGCTCATGACAACTTTATTGTCGCGGCCAATCCATGACGGTTTTTTTATTTAATTTTTTTTTTTTGTTATCTTCATCTGTTTCTATTAGAGTGCACCCCCCAGTCTTAAGGGGAAGAATTTGTATTTTAGTTTGAAGTTTTTTTTTTTTTTTTTGGTACATTATTGTAAGATGAGCTGATAAGATGAAAGCGTGTCGCATTGACGTTCAGTTTGAAACTTTGATTGCCATTAATTCTTAATATGAATATATTTCGTTGAAGTTTTATGGAATTAATAATTTATGCTTTGAAATGTACTATAACAAAAATTGAATTGACCTTTAGACATGACCTCCTCCCACACAGCTTCAGACTGCCGAAGTGCTCTTATTTCCATAAAAATATCGTTAGCTTGAATGGAATTTGCAATGAGCTTTTATTTATGCGCAGAAATACTCCAAAGTGGGCGCAAAAGGTCAAAAACACAATTCTCATAAATTTAAAAAAAAAATTAAAGATTTGCAAAGATTCGTTGCTCTCATATATAACTGACGAAATCCGTCATTGCGCTATAAAAATGGAACGCAGAGCTCGAAGCTCTTCCATCTCCTAGAGCAATATCGAAAAATATTCCGCTCTGCTCGAGCTCTTTCCCTTAATCGAGCTAAATCATTTTCAAGTTCATCGGCAAGTTCAGCTCTTGCCTTTACCCAAGTTAAATAAGTAATTTCAGTTCGCTATCGTAGCGTGCTTTTTGTTTGTGTAATTTTTGTCTTCAACACTTTCGGCTCACAATTTCTGCATGCTCTTTGTCTTTTTTTGCCAATTAAAAGAATAGCACTAGATTTTGTTATAGCCAGTTCCCGAAGCAGATTTATGTGTGCATCTTTCACGTTTCAAATTTTGCAAAATGAGCTCATTCATCCATCACTTCATCTACATCGATATGGTCGATCATATCTGAATACATATGTAAAATAGCAACAAAATTGAGCCGATCTTGCTTCATTGTCGATCTAAAATATGTTTTCAGTCTAGGGAGAGTAGAAAAAACTCCGTTCATTTAAACAGGATGGCACTGAAATTGTTCGTGTGCTCATTTTGTCTCTGTAAAAGTTGCAAAAACATATACCTGTCACTTAACAATCTTGGACTGTCAAAATCATCTTCATAAAAGTTGACAATCTTATCAACATCAGCCGTCTGACCGATAGCGAATTGCTCAAGAAATTTAAAAAATATGGCTGAATACGTTTCGAAGCGACTTTTCAATGATAAAATTAATTGATCCAAAAACTCTAAGTTGTATTTCCTGAAATATCGTTTGGGGTCGTGAATTTCAAAGTTTCGGTTGAACCTGAAACAAATCGTTTGGGAACTTTACGCAGATGCGGGATTTGAGGTTCTTCGAGTTCGAGTCGGATTACAGCTTTGACGTTTTTCTCCCAAACTTTAGGCGGCCGCTATTGCCATAACCGTGTGTCTATGTGTCATGTTTGTGTGTGGACTTTGCGCTTGAATTCAAATTTAGAAGTTAAATATACTCGATGATATTATGAAATGTATTCAACTGAATTCCGAATGAAATTCTCTAGTGTGTAGAACTACCCACTCCACCCACTATACCTGCCGGGCCTGCTTGTAAGCACTCTGATGTAGGACCTATAAAATTGATTGCTGAGAAAAAATTCTTAGCCTCAAAAATTCCTTTCAGACGAAAATCAAAGATTTATCATTAATTTCCAAAATTCAACCCTAATGCGGCACTGCTTTCCGATCTCCAAACGACAAGAGCTTTTGTGAATATTTTTCTTTCACCAAAAGGTACAAATTAATTTTGAAGTTAACATTTGGGGTCCAGCCTAGTGTCAATAGTATGTACTTTATTGTTTCTAACATCACCTTGTCTCTCAGATATTTAAGCTCACGCACGAGAGTGAACACTATACGCACTTAATGTTAGGTCGTCTACCACGAAGCACTCAAATATATCATCGAGATTTTAGAAAATCTTTATCTATGATAATACTCTTGTGAAGAGAGTCCTCTATTGCAGGCCCTTCAAGACACCTACTTACCATAAGCGCTCGAACGTAGCTGTAGCATTGCAAGGACCAAACAGCATGTCGTTTAACTGCAGAAAACAGTTGCGAAAACTCTCTCTTCTCTTTATCCTCTATTATCACATATTGACTACTTTGTAAGTTCCAAAGTGGAAAGCCATTTAGCTTCAGATATTCTTTCTAGTTCATTATCGGTTCTGTGAAAAAAATATCTCCTCTTCTGCGTAATGTTATTTAATATCCGATAGACCACACAGAATCACATTTTTCCTTCTTTTCTTCTGGACAAAACAACATAGGAGCTTTATGGGTTATCTGAGGCCGAGTTATTTTCAATTGGATTCATTCTCCGCTATCTTTTGGCAAGTACTATTGTTTTCGATGCTTAGCGAATACGTTGAGAATCTTCTGTATCAATGCAATATTTTACTATAGATATTCTTTCACTTGGTGTGTCTATTGCAAATTTGCCAGAAATCTTCTCGCATTTTCCTCTTATTGGCAAATAGTGTCCATCCTTTTGCAACGCTTCCAGTGTTGACAGATTTGGCAAGGTGGCACCCTTTGCTGCTTGATTTCACAATTTGCGATTATGTTACTTGGCTTATTCTGAAACTGAGCTTATTTCTTTGATTCCGGACTATTTCTGGTTTTATTTCTGTCTTTCTTCAAATTATTATTACCGATGGCAAGACTTGCGGCATATTTTTGAAAAAGGAAGTTTGGAGTAATCAAAAATGGAAGTCAGCAGATGCCCAACTTGACTCAGTGGCGTCAGTTCGATATTATACTTGTGTGGTAAGGTAACCATACCTAGCTCATAATTTTTCTACTACTGCCGTTTACTGAACCCACGCAGATTCACGTTTCAATGACATAATCAATAATGCACCCGCACAATCGATTTCCTAAAGTTTACACGCAGTTCCTGTTTCAAAATTACAGCATGAGTACACTGATTAAATCATAACTGAATTCTATTTATAATTAAATAATTAATATGTAAACCATTATTGATTTAATTATTGCTTAATAATCCAGGCTGTAAGGAAATATTGTTTCATTGACTTAAAGAGAAGAAATGAAATAAAACTAAATGAAAAATGAGGTTCACCTTTGCCTTCAGCTTGGTCACTGTCTTCTTTTACCATGTGAGCTATTGGTCTGTTTACTTTAAGCTGTTGAATCTCCTGCTTGGGTTTTTAATCTCCTCTTTTAGCCCATAAGCTATTTTACCCAAAGCATTGATAGTTTCTTTTAGTCCGTAAACCCGTTCATTGAGAGTATTTGTGATTTCGAAGAAGCTTGCATATATGTCCCTTTCGTAATTTCCTTTTCCGATCTATTTCATATCGCATTTCTATTTCTGACACCAATTTTTATGTAATTTATTGCTTAAATTAACGTTCTCGTTTCTAATGAGTTCGACCTTTGAATTTTGATGCGAAACCGAAACGAACTTTTAACTATTTATTGAAATTACTGTATTATTTCTTTATATAATTATTTAATTTACCAAAGAACAGTCAGAACATCTTAAAACTTATTTAATCGAATTTACAGTCATTTGCAGAAACCGATATTCATTTGTTTATAAAGCATTAACCGATTTCACATGAATATCGGTTTCTGCAAATTACTATTAATTCGATTGAATAATTTTCAATTAATCAGTTGACTAAAAACAAATTAAATTTCTACAACCGCAAGAATACATCAATTTTTCAAAAAATAAGTGGCGGAAGCCATGATATTCAAAAAAAGCTACATCATAGCAAGTCTTTGAACCGGCGGTTCAACAAAGCTATGCAGCAAACAAGAAATGACAAAATGGATGACAGTTGGCGCTTTGTGTGTATATAAAGTGCACTTTGTCATTGGCAGAAACCCTCATGACTCAAGTATTAAGAGCGGCTGTCCACATATAATTCATGGAATGGTCGGTTTACAAACCTCAGTACAAATTAATCAAAACTGGTCTGATGAGGCTATCGTATTAGCCGATACATATGTCACCAATTTCCAGGTTAAACTGTTCCATTTGTTATCTTTGTCATGTTTATTTATAAAGTATTAACCGATTTGTGAAATTTCACAATTTCGGTTTCTGCAAATGACTGTAAATTCGATTAAAGGTCTAGTTTTTATCTAAGTTACGATTTTTTCGAACAGATGTATCAATTTTAACCGCATCCCTATGAAAACAGTTTTGCTTTCATATCCACCGATGCTAACTTATACAAAACTCTCGAACATTCGCGTACAATCCTGAAATTTACCGAATTTTTATTTGGCAACGCTGATCTTAACAAATATCTCGTTGCCACTTCGCTCGTATTTTTATGCTACTCTCCTGTTCGCTATTCCTGTTTATTGACTTTTTTATATATTTTGAGGGCATACATTTAATTTTGGATTTATATTTGAAATTTTCTTTAAAGAGGATTTTCATCCATAAGAATTTTCCATAATGTCTTTAATAGTCTCATAATAAATTCTTAACAAAAAATCTACTTACTACTACAGTAAACACTGTATGTTTTAATCAAAATTTGACTAGACCGACTTTAAATTAACGCATTTTGTTTTGTTGACATGACGTGCACGCGATCCTTCCTACAGGTAAGCGAAACGTCAAGCATTAACTTGAGTGGGCAACCGAGCATAACTGAGCATTCAACTCTTAACCACTTTGAGCGCTTTCGTGTTAACGACTTTAAGTACTGGGTGTTTATGTGTAACGTAAACAGACTGCCGCTGTAAAACCCCATCGGTGCGGTGTGCGGTGTGGTAAATGCGAGTTTGCATTATGTTTCTTATTGTTTTATGTTCGATACTTACGGTCTATTAGGCATTTGTTAATTTTGGCCATAAGCTGTGTGTTTATTTTTGGCAAATAAACGCCATTTATTTTTAAATGAGCAGACAGCTTGGCGACAATGTGAACGCGCACAAATTGTTGAGGTTTTTTAATTGCAGCGATTAACTTATTGAAATTGTTAAATTCTTTTATAATTTTTCGTTTTTGTAGCATTTTTTTGCATAATCTATGAGGTAGTAATTTAAGCTTCAAAAATAAATTTAGATGTTCACAACATTTTTGCTGAGAGCGCAGTCATTAGCATTTACTTTTATGCAGCTGCTACGAGCAACTATTGGGCCATCCAATCAGCGTTCAATTTTGGCTGACATTTAAAACGCGCTTAGTAAAAAAAAAGTTGCGAACTTGATTTTTATTTCAGTTTTTGCTTACTTTGCTATGCAAAAATTGAAAGGTCAAAAGTTTACATTTTGCAGCGGGTCAATCGTTGATTAAATTTACTTTGTATTTCTGAAAACTTTGGTGTTTTTGTTAGTCTAAAATCTTTTTTTTTTTTTTAAATAAAATATGAAAATATCTACATCATGCTGGTGCAGTAGTGTCATTTCAGCAAAAGCTTAGGGAGGGGGGCAAGAGTTTAAATAACATATCGAATCGATGATCTTTTAAATTGAATCGATGTAATTAATAATAATATCGGATACTTGGGTGGAAGGGCCAATGCACCCAGCGTTACTTAATTGACGCCTCTGATTAGTGCAAACAGTAGCATCATTTCCCCAAAAGCTTGGGAGGGGGAGGACTTAATTAACATATCGAATCGATTATATTTTGAATTGAGTCGATGTAATTAATAATAATATCATATCCTTGGTAGGGCTTTGACCCCCCTACACAATTGACGACACTGGGTGCAAATATTTGTTTATGGAGAAATATGTTTGAGGTGCAGACGACACAAAATTATTATAAAAAAATAATAATCATAATAACAATAGGAGTTTAGCTACTACAGCTGTTAGCCTTCACAGCTATTTGGCTTGAAGCTTTAATCAATTAAAAAACAAAATTCGCTTATCGCAGATGTTCCGTAACATAAGATTTATGTATAGCTCTGAATCAATCGGAGGCAGTACGTCACGTGCATAGACTAAAACTATTTTTCAGTATAACAAAATAATGATTGTAATCCTTACAAGAATCCTTACAGGCCTTACTACGCAATTGGCATGTTGGCTGAAACTTTCGCTTAACCTCACTGGGACTATTTTAGGAGCTCCAAAGATGAGTAAAAAGTAAAACCAGTGCTGCAAACTAGGCTTGGGCAAAATATATCGGTTATCGATATTTCCGATATTTGTATCGATAATTATCGGCGATATTTTTTATTTTGATGTATCGAAATTCGATTTTATTTTTCGACTATCGAATTTCGATATTTTTGTTTAAGGGTAGCTCAGTATCCAATTGATTGCGTCGCATATGTTGGATATCCTTTTGTGTTTGTGTAATGACGTTAGTTAACGCGCGTTGAGAAACCACTAGTGTGGTCCCAGCCTAACACGTTAGAATTTTTTTTTTACTCAAATAAATGCAACCGTGAAAAGTTACACCATCGCTGGTAAGAATAGATCTTTTTTTTTCCAGAAATATCGGTTACCATCGCTGCTAAGAATAGATTTTTTTAACCAAAACTATCGGTTTTCGATTATCGATAAATCCGATGTTTTTTCTTGATAAATTTCGATACTGCTTCGAAATATCGATTATCGATATTTCGATAATATTTTTTACTTGCCCACCGCTAGCTCGTTTGAAGATTTGAACTCTGAATTGTCAATTTTTTCGAGGCTCCGAGTGGCTTCGATTATCCCTAGAAGATAACGAAAATCGGAAATGCCGTAAATTTGCTGATTTCGGCATTGAAAGCATGCTGATTTTTTCAAGAAAATCAACTACTCTGATGAGACGCATTGCTATCTCTCTGGATCGGTAAAATTGTCATAACTGGCCTCTAGCCAATCTATAAATAATTCACGAGGAACCTTAACATTCTGTAAAACAGTTTGGTGATCGATCATAAAATTTTCTAAAATGAAGAAGTAATCGCCGATACTGTCAATGACGAGCGAAAGCAGATCGATAACGAACTTTTTATGACCTCAATTGGAATATATAAATTTAAAAACATGTTCCAAAAAGACGAAAAATTTCGGAGCATCAATATCACAGGCCAACAAGCTTTTCAAACCATACACCAGACCATACTTTTCCGAAAGCTTTTGGCATGCTATGTTCAAATCTAAGCTCAGAATTGCTCCATAATCTCAGGTTTTCGAGATATTCTAATCTAAAATCACCGTTTTCTGCTATTTTGATTTTTCACAACAAAACTTTTAACAGCATCTGAAAGTACTAGTCTTTTGCTTCAAAGTTCGATTGTTCCGATCCGACTTCTCGTTCTCGAGATATAGCAATTTCAATCTGTAGTATTTCGTAATTACTAGGAAACCTACCCCAAATGGCTCGTGTTGAATTGAACACAGATTTAAATTAATATATTTCGAGAGAAAAAAGACGGATCGGAATAATCGAAAATTAATTTTAAAGGAAAACGCTAGTACTTTCAGATGCTGCTAAAAGTTTTGTTGTGAAAAATCAATTTAAGGCTTAACATAACCTATAAAATAGCAGAAAACGGTGATTTTATCATTTTAGACGAGGATATCTCGAAAACATGAGGTGATAGAGCAATTTTGAGCTAAGCGTGCCAAAAACCTTCGGAAAAGTAGGTTCTTTTCTCTGGGTTATTAGTTCTGGAAAACTTTGTCGGCGTCAAAATTTGCGGTGAGCAAGATATCTGGAGACTGGTTCGTCCGAAAAAAAAATAAAATTTTTTTTCTGTTAAGTAAACAGTTTTTGGGCGGATGTTGAATGGTCTTTAAGAAGCTGTGATCTAACACCTCTAGACTTCTTCTTATGGAGTTATTTAATGTCATTGGTCTAAGTCAATAAACAAACGACATTTGATGCATTAAAATTGCACGCTATTTTCGTGAAATTTGGCCTCATATATTGAATAAAGTAATCGAGATTGAACTCACTGTATTCGTCTCTATATGAGGAGTGGTTTCAGCCATTTTAATGATACTTTATTCAGAACATAATTTCGATGAAGTAAAGGTTGTTGCTCCACCTCTTTCCAAATTTGTTTCGCTCAAAAATAAATTAACTCTCATTAGCAAAATTCATGAAACTATTTATTTAAAATAAGTAATAAAAAAAATTTAAATATTCAACTAAAAACTTCACTTTATTAACACTTTAATGAAGTTTCGCAATTAAACGCCTCTTCGCTTCGTTAAGCAACTTTAATTGAAGTCCCGACAGAATTTCTGTCATA